>QLNU02015360.1:198427349-198448078 GCA_006491805.2 Dysdera silvatica
CCAATAGTTAAACATGGCATACAAAAAAGTTTATTTAAATAATAACTCCCACACAGCCATTCAAACTCCGAATATCACGAAATCTTAAAATACCAATTATATACTTTGTCCTTTTTTTGCAACTTTAGTTAAATTTAACACAGGCATGGGCTTTTCCTTACTTAAAAAATCTTTTTTATCATCGTTATTCCAACTGGAGAATGGGGTTTCTAATAAAATACATACCTGGTCATTTAAGGGAAACGTCATATTGTAAAGGAACCTATTAGGTTTAACCTAACGAATCAAGTAACGGAAATGCTGTTTTTCTAGGCGGTTTGAGAACTTGTAGCATAGTGCGCATATCTGAACTTTGGACCATATAAAAGATGGACACAGCAGTGTCCCCAGTTTAACGGCTGCTCTTCGAGCGGCTCCACATCACGTGATGTTAAACGTAATTCATTAGTCACGTGAGGAAAGTGGAAAGGACGTCTCATCCTTCCTAGCAAGCTCCTCGCTATTCTTCTAGTGTGTTAAAACGATCATGGTGCGGTACAGTGTAGCATATAATTGCAAGGAAAGGGGGAAAAGAAAGGCGGAATTTACTCATTTCACAGGCTTATTAATGTGTATATATCTTCTGTTCACATTGTAAATGATACGGTTCCCATTATCACACATAAACATTTCATTCACACATAAACACACACAAATTACCAAGAAAGGTACCAGCTTTAACCCAATACCAGAAAATATGGACAAAATAAGTCATTAAAATGTATAAAAAATAATATATAGCAATTATATAAAAAAATCGACATATTTTAAATATCATATTTCTTTTAAATTATTGAAAATATATTTTTACTTTGTCAGTTGGTTTTAAAATATAGGTATTTATGATATAAAAGCATATTAAAAATTTCAGAACTCTAGTGCGCATAGATCTGAAGATAATCTCTGCGCAATATAGAAAAAGTGATTTTGAGAAAAAAAGTGTTCAAGTTGGAACTTGGTAACAAGGTAACATGTAATAGTTATTTTTATTTTATACAATAGTGCAAGAAGTAATTGAAGAATTTTGATGCGGTTTGTTTTAAAACACTGCCAAAAATCTATATTATTTTTTAAACTAATAAATAAAATATCGATTTTTTAAAGATTTAAAGGTCCTGTGTCCCCTTAAGAAACAAAAACACAACGAAATTACACGCTTCTACTGTTACCACTCAACGTGCCTCGAAATACTTCAGGGTAATTAAATAATTCTAACAGATATAACACTAAACTGTTTGTAGTTTGAATCAAAGTTTTATTCAATTCTTTGATTTAATTTTTTTTCTTTGACCAGTAACACATCCCCGCAGAAAATTTTTTACCTCTAGAAACCTCTGTGGTAATCAAAAATCTCAATTTTTATTTCTGATCAAGCCATACCTCTGTTTTGGTAATTTTTACCTTTTTCCCCATGCAAAACCTCTGGCAACACTAGCTGACATGATAATGCCGTAAAAATTTATCTTCTCTGACAGTACTTGCTTTCGCCGTAAATATTCCATCGCCATGGTAACCATGTTCGCAAAACATTTCCGTTTTGAAGCGAAGCTCTGAATTTCTATCGTCGCTTCATTCGGCCCTTTTTCTCGGCGAGCAATATTTCGTTGGTGCGTTTAACGCGTTTAAAGCGCTGACTTAAAAACGTAGCCTTCTGTTCCTGAATGTAATTCCAATTATATTAAAGGAATTAAATTCAAAAAAAAATAGTGGGCTCAAAATAAAATTCTAAATTTTATTTTTCTAATCAAATTTTAAATTTGATAAAAAATAAAAAGGATTTGGAATTTAAATTAAAAAAACTGTTCAACCGCCCAATTTCTTTAGGTGACGTGGCACTTCACTCGCGTCACCCGACGAACCGCCACTGTTACCCCAACGTATCGCTTTTCCACGGAGGCGATGTTCTGGTGGAATCTTTTCTCCTTGTTCGTCACCAACTGCTCCTAAATTTTGAGGGGGGAAAAGCCCAAGTGAAAGTGTAAGAAATGCAATTTTAACAACATTGCACTTCATGTTTTTACAGGTCTTGGGGAATCCATTTGCATATTCTTTATGGTTTTAAAATTTTGTTTCCAAGGAAATTATTGTAGACAGATTTGAATGCATTCCATGCTGTTTTTTTCTGTAGTGTTTAGTGTACTCTCAAATTCCGTTTCCTTAAGCACACTCTTTATTTGCGGCCAAATAAAAACTAATTTTCACCTCGCTCCATCTAGTAAACTTGTTTCTTAAGTATATCATTGCTTGTCCTTCCTTATTTTAGAGCCTTAAAGATTTTCATCAGTCCAAGCTTAATGTGTAACGGTGGAAGATAAACATCTTAGCCATTCACTAATGGTTCATTAAAAACTGGGGTTCCGTCCAGATCATGGGAACAGGAAATGGCATTGATGCTCGTGAACCTCCGAGCCACTTTTGTAAATTTCTTGAACATGAATTACAACGTATTTTAAGAACCCAAGTCTCATCTTGGTCTCCTACTTTGCAACTAAAATACAGTTTATACGCCTTCCTTACAGAGGATGTGAAGTTATACCTCTGTGACTTCAAGGTTATGTCACCAGACATAACAAAATCTATCCATTGACGCCGACGACATAAAAATATTGGGGGCGGGGGGACAATATGCCAGTAGAAGGCATTTTGTTTGAAATTGAAGGGGGATATGGAACCCTAACACCAACATTGGGGGACGGGTCCCCCCCGCTAACGGCGCCCATGAACCTATCACAGCTGTCTACACATTTTCTAGACATTTTTGAAGAAATATTTGCCAAATCAGGGTTAACTAAATGAAAAGAATTGCAAAAACAAGATATATTTACCGAACAACATGCTTTAATAAAAGAAACATTTGCAAACAAAACAATTAGAACGAAAGGAAATACAAAATGTCATTTGAGCCGAAATATTAGGAGATAGTACTTGCCTAAGAAGCATTAGTCATCTCCTGGCAGAAAATTTCAATATTACAGCATTCCATTGGCGGATTCGGAAATCTTACAAAGGAGTGACGATTCTGAGATTTTTTCCCCCATTTTTAACCAAGTTTCTTGAACTATTTCATTTTCCATGTATGATAAGAGCTCACGGAAAGTGGCAATGGCACCGATAGCCCCGTCGCTTTGGAACTGCCAGTGCAGCATTAACTTTAAGAAAGTAATCAATTCATGATAAATAAGAATACATTAGCTCAAATTTCACTTTAAAGCATAATTGAAAATAGCATAAAATTTCATTTTTCGGATGACATGAATAACATTTAAAAAAAATTGTGGGTGATAGGAAAACTCTGAGGTCAGATTTGATATCTGCATCAAAAAAAAAAGGAAAAGTAGTTTTTATTGAGAGGGCAAACCATGTGCTGTGCAGCGTAATTCTTCAATTTGCAAACGCGTTTACTTTAGTTTAATTCTGCAGCTGTAATTACTGAAAGTTGTATTTTTTTATTGAAAAATTTAACATTGAATGATGTTTACGAAATTAATTTTTTTAAACAAACTCGAAAGTGAAATACAGACGGTATTTATTTTTTGATACTTCGCTAGAAAACGAACAACTAATAATTTCAGTCTGGCATTAAATAAACTTCTGATTAAACCAAGTTAAAAGCATACCAACTGACAACTCAAATTCTCGCCAATACCTCGATTACCATCATAATTGACCTAATTCTTACAAGGACCACGCCAAACGTCTGAAATCGGTGCCAATTCTGAGAACTTTATTCTTTAATTAAAAATTAATATATGGATTTCACAGAAAAAGGACTTCGGATTCATAATTAGGGGTCTAAAATCTATAAATTGCAATATGTCTCAATTCTCAGGATTCCCATTCAAAGTAGTTCCCCCGTGAGGGGCAGTGAAAGGAATTCCCTATTTTTTCTATCTGCTACATTATTAGGTCATTCGTTTAAATTGCGTGTCAAAATTTTTTTTCGTTCATGTAATTGCCTACGTAACAACGATGTGGATGTGTATAATAAATTCACTCTACAGCCAAATCGGGTCCTTTGCGAGCATTAGGATTTCGCCAAATATGACTTAATGTCCTTTACCCCGCCTTTCAGTTTGTTCAGTTAGTTATGAATCGCCATGTAGAGGACGTTTAAGTCATGTGCACCCCCGCCCCCACATATGAACTTTCCAGCTACGTCAGTGGGGTCAGGTATGAGGTCATCAAGATGCTCTATCTTGCGATGGATTTTCCCCGTATACAGCGATTGCAACTGCTGCTATAGAGCTCGCGAACAAGCAGGTGGCCGAAGCTTCCGTGCCACATGGTCTCATAAATTCGTGATGGACGACAATTCTAGAGACCTGGAAGGTTAAGTGCGATAACGTGACGGAGTCATTCCTTGAAAACTAGCTATGTGCTGTTGGGCATTATCTTGTTGACAATGGCCCTTTGTAGACCTGCTAAGTAAGGAAATACATGAGGTCGCAGGATTTCCTCAGCATACTGTTGCACTATCAATGTTTCTCACCTTCTGTGGGCCAATCAGCTTAAGGCATTCCGGATCGACTCAGGCCAGTGTATTTTTCTTTAGAAAAAAAGTTCTAGTCTGAGCTTATATGTGGGTGTCAAAAATTATGAGTAATCCCAATTCCCCACGAACAACTACGAAAAACATTGCTCGGTGGCTTCATATAAACCAGTTTGGCAATTGTATTAACCCTGAGAGAAGGGTATTAACCCTTTGATGCATGACCCAAAACGCATACACAAATGCACGACTGGGGTCAATTGACCCCAATTGAAAACAAGCGAGAAAACGGAATTTCTACTATAATCTTTCATGAAGAAGTGATAAAAGATGGAAATACATCAAATAGTCATCCTTTATTAATGAAAAGCAAAGAAAAATTTTTCATTTTTTTAATAGAATCATAATTTTGTCTTCATGTGTACCAAACCAATATGAAAATTTTTCAAAACTCTAAGTTTACAAACAATTTTCGCATACAATTGATGAATGTTCTTTGCAAATAAATTTTTCGCATTTTCAACAGATTAGAAAAGTCTTCTTATTAATTTTTCAAGGGCAAATGTCGCATCTTTTTCTTTTACCAGGAACATTTTCACTTGAAATTTGTACTACACATCAACATAGCTTGTCTGATTGACAATTGTAAAGCATAACGGCTGCTTCTTTTCAATATGTAAGGCTGCATCAGTCATTACGCTAGTCCTTTTAAAAATAACCTTGTGTGACATATCATTATGATGTTGAGAAATAAAACCTTTGCATTGATTACTGCAATAGCTAGCATATTAAAAAGAGGATCGTTGGCCATCTCCTAGTTTGTCGTTTGCATCTGTAATTACGAATTCACTAATCGAGTCTGTCTACACCTGACTTAGTTGCATTATAGGACAAAACAATATCAGGTTTAGACTTCGTTCCTTCTTGAACTGCATTAGTATGGTGAATGAAACTTAAAAAAATTACACACTTTTTTTTTTGCTTTATAGCTCACCATTGTGAGACCATCTTTGTAAAATCAAAGATACTCTAATGTAGATTTCTGTTTCTCAGTAATTTCATGCACTCAGCATTTTACGCTTTATTTTTGCGAAGTGTCCCAACTGACGTTAAGTGATTTGTTGGTAAATAAGCATTTAATGGCGCACTTGTAAAAAAAGTATCTATCGTTGCATTTCTGCCATTGTTAACAATGGAAGATGTCAAGTCATCAATTACTTTAAAACCCACCTTATTTTAGGTTGAGGCACTGACTTCCTATCCGATATGTTTTCCCATCAATGGAATATGCATTTTTAGCATCATCCATCCATCCAAACAATTTCAATTCCATATTTTGATGGTTTATTTGGCATGTACTACTTAACTGGGCAACGTCAACGACTGTTCATCAATTGTAACACATTCGCTTGGAAGAATATTTTTATTACAGATTGAAGTAAAAATATTCTGAATATATCTGAATGCTGAAAGTTTATCATTCTCTAGATGGAATCTCCTGGTTCGTTTATCATCGAAACGCATAAAACGTCAAATATGCTTAAATGCAATGGAAAATGCAGCTCAATAATTAGGATTTGATTCTTGGTGAAACAGATCTCGGGAACATTCCAATTTTTCTCAGCGCCTGCAAGAAGAAGAAAACCGAGAAAGGCATTTAGTTCTTTTTCCACGTCCACATTTTCCATTTTTATTGAGCAATTCACCTGCCTTCATTGTGTGTACACAGACAGATTTCATCAAGAGCATAGGAGGAAAGGGAGTAAGAAAAAGTACTTACCGAATGGGTGCATACACCTCTAGGTAGACCACTATGAAACGAAATAACATTATTACGGGGTGGTTGACGTTGACATGATGGAGGCGAAATATTCCGTAGTATTCCTGATTTTGAACTCCTAATTGAACTTTGATCAGTTCGTTGGGTCATATCATCGTATTCTTTATTTTTTCTACCATTATCATATTATGTATCTGAAATTGAATCACTGCTCATTGTCTGCGATTCATATGCATCATCCATTTCTTCATCTTCGCTCATGGATAACAAGCTTTCTTCATCTTGAACTAATAAATCAGTAATTTCATCTTCAGATAACGCATTAAGTAAAGAAGCCATTTAGGTATAACAGTAAAGTAAGATAAAAACTAATTACCTACAACATATGAGTCAACGTCGCTTGTAAAAATCCAAAAAAAAGGAAAACGTAAACAACGTGAAAGCAAGAAACGAATGGACAAAAGTAACGCAAACCAAACAACAAAAGCACGAAACAACTTTTCAAGCACGTGTCTCTTGAAAGTGACTTGACTGAAAGATGTGTGTAAAATTGTTTACTTCAAAGAAAAGCAAACAAACAAGAAACAAACAAAAAAATCAATTATTAAAGATAACACAAAAAGGCAAATATTGATTTTTTCATGTATTTTAAATTGGGGTCAAATTGACTTCAGTCATGCATTAGTGGGGTAGAAGTTGTAAATAGCATATAAAAGGTTTTGGTATTATTTAAAAATATTACAAATCGATGTAATACAGGCTCAAAGAATCAACCTCTGACGTCACGGAAGTATAGCGACGTACTTTGAAAATATTCTTAAATTTCAAGCTTTGATGACGTGTTGGGGGTCAATTTGACCCCACCTGTGCATCAGAGGGTTAATGTCTTTTGAAGCTACGTTTTTCTAATTATGGCTAATGCTCTTTAAGAAGTGCTGGGTAGGGCGTCGTGGTTCTCCCACACGAGAGTTTTGCACACATCTTCAATTTGTGGGATTTGCATACATATACTTACTCCCCCTATATTATACTCCCACTCGTGAGTTTTGCATACACTTTCAAATTCCATAATATAAATTGCTGATTTTACATTAGTTCAGGCCACGGTGAATTTCTGAATTTGCATTGGTCCAGGTCACGGTAAATTAATAAATTTACAATTCAATAAAAATTGCTATAAAATAAGTGATATAAATTACTAATAGAAATTAAGAAATAAGAATTATATATAAATGTGTAAGATATGATTAATAGTAATTACTATAAAATAAGATTGCTATAAAATAATGGAAAGGAAATTACTGTAATTAGAAATAAAAACTATTTATGTGGAATTAGCTGGAAGTTAATTATTTTGTTGCAAAAAGGACATTAATACTTGTTGAATTCACATTGTTTCAGATCGCGGTATACAAATTTACATTGTTTATTACTGATTAATTATGTGTGCGCTTGTGACGTTGAATTATCGAGACGTGAGTTCTCTACATTGTTTTACTCATAAGAATTTGAAGACTATAGAAATATGAAATCCATAAATTACAAACCACGCCTAGAAGCAAGCCTCTTGTCTGGTATTAGATATTTACTACAACAGAATGCATCGGAAAAGTAAGGAAAGCATATCCTGGATGTGTTTGAAAAATGGGAAGAATGGATGCAAAGAAGTATAGTGAAAACAAAACTGGCGCACAAAGTTATTATCAAGAATGATCTATCGTGAGTCCCCAATGTAGCGAGAATAGAGGTAAAGATAGGTGATGGAGAATTGCAAAAAAAACCCAAACTGCGCTTGTACATAAAATAGTCAAGGCATAAATGACTAAAATTTATGAAACGAAATCGGTCTCGTTAAAGAAATGTCAATCTTCAGAAGCGTAAAGAAATCATTGTGTTTAAAACGAAGAAAATGTAGGGGGGTAAGGAAAATCTACAGGACGTTTCAGACCTTCATTTTGATCAAAATATGATTGGTCTTTTTAATGGTGAATGGTCTCTTCTCGTGGATTTTTTTTTCTGACTAGAGAAAGAAAAAGTGTTGAATTTGCTGGCGAAGAATCGCAGAATCTCTTAAAAAGTGGTTCAAAGTTTTCTTCGATGGAATTTCCAAAACACGTCGCGTAATTAGATACAATAAATGTAGTCTACAGCAGCTAGATTTCGGAAACAACTGTATACCCAGTAATATTTGCAATTATACCTGATAAATAACCGACGTACCGTGACCTGCTCCATAAACTGAGGACCTATTATCCAAGATGAAGTCCATACTTGATCAAATTAGATTTTGAAACATCCACCATCAAGGCAAGCAAGCATGAAGTGCAAAACATAATCTCAGGTTGTAATTTTCATTTCAACCATTGTTTGCGAAGTAAAATTCAATATACAATATTAGTAAATGATTAAAAAGGACCTCTCCTTGTTTGGCACAGAACGACTCTTGATGTCCTTGCGCCATAAATGTGCAAGCAAATAACGATTAGAAATGAAGTCTGGAAGTGGCCACGTTACTCAAGGGTTCGGTGTCTCTGCAGTCTCAGGTATATAAAATGTGTTCTGTTTTTAGCATGCATGCCTTTAAATATAGTTGATGATGCATGGGTGTTAATAATAAAGATAGCACCAAAAGAGAGAAAGCGTTCAGAATATTTAGAATATTTTATAGGGCCATAGACTGACAATTCCGAACTTGATATTGCTTTATAAAATGTGGGTAATCAACGTCATATCGAACTAATAAAAACACAGTTGGAAGATGAAACCCAAAACTAAACAGAACAATTAGAAAACATCAGCCAAATGTTGAACTATTAGTCAAGTACATAAAAAGCAAAGTTGTAAATGTATCGCAATTAATAAGAAGAAAGACAACGCATTTGAATAAATAATGGGTTATTTTCAACCTTCCATTGATTTGAAAAAATGCTTAATCGCCTAAGCTGGATCATTCAATTGGAATAACTGAAAATCTCGGAGATAACAAATTCATTTATATATGAAGATATAAATATGAAAGTACAATGAAAATAAGATAATAAAAAAATAGTATAAGAAAGTACAATGAATATAAAAGTACAAAAAAAATACAAAACATGAAAACGGAAAAAAGTAAAATCATTTAAACTGCCAAAGAGAAAAAAAAGCTTTTCTCAGTCCTTTAGTCTTGGATAAAAGTGTGAGGCAAAGGTTCACAAATTAGCATAACATATGAAGGAATCGTATAACACAAAGCAAAGCAACAACTTCTAAATTGAGGTGGGGGCATGCTCATTGTCCCTCATGCCAAGCCAGAGTTTACCCGTTTAGATATACTTTATATGCAAAGCCCACGCAACGAAATACTTGGATACCTTATTTAGAGAGATTGTGTGCAGAAACCACGTGCGCATCTCCACCTAACCCTCAATAAACTCATTGTTCAGGGTGGAAAGAATAGGCGTTGACACGTGTGACAAAGGATTTTCAGTCGTTTCACTTAACTTTTTGTTGCTCTCTAAGAGTAATATAGCAATTCGGTGCCCTTTTTTCTCTTAAATGGCAATTGCATTAACGGTGAAAATTGCGTCACAACATGGGCTAATTACCACTCCCTTGAAATTAAGTCATCTACAAAGCTTATTTGTGTAGCGGGAGGGTCAATTTACATGGAGGGTAGTATATTTTCAACGTCTAATTTGTGTTTCGCTTATCTTCCGTTATTTTTCATAAAAGTAGATTGCTCGGATAGTACATAAAAAGAGTATATTGCATTACGACTAACGACACTATGGAAATTCTGTATAAAGGAGCAATATATACAGGGTCAACCGAAAGTCCGTATACATTTTAAAAATTCATACAAAAAAAGAAAAATCATCGCATTGTAGTGCGGTTTGCGCGATAAATATTATGTAGATATATCATTTTTAATGTAATAAAAAAATAGTTCAAAGGTCGCCGATAGGTGATGCTGCCACATCCGCTAAAAGTGTGCAAATAAAGCTGTTAGGAAAATGCCATGTGCTCGGTGGGTTCTTC
Source organism: Dysdera silvatica (assembly GCA_006491805.2). Taxonomy (NCBI): domain Eukaryota; kingdom Metazoa; phylum Arthropoda; class Arachnida; order Araneae; family Dysderidae; genus Dysdera; species Dysdera silvatica. The sequence goes on from QLNU02015360.1 coordinate 198,437,678, forward strand.
CTTCGATTCATTAATAATTAACTCAGTGTAACGCACAACTTTCTACAAAAGTGTTAACCTTGACATAACAAATTTGAAATTTTATCGCACAGTATGTATTTCATTGTTTTCAAATGTCTAATGCGCCACCTATGGCTTTGAACTACTTGTTTATCATGTTAAAAAAACTACATCCAGTTAATTATCGCGCAAACCGCACTTCAATGCGATGACTTCCCCACATTTTTTTTTATTTTTTAATATGTATACGTACTTTTGGTTAACCCTGTATATACGTTTCCATTATACCTGGGTTCCTAGGAAAGACCGGATGCGGCCAATAACTTTTGAACCAAGACAGATATTGCAAAGAAAGTTAGATATTGGTATAGTAAAATGACTATGCACTATCAGACGAGATGAACAGCAGCGCCCCTGGTGGCGAATTGAGGAAGTTAAAAATTTTATTTCGAAAAATAATGAAGATGAGGAAATATTTTCAATTAGAAAGTTGTAGAGCATCCTACAGTTAGTAAGCAAAACATACGGCTTACATGCACTATGTACACGTACTGCCACAAAGTAAGGTGTTCCGAATGTTTCAATGCATAGCTTTCAGTTAATGCTTTCTGGTGTTTTAAAAATCGAGTTGAAATTTTTATAGGAGAGAAACTATGGTTGCTTTCCTATAAGAACTTCAACTCAACCTCTAAAGTGCGCGCTAGAAAACAGTAACTGAAAAAAGCTATGCATTGAAACTTCTGGAACACCTCACTTTGTGGCAGTATGTGTACATATTGTATGTGAGCCATACACCTTTTCTTGCTAAATGAAGGATGCTCTACAACTTTGTAATTGAAAATATTTCCTTGTCTTCATTATTTTTCGAAATAAAAATGTCAACTTCCTCAATTCGCCACTAAGGGCGCTGTTGTCGTCTCATCTGATAGAGCATAGTTATTTTATTTATCAATACCTAACTTACGTTGCAAGAGATGTCTTCGTTCAAAAGTTATTAGCCGCATTCGGACTTGTCTAGGAACCCTGTATATGTAAATAAGCGTTAACGCGTTATATGCAAATAAGCTTGAACGCAAAATAGGCGTTTTCTAGGCCCTGCGGTGGCGTAATGGCAACGCATTTCACGTTGCGTGCTGTTAATCTGGATTCAACTTCCAATGGCTGCAGAAAAATTATTTTTCGACTAACGTCGCATTGTAGTCCGGCGGTAGGTTCCATGGGTTTCAAGAGGCTCGAACTTCTCGGGAAAATGTTAGCCCACTACCTTTTGATGGCGTGGTGGTAATGCATTCTTTTATCGTGTCGTTTACTCGGGTTTGACTCTTGTGATACTTTAGGAACGCCTGCTTTGCTTGTCTGTCCTCCTTAGTCCGAGGTTTGGTTCAACCCACAGGAGAAGTTTGGGTGCCTAGGAAACCTATAGGTCCCAATGTAGCGTGACCTTGGCCGACCTTGCGCAGTAAAAGCGAAAAACAAATGTTTTCTGAAAAACGAATATAAAATTAATCACATTATTGTATTGTTATACGCACGTAGAAGTTAGGATGCTCTATACACACAATGTATGGATATGAGATTTGTTTTGTGTATTGAAATGTTCATTGGATATAAGCATATACAGGGTGAACCATTCAACTCGATAATGTAAAATATCTCGAAAAATAAGCGTTTCAGAAAAAAAAAAAAATGTTTGAAACGAAAGTTGATTGTCCTTGAAGGGGGGGAAACGTTTTTCATTATCTATGTTTTACTTGAATTTTCAAAGTCATTTGAAGGTCACTTTTTTTTTCAGAGGGAAACCTATATATTTAATTTCTAATTCGAATTTCTCGTATAAAAATAAGCAACTTTGGTAGAAAGCACTTTTTTAATTTAGCACTTAGTTTCCGAGATATTTAAAAAAAAAAATAAACTTGAAAAAAGACATTCATGCCATATGATGGGTGTTGCACTTTTTTTTTTTTTGCCGAGATTCCCCATAAATAAGAATCATTTCGACTTTTCCTCTACAGACAGATTCGTCATTTTTAACACATAATAAACTAAAAATCAATAAGCTAATTTATCTTAACACATAAGCGCCAACTTTTAAATGACTCTCATTAAATGGACGACTGTACGACGGAAGTAGAGGAAAGGCTGAATGCTGGTAGCAAGCGGCTGTCTTGCTTCCGTACCAATTATCACCATGTGCAATATCTCATTTTTCTATGGAATATAAATCGGTTATATGATTTACCAACATAAGCGTACGCATAAAGTTCGTAAGGGGGTTATAGGCTCAATGGGGGGTTACAGAGCTACAACTCGCATATTCCTATGTTAAATATACAAAATTTCATTGCAATGGGGGGGTTACAACTCCCATCAACACCCCCTGCGTACGCCAATGCTTATCAAGCAATCATATTAATTTTTATTTGTGAGTACAATGTTTTTCCAACTACTGCATACTTAATTTTTTTCATTTTTTAAGTATTAAATTAGTGTTCTATGATATAGCATGAATTTCTTTATTCAAGCTTATTTTTTAAATATCTCGGAAACTAAGAACTAAATCGAAAAATATTCTTTCTACAAAAGTTTTTATTTTTTTTACGAGAAATAAGATTTTTCTTTTGAAAAAACGAGTTTCACCTTCAAAGGACATTGAAAACGAAGCCCAAGTAACAGATAACGAAAATCACTTCCCCACTTAAGAGATAAGCATATTTCGTTTTAATTTTTTTTTTTTTGTAAAACGCTTATTTTTTGAGATATTTTATATTATCAAGTTGAATGGTCCACCCTGTATAAGTACAGTGCTTTTTTATGACTGAAAGACTCTATAGTATGTTATTTCCTGGTTTATTTAAACACAAACAACGAAGTCATTCATCGAATAAGTCAATTCTTTGACTTGTCGTTTTGGTTTAAAACGCAATCCAAGTATTGCCCCATTATTTGCAAATCCGCCCGTGGTATAAAGCCTTATATCCGCTCGCAGAGGTGAATCAGATCGCCGCCTGTAGCTCAGTGGGAAGAACATTTGACCGGTTTTCAAGCGATTATGGGTTCAGTTCCCACCAAGCGTGGAGAAATCACTAGTTTCTTTGTGAATAATATGTCGTATAATAGACAACGAAATTAAAAATATCTGACTTACAATAAGAAATGGGGAGAGATCAAGTTAACTACGTAGGTTATATTTTAGTCGCAAATAGTACAACACGTACAGATTCGTTTGTTCAAGTTATGCAGTGTGCAGCTTTGAAAGAGTTCAGAGCTGCATAATTAAGATATGATATTAAACCAATCAACTAAGCAGTACCAAATCGATTTAACACCAACTAATTTAAAGAGAAAACTATATTTAAAAGAAAATACGGCAAGAAATAAGATGATTTTTCAGTGGTGAAAGAAAATACCAGTGAAACGCGGATTTAGTGATTAACAAAAAATAATTTATGACAGGGCCATAGCCAGATTGGAGCTAGGAGAGATGAGCCCCTGGAAAAGTTTTTTTTTTCAATAAATTATTTTATAATTTTCTTTTAAATTTTTTGTTTTGAATAAAATTGTACATGAAAATGGAAATTGTTCTTTGAGGTTAAAAATATATTCAAAATATATTTCTACGGCAGATTTTGTGTACATAATGTTTTAACAGAGATTTGAGACTTCATCTGCTATATAATAAGGAAAAGAGAAATTATAAATTTTAGTATACGTCTATAGAAGAAGGTGGTATTATGGGCCATTCATATATTATAAGATACCTCAATATCTTTTAATACAGCGCATTGAACTTAGCAGTAACGACTTGAATTACTAATTTAGTAGCGTTTGTTGTCGCCAGAACGTTTGCGTTCAGTTGTAGCTGATAGTTTGTGAATAACCGTGTTTGTTTTTTGTTTTTTTCTCCCGTTTTGAAAAACTTTGAAAGGTAGGTGTTTTGCTTTTAATTGCAATATTTTTCATTTAAATTCACCTTAGTGCATTATTGCATTGGATAAAGCATTTTTAGAGGAATGTTCTTAATGTATATACTGTGTAATTTTTTAAGTAATAAAGATTAGTTATGCTTGTTCAAATTACAATATGGCGAGGGTTGTAAAATGAGCCCCCAAACTTTAAGGGGCTCATATTATATACACTACAGGAGTGGTTTAAATTTTTTGATTCAGGTGCCACGTAAAGTATTAGACCGAAAGTGCTAGGCGAATAAAATGTTGTTTGTTTAAATAAATTTGCCATACAGTTTTCTAACCGGTTATTTTATTTGTTTTTCCTGGGGGCTCGTATTACCAGTACGAAACTTTTTTCCAACGAAATGACTTGATTTGATTTTAGTTTTTTTTCATATCCTTAAATTTATTCAAACTGTTTTATATTTTAACAGCAGTTTTATGAATAGTTAAGTTAAATTTATTATAAAAATTTGCCCAAAAAACTTTTAAATCACTTTTTAAAAAATTAAAAACAAAACGGGGGTTCATAATACCACCTTCTCCTCTAAGTTTTCAATGAAAAATTTACGTTAAGAAATTTATTCATTAGTGTTAAATATATTAGTCGACATGGATATTTTGTATTATTAAACGTATTACCGACATACACTGATCAAAATATTAACGAATTTCAAGCCTCCTATAGCCTTCTGAGCCCCAACTATAACTTTCAGAGAACCCCCTCACATAGCAAGCGTCTAGCTACGAGTGTAATTTGTGAGATAACTACTTTGTTTCGAATAATGTCTTACTAATAGAATGTTTATCTGGAGAATACGCAAATAAGTGATTTATTGATAAAAAATTAATACAGCAACGCACAAGAATGAAATTTCTGTTTTCATTTACGGTTGGATGACAATACAATTTTAAAATAGTGTATCGCATTGAGTATGATGATTTCGAAGTCAATGAGTAGATTTTGGAGCCCTTTTTGTTCTCTGGTATCGGAACATGGTTTGTAAATTACGAAGACCAGTTTTTAAGATGATATATAATTCTCTAGTCACAGCAGATGTGTCGACTTGGATCAAGTTTTGACTTTTGAAGGAATGAAAGTACATAATACCATGTTAAGAAACATGACGAAGTTCTAAGTTCATTGATCGGGTATTATCGCACTTTATATGATCAATACGGGGAGGCCAGGGAACAGCTCCAAAGCTTTGGATTTATTTTGACGAATTATTATAGTTTCAGTTCGTTTTCATGTTGAAACCGTGTGTACGGTCTTGCCTGGTGTAGCCCAGAATGACCCTTCCGCCATAGAAATGAAACCACCAAACTTCGAATTTTGTACATTCTGTTCCTATTTCAATGATTTGTACTGCTTCAATTTATTCCTTATTTGTATACGCAACAGCGACGATGCATACTGGTCGACAACTCATAATTAAGACCATTGGAATAAAAAAAAAAATGATCGAAACCTTTTTTTTTTTTATCATGATATAATTTAATTAAATTAATATGATGACGTAACACTACGCAGAATAAATAACAAATAGAAAAAAAGTTTTTAAACGTAGTTGAAATTTTATCAGACAAATTTCAATACGTTTCGGACAGACTTTAGTCTTCCCTTGTCAGGAATACACGTCCGTCTGGCACTAAAACAAACAACGGTGTTGCCGATTCACCGATGGTTTTGTTGCCATATAGATCCCGTTTCCGGTTAAAAAGTTGCTATTACTATCGACTGCCTCTCCATCTGTCGGCGGTGAAACGCTACATTGAATCAGGTGGGGTGGTAGGCGAAGGTTGAAGAACTGAAAGTAGGTTTCTCCAAGCTTGTCTGAAGTATGGAGTGGATCCGTGGTCATTTACAATATCTCTATAGTGTTTGTGAAATTTTGTCTAATAATATTTCAACTACGCTTAAAAACTTTGTTTTTTCTATTTATATAATTTGTCTTTAAAAAAAGTTCAATTTCAATTCTTAGTTGAAATATTCATTACGTTTACATATTTTTGTTATTATATCACTTATAATTACTTTCAATATTCCGTCAAAATTTCATAAAATAAAAATACTGTGAAATATGCAATTTATAATGCTAATTCTATGAAATAATCAAGGTATATTATTAAACAGTTTCAGCGTAAAGAGCAAGGGCTACGAAAACGACTGAACAAATGCACATTTTTTATTTCAAAGCTTTACAAGCGATTCTAAAATTTTCCGTTGATTTAACGTTTACACATACGGAGAGAAATTAAATGGTTTATATCCACTAAAAACAGAGGACTCTTAAACTGTTTAATATAATGACCGTATATAAAATAACTTTTTTTGCAAAAACAAACCCTAATTTGAAAAGTTAAGTCAAGATTAATTTATTCCTGAATTTATTTCCACCTAGTGGGAAGTCAAAAGAAGTGTCAATTCTTTTTGTGTTGTAAATAGCATATATGATTCTAACCCTTTTTCCTACTTCTTTTCTCTCTCTTCTAAAAAAGGGGTCTCAGACTTCACGAACTTTATATACATGCTTAAATTAAAGAAAACATCCCAAGCAAATCTTCCATATTTTAAACTTTTTCAATAGTTTAAAAAAAAATTTAAAACTACAGATAAATATATGGAATGTCAATTTTGAATTAAGAAACGAGTTTGTTTTCTTTATATTTTAAACCGTGACTCAAAATTATCCATCCTTGCTTTTAGCTTTTTATGGTTTTTCAAAATTTTAAATGTGATATCTTCTCATTATCATTATCAAAATTTTAAATGTGACATCTTCTGAATTGAAATAAGAAATTAATATGCTAATTTTAAATTATTTAAACAATCCACAAACTTAAAGAATTTTTTAAAAGAGGAAAAATAAAACACGATATATATATATATACACACAGGCAGACAGCCAGATTATTGATTTGAAAATAACATAAAATTAAGAGAAAAACGTACAAGAGCAATTGAACACGGACCAAATACCTTCCGCTTTACCAGTTGAGCTATGATCTACTCTTGACTTCTCTCTCTCTCTCTCTCATTAATCGCTAAACAGACATACGAAAGGGGGAGGGAACTTTCTAGATATTACAACTTAGATTTCAAACAGAAAATAAGTGTAGAATGAATAAATTAAGAAAATTGATTTATCGATAAAGATGGACGAACACATGTATTTTTTTTATTTATTACATCATGAAATCTGCACAAATGCAGCTGGAATTCGAAAGTGTAAATTATAATATTTTCCATATATTATAGAAGATTCATTTATTAAGGAAGACAAAAAATGTAAATATCACTAATTCAAACGATTAAACAGCGGTAAAATAGCATATAAAGTAGGTCACCCAAGCTTTCAAATGCATCAACAGCAGTCTTACATCAGGATTAATTGTTTTTGATGAAAGACTACTGCTGACGCGTTTAAAATCATGTGTGATCTATTTCATTTTTTATTTTAGCAAAATTTAACCTTTTGTATGTAATTTTGCTCCCGATACTGTGTATTTTATTCCAATAATAATTATAATTCCATAGCATGCTTCAGAATTACATATTATTACGTTGCCATAAAGCTAACAGTAAAAAATGTAAAAAAGAATCGATCCTCACGCCCTTGAAAGCCCCATCCTTGAAATCTCCAAACGCCTTTTCCGTAGCGTAAATGGCTTTATGGATTGGAAAAATAGCCTTAAAGCAAAATAATCTCTTACGCGCTGAGCAAAACACACATCCTTGAAATGAAAGCACGGAGTCGCGGTGGTCAATTTCTTTTGTCATTTCCCCACTTCAGGTCCACGGAGGTCAGTTCGACTTCCTGTAGTATGCTCAGCTGTGTGTAAATATATCTCGTTCACCTTAAGCCGTAGGTCTCATCCCTGACCAGATGATCCATATCTCAGTCTTGAGACGTGAGATATACAACTATAAATGAGAATTCTCTTTTCTTTAAGTTTAAACTTTAATTTTGCGGCAATGTTCGAGGTTCTGCAATGTTATGGAATATAGCTTTTCCAGACATTTTATCATACAGATTAGCATGCCGTTTCGCCCTATGTCCGTCAAAAAATCCAATTCTTGAAGCAAATATAAAGAAAGTTAAGCTTATATATACTGGAAAATACATGCAAATATGTTCACACCTTTAACTATTAAACAAAAAATGGCAAATAAATAGATGAGAACGAAATCAGCAATCCATAAAAATGCTTCAAATATATGGTAAGCATCGTGGTTGCAACGATTATTCTAGACTAGCCTTAAACTAATTGGACAATTCATAACTGGCAATCTAATGATCAAAATTTTTAATTTTGATGTCGATATCCCTGTTTAAGTCAAACATAAATATTAGACTTAAGACTCTAGAAATATGTTTTTATGAGACAAAAAAAGTTCACATAAAAATGGATCGGAAAACTCTCATCTTCACTGCAAATTTACAAACGTTTCTCCTTAGACTTATATCCCTCAGCACATCGAGAGATAAATGATGTTATTTAGTCTTTTGTGCTAAACTTTGTTAACGAGTATTTCATTGCTTAATCAGTACAATTTCTATCCGTCCCCTCCCTCCATCTTCATTCCGTAACTCCTCCCTCCCCTCGATGTTGGTGAGCAAGATGAGGGGGAAAAGCGGGATCCTTTCTACCTTAGCATCTTTGGGGCGGAGGGCTCCGTCATCACCATAAATCAGGCTGTCAGAGAAAACGTGTCCCACGGCTTTCCTTCTAGCTCTCTCAATCTCAACATCCACCAAAGGAGTCCTCCCATTCGCATTTGCACACACGCATGCGGTTGTTTCAGTTACTGACCGTTATTTTGCTTCACCTGGTTTGATTCAGGTAACCACAAATAGATCGCCCTCCAACAGGATTAGAGTTGGTTATTGAACGAAGGTTGCCGTTTCCACAATCTGACTCAACACATGCCCGATTGCTTTAATCGAAAAGAATTCTTTGACGGTTCGATCCTTTATACAAATGCCCGAATTCCTTAGAGCATATCACTCTAAACATTTCGGGCATCTGATAGAAAAGTCTGACGTTGAGAGCAAACAAACTAGATGATAATAAGGATGCCCTTTGCGTTTCTGAATTGATAAATATCCTCGGCACAATTTAGTCAATTTAGGAGCTCACCGTTCGTTGGATAATCATAACCTTTGAAGGAAACTAGTGAGGCATTTTGGAAATCTGAAGCTATACTTAATTTCTAACCTTTTTCTTCCACGGGGCATTTTAAATAGTGGCGGTGCATTAAAGAACATGAACTCATCTTCATCTTAAAGTATACGTATCCGTTTTATGCGCAAGTATTTTAAAGATATGAGAGACTAATTCCATTTCATTTGCAGTTATTTCATCAAAATTTTCCATTAATGATGACGAATAATAACTGACAATGCAAACTTAAATATTATATCACCTACGATGCTATTTACTCTATATATAATTCCATAAATATGTAGGTAATTCAAACAACAATTTAAAAGCAATATTTGAATACAAAAACATTTTTCATTTCATACATTATGTCAAAACCATCGCAGGTCGCAAAAACTTTGTCTTTATGAACCTTGCGTGTAAACGTATGGGTTTTAATCTTATTCGTTTTGCAAAAACACGTGAAAGTTTGCCAATAAATTCGAATGAGCTGTAATTTTCCCTAATGTACAGGACAAAATATTAATAAATTTTCTATAAAAATGGCATATTTGCCGAGAGATACAAAATTCGTGAGGTTATTTTTGAGTACATTACGAAACTAAGCATCATATAACAGTTTTTAAAGGTAATATAAATTATATCACTGCTTTTTACAAATTTAATATCTTTCTCCATACATAACTAATTTGTTCTGAGTCAGGAAAATATCGGAAAAATGATTTAAAATTTCGACAATTTCCAAAACTTGCATATACTCCCACGGAAAAAAAAACATGTTTCATTAGTCTTTTAATGGTCTGTAAGCAAAAAATACGTGCTTTTTATGTTTTCCCCCTTGTTTTACGGTTTCCCATTTCTTCACATGTAATGCAAAAAGGATCTTGAGTTTATACAAAGCAATATATGATATTTATGAGAAATATGTTGGGAAGCGGATGTTTTCCATTAATTTTTGCGATGATTCTTTTACACCCAATAAAAAGCTTTTCCTCTTTTAGCGATTTTATCTGTCCTAGACAGGGTAAAAATCCTGTTAATGGTTGTCGAGTTTTAATTGAAAAATGCTTGAAAAAACTGTTAAAACCCAAGATAAATTTTAAGAACCTGTTTTGCTCATTATCTATAGGCTTGGGATATGAGTTCGTAGAAAAGGTTATACCCTTTCCTTCGGATTCATAAAACTATAAATTCACCAGTGAATCTTTGTATTAAAAAAGAGTTACGGATAGCACTATAACTTTTGAATCTAAGCTACTGACCCTCTCTAAGTATCATAATTTTT
>QLNU02015360.1:198466816-198482086 GCA_006491805.2 Dysdera silvatica
TACAGGACATTTATCAGTGTGTTCTGTAATTGCTATCAAGTTGGTTGTTTTTTTTTTGTGCTCTTTGATTTAGTGTGCTTGTAAAACGTAATAAAATTAAAGAAATGGCGCAAAGAGTTGACTGGTCACCTAGGAAGCGATGTAAAATAGTAATATTAAGTGAACAAGGCTACAGTTATGAAGAAATTAGAAGAAATATTGGGGGAAACTTAACTAAAGGTGGCATTTCTAAATTTTTGAAGAAGTATAAGGAGACTCAGTCATTACAAAACCAGACTGGTAAAGGCAGAAAAAGGTGCACAACAGCAAGTGATGATAGAAGAATTAAAAGACAGTGCCTAGGTGACAGGAAAAAATCATCTCTGTGTATACAAGGTGAAATGGCGCAATGCAATGTGAAGTTAAGTGCAAGGACTGTTCGGCGCAGACTGCATGAATGTGGTCTAAATGCAAGAATTCCACGAAAAAAGCCATTTTTGTCTGTCAAACAGAGGTTGAAAAGATTAAACTGGGCTAAAACCCATGTTAACTGGACAACGGAACAATGGGACAGTGTAATTTGGAGTGATGAGACCAAAATCTCACTGTTTGGTAGTGATGGCGTAAAATACGTATGGAGAAGAATTGGAGAAGATTTCCATCCTGAGTGCATTACACCTACCGTGAAACACCCAGTTAGTGTTATGATTTGGGGTTGTATAACATCAAGAGGTGTGGGCAGAATTTGCGTGATCAATGGGAATATAAATGCCCAAAGATACATAAATGAAATACTTGAGCCCAAGCTGCAGCCTTCTGCATGTGATCTTTTCCAAGATAATGAAGCATTTATATTTCAACAGGATTCAGCTCCATGTCATGTTGCTCGTGTGTGCAAAAAATGGTTTCAAGATCATCATATTCAACTGCTGGAATGGCCTGGAAATAGCCCAGACCTTAACCCCATCGAAAATCTATGGAGCCGGCTAAAGAAGCTTGTTAGTCGGAAGCAACCCAGCAATAAAACACAATTAACAGAAGCAATAATTCAATCTTGGTTTCATATTATAACAGCTGCAGAACTAAAGAACTTGGTTCACTCCATGGGAAAGCGTTGTAAGGCCGTAATTAAGGCTAAAGGTTACCCAACTAAGTATTAACTGGTATGGTGAACATTTTTGTATATCTCATTTTTTCTATGTATATCACCTTTCTTCTTTATGAATGCTGTTCTATTAAAATACGATTCATAAATGTTATTGCATTACAATCTTGATTAAATTACCTTTCCAATGATATATAATTTTATAGTATTGGTACAAAAAAAAGTGGTGTTATTAGCCATCAAACCTCTAAAATAATCTTTTTTCAAAGGGTTTCCACAATTTTGTCCACTACTGTATTATTATTCAGATCTGTTTGGGCTTATTGTACAATTACTGTACAATTATTCAAAGCAGATCTAAATAGGAAAATTTAATTAACGATAAAAGTGAACAGCTGGCAGAAGCTACCGAAAAGTCTTGGGAACAATTACTAACCAATCATGGTCCACCTACGATCTCGTGAAAAAGATTCGTAGCAAACTTCAGAAAGGTAACAGGTTATGACTATGTACGAACACATCTCAATAAAATTGGAATTAGAGAGAGTCCGATCTGCCAACTTTGCGACTCTAATGCGGTTATGCAAGACGATCATTGTAAGTAATTGTCCGGTAATTCTAAGACCACTTTTCCTTTTCTGTGGACTGCGAATTTTTGTTTCTACTGGGCGGTAAGTGGAGAAATGGATAATTTTTATTCTTATGGCGTAGGACAAAGAAAAATGCTGTGCATTTTCATATGTAAAAAAAATTTTGAACTTACGCGATTTTCATTTTTAAGAATAATGAAAGAAATTCTTACGTTTTCTAATGAACCCTCTTGTTTTCCAGAGGGTGATATGCTAGATACAATTCCTTATTTTTGATTATGTTTAGTGTATATACATCCTCGTAACTAAGGGAGCTAGTGTTCATTTGGCGCCCGCCTCCACTAGACCTCGAGGGTGGCTGGGCCAGTATGCATGTGATTTACTCGTCTGTGTTTCATGTCAAAGAGTTCTGTAATCTTTTAGAATTACTTTATTATATTTACGTATATTTCTTATGCACATAAATTTCCAATTCCACGTATTTTATAAACATCATCTCAGATAACCTAACGCGCAATAAAATGCAATTCAGTGTTGTGAGTCTTCATTTGCTATTCACGAGTTTACATTTAAAGTTGGCATTTATCACTATAAAGATTATTTCCAACCAAAATATTAGCCATGGCTTTTCAACTTTTTGCAACCATACTCTTTATTTAAAAAAACACATGTAATTTTTATCGTATGCAAGATAAATTGCAATTTGGGTAACTGCCCAGTGGCACAAAAACGTCCCGAGAACGTCCCCTGCAAGTCCGGAGTAGACATCCCAACGTCCCTAGGACATTCAAAATACACCTTCGGACGTCCGTGGGACGTGTTACGGCGGTTCTTAGGACAAAAGTAGGATCTTCTTTTAGGACGTATTAGGGACATCATTCGGATATTTTCAGGACGTGTTACAGTGATCCACTGGACTATATATAGTCCCATGGAAGTCCGAAACTAACATCTTACGGACGTCAGAAATGAACATCCTACAGACGTTCGAATATGAATGTCCTATGGACGTCTGAAATATATCCGCATTGTGCCAGGACCAAGTGGACGTACGGGACCAAGAAAAGACGTCCCAGGGATGTGTTGTGCTATCTGGATGATAGTAGTGCTGTTTTTTTAACTTAAACTTTTAAATGCAAATCTTAATGGAATCTATTTTTATTTCACTTGCTATTTACATGCTCCCGTTCTTGTTTTAGTTTGATTAGGAAGAAATCCATGTTTTTTTTATTTTTTTAAAGAATGCCTAAAGATTTTAATCAGTATATAGTATATGCATATAACACGTGTGTACACATCAAGACCACAAAGGTTGGAAGCCTTTTTGTAAGTTAATTGGAAGATATGAAACGTAATCAGATTTATAAAAATATTCTAAGGCTACATTAGTTACCTGAAACGGTCAATAACTGACAATGTTTGTGAATTCTAAAAAATGGTTCTATTTTTGTCACACAAATTAATAAAAGTGTTAAAATTGATAACAAAATATTCCTAAACAACACGTGGTTTTTCCTAACCAACAAATTGCACTTAGTTCATTTAATTAATGTATGCTATTTGTTCATCAAAGCCTTATTCATAATATACATTTGAATTTATTAAAGTAATCATAAAATTCTATCTTGAAAAGCAAATAAAATACATGTTTTTGTATAATTTTTGATGCAAATGTATCTTCAATTCTTTAAATAAATCCGTCCTTTAGTAAACAAGTATTTTAAATAAAAACATAAAATTATATGTTTATAGAATATCTCATTAATATGTATATTTTGTTAAAATCCTTTGATCATTAAAAATTTAGTGTAATTTATATTTTAGTATATATATCTGTCATTTACTCCAGCATGTTATTAAGCATAAACCGTTAGATTTTGAATTCCTTAGTTTGCTAATCGTTCACATGTGTATATAGAAATAAAATTTATGTATCAGTTAATAAATTATTCACCAGTTTAAAGCATTCTAATATTGGTTTAATATTTAAAATTTTGTATCCATGTTACACGAGATTTTAGACCCTTCTGTGGCAATCATTTCTTATGCGGTTGAAACTATATCCTAACAAGGTAATCTGACATTTCTGCAGGAGATTCCGCAATAACTGTTATTTTGGCACTAGTCTAAAATTTAAAAATTTTGTTACTGCCAAAATATAAGTTGTTAAACCCTTCCTTTGATTTTGACAATATTACAAAATTATAATTTTTTAATATATTTTTCACTCGTAGATTTGAAGAAGACAATGACTACTGTAGATATTCCTGCCTTCTAAATTTTGTAGCATAGCAGAGATAGTAGCATAACTGTTCACTGCTTAGCAGCTTCTTTGTTTGATTGCTTTTTTATATATTTAACAAAAATAGCAGTTACACTGCTATTACTTCTTATTTTTCTCACGCAGCATTTGCTATAAATAGTGGTAATAGTAATGAAGAAAATCAGACTCTCCAAAACAAGAAAGGAATTCGAAATGTGTACATTTCTGAACGTGAAATCTTGAAGAGACGTCGTTTTCATACAGAATATACGAGTACAACTACAGGTCGTACTGTTCCACATAAATGTACTGTAGTACATTTGTTTCTTGTCCATGCAGGATCAAGTGTGGAAAACGTTCACTTCGTAATAAAATATGTTTCTCTCTGTTACCAGCTTTTAGAGTAATTGTATATTTGTTTGTGCTTTTACAGAGCAAGGACAGCAGCAGCAGTAGGTTGTGCCGGAACATAGTCTTTCAAGAAATCGGTAGCTTTGTTGCCCCAAGGTAACTGAATTCCGAACAAGGTTGAACAGAAAACCGCGTACTATATACGATAGCACCGGAAATGTCAGATTAACGACACAACAGACGAATACTATACCACGTAGAGCAGTAAACGTATATTTTTTCGAAGAATTCGAACTGTTTAAGACCGAAGAAACAAACCTTTGAACTGCAGTGAGCACTTAATTAATAAACGTGTTTTTTTAGTCGCTGGGAGTAGAATACGAATTAACTGCACGCTAAACGGACGCGTTGGAACTACGCCACTGCAGAGCTTTTTCACAATGAACATCCGAAAAATGTGCAAGATACGTTCTTTATGAAGTTGTTAAAAAATAGTTCATACAAAAGTCCTGCTCATAGAAGTGCAAAGAGTTAAATACTTGAAACGACGGGATAGTACGATCATGCATTTTGTACCAAAAGTTTTACAACTAGAGTATGAATACGCAGGAAAGCTGTTTTAATTATGTACAGTGTGAAGAATAAGGCGGTTGTTTGCTAATCTGTTTAACTACAGTTGGAAATTCACTTATAGAAAACGGCATGACCGACATTTGAACCGTGGAAAAGTCTTACATTATGATGTATTTAGTATTAACGATGAAAATATTTGTTATTTTTGTTTACATAAAGAGTTCTACTGCAGCAAACAATGAGTGCAATATTTGAGTGATAACCTAGATATAAAAACTTCGTATGAGCTCTTTTGCACAAGATTCTTCGACATTGCAAGCAATGTGAATTATGATTACCATCGAAAATATTGTAACAAAATTAGTTACTCTAGGTTTAGGCACCATCAAATGCATGATGGTTTAACTTATAAAAAGGCAAATATAATAAAAAAGGGTAATCCATGCTGACTGTGAATGAAAAAAAAATTGCAATTATATTTGATTACATGCAAAATTTGTGCATATGTGTGTTTTTTTGCTAAATCTCCCAATATTTTAAATTTTAACATAAAAAAAATTAAAATAAATATTGTTAAAAGTGCATCTCACGGCTCTAACATCTATAGATTAACTACTTTAGGCATTTTTCATTACAGAGACCTAAAATTGGAAACCCCAACTTATTGAAAGATAAATTACATAACTAAGGCTAAATACAGGTATTAACAAGAGAATTTGAAGATTAAAAACAAGATGTTAAATAAATTTCTCTGAATATAAAATAATTTATTTAATCCGAGATGCACATTGAATTGCTCATACAGAGAGAAATGTATGCGCTATATACAAGGATGGTTATATAGATTGAAGACTTTTTACTCCAATATTGAGTTTAGAAATACGTTTTATGAACCTGTAGTGACATAGCTAACTTCGTCAAAAATGAGAAATAAAGAAGATTATAATTAAAGATACGTTTAAACTCTTTATGATGCGTTTTTTTTAATAGTTTTTAAAATTAAATGTGGGAAACATACTTTCTTTTTACTTATTAGCGCGTCCAATAGTTTAAAGCAGCGGTTCTTCAACTGTGGTCCGCGGACTACATAGTTGAGGACCACATACGGACCGTATCGGGGGTCCGCGAGATCCTCGATGTTCCACAAAGGTTCGGAAAAACACTAAGAAAAGAGCATTTGCTCTTTAATGCTAAGAATAAATTATGAGGGGACGAAAAATTCCTTCCTTAAATGGTGAAAATTAGTGATGAAACACTAGAAATAAATACATATGATGCAAATTCCGGGCTTTAAACTTTGAGTTAATTCTTGGGGGTCCGCGATCACTGAAGGGAGTCCGTAGTCTAGGAATGTTAAAGAACCGCTAGTTTAAAGAAAGCAATAAATCCATCAGTTAAAAGGAATGATATCTTAATTAGGTAGTGATTGAAAGAATACCTAATTAAAATGTAATAGTCTTCTACATTCCTTATAAAAATACGTTTGTTAATTAAAAAATATAAAATATGACTATTTCTTGCAATATGCCGCTTTGCAATGTTATCGAAGTCCGTTTTCTTAGACATATTCTTTAAATTGCTTTACATACAAATCGAAATATAAAATTTTAGATTTTGTTCAAATTTGTTTTCTTTGATAAATATAAGTGAGTTTTGCTTTTCTATTTATATAATTTTAAGACATTTTCCGAAAGAAAAAACCTGCTTCTTTCCTTTCAAAGAAATGTAAATCACTAAATGAAAGTCAGCTTAAAGCAAAGAATTCATGAAACGTCGATGAATGAACACAAATATTTAGTGGAAACAAGACCGCGTTTTCAACTCTTAGATTATTAAAATTGTTGGAGGTGGAAGAAAACCTACATCATCAAGAACTTTTCATAGTAGATTCCTCTCTCCTCAACTTCTCCTGGAATGCAGAAAGTCATTAAGACATATATTTCTCCTTTTCAACCTTTAATGGCGGAGTCGTTTGAAGATGAGGAAAACGGAGGAAGCTTCGATCTCAATTCCGCTATCCGTGAACCTTCTTCTTTCGCGATCCTGTAAAGATTGAAAGAGAGAAAGAGAGAGAGAGAGATGGACGTTTTCTGTAAGCACTAACGAAGGTAGAAATTACCTCTACGCACGTATCCCCCGCCCTCATTCCAAACCCCGTCTCCTCCCCTTGCATCAGAAAGCCCGTCTCCAACTTCAGTCACCTTGGTAAGGTCTTTAAGGCCTTTGTGTCAGCAGTTTTGGAGCAAACCCCTTGGTGCGGCAGATTGGGGCTTTTTGGGCATTAACTTTGGATCAGATAGAATTTGTTTGGGACAGTTGATTTCAGCAAGTCTTTGACCTCAGTATAAAATTCCCAACTTCGCGATCTGATGAGGCAAATTCCCTACAATCATTTTTTACGGAAATAAAAGGGAGAGAAAAAAATTAAAAGTGCTAAATTTTCTAAAATAATTAGATGTCCATTAGAGGAAGAAATATACATTATGTCACAAAGAATCCATAGCTTTAAAAAAACTTGTAATTTCTTCGTACATCTCCCTTTCTATAGCTTTTACTATTCTCTCTGTATTCTTCCTTTTTATAATCTCTCTCTAAGAGTAGTTTATATACGTTCTTGAATCGGGAGTATGATTTCTCATCGCCTTTACTTTTAATATTGGATATTTAGTTAGCCTCAACATTTAAAAAAATTTAAATAAATAATCTTAGTTGTTACTACTAAAATAAAATACATTAGAAACCTATCCTAAACCTATTTCGAACCGTCCTATCTCGAAATTTATACATTTCTAGTCTAAATTCCATTTGTATTGTATGAAACGATCAGTAGTGTCTCGATAATTCGAGTTAAATAGGACCGAGACCACGTTGGATTACTAAAATCTCAGATTTTCCGAAAAATAATAAAAAAAAAGGCATAAAATGTTTCTTTAATTGAACAGGGGCATTCTTGAGTAGTTGCCGCCTTGGTGCAAAAAACAATATTTCGCCGTCTTTATTAATTTAATATTATTTCAGTTACATAGTATTTGATATGGGAAATGCTTACTTTCATATCTATATATGCATACTTTGAAATAGTTGTCATATGTAGAAGAGAAATAATTTTTTTAATTTTTACTTCATAAAAGGAATTAAAAATTCCTGATATTGTTTTTTTAATTAAAAATTGAAAAATAATATCATAAATGATCTGCAGCAGTCCCTAAGATTTAGAATAAGACCGTTCAAGTTTGGTGGCATATTTTCCACTCCTGACACAAACTGCTCTACACTTGAAAATATCTCACAAAATATGCTTATATACATCTATTTCTTTAATAGCTATCAATGGAAGATGGTATAACTTGAAGAAATTGTCAATCCTCTTTTAAACTGAAATTTCTCGTATTTTCTTCTTTAAAAAAATGTCGGGAAAGTCTTCTGGAAAGAAAATTCTAAAAATTTTATCGCCTCGAATTAACGAACCAAAAATTTCGTCGCCTCGAGTCT
This sequence comes from Dysdera silvatica, assembly GCA_006491805.2. Lineage (NCBI taxonomy): Eukaryota > Metazoa > Arthropoda > Arachnida > Araneae > Dysderidae > Dysdera > Dysdera silvatica. The sequence goes on from QLNU02015360.1 coordinate 198,475,170, forward strand.
ACCGGAACCTCGATCTTCTAAGACTCAAATTTTCGAGACTCTATTGTATATAGAAATCTCTATCGAAAACTCTCCATCTCCAATATTTTTCTCGTTCCCGTAAGATTGGAGATAGGTTTGTTCTATTGTATTTATATTTATGCCATAAAGTTGTATTGAATCAATATCTGAATAAGAAATTACGAAATGAAACCTTTTTGAAACATTATTAAATGCTGAATGTTTAGCTGCTTATATTGAACTACTATATTTGAACTCTCTGCGTATTGAATATGTTAATTTCGATTATTTCTTGAAAAGAGACAAACATACTAACTCGTATTAAGGTATTAGATAAACGCCAGAACGATATGATAAAGCTATTAGTTAAAGAATTTTTATAGAAACATTTCGTAAGTTTATTCGGAAATATATAGCCTACTCATTTTTATAGGGTTATTATAAAATATTGAATCTCAATACATATTGATAATAGTACATGTGTAAAATTTAAAAAAACCGCTGTTTTACAGGCTATGAATGTATAAAATATGGATGTTATAAGATACGCAGTATTAAGTTAAATATAATAGAAGATGCTAAATATAATTTAACAAAATTCACATTACCATTTATGATTAGATATATTTCAGCTTACCTTCGGCCAATTTCGAAAAGCTGGTAATTATTAACACACAAAATAGAGAATTCTATATGAAAATGGCCGCTAGGACATACACATAGAAAGAAACCAAATAATGTTAGTATATAAACACTAGCTTTAAAGTTTCGAGAAAAAAAAAAAGAGGTAAACTAAGAAATGCATATGAAACTCTAAGAAGCGAAGATAAAAAGGAAGGAGAAAACGTGATGAATTAAGAACCAAAGAAAACCAAGGAATGCATAGGGAACTCTAAGAAACGAAGATAAGAAGAAAGGAAAAAACCTGACGAATTAAGAACCAAAGAAATCCAAAAACAGTTTAGTTTTCATATCCGCTCGTCTTCCCTAAGATTACATGGAAAAAAATATTTGTTTGTTTTTTGGTTTTACGGCTCAAAGACTACAGTGGTCATGCTGCGCCGGGACCTACTGTTTTCCGAGGAATCCGAACCTCTTAAGGCCTGGGGAACCAAACCCCGGACTACAGTGAGCAGTGCGATCTTTATGAGATCTCTGAGTAAGCGTTCTTTTTGCACTGCTGGGAGTCGAACCCGGATTAGCCGCGCAATAGGAGAACGCGTTACCACACTGCGCCACCGCAGGGCTGAAAAAAAAGAGATGAAGCTTATAATAATAAAATCAATAAGAAGGTAAAGAAAACATAACAATATATAAGTATTTAGAAATTATTTGCACCTCACTTCGATAAATTCTATACAAATTTAATAAAATATTTTATTTTACAAACGTTCGATTACGCTTTTTAAGCACCTAATAAAAATCAAAATTTTATAAAAGGCTTGAAAATCATTTGATCGTGAAATATATTTGTCAAGAAAAATATTTTTAAAATTAATAATAAGATAGGGGTAAGATAAAAAATGGTCATTAAAAACTTGAAATGTCATTCATTTTTTTTTAATTCCGCTAAATGGTTTACATTTTCTTAAAAGAAGTCTTTAAAACTTTTAGTGCCAAATTTTCAACCGAAAAGATGGTAGTTTAAGTAAAAGCAATTGACTTTTTAACTACGCTGCATCGAGAAGAAGGGCCCGTGTTTTATAATGGTTCTGAGATTAATTCTAATAAATTAAAAACATTGTTTCTAAAAAAGAAGTTAGGGATTAAGTTTTTGCTACGATAATCATGCCTAATTACGTGGAAATTGGGATTGCAAAAAAGAGCATCGTTCATAAACTTGAAACTTTCACTGACAAAAGAAAAAAACATCTCATTCATTTCCGACGCAGCCACGACCAACAAAAATACGTATTATACTTTCATGCTTTCCAGATGGCATGGTTGTAATGAAAAAGACCTTTTAGAGTGAATATTTTTGGCTTGGATTTCTGACGATCTATAAAAATAAAAACTATCTATCGAATCTGTATGCAAAAGAATTAAAAAGTTGGTTAAATCGCGTTTTTTGTTTACTTTTAAGTGTGTATTTTTTAATAAATAATTAAATAAACGTTTAATATTGTAGTCGACCAATTACTAGTTGTCTGTCTTGGTCCAATTACTAGTTGTCTGTCTTGGTCCAATTACTTGTATCTGACTGGTAATCTTGGTTTATCAAAATTAGTATACAAGCTTACCTATATCTACGCATTCACGTTTCGTTTAGTTGAACTTGGTTTAATAGCACAATAGAAGGATGAACTACCTCTACACTATCACACGGCGGTGGAAATACATTCAAGAGCGTGCTTACGGTGTTAGCCGCCCTGGGCGAGCAGAGTTTAGCGGCCCTTCAAAAATATTTTAACATAACACAACGCTAAAAAAAACTGACCGGGGTTTAGCATTACAAAATAAAGTTCTTCACTGGTCTAAACGCTGTAGGTAAAGAAAAGATAATGAAGTTAAATTGAAAATAGACATTTCTAAACAAATTTATCTGGAGATATGTCCATCACTCTGCATTTCTTGCTTAACTTCGATGTTGTGGATAAATGAAAGGGCTTTATTTAAGTCTACTGCTGCCTTATAAACACAAATAGAAACTTATACAATTTAATTATAAATTTCTGCTTCTCAGAACTTTGCGATAAGTTCTTTTTTGTCGGAAACCGGCTGTCTCTGTAGTGGCTATAAGGAGACCACAATAAACATGGTAACGTGCATAGTCTACTGATGCTAACGCATTTGACTAATAACATATGTATTTATTTTGACCACCATTTAGAAGTTTCATGGTCGTTATGGTGATATACACACAAACACAGCCAATTGACCAAATACTCTGGGAAACCATATAAGGACGGCTAAAAACTTACTTATTTCTTGTTGCTTGTACTGCATTTTTTTAGCGGCCCTGGGCGGCCGCCCAACTCGAAATCCTCTAAGCACAGCCCTGAATATATCTTTCCTAGAAACTCTAACCTTTTAAAGCTTAGGAAACCAAACCTCGGAGACTACTATGAGCAACGGGGCCGGATTAAAACCATAGGGGCTCATCTTTTCCCGTGTGCCCTGGAGCCCACTACCTCCCTCTCGTACTGCATGGACGAAGTTTACTCCACCAGACTCAACAATGTACTGAACATAGCCTACAAAATTTGTATTAATTCCGATATTTTATATAACAAGTAAATTAACAGTCTACTCATAAACTCGTATTTTTTTCGCGCTTTGGTGGCAATAAACTTTTTTTTTTAATTTTTTTAATTTAAATTTTTGCTGCAATTTTTCAAATATGTCCGTAATCCAAATTGTCAACAATGTAAAGCAAAATTCAATTGACAGTACTTTTTTAAAGCGCTCTATCGAAACACATGTTCATTTTATAACTTTATAGGTATTCTCCTTTCTGTGAATCAGAGGTGGATCCATAGAGAGATTTTGGAGGATATAAAATCAGTAAGACCCGCTTATAGCGAGCCCCCATTTAGGGAATTTCCAGATATAGCGAGGAAAATAGGAATACTGTTTGGTATAATGATTAAGCGCAAGACAGTTTAACTGCTTTTAGTGAACAAGCCTTTTTTGGACCCCGGATTTAACGAGCAATTTAAAAAATAAATAAAATGGGAAATCAAACTTTTTGTAAAAATTCCGTCTTTATATGCGATTAGTCAGTATAACCGATTTTCACCGCATTTCTATGGATTTGGGAGGGGGGGAATTTCCCTAATTTTATATCTGCCTTTGTGTGAATACGACGTCGCTATTTATGACCAACAGTCCCAATATTTCGTCTGCCTAAACAACCACTGTCCACTAGAAAGTGGTTTTTGATAGTTTCGGTTCTTTATGCGTTGTTACCAATAGCGCAGGAAAGTTAGCTCAGGATATCAAGCCTCCCCCCCACATTTCCTATCAAAACGCATTAGTTTCTCACACGACGATTCACATAATCTTCTTTAAAAGTGCTTGAGCGCAACCCCCTTCCCATGAATTTTGAGTTTCTATGGTACTGATTGTTACCATTAAGTAGTGTTGTATCTACCTAACTTCATCATTTGAACTCCAGTTTGTAATCACGGTAAGTTTTTCACGAAAATGCGTCTAAAATAGAAAATCAAAATTACCTAGGCTAGTCAAAAAGATATAAGTGCAAAAATTAGCACCGCTTTACGGTTATGGGAGGTCGTAGATAAATGAGATTTTAAAAAATAGGGAAGCTAATCTGCAAGAGTCCTTTCGAGGCGTAAACTTGGATAGCAAAACAAAGCGTTGAAGACCGAAAATGAAGAACTTAACAAGCGTTCTTAGAGAGGCTTTCCAACTATCGATCAAAACACTTTCAATCAAAAATCTTGCAATTAAAATTTCTTAATTACAGAATTTTTCCTCACCTGATGAACTCGAGAATATATACATAGATGGTGATAGGGAAAAGTGGGATGGCAAATTTGAAGGCCAGTGAATTCGTTTGTGTGTATGAAAATTTAAAAGTTTCTGCTACGTTTAATACAATTCAGGAATTGTTAGACAATTTGATGGAAGGTGAAGAAAGTGATGAGGATTAGTTGTAGTTTTATGGCGCAAGGACAGCAATGGTCATTCTGCGCTAATCACGATGAGATCGTATATACCTGATAAAGTAAGAATAAATCAAAATTAAAATGGTAAAAATATAATAGATATAATGTATTAAATTTAACAAACGAGTCTATATAACGAATCAGATGAGGGGGAAGAAGCCAATGTTAGATAAAAAGTTACAAATGATTTCGTGGTTAAAAAATCCCCTAAAATGTCACGAAGGGTAAAATTATTTTGGTTAAAAGTTAATGAGCGTTACTGGTTAAAATTGGGGTAAGTATATAAGGAAGTGATGAGGAAATGGACGCGGAAGAGAGTGTGGAACTGACACAAAATTCTAACATCAAAACATATTCTAACGTTTTGGTTAATTTTTGGGAGACACAAAACTTACTTTTTTCTGAACAAAAATGATGACAAGTTGTACAAAGGGACTAGCAAATATTATTATTTCCTTAGATAAGAATATTTACCATAAAAATGCAAAAGAACAACGAATCACTAATTTTTTTAAATGAAAATTAAAATAGATGAGGATTAATATATTTGAAATGACTAATTTTTATTATTAATTTTATTTATTTTGATTTTTTTATACTGAACCTCTAAATAACAGCCACCTCCGAAGGACGGTCACCTTTGCAGAGTCAAGCGGATGACCGTTATTCGAAGTTTTACTGAATTATTCTACTTAGATATTTAGCATTATTAAATGTATTAATAAAATAGTTAAGCCCCCGTAATTTTCAAAGCTCCCCCCCCCATAACAATCGTCTGGCTACGGATCTGTCTCTTTGTAGTCCAGAGGTTAGTTCCCTAGGCCTTGAGAAATTCGTATACTTCGGCAAAATTGAGGTCCACTATGGCACGGTGGCGTAGTAGCAATTCATGCGTCTATCGCAAGATTCGGTTCCCAATGGTATCGTATATAGCATGCTTTTTTTTTTACACCATTGCTCGGAGCTTGGTCCCCTTAACAACAAAAGTTCGAATCCCTCAGGAACACAGTAGGCTGTCTGATTTTTACAGCCCTTGCGCCGTAAAAACATAAACGATAGGAAATATAAGAAGAATCACCCACTTTATGATACCTACACTCACATTAAAAACATGGTTTACCTGTGTTAATTGCATATATAATATATTCTGCATTACTTTACACTGTCGAATATTTTGCTGCTAAGTAAAACGACTGCAGATTATTTACGTTTCTTAATTCTTCCTATTTTCTTAAGGAATACGAATATATATATATATATATATATATATCCTTTTTTTTATATATATTTATTCATAGGATATTCCTTCATTATTCGGTAACACATGATACACATTTTACTTTTCTTTGGTCCCTTTATTTTAACTATTGGATCGGAACCTGGGCTACATCAAGCGCCGTCTAATCAATATTACGCATATTGATACGCCTGCCTAAAATACAGCCAGCAGCGTAGACGTAAATTGGATCGACGTTGCCGAATATTCAACTATGACTGCTTAATTGAGTTATATAAAATGCAAATATAGAATATTATAGTGAATATGTAGAATTGCATCGTCTGGATATATCCCAATTTGTGAAAGAGCGTGGTACTATTCGTAATTGTGTAAGTCATCTAATTAAATAATTGGTTGTATTTCATCCTTGTAATAAATATTATAGGCAATATTCGGAAATCTATAATTAAAATACATTTTTTTATGAACTCTATTGAACTGAAATGACTGTCTATTTCTCATTCGACGAGTTAATCAGTTCTGTGCTAGTTGGAGATCAAGTTAATGTCCGAAGAGAACGTCTGCTAAAGGAAAAAAACAATATAAATATACACTCTTTTGCAAAAAAAAAAAAAAGAACCTCCAAGAAGAAATTATCTGTTTTTACTGAAATTAAATGCACATCCACCACATACATAGGTGAGGGAACGGTAAAACAGTCAAGACCGTAGGACCCATCAGTGGCTAGGAATTGCACATTAAATGCTTAAATCAATAGTTGATGAATCCCCCAACCTTGGCGGCGGTGTATGCTTCTACACGTCTAAGTAAGGAGTAATAAATATACCTAATGTCATCCTGCAACACATTCTGCCAGTCGTTCCTCGCTTGTTGCTCCAGATCTGCAACATTTTACGGTGCCCGAATCTTACGGCCTACCATGTCCCTTACATGTTCGATTGGCGAAAAGTCTGGTGACCTTTCTGGCCAAGGAAGAGTATCAACAGTACAGAGGCTGCTCACAGATATGCGAGCCGCATAGAGCCTGGCATTATCTTGTTGGAAAG
>QLNU02015360.1:198487675-198514513 GCA_006491805.2 Dysdera silvatica
GTCTTATGTGGCCTCAAAAATTTTTTTTTTTTAATTTGTTTCCTCTGAACACATAAATGTATTCGACCTATCAAAACAATATTTTGCTGAAGTTTTTATGAATATCGAAGTATTTTTAGGGGTCGCTACCACCTTTACAACATGCGAGTATGTACAGTATTTACAGTATGGAGTTAATATATATATTTTGGTTAATAATAGTCTACGCAATTGGCTTATAATACCAAACGACTACATCAGTTATGAACACAAACCTGAAAATTGTACAGAAGTAACAGAATGATTTAAAGTGCCTTTAGATATAAACCTTCTGGATCGACAACTGCTTTCTTTGGAGGGTATTCTATTTCTTCATTTTCCATAGCTTTGACCATTTTTCTTTAGTTTCTTAAGAAAGTTGGTCACCAAAAAAAAGAAAAAGCAGTGAGTTCTTCGGACAAATACCATAAATGCATTAAGAATTTTTAAGGCAATTTTTGATATGGCTTCATTTACAGCATTGTAATTGTCGAAATTTATCAACGGCTGGATATCATGACGTGGAGCATACGTCGCTGATATTACTTCAAACCAAACATTAACATAAATTCGAACTAAAAAGACACAAATGTCTATAATTCCCCTGTTTTCGGCAACTGTTAATTTAAATTGGTCCCGAAACATCCAAATCTTCAAGGAGTATATAACTTTCGCCATCCATCTGGCCCGATGTAGCTCAGCGGGAGCTTTAAACGATATTCTTTTGGAAGAATTTCTCCTAAAAAAAGTATTGTGAGTTCTAAAAGCTCTTTGTAATCGTCGCGAGGTTAAAAGATTTCGAGCTGGTTTTTTGAAAAACTTACCATATCACTGGCTATATCGGTAACAAATGTAGCACATCTGTCATCTGATGTTGCTGTTTTATATTTTTTATAGTTCATAGAAGGCCACCATTTTTTAAACCTTTTAAAATGTGAAATTCCTGAGCCTGAAGAAGTGAATGAAGAACAATAGCCTCAAGAAAAATTTCAAGTATATTGTGACGATAAGGTAACCATAATAAGTCAGATTTTAGCTTTTGCTCCAACAGAATGCAAACTCCAGACTTCACTCTTGCTTGTTGCTCTAGTATCAAAGCTAATGCACTTTATCACAAATTCTCCATATTTGTACTGTACCATACACAGCCGATGCAATCATTTCTCCTGACCTTAACAATAATTTGTGCACCCCAATAACTAATCCACACCATCTCCAGAGACTAAAATAGTAAGACGGTCAACAGTTTTGATTCTAACATTATCCTGAAACAAGTTGCCATCCAAATGAATAGTTAAAGAGACCTGAGCAATAAATTGTTGCTTTAAATTGGTTGCAACACTTTAACGGTTGATTGATTGATTGTTTGGCTTTTTTATGGCGCAAAAGCTACTTTAACGGTGTTTCGATCCTTCGCGTGGAATTGAATTTACGTTTACATTTTCAAGCAATGGATCTAGTCCAAGGTTCCGTATTGTAGGTGTAAAGATTAAGGTTACCTGTCGATTACTTACTTTTTGTGCAATACAATACAAAAAAAGTTTTATTTACATTTATACATTTACATGAATAAATAAAGGAAAAAAGGTCAAAATCAAAAATGATTAAAAAAACACCCTAACCCAGTGACTTCACATATAAAATATTAATAATTGCAATAAAAAAGTATAAACGAATCCTACACCATGCATGTACAATATCAATAATTACAGTAAAAAAGAGAACAAATTAATCCTACATCATTTTTAAAAAATAGTTCTTCAATTTCTTTTTAAAAGATGGCAAATTCTTCAAATTTTTCACTTTACACGGCAACTCCTCCCAAAGTTTTATTCCACTATAATTTATATCATCTTTCCCTTTATTTCTCTTAAGTTTAGGTAATTTATATTCTTTATAATGTCTAGTTCTTCTAATTATTGTATTAATATCAAGGTTTATAAAGTCTGCATTTTTTCCCAATTTAATTCTCTTAAACATAGTTATTAATTTTGTATAGTGTATAATTTTTGTTATATTCAAAATTTTGTACTCTTTCATTACCTCTATTCTTGATTTTTTGTTTTATTTTGAATAATATTAATAAATCTATTTTATACTACACTGGTTTCCATAAATTAAGCAACAAATGGAAAAAAACGTGATAATTTGGTCAAATGTAGTTCAAAATGCACGGAATTTGCGTATGTTACTGGAAAAGGCATGCATCGATATACAGGATGCAAACGAGTGGCGCTGGTGTTGATTTATGCAAATGCGAAAAAGCTTAAAACTAGCTGTTTTGCAGTGAGTCGCCAATTAATGTGCGATGGTGAATGAAAAGATTTCGAGATAGCCAATTTGTAAAAATGATGTCGAAACGTCATTTGCCAGTAGAATTACATTACGCAGCTATACGCAGACTTGAAGCTGGTCAACGGCATGCGAACGTTGCAAGATGGCTGAACATCGACAATTCTGTGGTCAGCAGAGTGTGGCAACAGTTCCGAACCAGGAATTCAGCCTCCCGAAGATACAGTGAAGGTAGGCCAAGGGTTATGACCTCCTCAAATAATCGATACTTACGGCTTTCTGCAAGGCGAAACAGGACTGCTACTCTGACTCATCTCAGATCTGCGCTTGTTGCCGCTATAAGAAGGACTGTATCAGCCTCGACTGTACTCAAAAAGCTACATGATCGAGGAGTGTATGCTAGGCGACCAGTATTATACATGCTCTTAACTTCTCGCCACAGGAGGGGAGGTATGAATTGGGCATGTACGCATGAGAACTGGACTCGAAATCAGTGGAGGTCCATACTTTTCACGGATGAGCCGAGATTTGCTTTGCAGAGTGATTCTCGATGAATTTTCATCTGGAGAGAGGCTGGTACTCGATATCAGCCCTCTCTTATGCAGGAAAGGGACACATATGGTGGAGGTACTTTGCCTGTATAGGGAGGCGTAGCTTTAGGCGGACGTACTGCCCTCTATGTGTTGTCTCATGGCAACCTTAAGGCTCAGAGGTATAGAGACGAGATCATGGACCCCGTTGTTCAACGGTATGCGGCTGCTATTGGCGATACATTTGTACTGCAGGCAGATAATGCCCGCCCTCACACAGCTCGTCTCGTGCAGCTGTAAATTGAAGAAGAGACTATAATCGAAATGCAATGGCTAGCACGCTCTCCCGACATAAATCCCATAGAGCATGTTTGGGATGCTCTCGAGAGGCGTGTTGCTGGCCTCCATCCCACTCCCCGAACCCTGCAGGGGCTTAGAATTGGTTTGCGAGAACAGTGGGCATTGCTACCCACGGAACTCATTGATAACATCATTAGCAGCATGGAACAACGCTGTCGGGCCTGTATTACTGTTTGAGGTAACCACATTTTGTATTGAGATACTTTTTACTATTTCATTGTGACACCTGTATTTCTGACTTTTTTTTATTTATATAGCTTATACAAAATGTAAATGCTTTGTATCACATGTTCTTACATTTTTTAGTTACATATGGTATGATAAAGATTTTCACCAAATTTCATCCAAATTGGTTGTATATTTTATGAGTTATCACGTTTTTTCCATTTGTTGCTTAATTTATGGAAACCGGTGTATTTGAATTAATTCTCTATTTTTTTAGAAATATTGCACCATGTATTTATTCCATAAGTAATTTTACTCATTATTAGTGAATTATATAGTAACATTGGACTTTTCACTGGAAGTGCATGTCTATTCAAAGAAACAACTCTACAGTTTCTTCTTAAATCGTTAGCCATTATGTTAATATGTGAATTTCAATTCAGCTTTTCATCAACTATTACTGCCAAAAATCTCACTTTATATACTCTTATTATTTCCCTATCATTTATATGTATAAAATTATTTTTATTATACACTACTTGTTTATTTTTATTTTTTATTATCATGTAATTAGTTTTTTCATTATTTATTACTAGCCTATTTTTATCCATCCAGTCTTCCATATTTTTTAAACTTTCCTTTATTCTATCCTTTATTTCCTCTATATTATTCCCCGCAACAGCTATACTAAAATCCTCTGCAAAAATTGTCAATAGCTCATCTCTATATTTATTGGGCCTATTTATATAAGAAATTTTCTTTATGTGTGTTGATAACTTCACCTATATCAGTTTCCATTATAGAACCTATATCGTTTATGTACGTAATGAAAATTAATGGACCAATTATCGAGCTCTGCGGCACACCAGTATTATTTTCTATTAATTCGGATTTATTACCGTCAATTTCCGTATACTGAGTCTTATTTTGAAAATAACTTGTTAGTAGCGTAAGTGTATCTCCTTTTATACCATAGTGTTTAAATTTTCTCAGTAAAATCTTTCTATTTACCAAATCAAAAGCCTTTGAAAAATCTATGAGTAATAAAAGTAATTAATCTTAATAATGCGTCCTGTGCCGATTTTCATTTCTATAACTATATTGATTTTTAGAGAAAACTCTATATTTTTCAAAGAATTTTATTATTTTTTCAGATAGCAATTTTTTAAAGCTTTTATTTAATGGCGATAATATAGAAATTGACCTATAATTTAATATTTCTTTTTATTTCCATTTTTATAAATTCGAAAAATTTTTGCAATTTTTAAATTTCTAGGAAAATAATTTGTAGATAATGAATTATTTATTGAAGTGGCAATGAGTTTACTTATCTCTTCCATAGAAAATTTTAAGACTTTAATACTAATATCATCAAAAACCTGGTCTCTTTTTATTTTCGTTTTTTTAATTTCAATTTCATTTGTTTTATCCATATAAAAACTATTTTCCAGTCTTCTTCCAAACAGTTCCCTGTATATTTGTATATATATAATAATATATATATTTATATAATATAATAGTTTGTTACATTGTAAATTTTCATGACTTGTTCTGCAACATTTTCAAAAATACGCTTATTACCAAATCATTTCATATGGAATTTTTATCTATTATTTCGATTTCATTTTTTGTAATGGAAGTTATTTCATCCCTTTTATTAACAGTTCTTCTAATAAGATTATTTAAAATTTTCCAAATCTGTTTTGAACCACTATTATTTAATTTATAATTAAAATAATTTTTTTCCCGTGTAATAATTTCTCTATTAATTTTATTTCGAATTTGCTTAAAATCTTTCCTAATTTGTTTCATTGTTTTGGTTAATAAGTTTTAAAACTCTTATTTTGTTCTTTTTTATTGTTATTTTATATCTTTATGGAACCACGTTTTTTCCCAAGATTATTCTTTTTATTCTTATAACTTTAAAACATTCATTATAAATAGGCTTAATTTTTTCAATAAACATTTCATATACATCCTATCAATATTGTTCATCTCAAGCACTCCCATCTAAATTCATTATTACATTTCTAAATGCAGTCATATTTGTATTCAGATACATTTTAAATGGTTTTTCATAACTCTTCTATTTGCAGTTATTTTGTTTTTATGTATAATGGTAAATTATCATTTAGTGTTTCATTTTTAGCACAAATATCAATATCATTATTATTAGTATAACAATTGTCATTAAAAACTTTTTCTTATATCAATTCTGGCTGGTTCAATTAGTTTACAGGACAAAACACTTGATTCCATTATTGTAAGTAATTCTGTAATATTTCTAGTTTCCTCTAACATAAATATTGATATCAACAGTTTTTTAAAAGTTGCTATTATCATATGCATTTTTGTAATAAGTCTATTTAACATTTCTAAAGAATCTGGAAGGTTTCCATCTGGTGGTCTATAAATAATCGTCAACAGTAATTTCATTTTCAGTGATTTAATCCGTACTTCATGGTTGATTTGTTCATTGTCATTTCTTCCCCTCTCTATTTCAAATTTTACATACAAGTCCTTTCTTATATAAATTGCCACTCCACCTACTCTTTTATTCTTTCTATTCAGACAAAATTCGTTATAATATTCATGAATATATATATATTGTCATTTTATATCATCTTTCTGTGAATTATATTATGTCGGGATGATTATATTTCTCTATTATATGATATATTTCACCCCTTTTATTATTTCCGCTTTGAATATTCATATAAAAAATCGTTACTTTTGTATCGTCTCCATCCCCCAAATGTTTTTTACCCAACCCCATGTCTCTCTACTCCCCCATCACCTCTGGCAGCACTCTCTCCAGTCCTTTTTCAACCCTTTCCAATTCTTCCGTAGTCACAATTCCTTTCCTTCTGTTTATCAATTACACGTCATTCAAAAATTACCAATATCCCTATTGTCATTAATATTTATAACTTCTGTGTTTTCACTCTCTCCCAGTTTTATTTTTCCATTTATTGTCCATGTAAATTTCCATTGTAATTTATTTTTTTAGGGCAAGCGCTTTCCTAAATAAATATCCTCTAAATCTTGTCAAATTCTCATTTATATATATTTTTTCCATTCCACCCAATCCTATATTGTGACACTTTTTTCCTTTTTTCTTTCATTATTCTATTCTTCGTTTTTACTGATAGAAATTTTACCAGAATATTTTGATCTCTGTTCAAGTTTGTTCCAAACCTATGGGCAATTTCTATATCCCTATCGATTATATCTATTTCTAGTATTTTACCAATTTGTATTACTATATTTTCATAATTTTCTTTTTTAAGACGTGGAACTCCCATCATTACTAAATTTTTTCTCCTATTATATGCCTCTAATTCATCCACCTCAAAAAACAAGCTGTCTTCCTCGACATCCTTCCTTCTTGATTTTTCTCGTACAGTCTCCATCTCCTCAATTATAGTTCCCGGGCCTCTTTCCATTTCATCTATCTTTCCCTCCAGCTCCACAACTCTTTCCCTCAACTTTCCATTCTCCGCAACAACCCGTTCTATTATATTCCTTATCTGAGCCATTTCCCCCCTTCCCTTTTCTACTATTCTTCTTATTTTGTTTCCATTTTTTTCCAACCTGTTATCCCTAATTCTAAGTTCGTCTCTAATTTCTCCCATCATCATTTCCCAAGTTATATTGCTCGAGTTAACACACTGTACACCATCATCATCATTTGATCTTCTCTCATCATCCATACCCAACACAACAAAGAAAAAGCCAACTCGCCAAAGTTGAAATACAGAGACACACTGGGCCACAGTAGTTTTGGCCGTGACGTCAGCTCCTGTCGGTTGTAAAAGCTCTAGTTTACAATCCACTCTTCTTAATTTGTTGTTTATGCCTTGGGGATCACAAACACAAAATGCTGTTTTTGACCATATTTCCATAAATTCTCTTTATTTTTCTCCCATTTTTTCAGCGATATGCTCCATTTACCATTTAGTCCTTGATATATCAATATTAAAACTCTCTCATCTCATCAAATATTAAAATAGCTTACCATTTATGCGGAGTCGAGTTGTTACGCTGCAATTACTTTAAATGTGACGTCACTTCACCACTTGACCACTTTGCCACATCAACACTAGCTGATAAATTACTATCCAAAATCTTCTTTCTTCCTCTTTTACTGGGTTTATATCCTGAAGTGGAGGGTTCTTCAGAAGCAGTATAAATATCTGATGGACATACTTTTTCTTCAGAATCCGATGAAGGAAGAATAACCTTTTACCCCCTGTGGGTCTTATTTCTTCATATTCCATTTGTCTCTATTGCATCAGATATTCCTTTCAATTTCTCTTCTTTTTTTGCTAGTACCAAGTCAACACTTCCTAATTTACCTCATCATCCTTTCTCGCGTTGGGCCATGAGAAAAAATTTGCCTTCTTTAATCGTGATCAGTTGTAAAGCTTTAGCGTGCGATATATCAAGATCATCCAAATTTTCTTTCCATCAATTTTCCCTCATAATCAAGTCATCGAAACGCTTTGCTTTATTTTCTTTATTTTTTTTTTAGTAATTGCTTTCTTTAAAAAAAATTTAACTTTCTCAACAACATGAACTTTTCATTTAATTGAAATTCAAGCCTTTCCCACATCTATAAAACATCACGTGCAGTTGATGCTGAAGATTCCCTAACAGTTTGTTTCAAATCAAGTTTATAATAAAAAAGTAAAGCCATTATCTTGTTAATTGACGGAAGCTTTGAAGGATGAAGCGATGATAAAATTTGGGCAATCAGCTACACTTCTGTACATTTTCCAGTACAAACGGAACTTTCAGAAGTGTTTGATACCATTTATTACTAGATTGAAAATGAATAGAATTACAAAATCGTTCCTATTAAAACTCTGAATGGTAGGTACATCCTGCCCATGCAATAGTCACCTGCTGACTGACTGAATTGGATAATGCTATAGCTCCACCTGACGGATAGATTGCTGTGCCTCCTTGTTCTCGCCTAATGCAAAATGTTTATGATTTCGTTGCCAGAGAATGAGATAATATAGTGCGATCCGGGGGTGCAATTAAAAATTACCACACAGATTCATGCAATGAGATTACAGTAATGCGTAATATATCAACCGTAGTAGCGACCTCTAAATCTAATCCGATTAAAAAAAAAATTAACTGATTTATTTTTTCCCATTATGGAACATTTTGAAATGTTGGGAGAAATGAAATTTCAAACTTCGGAAATTTGGCCCACCCTAATATACAAGCTAAAGGAATATAAATTTCTACGTATATATAATCATTCTCTTTCTATCCCTTTTTATCGAAATTCAATAATAGAGAAATTTCTTCCCTCAACTTTAGGATAAAACCTTAAGGATCGTTAACATATCGCATATCCCTTAGAACAATATTTAAACTTACAAGGGAACCACTTTTGTGGAAGCTCGTACTCTGACACAAGACATACCACAAATGATAGTCCATAAGTACCTTATTAAGAATATGAAATCAGTTTTTTGTGAATGGCGTATAAATGTTTTTTATTAATATTCAAATTCCAAAAATCGCACTTTTTAGGTGAAGTTTGATATTTTTTATTCGCACTGTATATGAAGATAAGAATTTTTGAACTCAATTCAAATAAAGAGGGTAATTGTATTTAACGGATAAAATTATAAAATTACACGACAGATCATTCAGAGTATTTTAAAAAAATTATATAAAAACTAAGTTTTTTAATACCAATATCCGGCGCATTTGGCTATGATTTAGAAGAATTGGCGATACCGGTATGAAGTATAAACATTTCATCAAAAAAAAATTTCAAACAAAATTGTTCTGAATAAAATCAAAATTGATGTTAACACATCAAAATGAAATTATAAAAATTCATTCTATGTAAAACCAATTAAGTGCAGAACAATATCGCCCTATGCTGCAATTACACTCCTAATGAAACAATTCAATTCAAAAATGGGTAATTGAATAATAATGCTTCATGACGATCCCGCCAATTCTTCTAAACCATAGCCAAACGCGCCAAATATTGGTATTAAAAAGCTTAGTTTTTATATAATTTTTTAAAATACTCTGAATGACCTTTCGTGTAATTTTATAATTTTATCGGGTATACTACAAAATACGAGAAGTGCGCCAACTTCTGCAAACTTCGCCGACCACGGCAACCCCGTCCCGTTTTTGAGAAATATACAACCATGCTAAATTTCTGCAATGATTCTGCCATTTTGAGAAAAATTTTATTCCTAGTACGTTTAGGGAAGGAGAATAAATAAAAAACATTTATATGGAAAAAAACTTTATTGGTGCATTGTTTATTTTAATATTAAATCAGCCTTTTATTGATTCAGGCAGCGCATATCAAATGTAATCTGAACGGTCACGAATCGTGAAGCGACGAGCGGGGAATTTGGGAGTTCCCCAGTTCGGTTCCTATGATTCAGGTAAGTGTACTAATTGCATGAAAAATACTAATTGCAATATAATATTGATTCCGGGCGATTGATTTATGGGCCGCTATAATAAGGAAGTACTCACAAAAGAAATAGTTTATATAAGAATTATGTTTTTTATTGATGAAAGATTGTTTTGTAATGGTTGTTGCCCAATTTATCCTGCTTATTGCATTTTTTCAACGTTTTTCTGTACCAAAAATAAATTGCCTTTTCAAAATGGCAGAACTGCAGCGCGGCTACAGCACTTGACAATTGTGGCGGAGTTGCCGTAGTTGGCGAAGTTTGCGGAAGTTGGCGCACTTACCGTATTTTGTATTATACCCATTTTGTCCATTAAATGCAACCATGCTCTTTGTTCGAACCGAGCTCAAAAGTTATTAAAAGTTTTATATGCTATTCACAAAAAAACTGATTTTATATTCTTAATAAGAAATTTAGGGACTATCGTTTGTGATAAGTCTTGTCTCAAAGTGCAAGCTTCCACAAAAGTGGTTCCCTTGTTAGATTCATTGCAAAAAAATACGTTTTTTTAATAAAAGGAACTAATTTTCTTTCACCCTGTTCGATTTCAAAAAACGTTACGCGACGAATTTCTCCTCATCCTGAAGAAGTCATCTGTCCTCGGTACTTTAAAAACGCACGTTTTAGGAAGCACATTCATTTTAGATATTTTTAAATGATTCTTCAGAACTTTGGCCAGCCAATAAACTCCAGAGCTAAATTATTGATATAACTTTAAAGTTTTATAGATATAACAAGGCTTTATAGGGCTTTATAGGCTTTATAAGGCCTATAAAGCTTTATAGATATAACTTTAAGGTACAAGAATTCAACAACTTTTATTTAAAGATCCTTATATTTTATTTTTATTTTTTTTTAAATATTAATTTGCAGGGCAAAACCCCGCGGGAGGTTAGTGGAAAAAGCAGATAATACCTGCTTGATGAACCCCCAACTTCCCAATGTATATACCGCCCACAGGTAAGAATTACAGGCAGTAAAAATTTGTATAAAAGTAAAAATCAAACAATTAAAAAATATTAGAGTAAAAATTTGATAAAATAGATGAAAATGACCACTAAAAGAGATATATGCAGCTTGAAGAATAAAAAAAACATATAAAAGGGAAATAGGGTAATATTGACAAATAATAAAATGGCAAAGACAATTAATTACATAATCAACCGAAAAACAAGTTGACAATCCACCATCTTGGGCCATTGCACAACCAGCATGTAAATATTTCATATAACATAATAAAATAAAGTATCAGCATAAAAGTTAAAACATCATGAAAATACATATAAGAAAGATCATATAAAATAAATACAACACAAGGAAATACAATTAAAATTAAAGTAACATCTTGTACATATCATATAAAGAACTAGTGGCAAGAATTAAGCAAGCCAAAATAACGCTGGTTGACCAAATAAGGAAGATAAATGGGCATAACCAATCGTTTTCAATTCAACAGAGTGTGCCCCAAACACATAGAAGTGTAACAATGTTGCCATCAGTATGACACATCAAAAATTGAATATGATATCAGTTACTTGTTACAATGATATCAGGAACAAACATAGGCAACAACAAAACATTGAATTTAGCCTGGCTCTATAAGCCATACAGATCCATCCAAGGTCTCCATCAGGAAACGTCTAACAGCAATTCTGAAGACATCATATGTCTGAATGGCAGTCAAGTAAGCGGACAAGGAGTTCCACAGCCTTGGGCCCCTAGAGTTTATATGATTATACATAAAGTTATCTCTTGCATAGATAGGGATATATGGTATTCCCCCCATAAAGAGGATAGCGCATATTCCTCTCAGTGATGTCAATCAGCTCAGTATAATATATAACTCATGACAAGTCTTTTATACATTAGGCAAGACATTCTGTAGTAGGCCAGTCTGTCAAAAGGTAGGATACCAAACTGGACCCACGATCCTGAGTAATAGTTACAGATCGATAAGTTAAAACTCTGAGAGCATGTTTCTGAAGACGTATGATTCTTCTTATACTAAGTACACCAGCATGAGCCCAGATAATTGATCAATATTTTAGGTGAAGCAGCATTGATGACGTATATATAAGGCGCAAAGCCCACATAGGAGGAGAGTGGGCTAACATACGCATTAGTCCAATGATTCTGGAGAGCTTTATAGCAATCAAATCAATGTGTCCATCCCATGATAATCTGGGCCGGAGTACAACTACAAGGAATTGAACAGACTCGGAGTAAGACAAGAGAGTGTCATTAATTATCATCTGAGGGAGCGAGCCCACTAGTCTTCTGTTATGAAAAACTGTGCAACAAGTTTCATTGACTCCCAAACGATTAGCCCTAAACCAACTGTAAATCCGAAGGATCTGGGCGCGTATCTCAATCAGTAAAACAGAAAAATCACTGTGGGACTGTATAAACGCCGTATCGTCTGCAAATAGGACAGGATGATCCCAATCAAACGCTAGGAAGATATCGTTGATGAAAACCAAGAACAGAAGATCACCCAGCACCGAGCCCTGAAACACACCATGAATACTTTGCCATCGTATGTGACACTCCAGTTCTATTTTGAATATACTGTCTCCGTCTCGTGAGATAATCTTGGAGCAGGTTTAGGCACCGGCCTCGGATTCCCACATTACGAAGCTTGTTAAAAAGAATCATATGGTCGAGGGAGTCAAATGCCTTTTTGCTGTCGAAAAAACACCCATAGAAAATTCCCTAGCATCCAAAGCCTCCCTTATTCTTCCTATAAACGATATGAGTGCCAATTCAGTGGATTTACCCGTCAAGAAACCAAATTACTGAGGATGAAAGAAATCACTTTCACTCAGGAATCGGACCAATCTGTCATGGAAAAGCAACTTAAAAACCTTGGGAATTGCCGAAAGTATGGAATTAGGACGATAGTTACTGGGATCAAGTGGATCACCCTTCTTATAAATTGGAACCACCCGAGTTACCTTAAAAGCATCAGGCGCCACAGCTTGCAGCACAATACCATTATAAAGATTAGTCTGGATTGGAGTTAGGATCGCCAACATATGTTTCATCACACGAGAGTGAAGATCACCCAGTCCAGGTGCACAGTCAGCCTTTATTCTCCGAAAGCCACTATGGACCTCCACCTCTACACCTCCTCAAATGGAGCACAGAACATGGAGTGAATAAAGGGTAGACTCATAAGGTTTCTATATTCCACTAGGCGTAAATCAAATCCAGAATTAATCCTCTCAGCGGTGGCAATGAAAACCCCATTCAAAACATCTGATATGCCATCAGGGTCAGTAATTCTCTGGCCATTAACATTCAAAGCAGTAATCAATGAGGAACGGTTACCCTGTCACGTTAGACTACGTAGACATCTCCATTTACTGGCAGATCCGCCAGTACGAAAGATCGTGATATAAAAACCACTTTTGGCTCTAGCAATATCTCGATTCAAGACAATCCGGTAAGAATGAAAAGTACGAAGGTCCATCTGAATACGCATACGAATGAATCTTGAAAAGAGTCAGTTTTTAACTTTAATTCTGCGCCGAATGGTATTCGTCATCCAGATTTTTCAGTTTTTCCTATGATTCCCACAGCTGACCCTTGGGAAGCTTATCATAGGCCAGAACACCATTTCCATCAATATCGACTGAACTCCAGTCAATAAATAATAATATGAAATAATAATAATAATAATAATAATAATAAATAATATATATATATACACAAAACATTAAATAATTATATAATAATGATTTATGAGAGATGATGATATACATATCAAATTGATTTGCTAAAGAAGACAAAGAAGGTGTAATCCAACGATGTATAAGATATAATATTTACATTTCTATGTCCTTAACTAATAAAAGTAATTTATTTAATATTAAATTTAATATACGTATATAATGAACCACTGTCAATACAAACAGAGTGTAAATGCGCAATCCATCGAGCGTGATTAAGTAATGGGGAAGGTTAAGTATGCGTTGCGTAAAATTTGAGTTACTTGGATATTTACGCAATGTAACTCTTTCTTAGGTAACTCGGACATCCTCATAATTTCCTGCATCAACTGCCAATGACTGGAAATACCCATTATGACGTTCCACTTCCCTCTGATAAATTCCCAATAGATGCTTCGTATATCGATGCCTCCCTAATCAGTTTAATATCTCTATTCTGTCAGAGTTGAACTCATGGCAAAGTGAAATTAACCTGAATCGATAAAATCGTAATTATTTTAAATTATATCAGTGTTCGAGAAAAATTTCCTTCTTTTACGTAAGTAATCAGAAAGCACATTCATTTCGATGTAATCCCCGAAGAAATAAATCCGCTATCTCCTAAAACTTATTTCTTTGAGTTATCAGTAATATTTTTGCTGAAAATATTGCCTTCATCTACGAATTTTTAGAAAGAACGATGAATTAGAAAAGCATCAGTAAAAAACTTGTTACACTTTTAAACCAGGACGAGCAACAATTTTTGTTAACGTTATTAAATTTCAGGATAAAGTGCTCAGGAAATTAATGCCGAGAATAAAACCTCATAAATATGCAAATGTTTTGCCATGAGCTTAAAATCTTTTAAATATAATCATACATTCTGTTCAATTAAGAAACTAGTCATATTGGGTTTCTTTACGTCGCTTTTCTATCAAACTAAGAGCGGTTCATATATTTTATAAATACGGTTAAGGAGGTTTTATTTCTCACTCCGAATAAAATTTTACTCTCATATTTTATTGTTACATAAATACCAGAAAAATAGGGAAATTAGGAATTCCTTCTCCTTCTTCCAGCGTAAAGTAATTGATGATGAAGTTTCGGTACTCTAAAAACCTCGTTATTGTATAATCATTTTCCGGAAATGGATCAACTTCTCTGAACCAAACTGAGATCTTTTTTTTCAAGGCAAGCGTTGTCTGTAACTCTTAATATTCATGAGGTAAGTGAGAGTATCTGTATGCTGTATTTGATTATGCAAATAATTCGCTAATTATTTACGTCTCGTTAAAATAGTTTTTCTCATTTTTAATGAACCCAACTTCTAAACAAGTAAGTTCAAGAGCAGAACAAACCTGCATTCTTGGCATGGATTTCGACAAGCAAATTTAATGTAAACGATGTTAATAGAAAAATGCCTCTGGAAATATGCGAATGGCATAGTGTAAGCTTCATGCATATTGTGCGTTCTGTGATAAGTGCCATGGACAACCGTTGTCGAGAAAATAACGTAACGTTTTTATTTTGCAATTCCCGAGCTCAAATTATCATAAAATACCTGTACGTGCCTGCGAGCTTGTAAAAAAATAGCTTTCCTCTTTATCTTCCTCTTGAGCTCGGAGAAATTTTAGTTTGGTGGACTCGTTCATTGAGAAGGTTTTTCTGATTGACGTGTTATTAAACAAAACTTTTGCATGTAGTTTCTTGGACCCATTAAATCCAATTGAAAGGATCAGAAGGTAATGAGTATCATTTCTTGTATAGATGAAGAGACGTCAAAAGCAGGAGAACTAAACAATAGAATAATCAGTCATCGAGGTCGTATCCCAAGAATGGTGAGTGAATATATATGGCTACAGATAAACTTTTAGGTTTTATCTCGAAAGTTACGCCAAAAGGTAACATATGGCGCCCGAACAGGGAGCTCGGTAGAATTGATGATAGAAGGTTAACAACAAGGGCAATTAAGTAATTGATTGCGTTAAATATCTGAAGTGTCGACATGCTAGAGCAGACCCTCTTACGGGATTTCATAAGTATTGATTTAAGTGGGTTGACCTGTTTTCGAGAATACTGGTAATATATTGGTGAATAACTTTAGAAAATTTTGAATCACTGTAATTGAATTGCTTATGAAAATGAACGGTAATTTGGAAAAGCTAAAACTAAAACGAGTAAATATTCGTAGTCTCATGAGCAGGCTTTTCAATGAAAGTGAACAATTAGTTACCGAGCAAAATGATAACGTAGAAACATTCACAGAATGTTTAACATTGTTGAATGCAAAGAATGAATTTCTTAAAGAGTTAAACGAGCAGATTTAGGTTTTGACTGAGAATGCTACGGTTTTGAAAGCGACATAGAAACGTGTGAAACATACTACGAGAGAATAATTTCGATAAGAGCAAAAATCCTAACTTATTTGAATTTATTAAATAGGCCCACAACCGTTTCTATGAACACAGAAGCTGATAATGATAACAGACTCCTTTCGGGGGACTAGTGGGAATAATTTGTGGTTACAACCAAATTCTGCCAACAAGGTACTTAGCGCAAAGTTGCCAAAGCTAACAATTAACAAATTTGGTGGTGATTCTTCAAATTGGCTGTGGTTTTGGAGTCAATACGAAAATGCAATTCACGAAAGTAGAAATTTAACTGCTGTTGATAAATTTAACTATTTACACTCTTTGGTGACTGGGGCAGCTAATGCCATTAGTGGGTTTTTCCTCACGAATGATAATTACACTGAGGCCACTGAATTATTAAAACAACGTTCTGGACAAAAGAATTTAGTAATTAATGCCCACATGAGAAGCTGTTGGGTTTAGAACCAATTAGAAACCCGAAACACATACTTGCACTGCGAAAGTTATACGATAACATTGAGATACAAATAAGAAATTTGAATGGGCTTAAGGTAACTGAAAGGTACTTACGGAACTTTACTTACTCCGATCATACTAAAAATTATTGCCCAACTAATTAATTTTGGATTTTAGTAAACAAGAAAGTTTTGAGGTTGAGGAATTGATGGATTTTTTATGCCGGGAAATTGAGAGCAGAGAAGCCGCCAACCAGATTCAGGTTCAACCACCTGGTTTACAGCTTAAAGAGAAAAGAATATTTAAGAAGCCGATCTCCACTGCGGCTGCTTTAACAACAGGCTCTACATGTTTTAACACTCGCCAAGTTAGACTTAATACTAGAGGTGTAGTTTGTGTTTATTGCGGAAAACCCCATAATAGTATAGATTGTGAATTTGCGCAAACTTTGTCATTAGTAAAAAGGAAGCACCTTTTGTTACAAAAACGAGCTTGTTTTCATTATTTGAAACTAAATCATATTTCCTCTCAGTGCAAATCTAAGGTTAAATATCCAAATTGTAATCGATATCATGATTTTCTTCTATGTATGAAATAAACCTTACTATCAGAGCATGAGCGTGTTGAGTCGCTAGCTAATGTAACAACGGCCTCTCATGTATTGCTTCAAACTCTACGTGTTACCATTATTAACGGAGAAAGGAAATGGAATGCTCGCGCCATCCTGGATTCGGCATCTCAAAGGTCGTACATTTTAAAAAGGTACCACCAATAAATTACGAGGGCGAATCAGAAAGTCTTTGCCCCTATTTTTTATTAGCCAAAATAAGGTACATACAGGTAATTACAAATATACGTACTATTCTACGTACCTTACACTATTTTTCCACATAGTCCCCACACCGGTTCAGACATTTGTCCCATCGCAGCACTAAATTTGAGATGCCCCTGTGGTAGAATTCGTCCGGCTGACTGTGGAACCACCGTCGGACTGCTGTCTTGGCTTCATCGTTGCACGTGAATCGCTGTCCTGCCAGGAACTTCTTCAGCGGACCGAAAACGTGGAAATCACTAGGGGCGAGGTCCGGACTGTATGCAATCAGAACCGCCGACAAGCTCCGGTCATTTCACTGGGAGAGTCTGGACCACCCACCATACAGTCCGGACCTCGCCCCTAGTGATTTCCACGTTTTCGGTCCGCTGAAGAAGTTCCTGGCAGGACAGCGATTCACGTGCAACGATGAAGCCAAGACAGCAGGACGAATTCTACCACAGGGGCATCTTAAATTTAGTGCTGCGATGGGACAAATGTCTGAACCGGTGTGGGGACCATGTGGAAAAATAATGTAAGGTACGTAGAATAGTACGTATATTTGTAATTACGTGTATGTACCTTATTTTGGCTAATAAAAAATAGGGGCAAAGACTTTCTGATTCGCCCTCGTAAAATATGGTTCCCTTCGAAATGAGAATCTTCGACATTCCCTGTTTGGAGGTACTTATACGGACGTTTTACAACAAAATGTCTTTCGAATTCATCTGTCGAACTTATCCGGAACGTATAGATGTAACTTCAAAGTACTACGTCAAGAAAGGATCTGCGAGACCATGGTAATGGTTGCTCGAAAAATTCGAATGAAAGAGCTTTTAGAAAATGGCGTCGACTTAAGCGACCATCAAGGAGGACTAATAGAATTACTGCATGGCGCTAATGTATCCGAAAAGTTAATGACCGGAGGTTACAAAAGATTACCGTCGGGCTTGGTAGCGATAGAAAAAAACTTCTTTTGAACTGTTTTCAGGTTGAACTGTTGTGGGACGTAGCAAACAGAAAGATTTGGGAAATAATTCTGGTCCAATGGTTACTTTCATGTTGTCGAAAGACATTCCGGTGACAAACTTATGGAATTTAGATATTCTGGGAATAAAGAATTCGGCACGAAAACAGATCAAAGAAGAAAAAGAGGAAGCTGCAAAGGAATATTTTGTGAAAACATTAAAGAGACTTCCAAATGGTTGCTACGAAGTATCTCTTCCCTGGGTGGAAGGTCATCGGCCACTTCTGAATAATAGATGGTTAGCAGAAAGAAGATTAAAGTCCACGATAAAGTCTGTACGAGCGAAGAATTTGCTAAAGGATTATGAATAGGTCTTTTCGGAACGGCAGAGGGAAGGAGATACAGAACCTGTTACTGTTTGTGATATAGAAGAATCCAATTGTTTTATCTTCTACATCGTACCGTTATAAAGGAACAATCCACGACAAAGATTCGCCCTGTGTTTGATGCCTTTGTCAAACAGAAGAACTGTCCATCGTTGAATGACTGCCTCGGAAAATGTCCGAATTTATTGGAATTGATCCCGAGCATTTTGAATAGATTCAGATGGAGAAAATTTGGTGTCATCGCTTACATTAGGAAAGCATTTCTTCAAATCGGGATCAATGAAAAGGACAGAAATTATCTGAAATTTCTATGGTGTGGAGCGAGACACTGAAAATCTATCCCCACGCAAGGGTGGTGTTTGTAATTAACGCCAGTCCTTTTCTACCCGGTGCTACTATTTCTTATCATTTTGAACAAGTTCCTACTCGTCATAGGGAATTAGCCAAGAAATTAAAGAATTCCTTTTACTTGAACAATTGCGTCGCAAGTCTGGATACAAAAAACCAAATGGAAGATTTTATTATATTCTCGAAAGAAATAATGTCATCTGATCAATTCGAGCTGAGACGGTGGAAGCACAATGAGGATAAACGTCCAACTTATAAGCCTACGAATGTCACTGACACACACACATTGAAAAGGTAGAGAGGTTTGAAGAAAATGTTCCCGTTTTAGGTCTAGAGTGGAATATATTTGAAGACACACTACGTTGCAATCCCAAAGATGATATTTTAACAACCTGTAAAGTAGGTGTTCCAGTAATTAAAAGAATGATTCTTTCGTGAGCAAATCAGCTTTTCGATCCCTTAGAAATCCTCAATCCGATAAAGCTGATACTTAAAATTTTGATTCAAGAATGTTGGAAGGCCAAATACTGATGGAACTCAGAGTTAGCCTATGAGCTTGCTAAGAAATTCTGGAAGTGGAAAAAGAATGTCATCCGTGCTAAGGACGTAAAAATTCCTATAAGGATGTTACGAAATCAAGATTCTGAAGCGAAGCTGGCCTTTCACGTTTTTGGTGATGCCTCGCAACATGCTTATGCTACTTGCGTTTATGTTAGAAGTGAAGACACTACAGGGGTGTCTTGTCAATTGGTACATGCACGTGCTCGAGTCGCTCCCTTAAAACAGGTAACGATATCCAGATTAGAGCTGTTAGCATGCCCACTTGGAGTTCTACTTATAAAAACTATAAAGGAGGACCTAGAACTTTAAAACATCGATGTATTTTATTAGTCAGACTCAATGAATGTATTGCACTGGATAAAGAATGATGAGAAGTGGGGCGTGTTTGTAATGAACAGAGTACAAAAAATCAGAAAGTATATCAATCCGAGTGAATGGAATCAAGTTTCCGGAGGGTTGAATCCTTCGGATACACCATCGAAGGGTTGTTCAGTGGAAACCCTAATAGCTAAAAATGGCATCAAGGGCCACAATGGTTACAACAAGGAAAAAGATTTTCGCCATCCACTGAAATCGCTCCTGATGACGAAATTGTAAATTCTGAAAAGAGGAAGTCTATTATATTCTCGCTGACTACTTCTATGGAAGAATTCTCGTACTGTACCCGGATTTCTTCTTTTGAAAAAATTGTTAGAATTACAGCTAGGATACGACGGTTTAATAAAAACTGCAGAGTACCTGAATCCACCCGTGTAAATGGAAACTTAAGCGCAGAAGAACTGAAGGACGCAGAAACACTCATTTGGAATATGGTACAAAGAAATGTTTTCCAGTCAACTATGGATAAGAGTATTCAACATTTACATCCGTTCACTGACCCCTCAGGGATTATTCGGATAAAGACTCGACTCTTAATGAGACAAGATTTTGAAAATTTTAAATGTCCAATTGTTCTCCCTTCTGATCATGCTGTTGTCATGAGCCTGATTATGCATAAGCATAAATTATTATCACACTGCGGAGTCCAAACTTTGATGTCGATACTCAAAAAAGATTTCTGGATCTCGAAAAGTCGTAAGTCAATTCGCAAAGTCCTACGCAAATGCGAACTCTGCAAACGATTCGATTCCAAACATCCTGAAGTTCAGGCCACTCCCTTACCTGAAAATAGAATAAGAGGCGCTTCAACTTTTGAAGTGTGCGGAGTAGACCTAGCTGGTCCTTTGTTTTTGAAGGATGAGACAAAATCGTGTGTTGTCTTATTCACCTGTGCTGTTTATCGCGCTGTTCATTTGGAGCTCGTCTCCTATTTGTTTACCGAAAAATTTCTGCTAGCATTACGACGTTTTATTTCTCGCCGAGGAAGACCTTAGATCATTTACACGGATAATGGTACCAATTTCGTTGAGGCAAATCTTGGATTCATGAAAATTGATTGGAACAGAGTTGTTGAGGTTACTTCCGTGAAAAAAATCGGTCGGAAATTTATTCCTCCAGGTTCACCTTGGTGGGGTGGATTTTGGGAACGAATGGTAGGTTTGATGAAGAACCTTCTGAGAAAAGTCTTAGACGGAGCTTCATTAAAACATGAAGAAATTTCTACAATTCTTTGTGATTGTGAAGATGCCATCAATTCACGACCCATCACTTATATATCTGAGGACCTTCAATTAGAGTCTCTGACACCTGCAATGTTTCTCAGAGACATTAAAGAAAGTGGACTTCCTGATTTAAATCAGATTGTTGCTACCAACTTGAAAAAGAAAATTTTATATCGAATGAAAATTAGTCAAGACTTACAAAGACGATTCCGCTCAGAATATCCTGGACAGCTGAAAAAATATGCAAAAATGTCACTGAATTACCATTACTTTTCTCTGGGGAGATGTAGTGTTAATCGAATTCAACACGAAGAGAGTGAACTAGGAAAAGTGATTCAATTATTTCCTGGAAAAGATGGTATTATACGTCTTGTGAAAATACGCACTCAACTTGGGGACGTACTTCGACCTGTTCAGAGATTGTATCCGCTTGAAGTTACCAACACTACAGATGAAGACATAAGAAAATCTCAAGGATATCTAAAGAGATGTCCTTGTAAAGAGCATTCCGATCGATCTTCTAGTGGTTGTAGTTTCAGTTTTCCAAGATGCCTGACGCCTGGAGTTTACTTAACCCTGTGGACTGAAATGTCTCTCCGATACCAGTACATGCTCCTCTTCATTTAGATATTTATAATTTTCCCCTTTTCTATTTTGAGTTTCAGTGTGCCAAAAACTCAAAGAAGGGTGGGGGAATATGTCGAGAAAATAACGTAACGTTTTTCTTTTACAGTTCTCGAGCTTAAATTATCATAAAATACGTGCCTGCGAGCTTGTAAAAAAACAGTTTTCCTTTTTTTCTTCTTTTTGAGCTCGGGGAAATTTAGTTTTGGTCGACTCGTTCACTGAGAACGTTTTTCTGTTCGACGTGTTCTTGAACAAAACTTTTGTATATATTTTCTTGAACTCATTAAATCAAATTTAAAGGATCGAAGAGAATGAGTATCATTTCTTATATAGATGAAGAGACGTCAAAAGCAGGAAAACTAAACAATAGGATCATCAGTCATCGAGGTCGTATCCCAAGAAAGGTGAGTGAAAATATATATTCTTACAGGTAAAATCTTAGGTTTTATCTCGAAAGTTACGCTAAAAGGTAACAACCGTTGAAGATCAAAACAGGAAAGTGCGAATGAAGGCCAAGGAATGTCGATAGCTACACAACCAACGCAAGAGAAACAATAAGTATCGTTGGAGTGTGATAAAGAGAATTAACTAACGATAGATAACTAAAATTATTTTATTGTTTGATACGAAGGAACTAATAGAGACCAACAAAACTACATCCAGTAAGATAAAAAGACGAAAAAAACCCTATTGACTGCATAAATAGAAAGAACAATGTCGTAGACATGCATGCGAAAGACGGCGATAGCTTCATTAAGCACTAGTTGACGAAGGCAGAAAATAGTGGTAATAAAGATAGTAGTGTTCGTATATATCTAGCAAAACTAGCGACAGGAAAGACGAGTGAAAATATATATACCACCCCGCATTGCCTAACGACTCTTTATCGTAAATTGCTACCCGCACATCAAATTGCTGTTGATAATCGAACTAAATCTAGTCCGATCTTCAATAGCTGGAGGGATCGATTCGTTGCACTGTTTTCGCTATTGATCTACGGTGGCCGTAACCCATCAGCTGAAATATAATTCGGCTTGCACCTAATCAGCAATCAGGACATCTTAAGGTCAGAAATTGTCGTACTACAATAGACCGGATAAGATGAAAAAGGCAAATTTACACAAATGAACTCCATCTAGCTTACGTTGTAGGAATTCTATACCCAGTGAATACTAATTTAATGTCTTTTTTAGAGAGCTGCTGCTTGATAAGGGGATGTCCTTAAATTACTCTACTGATTGGTGCTATATTAGTCATGAATGTCTATGGTCTTCATCTAAAAAATTCTCATCTGTCTGCTATATGGTATTTAAAAGCATACGCTATAAAAATAAGGAATAATGCACTATGTATGTATTAACAAGAATCAGATATTTAATTCAGATATTTAAAAAAAGAATCTTCATTTGTGCATTACAGTTAATTAATTAGTTCAAATAATTAGAAAATTATGATTCCTATAAATTTTTCATTAGAGTATATAACAAAGATGACTGTGATTTATAATAATTAAACATGTATATATACGCAATATTTTGTTAATATATTAATCTATGAGTTTTAGTTAAAACTATTTTTCATAATTTTAAATTTTCTTATTAATTCAGGGAGCGGAAGTATCTAACTATGTAAAGTTCAGTTTTTCCACAACCAGAATAAAAGCAAAGTTTACGAAAAATTAATAGTTTTGTTGCGATTTCGGCTTTATCGAGCCATTGTAAACTGCATTCTTAAGATGATTAAATTGTCTTAAAATTCATTGTATAAAACTACAGATTGAAAAATCAAGAGGCATTAAATAAAATAGTTTTTATGTAAGATCGTGTGAGCCCACTTAGATTCCCAACTCATCTACTATTTTTACACAATCACTAACGAATAGTTTGGTGGGTATTAAAATTAACCCACAGAATGTCAAAACGTAGTCAAAACTTACTCAAAATAATTATTTTATATTTTCAACTGTTCCGTAATACAGTCAAAACCGCATACATGCAAATATACGCGGCAACGAAATCCTATGCATATAAGCGAGTTTCGCATATAAGCGGGTTTTACATAAAAGCGGTATTCTCTGAACTATAGCGTGGAAATAATTTGCTCATTAAATTTTTATCGAATTTTATTATTAAATTAGATATTCTTATTTCTAATTTTATAAATCATACACATTATTTCAATATTTATAATGTACAGTACTATTACTCTATCAATAAAATAACAAAAAGTAATATAGTATTACTCACATAAACGCATGTACTATATTAGTGAAAAAATCGGTCAACTTCGTTTGCACGCATGGATGTTCTGATAAATGATTAAAGATTTGATCTGTTAAAACATGAACGTTTTTCAGATCAAAAGTGTTTAACTCTTAAATAATCTTGCAAAAGCGTTAGAGCAGAAATAGCTTCTTTACAAAACGGCGCCGTTACAAAAACAAATTTTGACAGTGATTTCGAACATAGAAAGAAGTGGAAGGTGCAAACAAAGCCATAAATAAGCTGGTACGTGACACTTCGACAAATCTTGAGAACCATTTATTTCCGGTGTAGAAAATAACCCCTTAAAAGTAAGGGTTGTCAGCTATTTACTGTACATGGAAACCTGTTCATAAAGTTTGTCTACATATATCCGGTTTAAATTCTATAATAAAACATTCGTTCGGCTTTAAAAATACTTGCATGTATGCGGTTTACGCATGCATAAACTAGCAATTAAGCGGGTTTCGATAACATTAAAAAGATAGGAGAAATTTTGAGGCCCGATTTTTTATGCATGTATGCGGTCTTCGCATATATGCGAGCTGCATATACGCGGGTTCGACTGTAATTGTAAACGTTTAAAAAACGAATAATTACAAATATACAGAAAGGTTTAAAACCGTAATTTCTCTAGACCCTAATGTGGTTACTTATCTATATGTGATTAATGCTGAAAAATGTCTTAATTCTAGATTAAATTTTAAAATCAAATTTTGGCCTTTTGAGTATGAGAGACTCATTTCACGAATTTTTATCTTTCATTGAACGGTCATAATATTGAGATAATTAATAATTTTATCATTTATAACGGACTAGGAAAATGCTCCACATTCATTCAAAAAGAAAAAACATAATCTCTATATACGTTACAGTGAAAAAGATCGGTAATCAATTTCAGATTATAATTGATACTTCCAAAAGACGAAAGAAACAGACATTTGGACCATTGCCAACCAGCACGGCTAAGTGTTGGTAATTGATCCCAACTAAGGGGGAAAAAAGGCGAAATAACACTAATTGTTTGTTATTGTTTCCTTTGTGTACTTAAAACTTTATCTGTTTTTGTTTACAAGGCTTAATTCATTTTCTTTGCTTTTCGTTTGTCTGAGATTTGTGTTCTCTTTTATGTCCTCGACGAAATGTGTTTTTCTTATTCGTTAAAGTTAAATGAAGCATTTCTGGCATTGGGAAATGAAGGATTTAGCAATTAGGCTCGTGAATTGGAACCTTGTCATCAGATTGCGAGGCTCATGGTACGATTATAAATCATGTAAATCACAGAAACTGCCACCAGCGAAGAACTGATACATGTAAAAAGCTACTCTATGTGTATATAGAAATTTAAATTAGACGTAAAGAAGGAAATAGAAAAAAAACATGCTAAAATAAATGATTTAAGATAATATAATCTTCATTAATATCTAATTATAATATTAATATTATATAATAATTAAATAGATATTATCTATTTAATAATATAATTAATTATATTGATATATATACAATCTATATATAATTCATCTAAAAATATCATTACCCATATAGATACATATATTATATATTCATTTTATAGATATATATATATATACATTCAATCTTATATAAATTCATATATATTTTTAGTTTATCTCTAAATATCTAATTATAATACCTAATTATTATATGTACTTTATAGAGCTGCAACTATATATATATATATCATCATCATATTCAACCATTATCTATCCACTGCTGGATGAAGGTCTCTCCAAATGCTTTCCACACAAGTCTATCCTGAGCAATTCGCTTCCACGTCACCCCAACCTGTTTTCTTATTTCATCCACCCATCTAGTTTGAGGACGTTTTCTAGGTCTTCGGTGGTCTCTTGGAATCCAGTTGAGAATTTGCGTTGTCCATCGTGGATCAGTTCTTCTTGCGATATGCATAGAACATCGCCATTTCAGCCCTTTTACTTCAACAATAATGTCCTCTACTCTAGTTTGCTTTCTCACCAAAGTGTTTGTTTTTCGATTCCTCCTAGTTATTCCAAGCATGCACCTCTCCATGCTCCTTTGCGCTGTCTGTAACTTCCGTATTGCTCCAACTGTCAGACTCCATATCTCTGAACCATAAGGGAGGACTGGCAATACACACTGGTTGAAGACCTCTCTTTTTAGACACAAAGGCAATTTCCCCTTAAGGATAAAACTGTTTCGTCCGAATGCACTCCAGCCAAGTTTAATATGTCGGATAAGCTCTTTCATAATGTTGCAATAGATTGAAATCAGCTGGCCAAGGTAAATATATGAATCAGCAATTTGTAGCTCCATGTCGTCAACTTGTATTTTTATTTTCTCTACGAAATTATTGGATATATTCTTAGTTTTTTGTAGGTTCCTCTTGAGTCCTATTTCTCTACTTCTAGTTGAGAGCTCCTGTACCATGTCTTGGACATACAATCGCACCTGAAGCGGCGAATTCTACACATACAATTCCGGTGAATTTGACTGATTTTAAAAAATCGCTGGAGAGAGCCCGATGTCTGTTCACATTAAATAATTTGAAAAATTTTTAAAATGGCGCATTGTAGCCATTTGTGAAAACCTTGAATGTGGTGGATGCAAATACTAAATTCACTGTAGTGCCCGAACGGCTAATTTTTGGAAAAAAATTCACTGAACAAAAAATGTTTATTTTGATGTTCTTCACCTGTTACACATACTTGGCAGTTCCCAACTCTTTTCCAGTGTGTTAAAAAAGGCAGTTTTAGGCTTATTTTCACTAAACAGTAACACAGATCAAAATCAGAAAACGGAATTCCAGATTTCTTTATTTCTGCTGTATTATTAGCTCATTCACTTAAATTATGTATCAAAAATTGCATTTAATTCATGCAATTGGCTACGTAGCAACGTGATGG
>QLNU02015360.1:198540414-198557906 GCA_006491805.2 Dysdera silvatica
AAAGATAAATCTATCGTTTGAACCTATATAAATATTCAATTCTTTTAAAGTGAATTTTAAAATTAATTACAATTATGAATAAGTAAAGAAAAATTATCGCAATTATAATAGCCACAGTAATAAAAACTCTAATCACAGTAATAAAAAATCTAGTCACAGTTATAAAAAAATTCATGACAGTAATAAAAAAATTAATCTCGATAATAAAAAAGTTTTATAATTGTGTTTAGTTGTGAAAATTTACTTCCAAATAAATTTTGCCCAGTATATTTCGCCTATTTAAATAATTAAATTTTTTGTTTGCATAATATCAGTTTCTCTCAGAAGAAGTTGGAAAGGGCAGTGGACAGAAATTTTATTTTTAATAGGTGTTTGTATTCATTTATACGTACATTATTTTAACATTTTTGAAGTACATAAATCAGATTTTTAAAAAGTACTTATCCATCAAACTTTCAGCCTATATTCTATAGGTTTGATCTCGATAATTAATCTGAGTAAAGCGTTCACTAATAACAGTTTTTTTCAAATAGGAAAGGGGCCTTCCCTATTTGAGAAAATGCTTTCCAAAAATTATCAAGTTAAATAAAATTATCTTTTTTTGATATGTTCTTGTTTGTGAAGAGATTTTAGGGGCTGCTCCTCTGGTATTCGAATTATACAAGAAACATTAATTTTCTTAAACAATTTGTTAACATTTCTAGACCTCCACATTGCATCTTTAAATACTATCCTTGCAGAATTGAAAGATCAATTTATCCAAATCAATCAGTCAATCAAAATAAAGCATTCACTTTTCCATGAAGTAAATCCAGGTGGGTGTATATAAATATATACGTGTATGTATGTGTGTGAATAAAAAAGGTCGCAATTATCTGTAAGCTTGTACTTCTCTGTAAATGTTGAAAGTACCTGATCGGCAAATATTTTATTATTAATTATCACACACTTGTAGGACGAAAGAGTAGTATCTCTAAGATTATGGCTTGTCTTTGGTTTATTTACAAACGGCTTTTGCTAAATCCTCTTAAGAAATAGGCTTTCCTCGTAGCGATCCTTACAAAATCTATTTTTAAGACCAAACTTTCTCGCTGCTGTCCACACGGAAGTCTTTAAGAAGAAGGAGCAAAGATCGTTTTCAGGTAAGTAACGAGTAATGGTCAAGGGAAACTATCCCATCAGCTGAGCAGGTGGATTTTGGGGATCTTTGTAATTACAGACCACGACATGTCCAATCGATTTCAACCTGAAGGGAGCGATCAAACGTAAGGGGGTATGAAAGAAAACAGGGTTGGAGAAGTAGTATGAAGGGAACTACAAGATCGAAGATCTTTTTTTCTACTCCTCTTTCTCCGTCTTTTCTTTTTTCTTCACATTTTTTTTCAGCCTTGTGGTAGATTGCTTTTGCCCTACCTTTAAGTATTCTTTTAGACCATTGATGGGCATAGGGTAGCTCGGGTGTCGGCCATTTTCCTTTGAAAAGGGATATTTCTCCACGTAGAATAGGATCTGAAAAGGGGTATTAAGGCTTCTTTTTTTGACTCATAACACTAAAACAAAAAGAACCAAGAGGATATTCCTTACCTTTTCGTAAGAATCTTTTTTCTTAAGGAAATGAAGCTAAATAGTATCCTGACAAGAAATTAAAAAATTTTTAATTAGTGACGCATTTTAACAAAAAAGGGAACAGAGTATGAAGTGCGATAAAAATTAGAATAACTTAAATTAAATTTTTTTTTTTTGAAATTAAGTAAAAGCCGCATACCTGGTTATCCTCGAGGACTATGGCTACATCCCCCACTCCAATGCTCCACACATATCATCCCTTTGTAATTTGTATTTATTGAAAGTGGGATAGGCCCCCCAGCCCCCTCCAATTAGGCTAATGGTAACAACATGGTACTATTTATTGTAATCCTGCGGATTGGAAATGAGCAGAATGTAACATTTTTTGGGAGTTGAATCAGTAACTGGGACTCACTTTTGGGAATTAACTCTTTTGGAAAACTCAATAACTCACCTAAATAGTCAGATAGGCAGACGAACTTTTTCCTGGCGACAGGAGGGTTGATCTCTCACTCCTTCGATACTTTACTCGTTTAAATAATATACCCTGTGTCCATACATACCTACAATATGAAATTAGTTTTAATATCGTAATTAAGAGAAAAATAGCAAAATCAGTTTTGAAATACATTTTGTTATTAAAAGTATTCAAACACTTCACAGTCTGCATGACTATAATCCACGGCTGCATGAACTGTAGAAAAAATGGTCATGTAAAGGTACCTTCTCCCAAGTGTACTTTTTCGACATCTCCTGGTGATAGTGAGGACACAATTTTTCATATTCCTATGTATTGTTTTCAGTTGGTTTGCTCCATTTTTTACAGTTGAATTAAAGTTATAGGATCATTAGTAGCAAATATTAAGTTATTTGCTGCATTTAATTTAAAATATGTGTTTTGCTATTTAATATAATATTTCAAAGAACGTTAATATTTTTATGTTCCGGATCAAAAAAAATTCGAAAAGAAACCCACTATACTATACTTATATACTTATACTTTTAATGTGGGCGTGTGCCCACATTAAAAGAAATTAGCGGAAGGATAGGATTATATTTATGAATTTTTTGTAATATCCTGTGTCCCAAACCTCCATAACGTGAGATATGAGACTGATGTCTTAGCATGATTTTCGAATCACAGTGTATTTGCATACAAAGCGAAGCAAGCCCACGTAAGCAGGGGTAACCACTAAGATCTTTTAGGCAGTACCATTCCTAGAGGAGGTGCAATAGGT
Source organism: Dysdera silvatica (assembly GCA_006491805.2). NCBI lineage: Eukaryota > Metazoa > Arthropoda > Arachnida > Araneae > Dysderidae > Dysdera > Dysdera silvatica. Next base: position 198,543,219 of record QLNU02015360.1, read on the forward strand.
GCCCAGCATATGGGCGGTCAAATTCAGGGTCGGCCACAAACCGTTTATTAACATAATAGTGTCTTTAAATCAAAGACCCTATCAAAGATCTTCGTTTTATTTTATGAAAATAAAAAGTAAAATTTACGTGATAACTGTTTAAAACTATGTATATAAGTATCGTTGATGGCTCCATTCAAATAGGCGACGGAGCTATCAACGATCCTAGTGAAAGCATATTTTTTGCGGAATGCTACAAAAAACTGTTGCCCCATTAACTGTATTTAAAATCCTCATCAGTTTAATTATGATTGCTTTTCTGAACATTTCCGCCGTCTCGTGGATCGGCGTTGTATCCAGAGATGTTTCTCCTATCCCAGTGAAAAACGGTTATTTTTCTCCGAAGCATTACTTGTAACTCGTATAATGAAAACCGTGACCATCATTACCAATCAACAGTTTGTTTGGTTTGTATATTTTGTTTGAAAAAAGTATCAAGAAGCTACTGAAACAGCTGTCACGACATTAAATTATGCAATTTCCAACTGCAAAAGTATTATGTTTTATTTATCTAATATTTTTACTCAATGTATCACATGAATCGCAATAACTACAACCGTCTCTTTTTCTCCTAAACAAAAATAGCTCTAGTTTGAGCTACTAATACGTGGGTGTCAAATTTATTTGTAATAACTACAACCCTTTGACGTACGTTTTAAATTTAAAAGCATTTGCTAAACTGCACCAGTTGATTTCCTTCGAATTTTCATATACAGACATTTCTACAATCCTCGAAAACGAATCACATAGTTGTATTCCTTGGAGAATTTCGATATAGAAAAGTCGGTTTTCAGCTTTAGTTCCATCTGTCTAATTAATCCGGGCCCGCCCGAGTCCGAAAAGTATATGAAATGTGGGTTCCGAGCCCGGACTCAAGCTCAGGATTACTCAGGCTCTAGGACTCGGGCTGAGCCCGTTTTATCTCTAAGGCAAATGTTATCACCCCTCGCAGAATTTTTTAGACTTGCCTTCTCGATTGATTACTGAAAAATTTAAACGTGACAATCTACGCATATCATGCGTTGACCCCGATATAACAGTTATAGTTTCTTATCAAGAATTTTAAAAACATTCCGTTAACTACTCAGAATAAGATTGAGTTTTGAAAAAAAAAAATAGAACTTACTACCCATGCTAATGCTACTGTCATCTATCTCAGAATATTAGGTTGACCACCTTTCTTCCGCCACATTTCTCAATAAAAAAATATTCAGCTTATTCAGTTCAATGTTTCAAATTTTTTTCAATCAATGTTCAAAATTTAAATAACGTATAATGTAATAATATAGTGCGTTTTAAAAAGTAATGCGTAGTGCAATAAAACCTAGTATGTTTAAAGCAATGTATAGCGTAATGATGCACTATGTTTCAAAATGTACACTTGAAGCAAAGTAATTATACTACTACCTAAAAATATTTATGTTTCCGATTTGAACAATTATCCATAATTTAGTTAAAACTGAAAATGAAGAAAAGTGACAAGGTTCGGTCAATTTTTGTAAACAAAACAAAAACAACGAAACTAAAGGAAATTTTAAAAAAACATACATATGGCTATCATTTAACTCAAATTTTGTTTTTGTCGCAGGAAAATTAGTTTGCAATCCATTTTACATCACTTACCCTCCATGAGTATCTATATGAGTACTATCCTCCATAATATATGGTGATATCGTTGGCAGTGGTGGATTTCTAAGTAGGCATACAAGGCACAGGCCTAAGCGGGGCACTTCTCGGGGAGAAGGCGGCATCAAAGAGCTTAAAAATAAAATTTTCCAAACTGCGCAATGTTGAAAATAATGTTTCTTTTTTAATTATTGCCTTGTTCCCCAACAACGAAGGAGACCTTAACTTGCCTGCAAATGCAAACTACAGAATCGAAAGACAAAGAGATATGACCATATGATCATATTGTTTACATTACAATATCCGATACTTCCCACCAGAAGCGGATGCATCTTGTATCAACACGTGGAAATTGTCATTAGTTGCTGATGTTAATTTTCTGACTTTGGGAAAAGCCGGAACGGAAACGTTTTGCAGGCGTCATTAAAGGTAAACAAAACGATGGTCGATGTTGGTGATGAATGGGCTTTCTGCGCACTATGAGTCGTGTTTTATATCTATCACAGTTACTGTGCAGTTTCGGGCTCCTATTTATTTTGATAACACCACTCTTTCATTATAATTTTATATTTGTGATTGTAATTGCTTCTTTTTTTTTCTTTACCAACCAGATCAAATCAGAGATTCCAAGAATCCATACTAAAATTATTGTGGATTCAAAAAGTGTCTCAAATCCACGAAGTCGGAGATTATGGTAGCAATAATTTTGAGTTGTATCTTATTAGTTTGAATAATTATATGAAAAATCTCCTTTACATATCAAATGTTAAGAGTATGATATGCGTTTTTTTTAAACAAATATTCCTCTCTTTGTAAAGGAGGGAGGGGGCGGCAGTACAGGCTGTGCCTAAGGGCGGCAATTTTATAAATCCGCCACTGTTCGTTGGCGTTTTTGACTAAGAAACCGGAAGTTAAAAAATAGAATCTATCTCATCCGCAAAAAATTTGTGCAACTGCTAATATTATACGAAAGCCTTTGTAGAAACTCTTATACAATTATAAAAACATAATAACCACACACATTTGAGTATTGAGTCTTCATGAGTAATGTATCAGGGATTGAAACGCTCTGTAAGGCGCTACAAGAGGGATTCTACAAGAAGGAACATATAAGAGGGGTCGTATGAAAGAGATTCCTTACGCCAGTGTCGAAATAACTGTTTGTTATGGAATCTCCTGGTGAAACTCTGTATTGTTTCGTGAGAGAGATTCTTGAGAAATATTTAGATGAATTTAAAAAATCACATTTACTAAACATAGATGTTGCTTTTAAACTATGTGAACTACGAAACCAGCTCATAAAATTGAAACATCGGCAATCAAAATTAAAATTAGCGTAATATCAAATGTTTCTACATTTGTTTTGATACCTTTGCGCATCAGTACTGTTTTGATACCTTTGCGCATCACTACTCTTTTGATACCTTTGCGCATCACTACTCTTTTGATACCTTTGCGCATCACTACTGTTTTGGAACTGGTATTGTGAGTATATAGTCAATAGTCGAAAGCCAATCGAATATAATACTATGCACCGGGAGTATGATGTAAAATTCTTGTAACGCCAAATAATTTCAATACACTTAGAGCCCGGTTAATGCATGTAAATGGAACCTTATACGGGAGCATTATGAGATTATATTACATCATTGGCAGAGTGTGTATGAAAATTATGAACTCATAATGAATGCTTGAATATTTACTATAATAGCAGCTACTCTTAAGAAATGTTAAGTATTATTTAGATTGAAAAACTCTATTGATTAATTTTCTTAAAATTCAGTTTGAAACGTGTTATTAGTGCTTACGTGAATTAGTGCTTATACGGAAAGTGCAACTACTTCCGTTTCATACCTTAAAACGCGCAAGACTCTGCTCATAAACTCTGTAAATGTGATATTCCAGCGAATGTGAATCTCTTAATAACAATGCGGATTTGTACGCGCGAATCTATATCGTTATTGTTTCTTGCAGAATACGAGAAATCCCTTGTTTTTTCTACCGGAAAGAGAGCCCCGTTACTAGCATCGCTACTGCTCTCTTTCCATTTCCCAAGCAAATCGTTTGTATGGTCTCCTGATGTACATAATAATAAGGAATAAAGTATTACTTACTTACTTACTTACTTACTTTTTTACTTACTTACTTACTTGCTACTTACTTACTTTACTTTACTTTACTTACTTACTTTACTTACTTGCTTTACTTTACTTTACTTACTTACTTTACTTACTTGGGCCAGCAGCCAGCTGTTATATGCTCTTTACTTACCTACGAGCCGTTGGTTCGAACCAGATTTGAAATTTATTTCGAAAATCAGTTTAAAACCTGCCTTTAAAAGAAAACCATATGAACATAGCAATCTATGTTTTACAGAACATGGTTAAAGTCTAATGTGTTAAGCATGCCAAAAATGTGTTGTCAATTTACTTAACAGAAGAAAAGAAATTTCTAATGTGTTTTAAACATTTCTGGGAGTTATGTTTTTATTGAGCAATTACTTTTTACAGCGGAAAGGAAATGAAATTAATTTACTGATTTATAAGAATTTTTATCGGTAATTATGTCGATTTTGATCCAATAGTTTACTTTCCGGGCTAATTTAACGGCTATTTGTTTCTTTGTGCTCATTCTTTTGCTTAGTAAGTTCTCACATATTTGCCATATACTCTCGTGTGGGATATAATTCATTTGAGCACCAAAGGACTTCTCTTACCGCGATAATTCATATTTTAATTAGCAGTCTCATTAATAAACTATTCCACGATTTTATCATCTCCCCTGCCTTTCCTTTCTGCTAATGTGATTTATCATTCCGAATCAGGCCCTAATTGAATGAGAGGGAAATCACGCTACAAATGTACGGTGGTGTAATTTTTGAATCTTGACGTCATTATAAAAGTTTACAACGGGGATATTGGACAATCCGGATATTATTCATTCCATGAATACATTAGGAGACAGCGAAACAACGAACCGTGAAAATTCTCTGTGCTGATTCAAAGATCCCAAAGCTTAACATTAAGATTTAAATGTAATTACCGGTGAAATATTAAATCTTGCATGAATATAAAATTGGACAATTATTTTCGCGTAGGCAATTTTAATGCCGAAACGAGTTTACTTACAACTCGTTAATAAATTAAATGTCTACAGTCGCCTTGAAAAACATTTTCAAAAGTTGTGTAAAAATGAAAAAAGAAAATGTGCAAAGAAGCAAGCTTTTTTCCTCTTAATTTAATAAAAAGGATGGGTGTTTGAATTGTTCATGCCCAAAACTCCACGATAGGTCGTTTCAGATAAGATCGACGTCTTTGTGGGACTTTCGAATGCAGATACTCACCACCGAAAATAGGGGGAATCAGATCAAACCCAACCCGGTAAGCTCAAAGCTGGTTCTCACGAATACTAGACTACTCTAACGAGCCTCAGCATTTAGCTTGATTCCTTAGAATACTTGAGATCTTGGCATGTAATCATCTTAGTAGTTCCTTTGCCATATAACACGAACAGAACTAGTTCACGTGGTCACGAATGGGTTGCGAGAAATTTTGGTTTGCGCTTACCAAAATACAGTGTCCATAAAATTACATAAAATATGTATACAGGGTGTCTCAGCACCAGGGTTACAAACATCTAGGAGGGGTAGGGTACACTTAGAAGAACAATATTTGTCATAGAACCTAGGGTCGCAAACCACTCACAGCGCTAGTTCTAAAACCGTCCAGCATGCACAAATATTTACAACCAGTGCGTGAAAAGCGCCAGATAGAACTCAGGTCAGCTGCTCAATTGCATAGATGATTAGGACATCGCATTTTGCGCTTCTCATGCACTGGTTGTCACTATTTGTGCATGCTGGACGGTTTTAGAACTGGCGCTGTGAGTGGTTTGCGACCCTAGGTTCTATGACAAATATTGTTCGTCTAGGTGTACCCTATCCCTCCTAGATGTTTGCAACCCTGGTGTTGAGACACCCTGTATATCCAGAATAAACCTAATATAATACAAAGCACGTATGTTCAGCATGGAAACGATTTTTTAAGCTATCTAAATAACGAAACATTTTTGAGTAACACAAGCTGGTATTAATATCGCATAAAACCGGATGATGCAACTTTTTAATTATTGATCGTTATTAAATTTGAAAGAATTTAATAACGGCCAAGTTACTCCAGATTTGTACTTGGTTCCATATGACGAGAGATTAACCACTAAAGTACCATCATCAATACTGAAGCTACGCAAATAATTAATTACAGAATAATAAAAAATATTTCTGGCTAAAATCGACTGAGAACATTTCGGTGGAAAATTTCGAATTTTCAAAATATAAAGGTTTAATCGACTAGACGCTTAAAAAACAGGTATTTTTGGAAACAATGTATTTAAAAATTAATTAAAATCTCCTGATAATGGGATAATTTTTTTTTTATATTTTAGAATTTTTTTAGGTTTTTGACAGAAAATATATTGCCAGCAAATTTTAGGAAAAAATTTCATACACTGGAAAGTAAAACGATATTTCTTGTCTTGCCTCCGGTATGCCATTTTTCTGAAATTTGATTATATGAAAAATGTAAAATAAAATGCCTCATTTATTGCTATTATTTTATTATTATTATAAATTCTATTATTAGCGAACTTCACTTGTCTCCATAAAGTTATTTATGTTATTTTGTTACGCTATTATGTGACGACTACTAACTTTTGACACCTACGTCTAAGCTCAAGCTAGAGTTTTTTTTTCAAAGCAGAAAGTGAGAGAAGACGTCCTTGCCCGAGTCGAACCGGGTATCCTCCGTATGAACTAGAATACCTTAATCAGCTCAGCAACCAGGATAAAGGAAAGATGCTCTTTTCTTTCTATTCAAGGTTTGTAAGATATTATTACTCTTCTCAGGGCTAACACAATTGCCAAATGGTCAACATATAAAGCCACCAGGCATGTTTTTAGTAATTTTTTGTGGGGAAATCGAGATGAATAATAATTTTTAATACCCACACCGAAGTTCAAACTACAGCTATTTTTGTAAAGAAGGAAAAAAGGGGTTTTATGTAACGGTGTTATGTAATATTATTTAATATTATGTAATGTTATCTAATGGCATTATATAATGATATTTAATGGTAGTATGTAATGTTATCTAATGTCATTATATAATGATATTTAATGATAGTATGTAATGTTACCTAATGGCATCATATAATGATATTTAATGGTATTATGTAATGTTATTTCATGGTATTATGTAATGTTATTTCATGGTATTATGTAATGTTATTTCATGGTAGTATGTAATGTTATCTAATGGCATTATATGATATTTGATAGTATTATGTAATGTTATTTTGGGTATTATGTAATGTTATTTCATGGTATTATGTAATGTTGTTCCCAATGGTATTATGTAATGTTATTTCATGGTATTATGTGTTATTTAATGGTATTATGTAATGTTATTTCATGGTATTATGTAATGTTATTTGCATGGTATTATGTAATGTTATTTACGGTATTATGTAATGTTATTTCATGGTAGTATGTAATGTGTTATCTAATGGCATTATGATATTTAATGGTATATAATGTTATTTTAGCGGTATTATGTAATGTTATTTCATGAGTGACCATGCAATGTTATTTTCATGGTATTGTAATGTTATTTCATGGTGGTAATATATTGTTATCTAATGGCATTATGATATTTAATGGTATTATATAATGTTATTTCATGTGTGGTATTATGTAATGTTATTTCATGGTATTATGTAATGTTATTTCATGGTAGTATATAATGATATTTAATGATATTATGCAATGTTATTTAATGGTAGTATATAATGTTATCTAATGGCAGTATGTAATGTTATTTAATGGTATTAGGTAATGTTGTTTAATGGTATTATGTAATGTTATTTAATGGTAGTATGTAATGTCATTGACTATCATTAAACTACGCTATTATGTAATCACATTTAATGCCATTTACTCTCATTATGTAATAATATTTTATATCATTAGGTAACGTTTTCATGTAATGATATTATGTCATGATAAAAATGTAATGGTATTATGTGATGGTATTGCGCAATGGTATTATGTGATGGTATTGTGCAATGGTATTATGTGATGGTATTGTGCAATGGTATTATGTAATACTATTATAGAATGGTAAAGATGCAATTGTGAAAATATAATGGTAAAAATGTAATGTGAATAATTAAAATATTGTTCTTATTGATTCCCCACAGAAAAATATGAAAACCCACAGAAAATCCAAAACAAACTCAGGCAATCTTCTTCTCCAAACACCGCAATCCAACCCCCCTTTACCCTTAACGTCATCAATACCCCTATTACCTGGACCTCTTCAATCAAATACCTTGGCATAACAATTAACAGAAAACTTCTCTTCACCAATCACCTTACCTCTATCAAAAACAAGGCAAGAGTTGCTTGCTCCTTGTCAAGCAATATGATCGGCCCCCGCTCCACTCTCTCTGCAAATAATAAAATCCTCCTCTACACGACAGACATCCGCCCAATACTCACGTATGCCTCACCATCATGGTCACTTTTAAGCGAAAAAACTATTATCTCTACAACAGTTCGAAAACTCCCTAATTAAAAGGATCCTACATATACGATGGTTCTTCCACAACAAACAGATTTTCCAAGACATTAAAATTCCCACAATCACGGAAACTATATATAACTTATGTAACAATTACTTTGATCATATACATCACCACCCCAACCCACTTATCACTAACGCACACATCTTGCATAACACAACCAACACACGTTTTTTTGGCCTCCTCCAAGCTTACAGTGCCCGTTTCACCCCCCAAACACATCTTACCCCCTTATGCCTTCCCCCTCACTTATCCCTCGTAACTTCCGCAGTCCTTATTGGCCACCTACCTTATCCAGAAGTAGTTTACGCTACAGAAGACTTCCACGCATTGCAGCCACACAACGCACTCCACAAAATAGCCCCCCTTTTCTGTCTACAGTCAGACCTCTTTGCAGATTAGCTCCTCGGACACCACCACCAGTATCAATACCTCGAAGCCAACTCCTGAACATGTTTCGACATTGCAGATAATCACGCACTAACACACCTAGACCACCTAGACGACCAAATCAAAATATTGCACTCTCACCAGCTAACTCTTCCCACTCCGCACAGTCTTCACACCTACCACCTATCACAATTTTCATTCCACCACATTGAAGTTACTCTCTTACCCTCATCTAACCAAAATGCTGGCTCCCGGAAATGGAACTCACACTAACATTCCTCCACCCATGACCAAAACACTCCAACACTTCAAACACACAACCTTCCAATTATCTTTAACCATTTTACCATCCTCAACTGAGCATTGATCAAGGGATGATACTGGGATCCTTTCATAAGAACTCCGCCGCCTTTTCCTCGTCATAACAAAAATTTGAAATCTTAAATTTTTAATTCTGATCAATAACCACCTTTTAAACCACGGTCGATTCATTGGCAAACCAATGTTTAAATCTACTTCTAAAGTTAGACTTTAACTGTCCAACCAAGATTCGTCAAATTATGTCACATCAAATTCCACCATTCCATTCATTCGACTAAATCCTAATAATTTTCTTCCCAAACTCCAACACAATTCACCCAGATCACCTCGGGGATATAACGTTTCGTTGGATGCCCCTATAACATTAAATCTTGGACTTGGAGAAAAATATGCCTCGATGGAATTATATGGTGACCAGTTTGGAAATTGCGTAAACATTGCGAAGATTAATAATATCCTATAAAACCTTAAATATGAGGAAAAAAAAAGGAGCATCGTTCCTGCCCTGGTGGTTGAGCGGTTAAGCCACTCGAGAGTCCTGGGTTTCGAGAGAGAGAGAGAGAGGGAAAGAATCAGTGCTGAGGCTACATATATTGCCTACAAACCTCAACTTTTTATAACCAATAGTCACATGCACAAAGAAGTGGAAAAAGAATCGTGCCTCTTTTTGACGCTAATGACTCCATGTTTCTATTGGTGTCTAAGATGTATATGATATACAATAATTTTTGCCACCCACGTATTAATTAGCTCAAACTAGAGCTCTTTTTCTCAAAACAAATAAGCTCGGTTTGAGCTAATTACTCGTAAAAACAAAAAATAATAAATTCCCCCACGAAAACTCACAAAAATCTCGCCCCGGAGGCTTTCTTGTGTTGACCATATTTGGCAATTGTGTTATCCCTGCGGAGGGTAATAATACCTTAACATCTATATGATAATTTAACCTTTCAGTATATGTTAAAAGAAGTGGTTTACGTGCATTGGGTTTCACATTCAGAGACAACTCTTAACCTTCTACGAGCGATTTTACTTTCCATTTAACTTGACTCCCAAGTTACAATGTTTTAAAATCGTTATAACTTACAAGAATAGAAACGAGAGGTTCGATGTCCCGCTCCACTAAGTAAGTCAATTAGAACTGAGCAGGACATTGTCTACACCATGCTAAAATCACTAGTTTCCTTCGATCGCCGAAATTAAAGCAACATTGAATGTAATCACCAACGAGGAAGGTGAGCACTGACGAAAACCTTTAGATTTGGGATAATATCCTGTCGTGATGCCTTGCTTTCGCGATGAACAACCGACACGTTTTTCATCCTCTCCTTGTAACCTGACTTCTTATTATTATATAGTCGAAAATTCGTAAAAGAACCATAGACTGAAATCCTCATATATGCATTATGGATTCAGTTGTGTTTCATTAAGATTAGACTATGAGATTAATTAATTACGGGGTATAAATATGTATAATGTGCAGTCCATGAATGTTATAAAATTGTGTAATCCTTGCAAAACACATTTGTTTGACATTAAACAAATTATGGTACGACGGCTCGCAGAAAGGAAAAGGAATTTTCGGAAACCCGGTGGTATACGATGCCTCAACTCTTAATTGCCGGTCAAGTTCTCTAAACATCAAGCTACAGGTGACCTGCCATTCCTCTCCCTGCGTGTGTATTTAAAGCTATTTCACTATGAACCGGTTTCTTTTGCACTATGAACCGGGTTTTTTTTTCCAAAAATTCCTTTTCTTTCTGCGAGTCGTTTTACCATAATTTCCATCAAGAAAAATTGTTCTACAACATTGTTATTAATGTGCTATGTGCACTCCAGAAATTTCTTATCATTGTTCCGATTTGTCCGCTCTCATCAGGAAATAAATTATTTTCGAATTTGATTCTGAATAAACCACGAAGATGATTTCAGTTATGTGCATATTCAAAATTTTCTAACCCATTACATGTTAAGAGGTTTATCTAAATATCCACTAACGCTAAGTTCTTCAAAGAGGCGAAATACACTGTGTTGTTTTATAATAGGCATTATTTAGAGACACACGCATGTAGGGATCCACTATAGAAGCCCCTTTATTCCAAATGTACAGAATTATGGTACAGTACTCCTCTCTCTATGGTAGAGTCAATATTTTTAAATTTAGCGTCAATGTCATAGACTAAGTTGCTTCTGCTTGTGGAGATAATCAAACACACCATAACAAACAAGGCATTAACTTTTTCATGTTGTTGCAAATTTTAATCTATTACAACCATAAGGAAATAATCATGATTATGTTTCTCTCCATTATTTAGGCTTTTTGAAACGATCTTTATTTTATAGGCGTATTAAGCACAATTTATTTATGAAATACTTCTTTAACCCCATTGTCGTTTGCGAGGCTCTGAATGTTTAAAGTTGTCCCCTTAATTTACCAATAATTATTTTTAAAACATAAAGCAAATCCCTGTATTAAAGTCAGGCATTTTTAAACCAAGACCGTACACAAGAGGGGGTTTCGTGGGTTAAACGCCCCATTTCAACAATATTATTAACCGTAGAATATAATTTCTTATAAGTTTCTCTCCTCCATTTTTCATCAAAGCTACCCCCGTTTGAAATACCGTACAGGGGCGAGTCTTAAATATAGTAATACGCACGTGTTTCACGTGCGAATAACGTGCGCTTATTTCGAATTGACTGTGAGAGACCAAAAAAAAAAATTAGATAAATATTAGTGTCATGGGGGAGAGGGAGGGAGGAGTGTAGCAAGCACTATATGACTTCTTATAGGCCAGGCTGGTATTTGTGGGAGATTAAACCGCAACAGTAATACGACGCCATTTGACGAAAAAAATTTAACCTGACAACAGAACTTTAAGTGAACATAATGCTAACTTAGAACTTAACGTAAACGCGCCGGCAAGAAAATTTAACTGTACTTCACAATCGAGAGTGGCTTAGCAAGCACGTAGGAGCGGAAACGAAGACAAGAGACTGACTAAGAGAGCAAACAACTGCGGTCACGAATATTTATACATAAATGACAGAACACCACCTGGGTCCCTGCGCGATAGAGTTCGCTAGTTGTCCGATTTACCTGTAAACTATTCACGAATCCTTCCGCAACTTATTTTATCGTTCAAAGAACGAATTAACAAAATATTTCATGCGGCTAATACGCATTAAAATAAATGACTTTGCTCAAATGAAAAAGTTTAAATTTATGAAGCTGTGAAAAAACTGGAAATGTTTAATGTTTCTTCGTTATCGTTCTCAGCGTTGAGCAAAAAATAATTGACAATAGTTTATTAGAAAGAGGGTCAGGTTAAGGTTTCTTTTGGCCCTAGACACATTTTTTTCGGGCCTCTTGTAGTACAAATTTATCCTATGTAATTAGAGTAGGATCCATATCATCGCTTAACAGACATAAGGGCGCATCTTAAAGTTTGCTGTTTTCCAGGAGAGGCATTTTAAGTTTTGTCACTTCTGTCTTCCTCTAGTTTTCATTTCGATGTAAACCTACTGAGTTGGTTTTTATTAAAAACTAACTCAGTAGGTTTACATCGAAATGAAAAATAAAGGAAGACAGAAATGACAAAACTTAAAATGCCTCTCCTGGAAAACAGCAAACTTTAAGATGCGCCCTTATGCCTGTTAAGCGACGATATATAACGAGGATCTTGGGATCAACAAAAATGCTCCCTCTATCCGATCGCTTGCTAAATCCATTCTGGAATTTAATTAATTTCAAACTTTGAAAATAGAGTCATTCTGGAATTTAATTCATTTTAAACTTTGAAAATAGAGTCATTCTGGAATTTAATTCATTTTAAACTTTGAAAATGGAGTCGTTTTGGAATTTAATTAAATTTAAACTTTGAAAATGGAGTCAGTACAGGTAACATATTTACATGCACCGTGCACACAAAAACTCTAAAATTCTCGGAAAATGTCGCTATAAAATTATTACCCTAGCGGTAAGTTCCTACTGACAACGAGTTTGAAGTAGAGTTGAATCTCCACCGAGTCTGGCCCCTTCAAACAATCGGACCCTGGACATTTGTCTCGTTTGATGCGATAATCCGGCCCTGATTAGCAGTGCTTCTCTACCTGCAGAAATTAAATAATTTTTATTTGTCTTAAATAATCTCTAGGGGAATATAATATTAAATGTTTGGAACTACTGTAAAGGTAAAGAAATGGGAGTAAAAATATATCCCTATAATGAATGGAATATTAAAAGAAGTTAAAATCGTATAGAAAAAGCTATAGATAATAAACCAAGTTCCTGTAATTCTTAAACATTTAAGTAAGTACATAAATTTATTAAATAATATATTACATACTCTAAAATAAAAAATACTTAGCTCAGATGGGTCACATTTTTCTGTTACGATTTTTCACAACTCTCAATTTTCTTGCTAAATTTTCATTATTTTTAATGGAAACAAATATAATACAATAAAAAATTGTACGTATGTTATGAATTTCATAAAAAAAATTTATTTGTATATTTATTTTTATTTCACTGAAGATAGATAAAACCTCATGTATAGTCTGAAGAATATAGATACCGAATAATATATATTGAACTGGAAAAAGGGACATGTTTCCAACGCTTTTATATTTCAACATGGCTAATTGCAATATTCTACTAATCGTTGTTAACTTTATAATATACATTAATATATATAATTAATATAATATATATAATTAATATAATATAATTTCATATTTAATGTGTTTTCTTTACTCTGTTAAAAATGAATTTTTATGCAAATGTGGCGGCGGCGGATCTTTTGGTTACTATAAAAGGGGGTCGCGGATTACTTGGTTACTATAAAAATGGGTCGCGGCTTGAAAAAGATTAGGGACCACTGTGTTAAGGTGTAGATCAAAGATGTAATTTAAAGTGAAAACGGTATTAAAAATGTTGTTTAGAAAAATGTTTTAAAGGTTTCTTTTTTCATTTATCACGACTTTTTGAAATGCATTTCTCAAGCTATATTGTTAAGACAGTGTACTATATAACTATATACAGTAAGGCGGAGCGTAAAAAACTTTTTTCGAAATCCTTTTCGCGCTGGCGCGAAAAGTTGTGGAATGCTTTCAGAAACATCTGTACAAAATTTCAGATTAATCAATAAATATCTTCCGGTTCCACTTCGGTATCTAAATATGAAAATTGGGCAAAAATGATGTAAATTTTCGCATTTTAGTGATATTTTTAATTTTCGATTTTCTATTTCCGCTAGCCCTGGAAAGTTGGAAGAATATGTAAGAAATATAGCTGCAAAAATTTAGAGTAATCAATAAATATCTTCTGGTTTCGCTTTGGGGTCTAAATGTGCCAAAATAACCGAAAATGATGTAAATTTTCACATTTCAGTGGTTTGTTTTTTTTTTTTTTTAATTTCCGATTTTCCCTTCCAGCTAGCACGGAAAAGTTGGAAGAACGTATAAGAAACATAAATGCAAAAATTTATAGTGCTTTTTGTTGGTGAGAAATGTTTTGAAAAATTATACGAAATCGGACCCAGCTGTAGGGGCGATTGCGGTTTATGTAGCTGGAAAGGTTGAAACAATTTGGCAGGCCACCTCAATTCCAACAGTTTCTATGGAAAGAATAGTCAAAATGATTAGATCATATAATGATAAATACAAGAGCAT
>QLNU02015360.1:198558006-198573958 GCA_006491805.2 Dysdera silvatica
GAGAATCATGTCATCATTTGTTATGAGGTGTATTTTTATATATGTATTAGTTTTAATAGATATTTTATGTTATCATTCTATTTATGAATTCCAATCTTATCCGATTTTAACATGTGGATTTTAATTGGGAAGGACCCACGAACTGGGTATTGTTATTTTCGGAATGTACTAACTGTACTGACTACTGTAATGTACTAACCACTATACGCATTTATTTCGGCCACAACAATCCTTTCACTATCACTATTATATGTGTGATTTTAAAAAAGGTGAAGTAGAAATCTTCCACCACATACGGTTAGCAATTTCTTTCACCACATGCGTAGTGCTAGTGTAAAGGCACCAAACCAAGCAAATGGCCCGTTACGTATGATGGAGCAAATCTTCCGTCACATACTGTTTAAAATTTCTTTCGTTATATACGTAAGAGACCTGAAATAGATTGGAGGGAAATACTGAATGAAGCAGGAATTACAACGATCAATAAATTAAATGACTTTTTCAGGTTGAGTAAGGCGATTGAGATAACCGATTAACGAAAGTTTAAAATTGAGATAAGATACAAGCAAGACGTTAAAGAGCAACAGAGATTAAGAAGCGGAAAATATCTTTAACTGCCAAGAATAAGGACTAAGAATAGAGGAAACAATGTAGTGGTCCCAAATTGTGGAATTTGCAGAATGAAATAGTCAAACATATTAAAAGCTACAAGAAATTTAAAAATACTATAAAGAAAAAAATAATAGATGACAAGCGAAAGAGGTGGATGCGATAGGCAAGGATGAATAAAATAAAGATTTATGAACGAGTTAAATATTTTTTTTCAAATGTGGGTCTCGAGCGAGTTATACCAAGATATTTACTTAGGAACCTTCATATGTAAAACTCACTGGTTCCCGTATACATGGTTTTTAGATAAACAAGAACAAACATTAACGGGATAGTTTACAAAAGTGATATACTCGATCTTATTATATAAAATGGAATATTTTATTTATAATGTTGTATTAAATTATAAAGTCAAGTATTGAATTAAAATTAATGCTCGAATACTATCTCTTTTGTATTATTTTAGTACTGAAGGTAAAGCCGTAGATCAAATATACTTCAAGACAAAAACGGAAGAACAAACGAACAACATGACGGGGAAATATAAAATGTAATTTTTCACATATGAAAAATAAAATTTGATTTACTAAATTAAATTTCTCTATCTTTTAATATTATTTGAAACCTATTTGAGTTAAGCAGTTTCTGAAATTCATGGAAACGTTTATATTGAGTAATTTTATTATATATATTTATTATTATTTTTGCTTCATTTTCGTCAGGTTCCCTTTCATTAAAAATACTTTCTCTTTTATTTTAATTTCTGTTTGAAAATGAAACTCAAAGTTTACAGTAATTTTCTTCGAGCACCAATAGCATTATTCTTTTTCACGAATTCTTACGTTATTATTTTTGAATATGCATATAAGTATTTTTTAGTGTTCTGATGTGCGCTTCCTTTAAGAAATTTGATTAAATGCCATCGACTATTTTCACATGCCCAACTTCATTTGTGTACCTTTAATTTACTAGCATAGCCAGAGTAAAGCTATAAAAATTTTACACACCTTGTTATAGTATGATCTTAGAATATATTATGTGCTGGTTAGTCTGCATATACCATTTATATATTAAACTTTTCTTTCAAATTTCCCATCTGAAATGTGTTTCAGCTCATACTAATTGATCTTTATAACTCGTAATATTTTAAACACATTTTAAATTACAAAAAAATCAATGTCAAAATTAGCGAGTTTAAAAGTTATTAAATTTTCGTTTCTAAATAATTAAAAAAGGTCAAAAATCTATAAAAAAAAAGATGGAATTTCAATCAGTTATACCTGTATTTTATAAATTTTAAAATTTGCTTGAAAATGTAAAGCTTCCAAATGCTATAAGTATGTTATATATTGAATATACGCGCTCTCTAACAGTTTGTGAACGTGTACGGCTAAATTTGGAGCCAACTGGGCCGTTGACTATGCCTAATTTACCTGGCGAGTCGCCGTTGGTTAGGGTGACGTAACCAGGACCCGATTATGTTGATCGAAACGTATTATGAAAACGGCCGAGAGGTAACTCTAAAGGCAGCAGCAGACCAGGGAGTGCTTGGTGAGACGGTAAAGAAATAGCAAAATGTAATAGCAACGCAAATAGGCCGCGCGGCCTATATGCTGTAGGGCTCAGCGGAGTCCTGCCTAACGTTGTTAATTGTTTGATTTTCCAAGTATTATGTCGAGTTTACGTCTTGATGATCTACGCTGGTTGCGTTGAAGTTGCGAGACCGATGGTGTGCTGATGCATCGTGGCTGTACCTCGAATGTGTTTCTAGCGGTTGTGCTCGTCAGAAATAGAATCCGCAGACTTTGATTATTCGGAGTGTCCAGTTAGTTGTAAGTGCAGAACTGAATCCGTACTTCACGAACTTGCCATGTGAAGTGAGAGTAGTGCACCTCGCTTGTTATGAGTCGTAGACTCAAATGCGTTGCAGACTTCGTGGACATTGTAAATACCGGGACTCGGTGATGTATTTCTATGTTATGTTTGTATTTGATTGATTATAAAGTAATATACTAACCCAGTAAGAATATAGAACGAATTACTAACACGTAATATGTTGAGTTAAACGTATGAGTTGGTCCGTAGCAGTGTTAACGTAATTATGGTGCAAGAAGAGGCGCAAGCTCAGTAGTTAACGCGATAGAAGATGGGATACTTCAAAGTTGTTTTATGCGAGTTAACTAATTCCTGTGTAATGTTTTCAGAGTGTTTTAGAAGCCTGAAGTTAACAGTGTAAGCCGATGCTGCAACAGGCATAATTTTTTAGATGCAGTTAACGTTTAAAGCGATGAATGGTGATATGCAAAAATAAATTGTATATGTTTTAGAAGTGCTGCTAGCCACTTCAGCGGGAACTGGGAATAGTCATGTTAGATGTACTGAATCGTTATTTGATCTTGATTGTTTTGAATTGGAAAGGACGATTGTATTTCGAATGTTTAATAAATGCCCGTGACTAAACCTTGCATTAATTCGTAGCCAACTGCAGACCACATACCCACGAAAATATTTGTAACCTACTTTACTGATTAGTAAATGTTAAGTTAAATTGTTGCGAAATACTAAAGGTATTTTTAAGTAAGAACGATTTCGTTACAACTCATAACATATTATATTTATTAGAAATTTTGTGTAATTCACTAGATATTATTACATTACATAGATTATATTTACTACGTTATATATGCATTCACTACAGTCGCTACGTATCATAGGCGTAGGCAGAAAGTTCATAAGGTGGTGTTATAGGCTCAGTGAAGGGGAGGGTTACAGAGCTACAACTCACATATTCCTATGTTAAATATACAAAATTTCATTGCAATGGGGGTTACAACCCCCAAAACCACCCCCTGGCTAGACCCATGCTAGATTTTACTACATTCCGTAAATTTATTACATCCGCTAGATATTGCCACATTCTCTACATTTATTACATCTGCCAGATATGTCACTACATTATTCGTGGCTTTATTATCTTCACCAGATCAGCGTTCTCAAAATGTGCTGTATGGATCACTGATGGTCCATAAAGAAATATCAAATGGTCTACAAAACTTTTAGGAAATTTCTTAAGCAAAAATAACGAAATTATATATTTAATATCGCAGCTCCAAAAAATATTTAGGCACGAAGAATAATTATTTGGTGCAGACAGTGAAATTTCTAAAATTTGTTATTCTCAAGAGTTTTTAATAAATATATATATTGAACTGTAAAAACCATATACCAGATATTTCTAACGTAAAAAATAAAATTATTTAACATTTATAGGCGCAATATGAACCAAAGTTGTCAACCTCAGTTTTATATATTTTTAATTGCCTTCCAGGGAGGTCCTTTATCCCCTGATAGTTCATGGTAAATAAAGGAACGGTTAAAATGGTCCGAGTTAGCTAAAAGAACACTTAAATGGGTAAATAGAGTGTGAGAAACACTGTCACGGTGAATAATATTCTGTTCAATATAGATTTGATGTTCTACTTTCATTAGTTATATTCAACGTTCATAATTATAAGATTCCGCATAATTTAAAAATGCAAATAATAGCAGCAAACTGTAATTATTGAATTCAAATTTCAACAAAATATTCTGTAGGATTAAGGCTGAGATTCACTATTTTATGGCTGATGTTAAAACAATTTTCAGGTCATAACAGTCAGAAAAAATAAAATTTGCCAGACACTGTGTATGCGAATAGTAAAATTTTCTCTTCACTGGTTTTCGTGAATGAAAAGAACAACATGGAGGGCTAGACGTAGTGACGGATTCTCAACAACGTTCTTACATGAAAGAAAGGTATCTATCTCCCTGGTTAACAAAACGTTCTTTAAAGTAATTATTATTATTGTTATTATTATTATTATTATTATTACAACTTACTAAGCAATAGAAGAGTTTGGTTCCCTAAAGTAAATATATTATCCTTCAAAATCTCTAATTGTAGTTTTCAAGGCTCTGTGGGTGTAGTTTTTAGATTTTTCTTAACACATATTTCTATGCAAAGAACTAGAAAAGATATCAGGCATCCTACAATAAGAATATAAAATGCGCTAGCTATATCAGAGATTTTGATTGGCCTCCACTTTTCTTCTTCTTTGTGATGCATCATAGCTTTAAGAAATTGGTAGAACATTTCACGATGAGATATCTCCTTTAAAATTCCTGTTTCGGTGGCCTTTATCATTATCATGTTTAGACCATCCCGAAAGAAGAGCCCTTTACGTGAAGCTACAGAATGGAATAATACTTTTAAGCAATCTTTGGACACGAAAATATGGTCCTTATTTTTATTATTTCTGTAAATCTCTAGCCAAAGTGTCTGATGCTCAGAAATTACTGCAAAACCATTTTCAATTGCTTGTACTACCATATTGTGTGAGTTAATAATATCCTCGGGATGTAGCCTTATGTGTGAACTTAAATCTTGGGACATTTGATTACTGCTGGAAAGCAAAGCGTTCGTTGTAAACCCCAATGACTTTAACATGCCTATTTAAAGCAGCTTCACGTAGATCATCCGAAGTTTCAATCTGTTTCTCCATCAAAGGGCTCATCAGAAACGATAAATATATCCCAGTATAACTGAATACTAAAACTCTGAATAAAAGCAAGGTGATAACGGCGAAACTTCTTGAAAATGATGATCGTGGTATTCTTTTAAGTCCCAGGCATCCAAGAAAAATCCCAACAGCTTCAAAACAACGTTCGAAGGGGGAAATAACTTTCTTGTTTTGGCGCAATATGATTGAAAGCAGTAGTGAAGAAACTAAGAAAGCGAAGACAGCAGCCATCCAAACTTGAAGCTGAAAAGGATAGAAGTAAACGAACTTGTTTGATAGCGTTCCGGCCTTCTTTATAGCAAACACCTCCTTGTCGATCATATATGGTAAACTAAAATCAACGACTTCCATGCGTTCAACACTTGGACCCATTTCATTAAGAATAACATCAGCCTCGTTTCTTATCAACATTTGTATCATTCCCGTCCAGGTGCCATTTTCTAAGCGCTTGCCCCAGTCATGATGTTCCTGTCTTACGATCATCAGCTTCATCTTCAGTGCCGAACAAATGACTTGAAGCAACTCAAAATCAGAACCCGAAACACCTTCGTAGTCTCCATTAGCCGTCTCTTTGTAGAGGAACTTTGACGTGTTCACTGCAGCAGCTCTTAAATAGTCCATATTTGCTAATCCAGGGGAAACCACGTTCTACTGAAAGTTCTTGTTAATCACAGCAAAACTTACTTTGATAATGAAGTTACCTAATTTGTTCATCGATATTATAATGGTAATAGTAAGGTCCCGTCTCCTTCTGCATAGGAAACACTATAAATCAGAAAGTACAGTAGCAAAATAATGTTATTTCAGCAGACATACATAAACACATAACAGTAATTATACTGTCGTACTATTAATGTTTTCGAGAATGATTGAAAAATTAGACTTACAAAAGTTTTTAGTGATCGCAACTAAAGTTTTTAGTGATCGCAACAAAAGCTTTTAGTGATCGCAACAAAAGTTTTTAGTGATCGCAACAAAGGTTACGTAGTCAAGTAAATGAAGTTTCAGCTATATTTATCTTCAACACTGCCACGACTTTATAATTACAAATGGTATCATTAAAGCAACTCATAATCAGTATTTAAGATATATTCTTCATTGTAATTAGTTGTCGTTTTGTAGGATGGAGTAAGTAACAACAGCTCCCCAATATGCTCTGTTCTTGAAAGTATACGTAGCAGTGCTATGTCAAAAGCCATTCATGATAACAACAAAACCTGAGTTGTCATGGTAATGCTCATTGATTTATTTTAGTTGTTGATATTGCTAAGAAAAAATAAAGTTTCTATTTTCCTTGATCCTAGATTCACGATAGATTATCGCGATAATAAACAAAACAGCTTCAAAAAATGTGTCGATAATGGCATTACAATATGCTGAATATCGCCTTAGCGGGTATGGATAAATAAATTATCTTTTAGGATATTCGGATAATATTATTGACGGGATGATACAACACAAATGTTACACTATCCTGGAAACAGCAAATGCGAATGAAATATATCTCTGTGAAAAATATAGGTATTAAGACTCGATAAAAAACCTTATTAAAGGAAATTAAGTTCGCACGAAACGTGTACGTTGCAGAAATAAACATGATCCCTTATTAAGTAAACATAATGACATAGCATGCAATGGCGAACTTCATTATCTGTAATGGATTTTTATTAGATAAACTTGTGTCGTCATATATGTTTCCAGTGAACTTTTTTTCCCAAGTTTTATGCTTTTGCACGTATATATAATGATGATATTAACGGTTGCATGTCCGGGCCTAGAGACATCTTATATAGCGAAAACATTTAATGAAACGTAAATTATTTTATTCAAAAAGAAATATTACCATATTTACAACTTTATATTGTAGAATGCGTACGAGTACTTCTTCTCCATAATTGTGTAGAGTAAAGGGTATTCAAGAATAAAAATAACCCGTGTATAACATGAATTTAGAACACGAGGTGTGCTCTTTTCTCATCATCTGGGTTGTTTTGTACAGAGCTATGTCCAATTGTATCATATTCTTCTTATAATAATATAATATTCATGAGCATAAATTTCGAATTAACATAATAAAAAAATTGTTAAAACATCATTGTATATTATTATTATGTCCGTTATACATTGTTGTGTTACACAGTGTCAAGGAGATAATCACTATCCTCTTGATCTGGAGTTCTTGGTTCAGTTCAAGTCTCACCCAGAAACCTGAGAACTGTCCATATATCTTCTTAATATATAGGCGGTGCCCAGTAAGGCAGTTTTTTGTAGGTCTGTTGTCGTTATGTCAGTAATGTCCAGTTTTTCTAGGAAGTTCTTTAAATTAGGTGTGATGGCCCCCAGTGCACCTATCACAATCGAGATGACTGTTACTTGTTTTTTCCAGAGTCTATTAATTTCTATTGCAAGGTCACGATATTTGGAGATTTTTTCGAATTCCTTTTCTTTAATTCTGCTGTCACCCATTACTGCAATGTCGATGATAAATACCAATTATTATTATTACTATTATTGTTATGATTATTATTATTATGGGGAAACTAGTTCAAAAGAGTGAATTTAAAACTTGAACTGATTTTTTCAAAGACTCATTCGTAAAACTAATGAACTATGTCCAAAATAGCGACACAGAAAATTATTGAATTTTATTTTCTAAATAATTGGAAAAAGCATCAGAAATCTATAATTCGGGGATCAAATTTCGGTCAGTTATATTTTATAAATTTTAAAATTTAATTGAAAATGTAAAGTTTGAAAATGCTATGTGTATATTTTATATATATAGTATATAAAAATAATACATAATGATGTATATAAAAGTAGATATTTTATATACACATTCATTAGATATTACATTTATTATAAATTATGTATCATATTCACTATATATTACTATTTTTCATGTATTTTATTATATTGGTTAGATATTAACCGCATTCCATATATTTATTGCATTCGCTAGATACAAATATAAATAATAAATAAGTTTATTTTCCATACACGTACAATCATTGTTTATAACGAAGTTCAAAACATTCAAATATTAAGAAAATGTAATAGAGACATGCACGGCGTGGTGGGAAATGCATCAAAATAAAATTTATTAACACGTACATTCGCAAATTATATTACATCCCAAGATATTAGTACATTCCGTATATTCATTATATTTTCTAGAAAGTGCTAATTTTGTTCAGAATTTTTGGCAATAGTTTCATAATGTAGACCGTTTAAAACCTTGGCACAAATATTTTCTTATGAAGAGTTAAATGCCATATATCAAATGGATTGATGGTCGACCAACCTTTTCCTTTTTTTAAATTACTGCTGTTTAGAATTTTGTTAAATTGTTAGATTTTATAATTTAATGTTATAAGTTGTTTCTACTAATAATAGATTACTTTAAAAACACATATTTATTGCGTTTTCTACCTGAACCTGTCACATGTACAAAAAACATAGTATATGTATGTAAGATAATTGGATAACTATTAAAATTTCGTCACTCGTCCAATATATATAAGTGAAGATTCCGCAATGTTTCGAGAACTACTATTCCATGCATCAAGAGAAACAAAAGTAATAATTAGCCATAAAACTACGCAGATTCAATCGATAAACGAAACTCAAAGTTATAAGCGCAGTCAATTTAGAATACCGATTTATTCGGCATACGTTTCTGACTGATTTGGCCGTCTTTCGTCAGGAAAATAAAGAAAAGATGGCATATTAAAAATACCATCACGCAATTAAGTATTAAAACACATCGTCAATAGTCTAATATGTTTTCTATTATATTCCTAACTAGGACGGCCGTCCGTCAGAAACGTACATCAACTAAACCTGTATTCTAACCTACCTGCTCTTGTGGCGTTGACTTCTGCTTACCAATAACTGGTCTTTAGCAAAAATGATTAGACTAAATAATGATAATTATTCATATTTATTAGTAACGCGAAATTAAAAAAAATATTTGATATATCGTTATTACTGCAGCCAAACTTAAAGCGTATTGTACTTTTGAAAATTACAGTCCCTTTAAAATGAATTCTAAGCGTACAGCTCACACTGAAACCTTCTTAAGAAGTGACTTCCCTCTAACACGTCACTTATTTAAAAAACTTTAACACGTTGTTAATATCATTAAGGAAGTATTTGTCAAATTAAGAAAGCAACAATATCTCTTTAATCGTTTAATTTCTTATCGTGCAATTTTCACGTATAACGCAAATGTGGCAAAATTTGATCTTCTCCTGATTTTGGCAAAATTCGAAGAAAATTTCCAAATTGCTAAGGATCGAATTTTTAACTTAGTCTATACTTTACCGTTTGGTAGATAAGTAATAAGTGTGTACTCTATGTAACAGGATTGGCCAAACTTTTTAGGCCGTGGGGCCGCTTGAAAACCTTTCACGGATCTCGCAGGCCATCAGTTTCAGCGAGTTCCGTAGAAAAAAAAAAAAGAGTAATGACCTCTATAATAATTAACCAAGTTGAACATCCCTTCTATATACTAATATATACAATTCAGTAATTAGTTCTCATAAAATAAATATTTTTCACATCGTAAAATAGTGAGAAACCTCTGACACCTACGTTTGGACTCGAATCAGGGCTTTAAAGTATAGGAGAAAAAATGCCATCATATCATCCCGGTCTGGAGTCAAACTCAGGTCTTTCCGTTAGATCCGAAGTGCCTTAACCGCTAGGCCACCGAGGCGCAAGAACGACGCTCCCTTTCTTCGTATATAATAGTGTAAGATGGTATTACCCTTCGCAGGGTTCACATAATTGCCAAATAATGATCAACACACAGAGGCCAACAACAACAAGCCAGAGGGGAACTGTTGTAATTTTTTTCCTGTGTGTTTTTTTTATCGCAATATAACGGCTTTTTCAAATTGACATGATTACATAAACAAAATATATAAATAAGTAGAGGTGATGGGATTAGCAGAAAAATATCCGGATTCATATCAAAACCAAATATAATCGATTTATATTGCGCATTTCTATACTATTATTTCATCTAAACGATTATCTCATAGTAACTGTGGATGGAGGAAAAAATTCTAAAGATGTTGCAAAAGAAATTCCTAAAAGTAGTATTTAAGAGACCTGAAATAGATTGGAGGGAAATACTGAGTGAAACAGGTACTATACCAATCAATAAATTAAATTACTTATTCATGTTCAGCAAAGCGATTGAGATAAGCGATTAAAGAAAGTTTCAAAAATGAGATAAGATCAAGCAAGGCTGTGGGCTCCCACAATAGAAATGCTAGTTCATTTCACAGGCTTTCCTAATTGTTGCTACTTAGAAACACAAAGGGAAGAAAACTTAATATGTTTAATTTCTGAAATCGGCAAAATGCCAAATCGTTTTCTTTTACGTAATGTTTTCTAAATGCACGAATTTTACTTTCCGTATTTGGCAACGTATATTGTATAATTATAATTTTTCTCTTTACATTTGGCCACAGTATAACTGTTTTTCGAATGCTAAAAACAAACCAGTCTTCAACTTACCATAGATGTGTACACACGTCGCACGAAGGGTCCGCCAAAACAGCGTACAAAATTTCCTTAACTGTGTACTCAGTTGAATTTATTTATTGGCGTGTATTATTGAATTAACATTAATATTTAAAGCAATAATAAATATTATTTCAACTGAATAGAACTTCTGCATTTCTTCAAAACTTATAACTTCAAGGCGTTAATGAGGAACGGAGATTAAGAAGAGGAAAACGCCTTTGCCTGCCATGAATAAGGACGGAGAAGAAACGAAACAATGTAATGTCCCCAAATTGTGGAATTTGCTGAATGAAACAGTCAAAGATATCAAAAGCTACAAAGAATTTAAAAATACTATAAAAAAAACTAATAAATGGCAAGGGAAAGAGGTAGATGCGATTGACAAGGATGAATGAAATAAAGATTTGTGAATGAGTTAAATATTTTTTTTAACAGTGGGTCTCGAGCGAGTTATACCAGGATGTTTACTTGGAATCCTTCATATGTAAAACTCACTGGTCCCTATATAAATTGTATTTGCGTAAACAAGAACAAACATTAATGAGACAGTTTATAAAATGATATACTCAGTCTTATTATGTAAAATAGAATATTTCATTTATAATGTTGTATTAATTGATAAAGTCAAGCATTGAATCAATTTATTTATTTATATAAATCGAACACTACGCAGATTAAATCAAACAATAATATTAATGAACGTTTATTGGCGTAGTGATACCAGCGCCGATGTTATGGCGTGATTAGATGGTGAAACGTTCGAAAGAAAATAAATATTTCCGCGTTCGGTGGGACCTGAAGTGGAAGGTCGTGGGTTCAGGTCCCACCGAACGCAGAAATATTTATTTTCTTTCGAACGTTTCACCATCTAATCACGCCATAACATCGGCGCTGGTATCACTACGCCAATAAACGTTGATTGATATTGTTGTTTGACACTGAATCAATGTTAATGCTGGAATATTATTGCATTTGTATTATTTTTGTACTTTAAATAAAGCTATAGATCAAATATAATTTTAGACAAAAACTGCAGAGTAAAAGAATAACATGACCGGGAATATAAAATGTACTTGTGGAAAATAAAATTTTATTTACTAAATCTAATTTCTCTATCTTTTAATATCGTTTAAAACCTATTTGAATTAATCAATTTGCGTAATTCACGAAAAGGTTTATATTAAGTATTTTTTTAGCTTCATTATCATCAAATTCCCTTTTTTTAAAAATAATTACTCTTTTATGTTAATTTCAGTTTAAAAATGAAATTGAAAGATTACGGAAATTTTCTTTGAGCACCCATGGCATTACTCTTGGTCACTAATTCTTATGCTATTATGTTTTAACATGTACATTTTGTAGTTTTCAGATGTGCGCTTCTTAAAGAAATTTGATTAAATGACATCAGCTATTCGCACATGTACAAATTAATTTATGTACATTTAGTTTAATAGCATAGCTACAGCAAAGCTGATGAATTTTATATTTTAACGCTTTTGTACGCCTCGGTATAGAATGATTTTAGAAAATATTACGCGCCATTTGATCAATATACACCGTTTATATCTTAAACTACCCTTTCACAAAATTTTCATCCGAAATGTGTCTCGATTCATACTCATTGCTCTTTATAATTCGTAATACTTTAAACACATTTTAAATTACAAAAAATCAATAACAAAATCAGCGACTTAAAAAATTATTGAATTTTCGTTTCTAAATACTTAGAAAAAGTCAGATATCTATAATGAAAAGATAAATTTCGATAAGCCATATTTTCTAAATTTTACAATTTGACTGAAAATGTAAAGTTTTCGAAAGTTAAGTATGTTCAATATTTTATATACACACCCATAATATATTATATTTATTAAAAATTGTATATTCACTAGGTATTACTACATACATTACATAGATAACATTTACTAATCGTAAGTTATATATATATCATCATCATCATCATCATATTCAACCATTATCTATCCACTGCTGGATGAAGGTCTCTCCAAATGCTTTCCACACAAGTCTATCCTGAGCAATTCGCTTCCACGTCACCCCAACCTGTTTTCTTATTTCATCCACCCATCTAGTTTGAGGACGTTTTCTAGGTCTTCGGTGGTCTCTTGGAATCCAGTTCAGAATTTCTGTTGTCCATCGTTGATCAGTTCTTCTTGCAATATGCCCAGCCCATCGCCATTTCAGCCCTTTTACTTTAACAATGATGTCCTCTACTCTAGTTTGCTCTCTCACCCAAGTGTTTCTTTTTCGATCTCTCCTAGTTATTCCAAGCATGCACCTCTCCATGCTCCTTTGCGTTGTCTGTAACTTTCGTATTGCTCCAACTGTTAGACTCCATGTCTCTGATCCATAAGAGAGGACTGGCAATACACACTGGTTGAAGACCTTTCTTTTTAGACACAAAGGCAATTTCCCCTTCAGGATAAAACTGTTTCTTCCAAATGCACTCCAGCCAAGTTTAATACGTCTGTTGAGTTCTTTCATAATGTTGCCATCCATTGAAATCAGCTGGCCAAGGTAAATATATGAATCAGCAATTTCTAGCTCAATGTTGTCAACTTGTATTTTTGTTTCCTCTACGAAATTATTGAACATGATCTTAGTTTTTTGTAGGTTCATCTTGAGTCCAACTTCTTTACTTCTAGTTGAGAGCTCCTGTACCATGTCTTGGAGTTCTGATGGGTTCGTTGAAAAAATAACAATGTCATCAGCAAACCGCAAATGATTTAAATATTCACCATTTATTTTTATTCCCTTGTTATTCCAATTTATCTGCTGAAAAATCATCTGTAAAGCTGAAGTAAAAAGTTTTGGAGAAATGGTATCTCCCTGCCTCACACCTTTACCAATTTTGATAGCTTCGGTATCTTTATGTAACCGAAATTTTGCACTTGCATTTTTATACACACGTTTCACCATGTCAATGTACACATCCTCAATGTCTGTTGATCTTAAAGAGTTGATGACTGCTGATGTTTTAATAGAGTCAAAGGCCTTCTCATAGTCAATAAATGCAACACACAATGGAAGTTCATATTCATGTGTTCTTTCAATTAATTCTCTTAATACTTGAATATGGTCCACTGTACTGAATCCACTTCGAAATCCAGCTTGTTCTCTTGGTTGAGCTGCATCTAATTTTTTCTGCAGGCGATGTGTTAGCACTTTTGTGAAGATTTTATAAATAGCAGGTAACAAGCTAATTGGTCGGTAATTTTTCAAATCCTCTTTATCACCTTTTTTATGCAAAAGAATTACTGTTGCAGAATCCCATTGGTTTGGTATGTTACCGCTGTTAAGACATTTGGTAAAGAATTTTGCAAGTATGTCTTCTACATATTCTCCAGCTTCTTTTAGGATATCTAATGTAATACCATCATCACCAGGGGCTCTTCCTTTCTTCATATTTTTTATTGCAAATGAAACTTCTTCTTTTAAGATTTTAGGAGCTGTTCCTTCGACTATTTCAGTGTCTTCGTTTAATCCACTGTTACTTTCATATAGTTTTTTGTAGAATTCTTCAACTCTTCTAAGTATTTCTTCCCTATTTCTTGTTACGGTGCCATCCTCTCCTTTTAATGCAATGATGTGTTTCTTCCCAACAGATAAACTTCCTTTAACAACCCTAAGGCTCTTGTTATTTTCAATGGCTTTCCTTACTAGCTCACAGTTGAATTTTCTTATGTCTTCTTTCATGCTTTTGCGCAGAGTTTTACAAAGTTCTATGTACTCAATCCTGGAACTGGTATTTCGATTGTCCACCTTCATATCTCTTCGCCTTTTCATGAGCTGTTTCGTCTTCTCAGATAATTTGCTATTGTGCTTTTTACAGGTTACACCACCAATTTCCCCAGCAGTTTCAACTATTGTCTTAACAATGTTTTCATTTGCTTCTGAGATATCACTTTCATCAATAAGTCCTTCCAGTGCAGAAAAGCGATTTTTTAATTCCAACTTGAATGCCTCGGTATTTACTTTCAGTTTCATTAGATCCACCCTCTTACTTACTTGTTTCCTAATGAGCTTCTGTCGTTCTAATTTAGTATTTAAGTGCACTTTACATCTCACCATTCGATGATCACTTCCAGTATTAAATCTGTTCAGTACACTGCAATCTTCAATAATTGATTTCTTGTTTGCCAGGATATAGTCAATTTCACTAGTTCCCCCATTTGGGTGTTTCCATGTCCATTTTCTTTGCGGTTTCTTCTTAAAAAATGAATTCATGATGCTAAGGTTTTCAGCTTCTGCAAATTCGATGAGTTGATCGCCACGTTCATTCCTTTCCCCATATCCGTATTTACCAACCGATGTCTCTCCTTGTTCCTGTTGTCCAATTCTTGCATTGAAATCCCCCATGATGAGCTTGATATGTTGTTTCCCTTTGGTGTGTAACTCTTTGATTTCTTCATAAAATTCTTCAACCTCTTCGTCGGTATGGCTTGATGTTGGTGCATATACCTGTACTATTTGAAGTTGGTATCGCTGGGTTAGTTGAACAACGAGCCTCGCTGCTCGATCTGATGTACTTTCAACTTCCAGAAGACAGTCTTTAATTCTTTTGTTGATTAAGAAGCCAACACCACTTGTTCTTCCAGTTTCCGTTCCTCTATAATAAAACAAATGTCCACTTTTAAGTTCCACCAACTCTTCACCTTTTCTTCTAACTTCACTGAGTCCTACAATGTCCCATTTGATCTTGTCAAGTTCTTCTTCCAATTCCTGAAGTTTTGCTTCAGAAGCAAGGGATCGTCCATTATACGTTGCCAAGGTCAATAACAAACGGCAGCCTGGGCCATTCCAGTGATTCTTAGCACCCCCTGCTTTCATGCCACACTGACCGCTGCCTTGATCAGGAGCACTCCAGCACCTGGAGACTAGGGGCCATGGTTTCTGGTGTGTCAACATAATGGAGGAATTAGCCATAATTTCACCACGCTGGCTAGACGGGTTGGTGAATTAGCCCTCCCCTTCCGCCTTTCTATCCGTGCAGCAAATATTAATTTGCTTCATAAATAGAAAGCCCGGCCCGCACCACTTGAAGGCGGAGTAGGACACTAGGTTACTGGCCCAGCCAGTTCCACACATTGTCGCCGTTCATATATATATATAGTAAATTTATTGGTAAACTATATATATGATACATATCAATCTCATTCATTCATAAAGGGACTCATATCATTTAGATATAATATAATATATTATATAATTATTTATAGTATATCGCG
>QLNU02015360.1:198581342-198604007 GCA_006491805.2 Dysdera silvatica
ATCTCTTCCTTAACGTCTCCCCTCTCCCTATCATCCTCCTCTTCATCCGCCCTCTGTCGGTAGTTAAATGCCAGTGTTCGAAGAACTGGCGACGTTGCCCCACAATGCCCTGGTCATCACCATAAATCAGGGGGTGTTCCCAGTTCCGAAGCTAAGATCATTGTCGTTTAAAGGATATGTGCTTCAAGGTTGGCAACCATGAAAGACCGTCGCTTATCGAAAACCAGACTTTGCTTCGGCAAGCTGTTGTCTGGGTTCAGTAATTGTTGGGTTGGTTCCTTCGCTTGTTGTTGACGTGGAGGACGGTTTCGCTTAAAAATTAATGTTGTTTATCAGAAAGAGTTCCGTCAGGTTTTTTTGTTTTTTCGTTGTTTTTTAGGTTCATTTTGTATTGATTTCGCAATGCATTGATTTATATATAGCATCGATTGTTTTGAGGGGGAGGGGATTAATTTGATAGCCAACCAAGGTTTTTATCTTTTTTTAAATAAAATATACATGTATGAACCGTGATGAAAGTTCAAGTTTTAGCTTATTCCGATATTAGCGAAAGAAAAATAAGCTCGTTATCAAGCTTTCATTGAATTAATTTAAACTTTCACGAGTTATTAATCGTCTATATGTCTTTCTACATACATCTCTACCGTCGTATTTTTGTTATCAAAGGCAAATAATGGAAAGGTGTGATGGCGTCAGCTAACTTCTCAACTCCTGGTTCGTTCTGTCTCGAATTTTTGTAAAAACAAGTAAATCAAAATACAGAAAAGTATAGAAAGTAAAAAATCAATTGAAAAAAGTTTTATCAAGTATTTTCTTTGGGGAAATGAAAGAGAAAAAAGGTTTAGAAGGTAACTGCATTGGAAATACCTGCGGGCAAGGTCTCCTTTATCCAAGCAGAACTAATCAATGCTTGACTGATATACAAAAATTCTTTTCTACCGGAAAGAGACCCAAAAATAAAATGAGCAATTTCACCGTCAGAAAACAAAAGCGCTTTTTCGGTTAAGAAAAATTTACGTTCTGGTAAATTCGATGGTTCAATTCTGCCCCCATTTTAATTTTCTTTTTTCATTTTTGTTTCACAATTTCCATAATTTTTGAAAATTTATCTTTTATTAATTCACCTTTGGGAAGTCCCGGCCTTGGCGAAAAAATTAACTTAATTTGAATGAGGAAAACTATTTAATTAATATCGAATAATTTGCCTAGAATTTTTTCAAATCTTCGCTACGAAAAATAAAACTTAAAACACAAACTTCGTATGTTAAGACCAGCATATAGCATCCAACTAATAGATGAATGATTAACTATTCTAAAATTTGATAACTGATTTTATAAGATAAATTTCTCATTATAAATCTCGTTTCAAAATTTAGAAAATCTACATCCTACCGGATAGTCTAATGTATTTTTAACTTATTCTAATCTGAAAATTTAAGAGACAAGTTTAGAATTTCAAAACTAAAACGTAAAATAAAAACACTGCTTCTGAATGGAGAACTGCTGTTGGCGCCTCTGAATGTTTGGATGATCGATTTTATTTGCTATTTTACCAGTGTTTAGCCTTTTGTAAATATATGCATTTCATTATTGGTTGAAAGGCAATTTATTTCATATTAAAACTTTATCTCTAGAATCTTTAAAATTTTTGCCATTTTTAAACTTCATTTTTTTAAGATGTAACTGACGACATTCTGCAATGGACGCTGTCAGTCTCGAAGTTTTCCTTTCTCTTGTCATTTTCACTACAAATGCTTTGTCATTTCGTTGTACACTATGCTATTTAAAGAATTTTTAAAGTTTACTTATGTACAAGTGGAAGAAAGAGATTACAAATTATATTTCATGTTCCCATTTTTACAATTCTTAATGGTTTGACACGTTTCTGTGCAAGTCTTCGGAAGGTTGTTAGGCGTTTTAAGTCTCAATTTCATACACATTTAATTACCAAAAATTTCGTTAAACCTTTATACAATTACACCCAACTCCTTTTTTTTAAACAGAAAGTATAGTGCGTTCGCACTCAGTTGACGCCTGATCCCGTTAGTAGACGGGTTGTTCCATTGCAGGGCGTCTTGCCGTAACTGGTTTTTCCCGCGCGAAAAAGCAGTTCGGGCAAGACGCCCTTCCCTAAACTGCAATGGAACAACCCGTCTGGTAACGGTATCGGGCGTCAGATCTGCGCGAACGGACTATACGTTCTTCAAAAACCCCTGTAAAATATACGTGTTCTGCAGAAACATGGGAGATCCGTTCCAAGTTATTAAAATACCGTGTAAGAGAGGCAATAGAGAACTATATTTCTCCTTCTCTTTCATTCAAAAGCCTGTGTACCAAAGTGACTAGTATACTGACGAAATGGCTTTTCTTTTCCTTTGTAATTTAAATATTTTAAGCTCATAAACTACATCGAAAATTCTGATGACAATGCATGCCGCAAACTTGCAACAAACATCGTATTTATCTTTTTATTCTTTAATACACCTAACAGCACGACCTATACACTTCATTCTGACGAAAATGGTAGGAGCTAACGATACTTTAGAAATGATCTGGTTGAATGATGCAATATATACTTGCAAACTTTACGTGAAGTTACGTCAGCCGTGTAAAAAAGAGAAAGCTATTTTTTTTCTTCGAACGCATTATTTCAGGATTGTGTGAAGAAAGAGGTACTGTCTGTTCACGAAAAGAAGTCCCATGGAACAGTTAGAAACAGGGTGCGAATCAAACTTTTTTACGAGGGCGGGGGGATAAAATAATTCGAACTACAGCGAAAATCGGTTATAACGACCTTCAAGGGACTGTGCAAATTCGGTCGTTATAACCGATAGTCGTTATAAACGATATCTTTTTAAAATCACAGTAGCCTATAGTATAATACACTCTAAGAGTTTTATAAATTATTTTGATAGTAAAAAGTATTAAACTTTTTGGTTTCAAAATTAAATAAAAATATATTTAATTATAATGAATTTAATTTCCGTTTATAATTATATTTATAGCCACACTAAATACATAGTATTTTTTATTTTTTTAAATTGAAAAAATTCTAGAAAATACTAAAGTATATAATGTAGAAAACAAATCTAATGAATAATATTTATTATATTATACTAATGACTTCCGAACAGTGCCGGTTTGAGAGTTTTATGGGCTCTATGCTTAAAAAATAAAATAGGGCCCTAAAGAATATGACCCTCGTGATATTCAATTAATAAATCACGTGTTTTTTAAGGTTTATTATCTTTAATATTCAGGTTTAGCAGTAAGGGAAATTCAAGTATTACGTAAGCAATATTTTGGCCATTTCAATCCCCCCTCCCTCCGGGTAAGCAAAAATTAATATTTGCCAACGTAGGGAAATAAGTAAAAGAGCAACCTCCCAAAAAATGTGCTTACGTAACACTTGAACTCCCCTTAATAAAAATTTCTTGGACATTTGTAAATAAACAAGATTAAAATAACGCTTAAATTTTGATAACTAACCTTCAATTTCGATAATTAACCTGTGTGGTTCCGATTTATGACTGTCAAGTCGCGTCGTTATATCCCTACTTAGAATCTACGTAGACTACAAAATCGCCGTCATTATAGCAGGTTTCGTCGTTATATACGATGTCGTTATAACCGATATATTTAGTATGGAGTAGAATAGCAAACCAAACTTCTTGTAAAAATTCCGTCGTTATATGCGGTTGGTCGTTATAAACGATTTTCACTGTATACTACAGTTTATTACATTCAATTTGACAAAAATTATAATACTATTACTAAATGTAAATACAACGAAACTTTAAAACGAATAAATGTAAAAAAAAAAACCCTACTTTTCGCGCTTTTATATTTGCGAAATCATTGAAAATATCTTTCAAGACCATTTTGTAAGATATTATTACCCTTCACAGGGATAACACAATTGCCAAATATTGGTCAACACACAAAGCCACCGGGGCGAGATTTTTGTGAGTTTTTCGTGGGGGATTTTTTATTACAAATAAATTTGACACCCACGTATTAGTAGCTCAAACTAGAGCTATTTTTGTTTATGAGAAAAAGAGACGCCGTCCTCATCCCAGATTCGAACCAGGGTCCCCGCGGTGTCTTGACCTACTAGACGAATGAGAACAAGAACAAACGCTTTTTTCTCCGTATATTAAGTTGTAAGATATTATTACCCTTCACAGGGATAACACAATTGCCAAATAATGGTCAACACAGAAAAGCCTCTGGGGCGAGATTTTTGTGAGTTTTTCGTGGAGGATTTTTTATTACAAATAAATTTGACACCCACGTATTAGTAGCTCAAATTAGAGCTATTTTTGCTTTGGAGAAAAAGAGACGTTGTCCTCATCCCGGATTCGGATACCTTGGTTCGAATCCGGGATGAGGACGGCGTCTCTTTTTCTCCTAAACAAAAATAGCTCTAGTTTGAGCTACTAATACGTGGGTGTCAAATTTATTTGTAACAAGACCATTTTACTGACATGTTTAGTCTCAATAGCCAATAATGCACGTTCTACTTTGACCAATAGTATTTCTTTTGTAATCATTTATTATTAGTAATTTACTAATTGATCTTTCGGCAGAGGCAGCTGACACGGGTAGGGTAAAAAATAGCGTAAAGTAAAAATTTCCGTAAAGTCACTTTCTACAAGCAGATCATTATATTTTGTAATTAGCAAACAAAAAAATTATCTAATAGACATGTCTGCCATTAAATCCTGTTTGACAAGCGTGATTAAATTACAATAGTAAATGGGCAGTTGGGACGAGAATACAGATGAATAATTTTTTTATGAAATTTTAACACTCAGCAATTTAGCATTTGACATGTTTATTATTTTTTCTGTTCTAATATTACAAAATATTTTTTTACTAATTTCATGCTTTCAAAACGACTTTTAATTTGCATTATAATTTTGCCTAGAACATAGTAAAAAACACTGACTTTAAAAAATTGATCGCTATTATCAAACAAAAAATCTGAAGCTAACTCGTCATATTGTTTTTTAATTCTACGTTATCGTTTATTTTCAAATTTAGGATCTATCCTGCACTTGTATGAAATACGAATTACGATGTTGTGCTTTACACCACTAACATTGAACTATTGGTATTTTAAAGACAGTAGACGCTGTAAGGAGACAGTGTACGCGCTGTACCATGTGGTCATGAGTCGTTGGTAATCGACATTCGGTCTGAAAATTTAAAGTAGACAAAATGAAAACAATGGCGCCTCAATCCGGGAAACCTAAAATTGTTTGTTTGTTTTGTGGTTTTACGGCTCAAAGACTACAATGGTCATGCTGCGCCGGGACCTACTGTTTTCCGAGGAATCCGAACCTCTTATGGCCTAGGGAACCAAACCCCGGACTACAGTGAGCAGTGCGATCTTTTTATGAGATCTCTGAGTAAGCGTTCTTTGTACACTGTTGGGAGTCGAACCCGGATTAACGGCGTACTAGGCGAACGCGTTACCACACTGCGCCACCGCAGGAAACCTAAAAATACTTCCGAACATCAAATTGAGAAGTTTTATTTGTACCATCGTGTAATGTAAATTTAAATCATAGAGGGTGGGAGCACAGCCTACCCTTATACCATGTACAAAACTATTAAGAAGTTCTTTCAAGCTTTTCTGTCCCCACCCCCATTTGCTAAGTCAATAGGCGTTGATGAAAAAGGGGCCCCGAGGCTTTGGCTTTGCCTACTTTTGTTATATGGTATAGCTAAGCCCCTGAATCAACATGTATAATCCACATATTTAAGATAAAGTAAGATTGCCGAAATTTGTAATAATTATCGATATTTCTATATCATTTACTTACTACATCCCTCCCCCTTTTACTCACTCACCCGAAAAATATTTTAGGCTCATTCTTTTGATTATAAAAGGCCTCATAAAAACCCACTATTTAATTCCTCACAATATTTGACCTTTGATCACTAAATGGCAACACTACAAAGCCAGGGAAGGGAATTTCTGATTTTTTTTTTTTTGTCTCTTCTGCAATATCAGATTAATTATTTAAATTATGTGTAGAAAAACATTTTATTCATGTAATTGCCTACGTAACAACGATGTGGATGTGTATAATACTTTCACTCTACAGCCAAATCGGGTCCTTTGCGGACATGGGGATTTAGCTAAA
Source organism: Dysdera silvatica (assembly GCA_006491805.2). NCBI lineage: Eukaryota > Metazoa > Arthropoda > Arachnida > Araneae > Dysderidae > Dysdera > Dysdera silvatica. Next base: position 198,587,498 of record QLNU02015360.1, read on the forward strand.
TATGGCTTATTTGATGTCCTTTACCACCCCTTTCAGTTTGTTCCATTAGTTTTGAATCACTCTGTATATGAACAATAACCTTGAGTGGGGATGCATTGCTGTTGCACCAAAATGTATTTACCTAAAGGTGCGTGAGCCTTTAATAAAAGATCTTTCCCATTAATTTAACTGCGTGACATACGTCAATTTCATATCAATTCTTGTGTTTTTCACTCATTAAAACTGCAATAGGATATTTGCGTGCCATTCATCTCATTGGAATATACCTAGATACGAATCATCCTGACGCTGAAAATTTCCTTTCTTTGTCTTACAGCAAACGTTTCTGATATTACGAATCACGACTACATGGATAAAATTCAGTAATGCGAATAATGACTCACTCTTAATTATTTATTAATAAATGCCCTACTCTTTGAACATTACATGTATTTTAATATTAACACGGCGCTCTAGTGGTACATGGTAACAGTCATCGGTCGTCAAGTTGCATTTAAGTCCCGTACGTTTGGGAATGTATAAATATTATGGCCAGAAGATCGCATTAGGACATAGGTTTTGTCTTAATAATTCATGATGTTTCATGTAGCCAAAATAGGAAAAAACATACTTTGCAAAAGAAAATGATTCTTTTAAACTTATAAATCAAGAGATAAAGAAAGCAATACTGTATAATCAAATCAAATGAGGCAGTAAACGCAAATATCTGCATGCATGCAGTACGTACGCCCACATACATACATACATATGCATACATACATACATGAATATCTACCTACCTACCCACACGATTTACAATAGCCCGTTTATGACGTCACCTCCCGTTCTTTCTAACTGTTCCATCGGACTTCTTTACGCGAACGAACAATACGTACATATGTCTTCATTTATTCATTCCAGCGCAAAAGGATTCAACCTAGAACGATCTATAAAGCAGTCTCATGACATAAGGCATACTTAAATAATAATATTATGATTTTTCTTGCAAACGTGCATATTTTCTTGTAAAAAACATACAGACACATCGTTAGAACTGACTGATTAAAAATGGAATCAACGTGATCATCAACGTAGAGTTTTCAAAATTATTGAGAGGGCCCAAGCACATATTTTGTACATTTATACATTACAGTATATGTAAAATTGCAATTTATTTCAAATTATCGATGGGGGCTCGAGCCCCACGTACCCATATAATTCTACACTTATGAATACGAGACTCGCTATAAACAAATGCAGATTGAAGACCAGCAAAACAATCCCTGTTGTATCAAATCCAGTTCTAATCTCAGAATAAATGAACCGGATTTTAAACTAGCTTTCCTTATCCCAAAATCCGATATCAAAAATGCATATAGTGATTCAGGGAGCTTTGAATAAACAAAACAGTGCTATTATTTTAGTAGTTTTTGATATCGCTGCTGTTTATTTGCTGAAGTAATTTTGTAGGTTTTATTTTACATAGTTATAAGAACTTTATTTTATAATTTTTAACATTTTACCTTACCGCAAGCGTATTAATAGTCTACATATATAGATAAAAGCGGTAGGTAAAGTGTTAATAGTTCTTTTAATCACCCACATAGGAGGGTACGAATATTAAATATCGAATTTTGGTGCATAATATCCAAATTTAGGTAAGTCGCATATTGTACGATTACAGGACGTATGAATTATGCTGAAAATAATACGTCGAAAACTAAGATTTCGACGTCAAAGAAACGTTACAAACTAAACGTCAAAATTACATTTACATCAAAATTAGCATAGTCGACCATTGTACAATCAATTTTGGACGTCGACTAATCCGTTTCTAGGGCGGACACAAAGACGTTACAGAAACTTTTTCATTTCACGTTTCGGGCAACCGTTATTAGACGTATTATTGACGTTTGTTTTCTATGTGCAGTTTTGGAATTTTCGAAAAAAAAAAAAAAAAAGATAATTACATTTTATGTTCGTTTTGTAGATTATATTCTCTTTTAAGTACAGTTTCTTACACAATGAAAATAATGAAATGCGAATGAAGCTTTTTTCAACTACCTAAAACATGTATATAAACCAATTTCTGGATCATAATAGTTACGTAAAAGTTTAGCACAGCATTATAAACTTCCCAATAAACATACTTAAGAGCGCTTAAACCAACATCAGCAAGTCAATGATTAACAAAGAAGTGGAATTTTTTTTATCTTAATTCATAATTATTTATCTGCGGAGGGTATAATATATATATATCATCATATTCGACCATTATCTATTCACTGCTGCATGAAAGTCTCTCCAAATGCTTTCCACACAAGTCTATTTTGAGCAATTCGCGTCCATGTCACCCCAACCAGTTCTCTTATTTCATCCACCTATCTAGTTTGAGAACATTTTCTAGGTCTTCGATGGTCTCTTAGAATCCAGTTCAGAGTTTCTGTTGTCCATCGTTGACCAGTTCTTCTTGCAATATGCCCAGCCCATCGCCATTTCCACCTTTTACTTTAACAATGTTGTCCTCTACTCTAGTTTGTTCTCTCACAAGTGTTTCTTTTTCGATCTCTCCTAGTTATTCCAAGCATGCACGTCTCCATGCTCCTTTGTGTTGTCTGTAACTTCCGTATTGCTGTAATTGTTATACTCCATGTCTCTGATCCATAAGAGAGGACTGGCAATACACACTGGTTGAAGACCTTTCTTTTTAGACACAAAGGCAATTTTCTCTTCAGGATAAAACTGTTTCTTCCGAATGCACTCCAGCCAAATTTAATACGTCTATTGAGTTCTTTCATAGTGATATATATCCATTACGCCATACATTTATTGTATTTTTTATTTTATGTATAAATATATATAAATACTTATATGCACTACCCAAAGTAATGACATGTTTTATTATGACGTAAAAGCAATGCCCCTCAAAAAATGAATTAGAGTGACACAAAAGTCTTAAAGTCGGGAAAGTTTTCTTATCATAGCCGATGTTGTAGTAATATTAGATGATAAATTGGTAGCAAATAAAATAACGATTTCACGGTGCCTGGTGAGAACCGAACCCACGACCGCTTGATATCCGGTCAAGTGCTCTCAACTGATCTACAGACGAAAGATCACACTCCCCCTACGAGCGCATATAAAACATGAAATCGTTCATTGCTTTGCAAGCAATTTATCATCTAATATTACCACATCATCGGCTATGATGATAAAAATTCCCCGACTTTAATATCACGCTAGTCTCACTTTTCATACATTCGCTTCTTTGGCGTCGATTTGGTTTAAAAAGCAGTCCACGTAGTGTGAAGCCTTATATGTTCTCGCATGGGGGGGATGATCGGTCGTCTAAAGCTCAGTTGGAAGAGCACTTGACCAGATATCAAGAGGTTGTGGGTTCGGTTCTCACCATGCACCGTGAACTTGTTCTTTTCTTTGCCAGCAATTTATCATCTAATATGACCATAAAAGTCTTGTCAAATATGTCGCTAAATCGGAATAAAACCAAGAATAAACTTGAGAAATAATTTTCGCAAGTAATTTATATCAAGACCTTCAAATACAGAAGGAAGGATCACAGTTTATCGTTCTCTTTATTTTTATTTATAATATATTTATGGGTTTCTGTATTTTAATTATAAAATTTTCTCTTATTTTTCCTTTCTTCCTTATGTCCAATGAAGATAGGGCGAGGTAATGAGAGTGTAGTTAGCGCTGATTCATTTATTTTTTTAGATTTGACTATTCGCGTGGATTGATGGTGAAATATTTGCAAAAGTTCATTGGTAGTCTAGTACGGTATTTCCCAACATGGGGCCCACGCCCCACAGGGGAGTAGTTTGATTGTTAAGGGGGGGGGCAATTCGAAAAAATAATTATGGCGACAAAAGTGTTACAACTCAAAAAATCCCAATCTTCAGAAAATGAAAAAAAAACAAAAAAAAACAAACCTGTTTCTGGCTAAATTGAGGGATGTTGCGTTCATCTAATGACATGTGCCAACTTGTGGAAACCCGAATAACTTATGGCTTAACGGTTTTCACGGGAGGATGCAGCGCTGTCATCTAGTTGTAACATTAAGTAATTTTCACCGAATTTTGAGTTGTAACACCAAGGGTGCGATATAATTAATATAATTTTGTATTTAATGTGTTTTCTTTACTCTGTTAAAAATGCTTTTATTATACAAATGTGTCGGCGGCGGACAGAGGGGTCGCAGATCTTTTGGTTACTATAAAAGGGGGTCGCGGATTACTTGGTTACTATAAAAGTGGGTCGCGGCTTGAAAAAAGTCGGGAATCATTGGTCTAGTCTGTTGAAGCAATGACTTGGTTACATCGGAATCAGTGACGTATGAAAGGGGGCTCAGGGGTCTCAAACCCCCCTTGGATAACAAATTACATTGTCTTCATAACGCCGAATCAATAGATATGTTTTAAAGATGTTTAATCCCCCCCCTCCGTAATTTTTTAATTTCGACGCTCCTGATCTGAATCGTAAGTTCGAAATTTAAGAGTCAATATTTCCTGCAAGTTCTTACAAACTATATATTGTACATATTTGTCAATTTCGATTTTTAGAGCATTCTATTTCAATGTTTACAGTTTACCATTCTTGTTTGTGAATACCACAGATGTAAATGGTTCCATTTAGAAGAGTCTATTGGCTTCCTTGCGTCGGATCTCCTTAAGAAACGACGAATTGAGGAAGTCCGTCTTCCGGATGACTGGCGTGTCACATCCGGGAATGGTTGACTGGACGGAAATTGCAGACCTATATTATAGCAAACTGTGTCTTTGATGGAGGTATATTTATGCGAATAAATTGACTAAAGTTTTAGCATGTGACATCGTTGTTCGAAAATTTCTAATAGAATTTTAATTTTGAATATTTATTTCTTCTAGTTATTTTTATCTGTCTGAGAAAACTTATTGGCTTCCATTTCTAAGCAGAACTCGCAATATATTGACCCTTGGTGTGTTCGTGTGTGTTTTGTTTTGCAGAACGCTAGGATACCAACCTAAAGGTCGCTGTATTGAATTGAGCCTCGGTCGTAAGCACTTCCTCTGGACAATTCATGAATTGTACTTTTCGCAATCGATCCATAATCACTTTCTTGATGATTGTCCTGACATGGGAGGAAGGGATAATAATATCCAATTTGGCAATACGTAAATAAAAAGGGATCTGGTTTGAACTACAAACCTGGTTATCGAGGAATTGTGGGTTCGATTCTAGGCGCCGAGAAATCACTCTTTTTCTTTGCGAGTAGTTTATCATCTAAAACAATCTATCTTGTATCAAGGACCGTTAAGATCGTGTTCTACCTGGACTGAAGGTAGTTCCATGGATCCGAACGTGTGTGGTCTATGAAATAAAACCTCAAATTACGTACGAATAGAAAACACGACAGGCTTTGTTTACTAGAAGGATTTAAACCCAGACTTTCTGCTCGATAAACAAACGCCACCATAAGATCGAAGCAAAATACTATACCTTAATTTTAATCGAAGTATTGTTATGCTAACTCCATGGTAACGAAATCTAGTCAAATATGTTTCCAACAGCTTACAGCAATCGCCATTGAATCTCACCTCACTGCTCTTGATCATTTTCTTTAATTACTGTCTTTTTTCGCTACCATTATATTTGAAATACCTAGAATTTTAATGGTATTTTATTAGAAGCCAATGTTCCCAATTGGGAACATGATTTTGAGACTTATTTTAAACCTTTTCCGATATAATAAATATAGTGGTTATATCTCTTATAGTTTAATTCGATTTTGAATTTTTTTTTTTTTTTTGAAAGACAAATCGTAATCATACGAACGTTCAGAGGTAATCAACAATTTTTTTTAAATTTATATATTTTTGGGATTTTGGTTTTGAATTTTCTTTATTTAATCTATTAAATACTGTGACCCCTTTGCTTTGTGAATTCTTCTTAGACTAAGTGGATTTGTAGACTATGAAAATAACAAAATGGGAAAAATAAGTTTATTCACTAAAATACAGAAGGTAACTCTTCTCCCTTTTTATTTATTTTTTATTAATGTTCCCATTGAGGAACTACGGTCACTTAATATTATACAAGCGAACCGGAAATGCAGGGTCATGCGGTCTACTTTGTAGAAAGCAGTTGAAGTGCAAACGTCAGATAACAAACATCACTCACTTTTTATGAATTGGTGGTAATATGTGTTAACTTATGTTCTAATCAGTGGCTTAACTAGGAAAGTACCGGGGTTTAGGTGCCCCTAGAAAAATTTACCCCCTTCGGAAAAACGAAAATTACAAATGAATGTCATTTGCGGGTCATTCAGATTGGGGAAATAGCCCCCCCCCGCGCCTAGGCCTCTAGGCTGTCTATGCCAGTGACTATAAACTGAGCGATCGTTCGGTGCAAATATGGAATAATTTTTTATATAATAGTACCGAGTTTCCCTGCAGCATATTCGATTTCGTTTATGAAATATTGTGAAATTGATCATCTGTTATAAGTAACCGTGCGATATAATGGCGAAAGTGCTTTAACCTGTTGGGCAAGCAATGGAATGTCTTTATTTTTTGAGCAACTTTGGATTCCTAGAATCCGGCGATGAGGAATATAAAATTTGTGAAATAACACCGAATAAAAATGAAATGACAAGGAAGGTAGTAATGAAAAGAACTAGAATGTATTATGCTTTCCGACATATGCAGAAATATGAGTGTATTTTCTAAAACTAATGCAATTTACTTTCTCGAAGGACATGCAGAGCCGACTGATGAGCAGCCACAACCTCAGCTACACAGGAAGAAATGGCGGTCGAATAATTTTGCGAATGCCTTAAATATGATGTATGGTGATATTCTGATTTATATATATATATATCAATAATTGTTTCATGATATTATTAACTTTTAGAATTATATACTGAATTATCATGTGTATGTTTAGGAACATTTGTCTGTATTTTTGAGTATCATTACCTTTATTCTTATATCTATTCATAATGTCTAATTTTTTACTAGTTAATTCTTTATACGTTAGTGTATTATTAGTTCTTCTGTCAATGCATATTACACAGGGCATTCACTTGAAATCAGGACCCAATGAATCTTAACAAACATAGAGATGTGGAAGATGACAATCCTTTGCTGTGAAGAGCTACCTAAGGTATGTAAATACGTTAGAGATTTATTTTATTTACCAATATATTAATTCAGTTTTTGTAATAAATATACTTACAATTAAACTAGAACAAAATGCTAAAAAAATAAATTATCACTAATTGACAATTAATGATTTCTAATTAGGTGCGTAAATAGCAACAATTTTCAAACGTAACTTCGATTTTATCTAATTTTGGGATATAATTTAAAATGAAAATTAAATACGTTTATCTTCTCTATGGAATGCACCGGAATAAGATTTGTATTGCAGATAGTGTTTTAGAAAAAAAATGTTATTCCAAACGTAATGCTAAATGGCATTTCTTTAGAGAACACTATTGTTTTACGTGGTCAAATTAAAAACTATTTTTAAATTGACTATTTATTTACCATTCCAGTGCATCTCAGGCACACATTTATATGTCATTATTATATATATTATATTTATATGTAATAATTCTGTAAATCTTAATTATTTGAAATATAAATATCATGTTTGCCATATAGCAGAATACCCCGCAAGTTAGTTTAAAAGAAAACTATTTTCTTAGTGTAGAGATCCATTTAAAAATGTCGGCTTGGTTAACCTACAACTCGCAAATTAAAAGATATTTTAGAAAAACGATTGCAAATAATAGAAACAGAAAATTTGAGGAACAAATAAAATTTAAAAAAGTATGAAATTTCAAGATTTTCGACTTTTCGAACAGTTTTATTAAGTGCTGCAAATGCCCTTCAGTAACCTGTACACAAACACTAAAAAGTAAACTGTGGAGTTCGGTTTTTAAAGTAAATATCCTGACTAAAAACTTGATTGATTAATGCACTTAAATTATTAATACACTTGACTGGTTAATATATTGATTGATTAATATACAGCATGATAAAGTATAAGAGATTAATTTGCAATAGATATTTTGTCCCTTTAAAAATAAAAATTGGAAAAAGAAATCACTTGTTGAACACCAGCGCATTTCCTTACACTTTCAAAAGCTTTGGATAAACCTCGAAAAATTCAGATACGGTACGAAATTCATGATAATCTCGGGTGAATGAAACAAACTGTGAGAATTATATTTTCAACATGGGCACGGGCACGTATATGCGTAAAAAGTCCAAAATATGATGAAATTTCTCCTGTTCTCGGAATTTCTGCAACTATAAACCATACCAACTCTTGCTTATTATTTTACATCGTAAGCATATTTAAATAAATCTTCTTTGTCAAATAAATTCAATGCCGCTATTATTTCAAATAATTTTGAGGCGCCGATTTCTGTCCCAGCACTCCATTCGAACCTCAACGTCGAAAGTGGTGTGTTTGCGCTCCCAAGCGATTGCTTTCAAACTCAAACGCGTGGGAATTCGATGAATTTCAATGACGTGGCATTCGGGAAAACTCACAACAGCGGAAGAATTGGATAATAAGAGATAGAACTGGTTTAAACCTTCGTCCGCCAAAAATGCCTAGAACTGGCGGGGATGGATGTAGCGATGCAATTATAAAATCCTCTCTTACGAATTAAATTCGCCGAGTAATCTTTCCATGAGAGGCATCTTTCCATTTTTAATAATTGCCGCAGCCTACGAGCATTGAACCGCCATTTCGCTGAAGAACTTAACGAAGCGGATGCTGTATTGCCACAAGGTTCTATTGAACGGCCCAGATCACCTTCGGACAGGTTTAAAATTCTAGTTACCGTTCCTTAATGAATTCTCATTAAGAGATTCGGTTAAATTGCCACTCGGCCTCAAAACAACGCCAGGCTCCATTACCGCTATCAGCAAGGTCGATCGCTCCCACTGGTATGGATCGTCGACAAAGCGGATAGAGGCATCGGCTCCTCGACAACAATAACTCAAAGATACACTCAGTAAGGAAATAAATACGCTCGGACTATCTGCATTCACTAACGAGCTTTGAGATTCGGACCGGCGTGTCTGAGTTAAATATCGGACAAGATAGCTTACTTGACTCCAAGTTATCGACATATCAACTTCAAGGCTTAAATTGTCTTGGAAATGGTGGTTCTGAAAAGTCGTTTTCTTGATGGTAACAGCAGATAATAATGTGGTTATTAAATGCGATTGTGGCATCAATTATGCTTTCAAACTTCAAAGTGCTCTTCTAACGTAAAAAACCAATTACTTTTTTTATCGAAAATTTGACTATTTGGAAAATTAATTACAGTACTCAAATTGTAACAATACTCAAATTGTAACAATACTCAAATTGTAACAATACTCAAATTGTAACAATACTCAAATTGTAACAAGTTCACGAATAGTTACAAACTTAAGCAATAAAAATCGCCTGGTTAAATCATTTCAACTCTAATCTTAGTATTTATTTATTTATTTATTTATTTATTTATTTCTACATTTAAAAAATCTAATTATATATCCTTTGATAACATTAGTACTTATTTTCAATTCGGTATTAATTTGCCATGCGGTTTAAAGTACAAACGTTAATCACACACAACGTGAAATAGTATCGCTGCTTTTCATACATACAAATAATTATTTTCTTCACTGTACAGTAAGTACAGTAAGAAGCTATTTACAAAAAAAAAAACTTTTTTTTTTTTCCAAAATCGCTAATCAATGTCTTTTGTAATAGGCTTTGAATATACTTGCACATGTTTGTGGGCATGATTATATTACTTATTAAAAAACATAGTTCGTGTCAAATTAAGTAATCGTATCAAAACGCTTAATCATCACCTATTACTAGGAAATACCTGTTCATGCCGATATCGATGACGGATTTAAAACATAAAGCAATTATTAATTGAAGCTACATGATGAATAACACTTTGATATATCTAATTCTTCCGATTCTTATTCCGCAACCATAATGTCAGAACAGCCGAAAATTGTTTCAAGTAATTTAGACATTTTTTTTAAAACGTTAAAAAGGCAAAAAAGCCACGGAGTAAAAGAAATTTTGGAGTATCCGCAGTTTTCGTGCAATAAGAAACAGTCTCATCGTAACGAGTAACTGAGAGCTATGTTAGCTACTAACGACAACATAAGCTGAGTTGCTGACAAAAGGCAGAAATACCGAACAATTCAGAAAAAAAGATGATCAAGTAAGAAATATTAGTTCTACTTTAGCAGGAGTTAGAAACGAACACGTTACATGAACGTCTCAAGTAGCTATATATATATCTTCATCTACGTCACAAGAAGGGTAACTATGCATTAGATGATATAGTTTTGCAGAATTGCAATTCTCAGAGGGAAAATATATATTAACAAAAAAAAAGTCTTCTGTTTCGTAACAAATAGCCATGCATGGTAGAGAAATTTGGTTACCATGCATGTAAATGATAAATATTTTGCAAAATTATGGACACAGGAAACACTTCTTCTTGTTTTAGGGGATATAAAGATGAAGAAAATCCAGGAAATTTTATTATAGCAAAGAATTATTACAACTGAGTAATTTTTAGATTAATTTCTTACCTTTACTCTCGAAGTCAGTAAGTCTGAAATCCAAATGACGATGCCAATAACATTATATTTGCCGTAGTACAAAAGCTATATTAAATATCAATGTTCCTTTAACAATTTAATATGCCGACAGATCTAATGGTATGAAAGTACTAAATGTTAAAAAAGTTTTGTTAGAGAAAGAAACCAAAAACAAAGAAAATGTAAAATTATAAATGAGTGGACATTTGGAATCAATAGCTATGAAAAAGTATTGCATGCCGTAGCAAGATGTGGTTAGTAATACGACAGAATATCGCAGATAATGACAAGATATGCCATAATAATGCAGCAAACTATCACAGATCATGGCAATGTAGATTATATATCCGATTACCACAAAGCATATTGAAGGGACATTTGACATTAAAACAGGTATCCAAACAGGGTCTTCGATATTGTTCACATTCAGCATTAGCGACACAGGTCGAACATATATATATATATTTTTTTTTTTTACTTGTATTTGGTTTTTCAGTTAAGTTAAATTTCTCTGGCCCTGTTCTCTTTTAATTAAAATTTTAGGTTTTCTAAGCGCAGGGGAACGGCTGAAAATTGAAACCATTTTCTTAACTGCTCATACGTATTTACGCTTAGCAACGCATATATTAATATTTGTCGTTGCTGCTTCACCAGAATATATTTTAAAATACATTTAGAATATATTCAGATATACAACGGGAATCTATTTTAAAATCTAAGTTTTCTACGAAGTCATGGCAGACGTAGAAGTTCAATTTTTTCGTTTATTTCCCAATCGGAATATTTTTAATAATGGGAATTTAAATCTCTAATTAATTAATTAATTAATTGAAATTACATTAAAATGAGGTTTGAAACTAGTTGCTTTCTACAATGTGCAATATATGCAAACGATGCCAGTTATTTTTCATTATCTTTATAACGATAAAAAGATTAATTAAAACTAAACCTATTTTGTTTCTTTTTCTCTCTTTGGCGAAGTAAAAGTCATGGAAATTGCAGTGGACTAGGGATAATTGCTTACGGATTAATATATATTTAACAAAAATAATTAAAATATATGGAATCTGATACTGAATATTTTACAAGTCTATATTGAAAAGGAAATATAAAATTATTTCAAAGAAAATGTGTCTTTAATTGGACTGGTCAAAACTAAAATTTTTTCCCGAGTTCTGCTAATATGTTTTCAGTATATTGAGTATGCTGTTTACGAAAGTAATGCTAGTTTTATTGTGACAGCTATAGTTTTATATTTACATGGGAAAACAAAATGCAGAAAAAATACAATTTTTAACATGTGTACTTTTTTTAAAGTCGATCAGGATCATTAAGAAAACTTTTTTTATCTGAGTTTTGTGAGTGAGGGATTTGATTCAGATCTCTAAGGAGTGTCCATCAGTAATTTGCCATCATGTGCATACCCCACCTTCCTTGATACCGCACTTCCATTGTTTTTATATCTTGGTGAAATCTTCCACAATGTTCTCCGCTAAAATCACAAGGATTTGCAGAGAATCGATCCAAATGGGAATGCAAATAATGAATTTTGATGCTTATGTTGTAGCCCAGATTCTTCAGATTAGATAGCATGTTCTCAACTAACTGAGAATGCTTGCGCGACTTGCGGTTCCCAAGAAAATTTTATATTACGAAAACAAATGATGTCCAGGCTTTATTTTCAAGCTCATTCATTAAATGGACGAAGTTTGGGTCTTTTATTAGCTGCCTAATCTGTGGCCCATCGAAAATACCTGCTTTTAATTTTTCTATGCTTGGTCCAGGAAACTTGCGCGATAGGTAAGCAAAATACTCATTGTCTCTGCCTTTGAGGGCCTTTACAAATCGTTTCATGATAATGGCACGGAATGACCCTTCTGCTGTCCTTGCTCCATAAAAACACAAGCAACCCAATGTTTCATGATACCGAGTTTAATATGAAGTGGTGGTAATATGATTCGGTCTCAGTTCGTTAAGGGTAAATTAATTACGCTTTGCTTACCAACGACAATTGTCTTCCTCAACGGCCACACTTTTCGAGTCCAATGGTTGTTTCTGTGACGTCTATCCCGCAAACATATGAAACACGGGTATTTAAAGTAACCACCTTGTTGACCTAACAGAAAATTAACCATTTTGAGATCTACACAAATCACCCAATTATACTCTTGATACTTAATTCTTTCCATTACTAAAAAATATTTGTGTGTATTCTTCTTCTATAGTGGTTCAATGTGCAATAGATATGGAGCCATACTTGTTGCCGTTATGCAACAGTACACCCTTTAAGCTTCTCTTACTGCTATGTATAAAAAGGCTATCCAATCACTTGGTTTATATTTTTGTAAGCCCATATTGTGCATGAGACATTTAACGTCGTTACAATAAGCTAAATTCTCTTCAGTCACAAAATATGGTAACAAATCTTTTTTTTCGAGCCAGATAAAACGTAATTTTTGTATCTGGAGTTAGTAAATTTTTTCTTTAGGACGAGATGCCACTATTTCAGAAGTTTCTTTTGACAAATTTAAGTCACTCATTAAATCAGTCAACTTCTTTTGATTAAAAGGTTGAGGATCTGTCTGACTACGTATGAAATCTGAATCCGTGTCTTGCATGTTATCTATAACCTCTTTACCAGTTTCCATAGTATCTGGTTCAAGACCCGTTGATGATATCCCTGGTATTTCACCTGAGTGCATCAACATAGAGTTCTCAAAATTTTTGAGGGGCCCAAGCACATTTTATGTACGTTTATACATTACGGTATATGTAAAATCGCAATTTATTTCAGATTATTGCGGGGGCTCGGGCCCCACGGGCCCATATAACTCTACGCCTATGCCTGAGTGTAAAAGAGGTCGTTGAGCGGAAAGAAAAATTAGGATATGACCACTTGTTTCGATTCCCAGAGTTAATACCGATGACGTCAACAACGCAGAAATAACACTCGTCGTAGTGATTTCTAGATTCCCGCCAAATCATCGGTGTTCTGAATTTAAAAGCACTTCTTTTGCCATTTGACCATTACCGCAGACATACGACACAATTTTGGCACACGGTATTGGGCACCCATGGCTTTTCTTGATTGCACAATATCACTCCAAATATAATTAAAGTGCGCAGTTTTACAAACTTTGAGATCTATTTACGATATTTTGAAAAGGCATGTTCTCCACAAATAAAACAAAAACTATTTATACTTTTTAAGCAGCGTCTTCGTCTTTTAGCCATATCGATATATTCTAGCAAATCGACTGATAAAGACGCGTAGAAATAAAAAAGACCTACCTCCTATTCAGGGCAGGTGCAAAATATGATATACATCCACTAGTTTTACAGATTTTTCAATGAAAAATGTCTAATAAGCGGACAGCAGCGTAAAACAACTGAGGACTTCACGAATAACAAATATTATTTGTTTGTTTCCTTTATTTGATTGCTTTCGGGAAGAAATGTTTTGACAATTATTCTTCCACTATGCACTATTCGCTTAAACGCACTTCTCACAATAATTTGCTTTTTGACATCTCAAAAACTAGAGCTATTGGGAAAAAATTAATGTCATATATATGAAATTAGGATAGCAATATACATCGAAAATGATCAAAATTTGGAGGGAAAAATTATAAAGTTGAATTTTGTTGGGCCGTGTTAACAATATTGAAGCCAACGTCTTTTACCAGATAACTTTTTCAAAATCGAATCCTTTAAAAATTTAAAACATATTTATTGCCGTATCAAAATTGTTCGCGTCTAAATAAAATAAAAGTAACTTTTTAGACGAAGCTGTGTTTCAATCACACAGCGAAGCAAAATCCATAAAGCGAATTTTTCTCTTCCATATCATTACTGATTCTAGAACTATGTAGACACGGATAAAAGACATTCATTATGCAGGTGCATAAAAATTCGCTTTTCCTCACACTTCTATAAAATTGCTTAATATAATTCCCTGCAATTTATTCGAACTGACGCGAAAACAAGTACTACCGATAGCAGAAACTGGCAGATCCAAGTCACGGTCTTTATTATTTAATGACATGATTAAAGGAAACTGATTCCAATGGTATCGTAGTCAGCGAAGCACAAAAACGCAGCAAGACATCTTTTCAAAATCGCAGCTAGACCTTAACACGAATGTTTCTTCCCCCTTAATAAGCAATTTTTCCTCGCAGGCCTTTCGCCCTCCTGATTTATACCTTTTCGAACAACAAAGAAAGCAGTAAAAACAGTATTACTCAATCTTAAACCTCGTTAACGAAGGCCTGGGCTCCGCCCAGTAAAAGAATCCTTTTGTTAGGAGCAAGATCTAATGGTAGGTATTCTCTTGATCGAGGAGGCCGCAGGGGAACCCAAAGTGTTACGACACAACAGTCCAATCATTTAAAAGTTCATTAACTTGCAGAAAATGACAATGAGGATTTAAAATGGGGATTAATTGATGTCATAATTTACTCCCCCCCCAAATCTTTCTGCTTGGATCGCTCCGATTCCAAAAATAACGTTTTCAGCAACGTTGACTCAACCGAAAGGAAATAATAATTGTATTTGAATCAGCACTTCTTCTTAATGAAGTGTGATTTTTATCTTGCGAAGAAATCTTAATGGAGACAAATTGACCATTTGTAATGGACTATGTCATTACGATGCAATCAAGGAATTATGACAAAAAGTTTCTCCCTTTCATCTATTTCTCCCCCTTTCATTGCTAGCTAGGATCTGGTTTCTTTTATTTCTAGCAAGCCTAGAAATGCAAGGATCGCCTTTTGATAAAGGATAATTTAAGCCAGTGACAGCTCAGCTGTGCTGCCCTCAATTGCCGATGAAATAGTAACATAGTTAGTTTCCTCCAAAAAGGTCATTTTCGGTAATCAATTTCAACAGAATGGGTTTCGTGATATAAATATAACGCACTATACCATTCAGCATATTACAGAAACATGAATGAATCTATATTTAATTCGGGTTTGCTTTTTTTTTAATTAAATGGTGTTTAATGAAACAGAAAAATACCTCAGAACATAAATTTGAGATGTAAATGACATAAATGAACAGCAGAATTAAATTTAAATATTGAGATGAAATTCAAAATGCAGAGTTCAAATTACATTTTTAATTTGAAATTCCCTTTAAAATACCTTTCACGAACGTACATCTATCTGATCAGGAGTTGTATAATGTGTGCGTCTGTGTATTTATTTTCTCATCTTACACCAATTTACACTTATATATCATCATCATCATCATATTCAACCATTATCTATCCACTGCTGGATGAAGGTCTCTCCAAATGCTTTCCACACAAGTCTATCCTGGGCCATTCGTTTCCACGTCACCCCAACCTCTTTTCTTATTTCATCCACCCATCTAGTTTGAGGACGTTTTCTAGGTCTTCGGTGGTCTCTTGGAATCCAGTTCAGAATTTCTGTTGTCCATCGTTGATCAGTTCTTCTTGCAATATGCCCAGCCCATCGCCATTTCAGCCCTTTTACTTTAACAATGATGTCCTCTACTCTAGTTTGCTCTCTCACCCAAGTGTTCCTTTTTCGATCTCTCCTAGTTATTCCAAGCATGCACCTCTCCATGCTCCTTTGCGTTGTCTGTAACTTTCGTATTGCTCCAACTGTTAGACTCCATGTCTCTGATCCATAAGAGAGGACTGGCAATACACACTGGTTGAAGACCTTTCTTTTTAGACACAAAGGCAATTTCCCCTTCAGGATAAAACTGTTTCTTCCAAATGCACTCCAGCCAAGTTTAATACGTCTGTTGAGTTCTTTTGTAATGTTGCCATCCATTGAAATCAGCTGGCCAAGGTAAATATATGTATCAGCAATTTCTAGCTCAGTGTTGTCAACTTGTATTTTTGTTTCCTCTGCAAAATTATTGAA
>QLNU02015360.1:198604107-198623826 GCA_006491805.2 Dysdera silvatica
ATCATCATCATATTCAACCATTATCTATCCACTGCTGGATGAAGGTCTCTCCAAATGCTTTCCACACAAGTCTATCCTGGGCCATTCGTTTCCACGTCACCCCAACCTCTTTTCTTATTTCATCCACCCATCTAGTTTGAGGACGTTTTCTAGGTCTTCGGTGGTCTCTTGGAATCCAGTTCAGAATTTCTGTTGTCCATCGTTGATCAGTTCTTCTTGCAATATGCCCAGCCCATCGCCATTTCAGTCCTTTTACTTTAACAATGATGTCCTCTACTCTAGTTTGCTCTCTCACCCAAGTGTTTCTTTTTCGATCTCTCCTAGTTATTCCAAGCATGCACCTCTCCATGCTCCTTTGCGTTGTCTGTAACTTTCGTATTGCTCCAACTGTTAGACTCCATGTCTCTGATCCATAAGAGAGGACTGGCAATACACACTGGTTGAAGACTTTTCTTTTTAGACATAAAGGCAATTTCCCCTTCAGGATAAAACTGTTTCTTCCAAATGCACTCCAGCCAAGTTTAATACGTCTGTTGAGTTCTTTCATAATGTTGCCATCCATTGAAATCAGCTGGCCAAGGTAAATATATGAATCAGCAATTTCTAGCTCAGTGTTGTCAACTTGTATTTTTGTTTCCTCTACAAAATTATTGAACATGATCTTAGTTTTTTGTAGGTTCATCTTGAGTCCAACTTCTTCACTTCTAGTTGAGAGCTCTTGTACCATGTCTTGGAGTTCTAATGGGTCCGTTGAAAAAATAACAATGTCATCAGCAAACCGCAGATGATTTAAATATTCACCATTTATTTTTATTCCCTTGTTATTCCAATTTATCAGCTGAAAAATCATCTGTAAAGCAGAAGTAAAAAGTTTTGGAGAAATGGTATCTCCCTGCCTCACCCCTTTGCCAAGTTTGATAGTTTTGGTATCTTTATGTAACCGAAATTTTGCACTTGCATTTTTATACACACGTTTCACCATGTCAATGTACACATCCTCAATGTCTGTTGATCTTAAAGAGTTGATGACTGCTGATGTTTTTATAGAGTCAAAGGCCTTCTCATAGTCAATAAATGCAACACACAATGGAAGTTCATATTCATGTGTTCTTTCAATTAATTCTCTTAATACTTGAATATGGTCCACTGTACTGAATCCACTTCGAAATCCAGCTTGTTCTCTTGGTTGAGCTGCATCTAATTTTTTCTGCAGGCGATGTGTTAGAACTTTTGTGAAGATTTTATAAATAGCAGGTAACAAGCTAATTGGTCGGTAATTTTTCAAATCCTCTTTATCACCTTTTTTATGCAAAAGAATTACTGTTGCAGAATCCCATTGGTTTGGTATGTTACCGCTGTTAAGACATTTGGTAAAGAATTTTGCAAGTATGTCTTCTACATATTCTCCAGCTTCTTTTAGGATATCTAATGTAATACCATCATCACCAGGGGCTCTTCCTTTCTTCATATTTTTTATTGCAAATGAAACTTCTTCTTTTAAGATTTTAGGAGCTGTTCCTTCGACTATTTCAGTGTCTTCGTTTAATTCACTGTTACTTTCATATAGTTTTTTGTAGAATTCTTCAACTCTTCTAAGTATTTCTTCCCTATTTCTTGTTACGGTGCCATCCTCTCCTTTTAATGCAATGATGTGTTTCTTCCCAACAGATAAACTTCCTTTAACAACCCTAAGGCTCTTGTTATTTTCAATGGCTTTCCTTACTAGCTCACAGTTGAATTTTCTTATGTCTTCTTTCATGCTTTTGCGCAGAGTTTTACAAAGTTCTATGTACTCAATCCTGGAACTGGTATTTCGATTGTCCACCTTCATATCTCTTCGCCTTTTCATGAGCTGTTTCGTCTTCTCAGATAATTTGCTATTGTGCTTTTTACAGGTTACACCACCAATTTCCCCAGCAGTTTCAACTATTGTCTTAACAATGTTTTCATTTGCTTCTGAGATATCAATTTCTTCAATAAGTCCTTCCAGTGCAGAAAAATCGATTCTTAATTTAAATCTTGAATTCTTGTTATTTACCTTTAGTTTAATCAAATCTTACACGCTTACTGACTGTTTTGCCGGATGAGCTTTAATTTAGTGTTTGCCACCCTTTACATCTCACCATTCGATGATCACTTCCAGTATTAAATCTGTTCAGTACACTGCAATCTTCAATAATTGATTTCTTGTTTGCCAGGATATAGTCAATTTCACTAGTTCCCCCATTTGGGTGTTTCCATGTCCATTTTCTTTGCGGTTTCTTCTTAAAAAATGAATTCATGATGCTAAGGTTTTCAGCTTCTGCAAATTCGATGAGTTGATCGCCACGTTCATTCCTTTCCCCGTATCCGTATTTACCAACCGATGTCTCTCCTTGTTCCTGTTGTCCAATTCTTGCATTAAAATCTCCCATGATGAGCTTGATGTGTTGTTTCCCCTTGGTATGTAGCTGTTTGATTTCTTCATAGAATTCCTCAACCTCCTCGTCGGTATGGCTTGATGTTGGTGCATATACCTGTACTATCTGAAGTTGGTATCGCTGGGTTAGTTGAACAACAAGCCTCGCTGCTCGATCTGATGTACTTTCAACTTCCAGAAGACAGTCTTTAATTCTTTTGTTGATTAAGAAGCCAACACCACTTGTTCTTCCAGTTTCCGTTCCTCTATAATAAAACAAATGTCCACTTTTAAGTTCCACCAACTCTTCACCTTTTCTTCTAACTTCACTGAGTCCTACAATGTCCCATTTGATCTTGTCTAGTTCCTCTTCCAATTCCTGAAGTTTTGCTTCAGAAGCAAGGGATCGTCCATTAAACGTAGCCAAGGTCAATAACAAACGGCAGCCTGGGCCATTCCAGTGATTCTTAGCACCCCCTGCTTTCATGCCACACTGACCGCTGCCTTGATCAGGAGCACTCCAGCACCTGGAGACTAGGGGCCATGGTTTCTGGTGTGTCAACATAATGGAGGAATTAGCCATAATTTCACCACGCTGGCTAAACGGGTTGGTGAATTAGCCCTCCCCTTCCGCCTTTCTATCCGTGTAGCAAATATTAATTTGCCACATAAATAGAAAGCTCAGCCTGCACCACTTGAAGGCGGGGTAGGACACTAGGTTACTGGCCTGGCCGGTTCCACACATCGTCACATACGTTCAGCGTGTGGGTCTCCTTCCAGTTAGATACCAGCAACCCTTTTGCAGGCCATATATATATATATATATATATATATAAGCCAAAATATACAAATATGCTTTTGAGTCTAATTCACTAATGACTCTATACTCAGTATACTATACACATTTAAATTCTATTTCTTGGCTAACTGATGTGACTTGGCAGTCCTAGAAGTTAAAGGCTATATAGCGTTCCCATCATTATAATTTTACTAGCAAAAGAAACATAAAAGACTCAACAACACCGACTTCCGACCGTGAAATTTTACCCATTGATGAATAAAGTCTTCGTTCAACCTAGCATAACCTCAGTTATTAAATCAAAAAATTTTTCATGTTAACCAATAATGTGGCAACAATAGATGTTAAATTACTCGTAAAGAAAAGAATGATTTTCCAACTGCCGGTGGGATTCAAACCCACAACCTCTTAATTGTCGGTCAAGTGCTCTACCAACTAAGCTGCAGGCGTCAATCATTTCCTCCCTTACGAGCATATACAGGATGTCTCAGCACCAGGTTTACAAACTTCTAGGAGGGTTAGGGTATACCTAGACGAACAATATTTGTCATAGAACCTAGGGTCGCAAACCACTCACAGCGCCAGTTCTAAAACCATCCAGCATGCACAAATAGTGACAACCAGTGCATGAGAAGCGCAAAATGCGATGTCCTAATCATCTATGCACGTGAGCAGCTAAGCAGAGTTTTATCTGGCGCTTTTCACGCACTGGTTGTAAATATTTGTGCATGCTGGACGGTTTTAGAACTAGCGCTGTGAGTGGTTTGCGACCCTAGGTTCTATGACAAATATTGTTCGTCTAAGTGTACCCTACCCCTCCTAGATGTTTATAACCCTGGTGCTGAGACACCCTGTATAAGGCTTTCTATGGACAAGTTCGCTATTAGTGTGGAGGTGCTGTGACTACTTTTAACCAAAGCGACAAGTCAAAGAAGCAAGAATGTTCCATAGGACGAACTAGAATTAATATTATTAAATCAACAATTTTTTCCTATTAGCCGATGATGTGGCAACTAGATAATGTGCGTCTCACCAGGAGCCGGGAAATCATTCTTTCCTTTACGAGTAATTTAACATAACTTCAGTTATTTTATGCTGTAAAGTACAAACGACAAATACTCTTTTTAATGATATTATTATCCTTCTCGGGAATACCACAATTACTAGGGGAAATGGTTAACATACGCAAGGTCCCAGAGCAGTGCTTTTGTAATTGAACAATAAAACGTGGGTGTCAAAGCATATAATTTCTTTGAAAAATACACCTCTCTCTCTTTTATTGGGCAGTACAAAAGATTCTCTGAGTTTAACAAGTGAGCAATGATTTTAGTTTAGTTTAAACTGTATATGTTTAAACCCTATTAATCGAAATAATTGCTATATGCGGTTTATGAAATTGAAAAATTCGTGTTCTTCTCAAAAGTAATCAACGGTACAATTATTCTTTAAAAAAATGCAACGCTGATATCGATTCAGAAATTAAGAAGCAGCAAAACACATTCGCTTCAAGCGC
This sequence comes from Dysdera silvatica, assembly GCA_006491805.2. Taxonomy (NCBI): domain Eukaryota; kingdom Metazoa; phylum Arthropoda; class Arachnida; order Araneae; family Dysderidae; genus Dysdera; species Dysdera silvatica. Next base: position 198,608,818 of record QLNU02015360.1, read on the forward strand.
AACATTACGTGTCTATAAACTTTTTAGTGAAATGGGCTTAGTTTATTGTTTATTTTGAATGGTTTCTCCGTATAACTCTACGCCTGACCACCTGAGCTGTGCTTTTGAAGAAGCTCTGGGAGCTGGCGACGAAAACTTGCTTTAAAAACGCTTGTCAAAAAGTAAGAAAGTTCGAGGATGTTTATCGCTCTGATGTGGAAAAAAACCACTATCTGATTATGTCGATATGAATGCGAGTTCAGCGTTAAAGGGATAGAAAGGTTTTATGAAAAATGGCGCGAGAAAACAGCTGCGTTTGAGCCATCCCCTGACAGCTAGATTTTCCTGTTTCGGAAGTCAGAAGAGGGCGAAAAAACGTGCGCCTTATTCCGAGGCAATTCATCATACTTTCAAACCCTATTTTTTGCCTGGGTTTCCAGCATATAGTGCTACCTTACGAAATCTAATATGTTCGAAAATATTGTATTATACGTTTTCTTGATCGTTTAAAGGAATATTTAAACATAAGAGAAAGGTAATATTTTACTCTTATAGTTTTATATATATTATGGTAGCATTTTTTTGTGCATTCAAAGGGTTTTACGAACTAATGCCAAACTTACCAAATTTTACAATACAGAGAACAGTAGTCTATAATGTTTGGTAATAATGGATTGCACAAGTACATGCATATGTGTTTGCATGTACGATTGTTGACGTATATAATGATATGCGAATGATTAGCGAGATAATGCAAACTCTCACTAACCCGTCTCTCGATAATCCGGCTTCTGGCTCCGACATAAAAGGAGAGGACCGACGCTTTCACGTGACGTCAGGAGCAAAGATTACTTCACGTGACGTCACGAGCGAAGATTACTCCACGTGACATCACAAGCGAGAAATTTAACAAAGAATTAAACGAAGTTCTTGTGCACTCTCAACAATTCGTCACTCTCGCTAATCCGTCAATCACCTATAAATTGGATAGCCGGATTAGGCAGAATCTATGGTATATACAGGATTTCTCTTAACTGTCGAAAAAACCACGTGGCGGTATTTTTTGAAGAATTTCAACATAATATGGTATTGAAAATTTCCACAAATTAATACTTTTTTATGCCGAATATTCATACTTTCTCGACACTAAGCTCAATGCAGAGTAGGGTAGTTCTCGAAATGTCTCAGGATTTTTGTTCATACTGGTGGTAAGTTTAACTTTTTTTACTCTTTTTATATTACTTCTATTCAATTTTCATCTTATTTTGTATCTCCTTTCTCTTTCTTCTCTTCGTTAACATTTTCTAATGCCTTCTTTTCCCCTCCTTTCCTTAACTTTACTATATTTATTTATATTTTTATTTTTCTATTCTGCTTGTTTCTTTCCTTTTCTTTTCCTTTTGTGCTCATGTTAACTCGTTTTTTTTTTCACATTCCGACCGGTGATCACAAATTTTTTTACTAATCACATTTTATGCTAATTGCAATTGGAAAATTTAACCGATTATTATACACGATACATTACTCTTTATGACCTATCAAATCCTGTAATGATGAATGAATGACTCCTAGTTCAGCTATAGAACGTGGATGCCAACACATCAAAAATTTAAATTGCTGTAAGGTTTGTAGTTGCTTTATTTATCTAACAAACTTACAAACTTATTTCTGCAAAGTCGTAGTAAAAAATAATTTGGAAAGTTTATTCAGTGATTGAACTTCGGAAATTTTCTCACATGTGCGATGTTTTCTCAGCCAATCAGGTATTATAGACGTCATTTTTAAAGATTTTAGTTCTGTAATCCAAATGCCGCCAAACGTATAAATGGTTGCCAAATGGCGGATCAGAAAATATTTTGCAGAATACCTTTTATTCCTTATAATCGTCCATGCAACAACAATATTTCACATTAAAATTTAAACTGCAATTCACAAATGATATGAGGACATATGGAGGGAGTCGCAGCGCATTTTGGCGACGAAATTTGTAAAGAAAATATAAAAAATACATTTTAGACTGTAATCTTAGAAATAATTCTATCGAAATATGCCATAATAAAAATAGCAGCTGCTAAAGAAGTCCATGTTACCTAATCAATAAACAATATAGTAAAATTAAGTAGTATCTATCAGGGTCTTCCCAAAAAACCACATAAGCATCACAGGATTTCGTGAAAAAAATGTTTCATATTAGTCTGAAATAAAATACGTCTTTATAATTGGAATCAATTTCCAAATTAACAAATTTATATTCTAACCCCCAGAATAGCCAAGCGCGCGAAGATAATTTTTGCTAATAAACCTCTTCATCATAATTTTTTCAAATCATTTTTTAAAATTAGCCAGGGGTTAGAGTGAAAAAAATCAACCGGTTGTGATAGGTCTTCCTCGGTTTACGATAAAAATGCATTATGTGTACCTTCACTATTCCAATTTGGCTAAATTTGGATTATACTTAAAGGAGTTGTTTTCTAACCCTATGAAAATCTTGCATTTTTACATCACTGTATAGAGAAAAACTACATCACTGCATCACTGAATAGAGAAGGGTTTGAAGCTTTGATGTATAATTGCATTTTGCCAAGAAACAAATAGCCGAGTTTTGTTATGACAAGCTGAACTTTAATTTCAATTATCACAAATAGTATACGATGTGTCCCATCAGGACTGCATAAACTCTGCACATCGCGATTCCCTGCAAAATTCTAAAAAAAATGTTAATGCGAAAATGCTGAGAAATCCATATTTAGTGTGTTATTAATGTTGGAAGAATAGCCAATGAGAACAAATTTTGACCACCTTTTTCTTGGCGAGAACCACTTACAAAGTAAATCACTAACTAGGGAAGACCACGAGATATATGTCGTCGATTTTGAAAATAGTGGTATCGTTGGCAAGGACTCGTTACGGGTAGTAAAAAAGTCAATAGGACTATCCGTCTCAATCCAACAGTTGAGAAGATATTGCTAAAAGAAAACAATGGAGACAGCACTGCTGGGAGAGTAAAGTGTAGGGGCATATCATGAATACACAACACACACGTTAATACGGTATTTTAAATGTTTAATATTCATTTCAAGGGTGCTCCGTTTTCCCGATGATAGTGTTGTGCACATCTAATAGCTAAATAACGTCAATACAGGACTAGAATGTAGTAGGCCAAATTGAATGTCAGGAACTAACTCTTCGCCTGAACCTGTGGGACAAAAAGAGGGCATGGTAAAGGCCTAAGCAAGCAGTTCCTTTAGGTGCTCAACCATTGAGAATTTTAGCTGCAAAACAAAATAAAAAAAATACACTCCATCCTTAATAGTGACCAGAGCGGTTATGTATATGAGTTTGTATTAAAAAGAACTCTCAACATCAGAGGGACGAAGGATGTAGCAGCTGTCTCCAAAAGCCGGCAGAAAATAACCCACTCGTATAGAATTTACAATTTAGTTAACCATTAATACCTCTGGCAAGTAAGCTGGCCCAGTGTTAATAATCACCCAGGAATTTCAAGGCAAATGTGGGCCCGCCATGGCTAAAATGTTGAAAAATATGAAGTAATCTAATGTTCTCGTCATGTGTTCCAAGTCTGGTAAGAGCGGCAAGCAATTACATGCAAAATACTTTGAAATATTAAAGAAAAATTGAAGGAAGTGGAGAACATCGCCAAACAGCATGACCTTTTGATCCTGGATCAGTGGAGTGACCAAAAAGATGTGACATATTAAAAAATTGGGAGATAACGTAAAAGTCATATTCCTGCCTCCTAATACAACAAAATACTTACAGCCATAAGATGTTCAAACTTTTCATCATTATAAATACGTGGGAAAAGAATAATGGAATATTCCCACACCCATCAGGTAATCTGCTGAAAAAATTAATTTAACAAAAAGAGAAGGCATTACCAACATGCATCACTTACTTCACAATCAAATGGCAGGACAGACATGCGGTGATATGACTTCAAAAAAAGCACTATTACCATCACACATCCAGAGCCAGATAATGGTAAGGGCTCGCGCCCGGACCCCGGGAAAAGAGGGGGTCCCCAAATCAATTTATTTGACAATTTTATTCAATGTGATTAAATAAGAAATTAATACAAAAAATCGTATTTTTCTTCCTTCTTCGGATTTACGATCTGAAACGAATCTAGCAAAATCATAGCGGGCGTCCAATTACAAAAATTATGATTACAACCGCAGCTTTCAGAATAACTAAACTCCGCTTTTTTCGTTGTTGCTGGTCTTGCAATTTCACTGCTTAATTAAGCTATAATTTGGCTATATTTCATCATAAATGGCTTTAAAATTTTGGAGATTATATGTTGTTGTTTTTTTTTTGGGTGTGTTATTTTTTATTTTTATTAAACATTTTTCCGCAACACATTTTATCTTAGGTCTATTTACATCTTGATAAAACCATAGCATTGTACTTTTTCAAATGATCACAAATGCCGTAGGTGTGAGCCGGAGTGTTTCAAAAAACATAAAATTGGTGCACCAATGCCACACACTATCTTCTACTTTTACCAAAACTTTCACAGCTTCAACTATGCAAATGCCACTCCTTGATATCCGACGTTGGCATGAAAGTGGAATCAAAAAGTGTATTCTAACCTACATTTTTAAATGGGAATAGGTGTGGGTGCATTTTTCAAATTTATATCCAATCTTAATACACATATCAGGGGACCCCCAATAAGCATAGTCGGCCCTTGCACACATTCCAAGCTTTCAGTCTGTAAAGCAGGTGTGCTTTAGGCTAACAAAAAGACATATATTGAATGAGAGAATCTGCCGTTCCTGAAGTGTGCCTAGTGTACTGTGCATTCGCGCTCAGTTGGCGCGTGATACCGTTAGCAGACGGGTTAGTCCATTGCAGTTTAGGGAAGGCCGTCTTGGAGGAACTGGTTTTTCCCGCGCGAAAAACCAGTTTCGGCAAGACGCCCTTCCCTAAACTGCAATGGACTAACCCGTCTGCTAACGGTATCAGGCGTCAGGTCTGCGCGAACGCACAATACACAACATTTGTGCTTTTCACATTTCTATACCGCGAAACACTATCATGGAGAAAACGCTTGATGTCACAGAGCATCCTTGACATGAATATTAAGCATTTAAAATACCATATTAACGCTTGTGTGCTTTGTATTCACTATACGCCCCTGCACTTTGCTTTCCCAACAGCGCTGACACCATTGTTTTATTTTAGCGATATCTTCTCAACTATTGGATTGAGACAAGTAGTTCCATTCACTTTTTTGCTACCCGTAACGAGTCCTTTCCAACGATATCACTTTCGTCGAAATTGATTACCTCGGTCACTTCCCTACTAAACCCTGTCTCTTCCGGTAGAAAGCGTGAACTTTACTGGGCTTCGAAATAATTTATTTTTTTCAAGCACAACCCACTTTTTCTGGAGCACTGAAATTATGACGTGAGACCTATAACGTAGCTTTATGTAAAGTTACCACAGTTGGCAATTTTTCCGACTGTAACAATTAGCTCGTTTTGAAAAACGTTTATTTACTTATTACACGTAAATACTTCATACACATTTTGCAATATGTGCAACATCGTTTAAAATACAATTTTTGCTATAATTAGTCATAACATCATAGATTACATATTCATCATTCCCTATTTTATACAATATAACAATTAAAAATGACAATTGTTGGTTATCTCAATATTGTGATTTAACAAATAGCTTAATAATTAACACTATATTATTTCAATAGGTATGCCTTAACAGTATCACATGATTAGATGCTACGATACAAAAAACAAGCTGTAAAAGGAATTTACATAATTTTAAAGCATTTGATTAAGTTTGCATATTTTACGTCTCCAAACTATGCTAAGGGATTTCTGCGATGGAACCGATAGCTTAACGTGACTTTGGAACCACAATACACTTCCATTCAATCTAACATTTTAGAAGTCGAATGCAGTCCTCGGGCTCGAAGCCTGGGGTGTCACTACTAGATTACTGAGGTACGCAGGTACTATGTATTATGTCGTTCATGGCGAACAAGTCTTTGGCCGTCCCAAAATGACTACATTTTTTATAATAATCCCACTTTGCTCCCCCTAAAAAGCTACCGCTTAGGGTGAATGCCTGGTTCGCCCCCACTTGGCGTCGGCCCTGGAGGTACGTACATTAGTAGATCAAAAATAACTCCTTACTCTCAAATGCATGCCTATCTCTACCTTACTTGTTAAAAGTTGTTTATCATGCTCATAGATTTTACAATCAATATGAATTTAAACGTTAATGTAAAATATTAATGTAAATTTTAAACTCGCGTCTTTTTTTTATTTTTTAATTTTAAATTCTTTAAAATATTAATGTTACATGCTTGTATGGGTTTGCTGTGAGAATTTTTTTTTTCTAAGTATTTTTATGCATCCATTTTTTGCATTACTTACTGATACTTGGCGAAGAATGAAATCCCAAAGGTGACCATACTTATACCAGTGATTGAATGACTAAACCTCTATAGAAAAATTCTCATTCGCTTTGGCTTTCAAAGTTAAATTACCGAATAAACGATCAAAAAAAGGTATTCCACGCTTTTTCGAAAACAAGATCGTTACGGGGTTTGTTTTTTTTATTTGTTTTTGGTTTGGGTTTGCAATGAACCTAAAGTGAGAGAAAATGTCAACGTTAAACATTTATTTTATTTTATTTAAACCAAAGAGATCGTATAGGGTGGATTTCAATTATTAATTTTTGCAAAAATTACGCGTTGTGTTAAATAACCTCTCTTCCAACATATAGTTGATAGAAAGGTTACCGCAAGTCTGGTAAGTAAAGGGAACCAGGGTGAACCCCCCCCCAAATTATTAAATGAACTTCGGTCCTAAATTGAGACCGAAGCTAATTTATTCTATTTACTTAACTAAACATGGTTATGAAAAAACTGCAGAATTATATAATTAGGAAACACAAATTATACAATAGAAATTTAGTAGCGAAATATAAACTTTATTTCTGATGCACAATGTTAATTTACTTTACAATGGTAGATCATACCATTTTGCAACAATTGACTTCAGTACTGAGAATAACTTAAAACCAGACTTTTTTTTTATAAAACGTTTGACTAAACAAATTAATTATCAACCTATTGAAGTAGAACCCCCACTTAAATTCTTGACTGACGTTACGAACATTATTAGATATAGAGTTGGATTAAACTAATATTAAATAAGTAAAATTAAAGTTAGGTAGGGCACCAAAAATTAGTAATTAAATAAGGAAAAGAAGAAAAAGGATGCTTACATTATTAGGTTGATCCATCATGAAGAGGTCCAACGGACGTGAGGGGGAAATACCCAATTATAAAAAAAAACTCAAGTGGACATCTTGGTGTTGTAACAGTTTAGCGAAAAAAAAGCCCTGTGGTGGCGCAGTGTTGTAACGCGTTCTCCTAGTGCGCCGCTAATCCGGGTTCGACTCCCAGCAGTGCAAAGAACGCTTACTCAGAGATCTCATAAAGATCGCACTGCTCACTGTAGTCCGGGGTTTGGTTCCCTAGGCCTTTAGAGGTTCGGATTCCTCGGAAAACAGTAGGTCCCGGCGCAGCATGACCACTGTAGTCTTTGAGCCGTAAAACCAAAAAGAAAGCGAAAAAAAAAAAACTTTCTTGGTGGCCAACTTAGTAGTACTGAGATCGCCAAAAATGGTGCCAGCACACCACCAAATAGAAAGAGTTGCTCTATCGTGAAGGCCAGGACGAGTCAAGTGAATGGCGTAATTCTTTGATGTCCCGCCAACATTCACCAAAACTGCTGGTCAGTTCTCATAATTTGGGCGAAAATTTACAACTTGCCTTTAGGTATCACTTCGACGTTTCTGTTGTCAGCAAAGTTATACTGAACAAGGGTATGTTTCTTCGGTTGTATGACTTGTAGATGCCAGACGTGACCTAGTAACAGAGGTCAAATGACCTCTGTTGCAAAGTGGTTACGTCGCTGCAGGAACTGACCAGGCTTTCGGTTCATAAGTGCATAGCAACATCTATTTCTTGCCTTCCTTACTTGTTTGCAAATCTAATTGCGAGGGGTGAGAAACGTAGACTGGCTGATGCTGTAATGATGATGATGCCTTGGCCACCAAAGAAAGGAAGTAAAAGGATAAAGGAATTTTCTAATCTCGAACCATAGACGAAAGAATAGATAAATAAAAAATAGAATAATTGATTGGATTAAAAAAAATAAAATGAAGACTATTAGATGAATAAAAATAAAGAATTTAATTAAGGTAAATAGTAGTGGACATTAGTCATGCAAAAAATAATGAACGTAATTCAACTGGGTTGCCCAGTAGTATGAATAGTAAAAACCAAATACTTTTCACTGAATATTAAATTACCCTATTTTGCATAAGTGCATGAACAAGTTAATGCACTGAAAGGAAATTCCGATATCATGAATTATTACACATAAATAAAATGAACTGAACATTTTTATCAAAACAAGAATTTCACAAATTAGAAGCTATGTCCACCGTCATGCCTGTTGTCTCTGAAAAAAGGAGAATTAGTTCGATGCATATTTTATACAATAATGTTTGCCACCCACGTTTTTGTTTTTGGAGAAAAACAAAACACTGTGAAGGGTAATAATATCTTACATGCATATTTTATTAAGAAAACTAAGTTCTTGTTTGAAGATGTCTATTATATTGGAAAAGCTTGATGTATTGAGTTTATAAAATGAAGTCTATAGTGTTCATACAAGGAGTCCAGTCACTTCTTGAACTGTGAATAGTCAATATGCATGAGGCCATTTCTTCTGGGTGTTTCGATTAACATTAATGGCCATAGGTATCAAGGTCCTATTCTATGTGGAGCTGTAGTCGGCTGTCCAAGTTTTAATTCGTGCCATTTCTGTATTAAATAGTTCCACGGGTACTCTTTCCTGGTTTGGTTTCTTTCCCTTAAACAATGAAAGACGAAGGCAGAATCTGACCACAGTTTACATTTTTACAATTTGTTGTGTCTCACGGTTTAGTATATGTGAAAAATGTCTTAAATGAAAAGATGTAATGATGTAGATGGAAAAAAACATTATTTAAAATATGAAAGGTATATTTTTTTTATAATTTTTGCGACACAACAAGATTTCTTCAATTCGTTTCAACTGGACTATAAAAGGCATTAACAAATGAAAATGACATGAGATCGGTTACATTTCAAACCTTAATAACTCAAAAAGTATGGATTTCTCAGCATTTTCGCATTAATATTTTTATGGATTTCTCAGCATTTTCGCATTAATATTTTTGGCATAGAATTTTGTAAGAAATCGCGCTGTGTAGAGTTTATGCTGTCTTGGCGGAACACGCTGTTTAGACTTGTCGCCATTTTCAATGTCACTTTGTTATATCATTGAGGAATAACTTGTTTTTACATTTTTTCTACTTCATTTTATTCTTATAATTAAATATATATATATATAAAATCATTATTGAATATAATTATTGCATTAATAAAAATGTTATTTCATTTATAAATTCATGTAATATATATGGAGTTCATGTGTGTGATTCATATGATTTCTATCTGTAATTCTTAAAGAGTTGCGAAAACAATTTTGGACGATAGTGTATCTCGAGAATCCCTCAAATTCAGTTTCTCAATCTAGCTTAGCTTTGAGATGTAGATTTCGTTATAGCGAGCTGGTTGGTGGCTGAGGGGATGATTTGGTTGAGATGTAGGGTCCCCATCTAGGTACACCCCCAAACTCAAGAGGGCGGAGGGATTTCCTAATGGGCAGAGTGCTCTGTGATTAACGGCGGGATTGAACGAAGAAAAGGGGGAATATATATATACAGAGTATGGAAGAGAGTGCACCACAAATGAAATGTTATAACATTTGCGGCCGCTACCATCACTTCCTCCACCCCCTTAATGTATGCCTGATGAGTTGCTTTCAGGGGCTGGGGTTTTCTGGAAAAGTTTTTACTCGTGAAGTCTCTTTACAAACAACGGCGACTTTAAAAACGTTTTATTCCTTTGTTTCGGAACTAAATCATTCTGAATGGACATACGATGAAGAAGGAAATTTTCTCCAAATGTTCCTGTGCGTCTATAAAATCTGAAGAGAAAAAAATACTAAAGAGAGCTTTATACATCCCAATATAAAAGTACCCAGAGAAGGTGCATTTCTGGAAAAAAGAGAAAACATAATATACTTTAAAAATTTTAGACTATTTTGCCAAACCGTTAGTCAAAATCCAAAGGGGTGAACTAAAATTATGGACTTTTTTTCATACTTTTTCTAGTTCTACACAGACTTTATGCTCTCACGATGACTTATGCAATGATCACGAAACATATTCACAATCACGTACGTACTTATTCTTTTTACTGCAGTAAGTTCCAAGTTTCTAAAAAGTACGATTATTGAGCATGTATTGGCATCGATGTACAATTCCATGGAAATAATTTTTTTCAGTTTTATTATGGTACTTTTTCTACATTAACGAATTGAGGTATTTAAACAGGGCGGAATTAATATATTCCAGCGCCTGAGGCAAAAAAAAAATATTTCAGCGCTTTGCATATCTTAGACACAAAACCTACATCCTAGGCTGCACCTAAGGTGTATCCTAGTCTGTAATTAGGCATATCCTTAGCTGTACGAAATGCGTCCCCTGTGAAAGTGGCTGCCCTGTCAGTTTCTTTCTGTATCCAGAACCACACTACATGGTCACAAATCACCAGACACTTTCAGTTTTAGACATTTTTTCAAATTTCTGAAGAAATACTGGATGAATTGTTCTTCAACTTCGGTGATATAAAGAACATACTTGAACTCAAACTTTTCAGTGAAGATTCACTGACGAGTGCATTTAGGGGACAGTCAACAAATTGAGCAAAAAAAATATTTATGATCACCCTGTATCATAAAAACAGGAAATAATCAATTAACCATAAAAATGATTTTATTTGTTATGTGCAATGCTTCTGTGCATTTTCGTAAGAATAGGAAGTGTATCCACGAAGATAAGAGCGTTTCTTTGAAGCATCCCATTCCTTTTCGTATAGGCCCTGCGGTGGCGCAGTGTGGTAACGCGTTCTCCTATTGCGCGGCTAATCCGGGTTCGACTCCCAGCAGTGCAAAAAGAACGCTTACTCAGAGATCTCATAAAGATCGCACTGCTCACTGTAGTCCGGGGTTTGGTTCCCTAGGCCTTAAGAGGTTCGGATTCCTCGGAAAACAGTAGGTCCCGGCGCAGCATGACCACTGTAGTCTTTGAGCCGTAAAACCAAAAAACAAACAAACCTTTTCGTATGTTTTTTTCTCACAAAATGCAGAGTTTCAAATAGAATTTCACGAAACTTACACAAAGCTTGTAAACCTATAAGAGAACCGTTATACTGCGAATAAAAATTAATATATGGAATATTTAATGAGATGTGAGCATTTAAAAAATGTTTTTAACTGCACATGCGCAAAACACATGATTATTTTTCTTTCAGAAGTCGGTAGCCAACTTTATAGGAAAACTTATATAAAAATTCCTATTGAATGTCATGAAAATTCAAAACGATATCGGCGATAGAGTGAATTGCATTTCAGTGTAGTTTCTGAAAGTAGCTGGATGATAAGGCATTTCCAGAATACTTCCACAATTTTTTTTTCTAAATACATGGCTAAGCTATATGTTCCGATCTTATAAGTATTTGATCTCTTCAGTATTTTATAAAATAATTTGTAGAAGAAACAGCTTCGAAAAATCGTTAAAAACCTAAAATTATTCATGCGGCTAATAAAATTTATATTAGTAGTGTAAGAATTGGAATCGTCGGCTTGAGACATGAATTTTTGTACACGATTCTAAGTTTTCTAGACTCTATAGTTTAGCATAACATATTCTAAGGAGTGTTTCTTAGAATATATTCCGGCATATATGTACCGGCACGGAAAGCCGTAGCCAGGAAAATTCTCGGGAATTAATATCATTTTTTTTTCAGTTTTAAGTAAAAAAGCAAGAATATCTTATCAAAAATATTTTGGGGGCAGAGCCGGGCCCCCCGTTATGAAGCCCCTTCTGCCCCCCTCTCGTCTGTCCTGACCTAGGCCGAATGAAACCAATAGTATTTATAATAAGACATCAGTATATCGTTTTCCCACTTTTAACCGTAATGACTTCTAGCATTCTTCTAAGCATACTTACCTTTCCTTACGGTGAAGTAGAGAAAAAAAAAAAATTTTATCCGGTTTTACATCCTACTGAAGCCCAGCGCTCTCCGTTTTTCTACTAATCCCTCATCAAAGATTTAATTTTCTAAGCGACAAATATTTAGATCCCTCCGGAAAAATGCAAATCTTTATGCAGCGTTATATCAGCTACTATAACCCTCCTTGCGCCATAAATCATAACATTGGCATTGGAAACGTTTTCATTTCGAAAGGTGTGCATCTGAACGTTTCTCCAATGACATTATAAAACTTTTACCAGGGTTACATGGGAAGGGATTGTTGGCCAAGTTTGAAAAGTGGTACTGCAGCTAGTTAAACAAGAATCCTCTGTAAACAATGCCCGTTCTATTCACTAGAAAATTTGCAATATAAGATAGAACGCAGAATCCAATAGCAGCCAGAATGATTTTCTTTTACAGCAGCTTTCAGAGAATCATTGCACAAGACAAATGAATAAATACTCCGGAATACAGAGACCCACAAGCATGATACCCAAAATTTGATTAGGTAAGTTGCTGCAGTAAAATACACCCAAAAATATACTAACTTGGGCTAATGAATGTACACTCTTTTTTTTCAAGTGACAAAGTTTTCCAGTACCATTGTCCACGTAAGTACAGTAGCATGGGCGCCCATACGAGTACTCCTAGGAGGCTGAGAAAAATTAATGAGTACTTCTAGGTGGGTGCTGAGAAAAATTATTACCTCCTTCTCAAAGCTGTCGAGAATTTTAGTGAATGTACAAGATACCAAAACGCTACAAAAATAATTGATACTGCTTGACAATTAGTAATGAGCTAAAAAGTACCTTATTTTAAAATGTGACTGTAAAACTTTTGAAAGTAAATGCATAGCAGGTTCGAGCAAATAAAATTTTTAAATGGCTGGGGGGGGGAGGAGATCGAGCTCCACTTCTGCTCCCCATATGGGCGCCCATTTACAGTAGTAGTGTAAATTTAGTGTGCAGGGTAGATTAGTAGATAAAATTAGTGTCCAGCTCAGATAAATTGTGTAAAATAACGCAAGTTTTAGCTATCTTTATTTAGCACATACTCTCTTTAAATAGGATGTACTAAACAACACATAATATCACAATAGTAATTGCAAGAAAAGTCACGACTACAACAACAACAAAATTCAACAACAGGGATTCCTCCTATACTCCTTGAATGTTTTATTTTACTTCATTAAATATTGAAAACTGCATTACGGTAAAAAATTGTAAATTTAATCCCTTAAATGAGCCAAGAAAATTTTTTCGTTTATCTTAAGAAAATGCCAATTAGGAGGTTGATGAAAATAAATATGCCCAAAAGTATAGCTGAAATAATAAGCATGAATGTCAGCAAGACTATGCCAATTATATTTCCGTAACATAATAACCCCTCGTATGTATAAAGTCAGAGATAATGTCTATAAGAATTTCTAAACTCATTAAAACACTGAAATATTATATATGAAAAGGCCTTCCTCATTATATGTATATATACAGAGCATGATAAGAAATTCTTATGAACATTATCTGACCTGAGGGAACCGCTATTCTGTCTCAAAACAACATAATTAACGATCCTCTTAACCAACCCTTCTTTGAGCACATTGTCAACCTAAATTAAATGAAAAAACCCCCTATTATCATTAAGATGGTAGCTCACAGACCCTTAACAACTCATAATACTTCAGTGGCCACTTCGTTCAGTTACATTATTATGAGGATGATTTTGCGTTAATTTCCTAAAATAAAAAAATCAGGATAACTTGAACAATCTGAAAAAAAATTACCTCAGGATCTTCTCTGTCAGACAAGAGATCCTAAACATTAGGAATATCCTAGAAAAGAAAAAAAAGGCTAATTTACAAAAAAGCACCTTGAAAAAAGCTGTGGAAACATCATTAAAAGGAGTCTTAGGAGGTACCATCCATACGAAAATGAATTACATTTATCGTTATCTTCCTGGCGAGCCACAGAAACATCTAACAGGATACCAAAGGTGATAGGCGGTCAGGAAAATCTTGAGAATTGATGTCTGAGAAGGAATGGTGACACTCTTTATAGTTAAAATCATGTGATCGGCGTATGAAGAGATAAGGAGAAGGAATGCTGCTAGTGACGGAGAATATCTGAGGGTAAATACATGGCCAGTAAGCGATGTTTTCTTACGATAGTACACGTACTCCCATAGTGGGGACATCCAGAACCCTGTTTTACACAGCTGCATATACATCGAGCAGGCCAACGCCGGTCTTATTTACAAAAGAGTTCTCCAAAACTTGCCGAAGACGATTCAACAAGATAACGGGGCGGGAAAACGGACCCCAACTAGACTAAGAATAAATAATGAGTGGAAGCAATGCTTGTTTTTGAAGATTTACGCACCATGAGCGAGACGACAGGAAACAGAGTATCTCTTTTCGAGAAGACCCCAAAAACGCAAACACGACATTGAGAAAACTGTTTTGCCTTGCACCCTATCTTGATCAGACCGCCTACCTCGAGGGATAGAGAACAAAGGACATAACATGCTGAAGAACCACCCGAAACGAATGACAGTGTAATTAAAATAATAATAAATAGACGAGATGTACCTGTACATGTTTTTTTTTCGCTAAAAATTTTATGACCCCCCCTCTTCACACGATGGGTGTGATATCAATAAAATATAAATAACCGTTACAAGATATACTTATAAAACGATTTTCCCACCAAATTCTTATCACTTTATGCGGTAGGGATATGATTAAAAATATAAAAGCAATGACGACACTATGAAATGAATATTAACCAAGTCTCTCCAAAATCCTTATCGACGCGTCC
>QLNU02015360.1:198626997-198641396 GCA_006491805.2 Dysdera silvatica
GATCATTCGAAAAGACAGATATAGTTCTGCGCCAATAGTTTTTCGCTATTTTTTTTTTTATTTTTTTTTTAAAGTGGGTTCGTTAAAGTTGAACCCACTTTAGTATGTCAACCAAGGTCTCCACTCGAACTAGACTTTTTAGAAGCGCATTATATTAAAGTCATCTTTTCCAATATAGTAAATGACCATAAAATCCACGCCTTTTTTCAGCTGTCCTTGAACCACCTTGCTACCAGAGACGGCACCAACAACAGAGCCTAAGAACAGTGACCGAAATAGCTTTTTAAAATAACTGTTCCAAAGGATGGTAACACGCCTCGTATTTACAATGTTGTTCATCTCCTGATGAAGACCAGCGTGTGACTGGTTGAAATGCGATTGAGTTCTTCTTTGAGTTTTTATTTGTATTATACCCAATAAATACGTTGAAGATTGCAATTCATTTTTAAATACTGAGTGTTCTTCAAAATACCATATATATACTATTACACATATAGTACATGCATAGTATGTTCTTACGATTCTTGATGAAATGATATATTTTAGTCTCAATATTATGGAAATAATATGAAAGAGTTATTTCTTGACATGTATATAATTAATAAAATTTTGTCTCTGGTCCAACGTATAAGAAAACGTTCCGTAACATTTCGAAAACTTCTATTCCTTTTAAAAAGGATTTCTTTATAAAGGAGATAGTCGTATTCTTTTGTTTGATATGTATCTATAAACATAAGTTACAACAACTAGTTTATCATAAACCCGACTTACATATAAACATTATTTGCATTTACTGTGAATTAAGACTCAATCTTATAAAACAATTTTCACCGATGTCGAATCGCTATTGAATTTTAAGAAGTATACTCAAAAAAGGACTATCCTTTCGATTATCTCAATTCGTCACTTCGTTTCTAACTTCATTTTAAAGCCTTAGGCAGTACAGGCTCTACGTATAATTTAAAATAAGACGACCCAAGGATATGTTTTTCACAATCGTCACAGCTCTGAAATCATTTGTGCTGACACATTGTTTTAGTATTTTCGAAAGAATCAGAAACCATTTTTCTAAGACATTACTAAGACCTCAATGTATTCAGAAAGTCGTTCTTTTAAAGTCGCTACTTATATGAGTTGGATTTGCTGTTTCTGAGAGAGTATATAAGGGACATTTCTGCAATTTTTCACTATATACGAAAGCAGTTTCAATTTTAACCTTTCGACTGTTATTAAGGCATCTCGATAGATGAAGACATTATAAAATTGAAAGATTTAGAACAAATATATTTGTTTAAAAAAAGGAAAAAGAAGCTAATAATTTTGGGCATGTACAGTAAACTCCCTTTTAATAGGTTATGATGGAACCTGGGCATCGGCCGGCTAGTAATTTGGCCGGTTAATTCAAAAATTAAGTTACTAGTATACAAAGGGTTGTAAAAATGAGGTATTGTAATGAAAAATTCTAAATTAATTTTCTTAAAAGAGTATATAATCATTATTAAATAAAAAGAACTTAGACAAGCAGCAGCAACATGTTGCAGCAGCGTCATAAAGAAAATGACCAAAACTGGGCGGCGAGCAGGTCTTCGTTAAAAATGAGTAGTGAAAACCGGTTTCAAAACTTCTCAGTGGTCCAGTATGTAAAATTACCGTTTTCTGACTCATTAGGTTCCCCCCAACTCGCATTGTCGGTTGCTTGCGCTGTTTGAGCGTTCTGTCTGGGCGCCGCCTTCGGCAGCCACATTTCCCAAAGCCTCGCCCTTTGCCAAATAATGTAAAATGTAAATAATGTATGACTCGCTGGGTTTCGACTCCCAAATAAGTTATTAATAATGTGCTTGTCTGCATAAAGAATTTGTTTGCGTTTCATAGCGCAAGAGATGTTGCTGCTGCTTGAGGAGTCTGAAACTTCATTTAATGCCAGGACTACGGATTAGTGTAAATGGTCGTCAGGCGTTGAATACTATTGTATGTCAAATCTGGATGATGTTTTTTGGCACCCACACACAAAAAAAAAAAGTTTTCCTCGCCCATTCTTGGCGGAAACAGGCTTTGGGACGGGCAGAGCGCCATGTTCCCAAGCCTCTTTTTACATCACTTCTTAATGTGCCATGTCTAGAAACTTCCTGACAATGTGACACGTGTTTAGGATTGTGGCTTTTTGTATTTCAATGTAGGTGTTTGGGTCAATGTTGAGTATCTCCAAATTCGTCGCAAGCGTTTTTGGTACTATCCCTGTTGCTGAGATGACTAACGGGATGATGAGGATCTTTTCCATACCCCATATATCTCGTACTTCATGTCTGAGATCTTGGTACTTGGTGATTTTCGTTGTGTAGGTTGTCTGTATGTTATTGGTGTTGGGTACTGCTATGTCGATTAAGTACGTGGTCTTATTCGATTTATCGACGAGGGTTATGTCAGGACGGTTATGTGGGACTGTCTTGTCTGTTATGATTGCTCTATCCCAGTAAAGCTTGTGTGTTTCGTTCTCATGCACGGTCTCTGGCTCATATTTGTAGTACGGGCATTTTTCTGTCAGAAAGCCAGCATTCGCTGCCAATTTCTGGTGGACTATTTTCGCTACTTGATCGTGTCTATGTTTGTAGTCTGACTGCGCAAGGATCTTGCATCCTGCCATCACGTGTTGGATTGTCTCCGATGCCGCATGACAGTGTCTGCATTTGTCGCTTTCTATGTCTTTTCTCTGGATGAATTTCTGATTGTTCCTTGTTGCGATCACTTGGTCTTGGATGGCTAGCATGAATCCTTCTGTCTCTGGCTGGAGAGTGCCTTTGGCCAGCCAAGAATTTGATGCCTTTTTGTCAACGTGTGGTTGTTGCAGGTCATTGTAGTGCCTGCCATGTAATGGTTTTCCGGCCCAAGTTCTCAGTTTCTGTTCGTTGGCTGTTTCCAGGACACGCTCTTCGGTACTACACAGGTTTAGTGGCGTGTAATTTGCATCTGCTTGTATTATGGCTTGGATGAGTGGCGATCGGGGACTCTTCAACTGGAAGTATTGCCTCATGCTCTGGATCTGCTTGTCATGTAAGTCTTTGAGGTCCGCTTGTCCGCGTCCTCCTTCTTCCCGGGGTAGTGTTTGCCGTTCAATTGCCGTTGCAGGGTGTAGTTGTCCGGCTCTTCTCTGGATGGTTCTCATTTTCCGCTGGAGTTGTTCTAGTTCAGTGTTGGACCATTTGATGATCCCGAAGGAGTAGGTGAGCACTGGTACCGCATATGCGTTAATTGCTTGCGTGGTGTTCTTCCCGCTCAGTTTCGTCTTCACAATGCTTCTAAGTCTTTCTTGGAATGCTTGCGTGAGCTGGACTTTGACTTTCTTGTGCTCCTGTTGCCGTTTTTGCATTATCCCTAGGTATTTGTAGGTTTCGCCCTCGTCCAAGGTCTTCAGTAGTCTCCCGTCTTCGAGTTCGATGCCTGGTAAATCTTCTTTGCTATTCTTCTGTATTTTGCACTTATCGAGGCCGAATTCCATTCCTATGTCCTTGGAGAATGTCTCTGTTATACTGATGAGTTGTCGGAGTTGGGTGATTGTTGGCGCGTATAGCTTGATGTCATCTACGTACATGAGGTGGGAGACTTTATGTAGGTTTCTCTTGTCTTTCTTCAGCATGTATCCGTATTTACTTGTGTTCAGCATCCTTGACAAGGGGTTTAACGCCAAGCAGAACCACTGGGGGCTTAGTGCGTCTCCTTGAAAGATTCCGCGGCGGATGGGGATCTCGGCCGTTTCTATTTTACTGTCTGGCGTGTTTAGCTGTAACCGGGTTCTCCATTGTTTCATGCTGCTCTGTAGGAATCGGATGATTGAGGGATGCACTTTGTATATGCTGAGTATTTCAAGGAGCCACGAGTGTGGAACAGAGTCGAAAGCCTTCTTGTAGTCTATGTATGCGGTGTTGAGTTTTCGCTTTTGTTTTCTTGCTTGTTCCAGGATAACTGAGTCGATGGTAAGCTGCTCTTTACATCCCAGAGTCCTTTTCTGGCATCCCTTTTGTTCTTCGGTCATTAGGTTGTTGCTTTCGCTGTGCCGGTTTATTTTTTCAAAGATGCATCCTGTAAGTGTCTTGTACAGGGTGTTCAGGCACAATATATATATATATTTTTTTTGCGCTTATACCATCGCTATATATATATATATATATATATATATATATATATATATATATATGTTGTTATAAAGGAGTTACTACGCTCGTGGCGCCATCTGTCGATCGGTGAAAGTAGTAACAATGAATAAAAACAGCGTTACTACGCTCATGGCGCGATGTCTTGATCGGTGAAAGTATTAATAATGAATAAAAATACCATTGGGCCATTAAAACCGGATTTGTAGCCTGCTGACGACATGCCAGCATCCGGAACGCCGTTGGGATAACTATCGGTAACCCAGCGACGTGAAAAAGGCTATCTCAGACTCTGATGATATGAACCATAATGAAAATATGAATGGAGCATCGGTTGTCTCGCTCTTAAATCAGAACCGCGTTCGGACTTTAAGCAGAGGGGCCAGTTCGAAAAATATGCAACAGTCTCTCCTTGGAGGTGTCGGCGGTTGTAGCGGCGCCTCCAACTGTACGGCTACTAGAACCAACACAGCCCAAAGTGCTTTGCAGCCTAGTATAGGTGCAACCACTAGGGCTGAAAGACCACGCCAGCGCATGTCATGGACAATAGATATGAACACCTACATCATGCGCACCTACTATACGATTACAAAGCTGGAAACAGACATGACAAATTACAGACCCACACTTCACGCCAAATTCGCACAACAGTACCCACACCTGGACATCAGTATAGAAAGGATAACAACCCAACGCAGGAACATAATAACCAGAAATCTCTTAGCAGAGCCCATACTACAAAGGTTAAGAGATGAAGTCGCCAATGACCTGGCAAACACTTCAACCAGTGTGGCCAACCCTGAAGCACCAGCTAGTAGCGCAAGAGAACCGCTCCAACCAAGCATAGAAGAAGAAGAGAGGAGGGACGTGGAGAAAATGGAAGAAGGTTTCCAATGTGCCCTGGCGGAATATGAAGGCTCGGATGCCGCAACAAGGCCAAGAATACCACGCCAACCGGCATCTTGGAAACTCTGCAAAGCAACCAAGATCCTCAATGAACATACTCTACCACTACACCTACAGAACCACAACTCCCTACAGGAAATACACACCGCCATATACTGTGCAGCAGTAGCGGCATCACGCGCCAATGGGTACGAAGTAAGGAACGAAGGCCGAAGTAACAGAGGAAACAAAGCCCAACCACCATGGCAAGTGAGACTGGAGAAAAGAATAGAAGAGCTCCGCAGCAGCATAGGGCGAATAACCCAGTACATGCAGGGAAATAGGGGTAAGAAATTAGTGAGGAAAGTGAAGATGGCCCTTAAGAGAAATAGGATTCATACAAGACACGAAGAGCCCAATAAACACATCAGCGAATATCTGGATACCCTCAAACAAAAACTGGGTGTATACGCCAGAAGACTCCGAAGATACAAAGACTATACCAACAAAAAACAACAGAACATGCAATTCCAAGCAAACCAGAAGGCCTTCTACAGGAAGCTTCGAGAGACCCCAGCGAACAAAGACAAGTACGAAGCCCCAAAGCCAGCAGAAATAGAGACCTTCTGGAAGACACTATGGTCCAATGAAGTACAGCACAAAAGCGCCCCCTGGATTCAGCAAGAAATGGAGGCTACGAGAGGAATAGAGGAGATGGAGTACACGGGCATCACGATAGAGGAACTCCAGCAGGTAATCCAACGTACGCACAACTGGAAAGCACCCGGTATTGACGGCATACACAACTTCTGGTACAAGAAATTTACCAGCGCCCATGGCCCATTAGCCAAGGAACTTACGGCGATAATTGAAGACCCCAGCAAAATGCCTGAATTCCTCTGCAAGGGAATAACTTACCTCCTACCGAAGGACCAGGATACCAGTAACCCAGCGAAATACCGACCCATTACGTGCCTGAACACCCTGTACAAGATACTCACGGGGTGCATCTCTGAAAAAATAAGCCGGCACAGCGAAAGCAACAACTTAATGACGGAAGAACAAAAGGGATGCCAGAAAGGGACTCTGGGATGTAAAGAGCAGCTTACCATCGACTCAGTTATCCTGGAACAAGCAAGAAAACAAAAGCGAAAACTCAACACCGCATACATAGACTACAAGAAGGCTTTCGACTCTGTTCCGCACTCGTGGCTCCTTGAAATACTCAGCATATACAAAGTGCATCCCTCAATCATCCGATTCCTACAGAGCAGCATGAAACAATGGAGAACCCGGTTACAGCTAAACACGCCAGACAGTAAAATAGAAACGGCCGAGATCCCCATCCGGCGCGGAATCTTTCAAGGAGACGCACTAAGCCCCCAGTGGTTCTGCTTGGCGTTAAACCCCTTGTCAAGGATGCTGAACGCAAGTAAATACGGATACATGCTGAAGAAAGACAAGAGAAACCTACATAAAGTCTCCCACCTCATGTACGTAGATGACATCAAGCTATACGCGCCAACCATCACCCAACTCCGACAACTCATCAGTATAACAGAGACATTCTCCAAGGACATAGGAATGGAATTCGGCCTCGATAGGTTAAAATCGGTAAGTGCACTGCAAATCGATAAAACTACACCTAGTGCCCATATACGCTAGAAAATTAAATCAAAATATGATTGAGGGAAACCTCGTGTTACTTTAGTCCTATAATGTTTTAAGATATATTTTTTACGTAATGTGAAAATGCCAACAGAATAAAATACAATGTTTATTTCAGATTCAAAGGGAGCAGGGACGTTATTTTTGTGTGAAACAATTTGTATTCTTTCGTGAGTCAGCGGGACACATAAAACATGTCGGAGGGCCGCGGGTTGATGACCCCTGGATTAGAAAAAATGAACAAAACCCCTGGACAAAAAATTTACAGAGATGAGAAACTGATTAGGCCAAGTTAACTATAACAAGGAACTAATCACGGCAACAAATTAACTAGGGTAAAGGATATGATCAAGGTGACATTGTAAGAATACGCTGATTTCAGCAAATCATATAAAATGCAATTTGTGAAACTCCCCAGTTTGACCATCTTTGTCAGAGCAGATACAGTAAATTGTTCTCGTTAAGGTAACAGTTAAGCATTTAGCAAGCGTCGATCATTTTGTTCATTTGTTTGGTTTGGTAACATTGCTTCGTCGACCGTAGTAATTTATTTCGATCCGTTCATAAAAGCTCAGTGATTACTTAGGAAGATGCTTTGATCTTTCGCAAGTCAGAAGGTTTTGGGAAAATATTTGTAGTTTCTAAAGATAGCTTCCCTGAGATGAAAATCGAGAACAACTACCTTATTAACGCAGTTTGCGAACGGACTTTCTGCCAATGGGGATTACAACTAACCAAATATTGAACTTTAAATATACTACATGTAATTATGATACAGAAATAGTTTTAGTAAAGGCCTAAGTAAATATACTATACTAAGTTTAGTTTTAAAAACGCCGAAACATTATTTTTATAGAAGCTCCATCGGCGCATTTAACTTGGAAAAAGTATATTCGGAAGAATTCATTTCATTCCAAAGGGGTGCTTATGATTGTGGTTAAAAAGAAGGTCTTCAGAGAAAATGTGGATCTCTGCCAGTTCTCGCTCATAAATTGAATATATGGAGTTTGACAAAGACCAGCAATATAAGGTAAAAAACTCAAAGAAAAATTAAGAATGGAATTAGCATGACTAAGAACGATTGAAAAAATGACATTTGGGTGGAAAAGCAAGCAAGATTTGACGATATTGTTGTCCAAGTAAGCAAATGGAAGTTGTGATGGGCTGAACGTATATTGAAATAAGTAATAAACGATAAAGAGAATTAAAATAAATTGGATACAATGAAGATATTAACGATCAAGGATCAAATGTTAAGTTGGATACTATGAAGATATTAACGATCAAGGAACAGTATCCTTAGACAAAATAAATGCTAACATATCATGGAAATAAACAACTAGTTACTGGTATGGAGAAAAGAAGTCCACAGAGACACCATTCAGTAATTTATTTATAAGGAATCAATAAAAGATAGTGATACTATTCATTATGTACTTTCATTATGCAAGTAAAGGTTGCATTTATCAGCGTTGTCTTTGTATACCAAATAATGCATTTAATCTAAAGTATTTGCCAAAACTACTTATGTCCTTATTCTCCTTTTCAAATTAGTGATTCAGTTAATAGATACGACAACTCTAATACATAAAACTGTGTAGGGTTTTCATAAACTAATAGTACAAGAAACAATTTTTATAGTCCTGAAATAGTAATCTCAAAAATAGTTATCAGATATGCAGAGCAAATCAAAACGCTTTCATATTTTCAAATCTTCAAGATGAAAACTTGTCTTTTATAAAATTCCAACTGCTTTTCGCATTTACTTTAAGACAAGAAGGGATTATATGGGTATTTCCATAATGAGCAATGAATAATTTACTTAGAGCTATTGTAGAGACATTACATTTCCTTGGCGAGGGAGAAAGTTGTGTGAAACGTATTTGGAGATAGATGTGCATGATAAATGGTATAATACGCAAACTCTAACCAAAGCATCCTTGAAAACCCTAATTTAACATCAAATCGTAAAACTTTGTTTCATATAATAGTTGTTATCAAGAGATTCTAAAAGCTGCTTTAATGTGTTTTGGTCTAAACCGTAGCAATTCGTCTTGTCAAATATCGTGCAACTCCGATAAAGTTAAAGATGTAGAGCTCTCATTACCATTTGTACTTTCCACATATCTCGCACCTTTCTAATACAATTGAGATCGAAAAGTGTATGGTCTAGGATAGCATAGGAAATCCTTTCACGTCTATGGCATCATTTCTACACTCACTACGTGCGCTATTTTGTCGTAATCTCTAGAACAGCGTTTCTCAACTTTTTAATCGTTGTGGAACCTTTGAAACAATATAAACACTTGAGAGAATCCCTACACAAAAGTTATTATACCTGTGTCATTATTGGTACACAGAAGATGGTAAAGACCGGGGATTAAATAGAGAGAAGAAAAACAACAAAAAATAAAAACTGCAACTGGTTAAAATTCGAGACTTTATTCCCAATATTTCGGTTACTAAATCTGTCAACCATTATCGAGAGGACAAAAACGTATATGGTAAAATGGCGAGAAAAACAAACAAACTACATATAATAGAATGTTTTAAGTAGGTTCTTCGCTGTCTGGTAACATGTAAAAATATATTGCTGGAATTATTTTGTGGAAATATTTTTTAAGAATTTTTAGTAATTGTAAAAATAGTAATAAAAGATGTGAGTGGAAGTTTTAAGCAATGGATGAGGAAGAATAAAACGAATGCAAAAATTGCTTAAAGAAATTTTTGAGTGAGCTGGTTTTATTCTGGCGGAATGCGTTTGGATATATTTAAGGGGTGAACTTGTGAGAAGGATTCCCAGCTTTCTAAAACAAAAGTTTGCTTGTGAGATTTGGAATATTTCGGTGCAAAACTTCCGTATTATCTCAGCGAGGAGTGTGTTTTTCTTCGAAGGCAGGCTGGGATAAACGTGAATAGGTAGTGTTATTTTGCTGTATGGCTCTGGGTGCTCATGTTTCCTTTGTTCGAGAGTTCTTGAGGTTTGGCCTATGTATGGTGGCGCTGTGAGCAAGGGATATGGTAAACGGCGTTGATGTTCTGGTCTGTTGATATTTTGTATTTTGCATTAACCTATTGCTGTCGGAGTGTTGAGAGTGGTTTGTATTCAACTTCTTTCATTAATATTTTTAAAATTATTAAAAATTCTTAAAAAATATTTACTCAAAATATATAATTACAGTAATGTATATTTACATGTCACTAGACAACAAAGAACGTGTTTAAAACATTCTATTGTATAATTAGAGTTTCGTCTTTTTCACCATTTTACCATAAGCCTATATGTTTTGCCTTCTTGATAATGGTTGACTGATTTAGTAACCGAAACATTAGGAATAAAGTCTTAAATTTTGGCCAGTTGCACTGTTTTTCTTCTCTCTCTTTATATCATTATTAATATCTCTTCCTTTATTATTTATAAACTTAAAAGTCATCAGAAAACATCACATATTTTTCTGATAGCTGGTTTAACAAAAAATAGCTTTATGTTATTATATAAGAAATTTATTGATAATGCGAAAAAAAAACTAAAAAAAAACCTACATCCTAACTGGCTTTAGGGGACATTCACACACACACACACACACACACACACAAAATAATATCATATCTGACAAAACACAAAAACACAAAACATGCACGAAAGTTTAACATGGGCATACGGGGCGCTCCATGGGCATAAAAACGGTGCGAAAAATGGAATACCACTCTGCCAGGGTTCAGTTATTTGACTAAGGGGCGCTGTAGTTCCGCAGCGCTTATGAACTGGCGACCGCCATTGCTATTCGTTACTATTTCTTGTGAAACCCCTAACAATGTCTCGAAGTACTCTAAGGTTCCTAAGAAGCCCGGCTGGAAAAGACTGTTCTAAAGAAACCAACTCTGTCTTCTTGTAGAACGTCGACATGTTTTCCATTGTAAATATATACTTAATGTACTTTTGAAAAATTTATATTTTTCTGTTCTAAAATACTGAAATGGAGCACTCTAACTTATTTTCCCATTCTATTTATAACGCCAGCGAGTTTTGTAGCTTGGTGTCATTCTTATATTTATTAATATATGAATTTACTTCGTTTTTATTCAAATACTTATTAAACATAAACATTAAATATGCATTTGATAGCGAAAATATTTCCATGTCATAATTTGAAACTTGAATTCTTTGCCTTTTCACAGGTATAGATAAAATTTAAATTTTATAAAATCTGTAGTTAGAAATGAATGAAAATAAAATTTTCATTTCTTTGCAGAAGTACAAAACACATTGGAATTAATTATCTTTCATTTATTAAAAGCTAATCAACATATTTCAATAAACACATTAACATAGTAATATATAGATATATATTATCATAGCTTTGGGAAACTCAAAGTTGGATGTATAAATACCGGACATCTAGACTTCCTTGACACTTCGCTTGATAAAGGGAACAGAAGTTTCGAACCGTTGTGGATATTTTGTTCATGGTATATTTTACCTTCTTTTATTTAAATCGTTATTTCGATCAGTGTCAACAATTTTACTAATTATATTAATATAATTTTTTTATTATGGTTTCCTGATCGTCATAATTAGTTAAATTAATTCAAAATTTCCATTCTTCGGAACATAAAAGAAAAATACTGAAAAATCTTTTTGATCACTTTAAGAAACATCAAAAATAATCTATACCAATTATAAAAATACAAATTAATCTTTGAATTGACTTCATGTGGTGAAATGTTTCCTAGAAGCAAGACAGAAAAAGATTAGACAGCTTCGAAATAAGAGAAAGGGCATAACCGAATATTTTATGAGGGGATGTTGATTTATATAGCACTTTACATATACGGAGCGTGTTTACACGACTTTCTGTCATTAACCAAGGACATGAGGAGCCGGGAGAGGAGAAAAGATGGAAAAAAAACTGTTCCGGAGGGACATAGAAATATTGGAATAACTTATTCTTAGCTCTGGCTGACGTGAAAGAGGTGGTACTGACCGAGTCTAGAAATATTTTCAATATAAAAGTGTGTTCAGCATAGTTAGTAGGATATGAGCGAGTTATTTCGAAACCACTGGGGAGAGAAAAGGAAAATATTAGCCCTTTTTCTAATTCGCTTTTCCTCGAAACAGGATTGACATGGGACTGGTCTTGACATGCATCAAATACCAAATCTGTTTCATCAATCAATAAAAACCGTTTATAAACCAAATGTCATAAAACCTTCTGAAAATTTCTTTCCTACGAATACCAAACAATTTCCTTTTATATATATCTAGGGACATTTCCTGACCCATTTTCCAACTATCAATATATTTTAGATCGATATTTTCTCTGCGGTGTACTTGATATATGTACCATCTTTTTCCCTTTGCAGTTGAACAGTAGATGTTACACATCTTATGCGTACTCATTCAAATTTAAAATTTTTCAGTTTTAATGTTTCCAATTTTTGAAATGCCCGATACCGGGATTTTATGTCAATTTAAATTGCCTACTTTTGGGAGAAATATTGAATCAGTGAAGAATGGATTTAAATTATATGGAGGGGCAATGACGCAAAAAATCAAGCTGGTATTTCCATATCGACAACATATGCGTGAATATTTTCGCATAAAAATTTAGGGGTTCCTTAATTTCCGGGCACTCTGACGTTTGAGCTTCTTATTATTTACGTTATTGTCTAAACTTATAGCCTAAACATTATGGTGGATAAGAGTCGCTTTGCTCTTTCAGTCCAAATAAAAGTATGAAGTGAAGAGGGGGTCCCTCATTTATGGTAGAGCCCCGAAGCACTGCCACCATTGAAAATCCGACTTAGGTGTCATCATTAAATAATTTCAATTTTGCTGCTATTCTCAGGTTTTAATGACGTTTAATTTTCGACCCTTGAAGCGTTAAAAATAGCTTAATTCTTAGAAAACGAATCGCTGCCTTGTGATACCAGGGAATGGGGATCTTGCTATAATCTTTTAAATTCCCGAAAATTTAGATTGTCTCGTCTTGAGAGCTTTTGTTCTGAAGATAGATGGCTATTGTCGTGGTATAAAAGTATTTTCGTGTTAAGGGCACCCTTTGTTAAAGGGCCTTTTCCAAACACAATTCAGAAAATGAAAACGAAATGCCAATAAGCCGAGTTCATGAGAAAAATTGTGAAGCTTTGCAATGAAACTTTTATTATTAACCGAACGACTAGAGATTTTGAAGCAGGAACAACTCGAAAAATAAATTTTAAAGCAATACATTTTAATGGCGTAAGTATCAACAACAACTGGGGGTTAAAAAGCATTTTTAACTTTAAAAGTTAATCTTTTCGTTTATTCTCAATTTTTGAATATACATAGCACGCGTTTTCATATTCGATTCGGAAAAGTATGTTTTTTGAATAAAATTAGTACCAATAACAGGAATTATAGAATGTAACTCTGAAAGACTATTAAATGTGTTTACATTTTGTTTGCTTATTTTTAACGTTGGGGCTGTGCCTAATTTGTCGAATTCATGAAAAAGCCCCACGGGAAAAGAGTCTGGAAAAAAGGGCCGACGAAAGATTGGATGCATGTGAAATTATAATGCGAGCGTTAAGTCTTATAATGCGAAGCAATATAATAAGAGTTTTAGGCCTAACAAGAATCGAAATGCAAGCGAGCATACATATGTATGTAACATATCAAAATATAGTGTTGATTGGTGGCATGCTTTTTCCTTTTCAACTTATAGTAACTTATTATAGGTGTAAAAACAATGGAATAGATTCTCGGATATGAGAGGGGGCAGACATCATTTCCGTCCTGTTCATTTTCCAATTGACACCCCACTATTAGCTACGTTCTGCGCACGCCTATGTGTATCGAACCATGGAGTTGCGCCATAAAAACGAAATATGTGCAATTAAAATATATAGGAATGAATCGGGGCATAAGCAAAACGACGTATATATTTTTAGGCCTAACGCTCACACTATAATTTCACATACATCCAACCTTCCGTCGGCCCTTTTTTCCGGGGCTCTTCTTTCCGTCGGCTCTTTTCTCCGCGGCGCTTTTTTCTGTTTACCAATTTGCCACTATCCAACGCGTGCAGATTTGCTACTAATTTGCTTAATTTATTTTAAGGTAAGAATCACATTTGTGCAAAAATAACTTGCTTCAACTTTTAATGAGGAGAAGTTACGAAAGAGTTTAAATAATTAAAAATACAAGTAATAAATGAGTTAGGGTACTTAATGCGTATAACATATCGAGGATGTCATGCCAGAATGGTATATTCCCAATCATATACATATATATATATCATCATCATATTCAACCATTATCTATCCACTGCTGGATGAAGGTCTCTCCAAATGCTTTCCACACAAGTCTATCCTGAGCAATTCGCTTCCACGTCACCCCAACCTGTTTTCTTATTTCATCCACCCATCTAGTTTGAGGACGTTTTCTAGGTCTTCGGTGGTCTCTTGGAATCCAGTTCAGAATTTCTGTTGTCCATCGTTGATCAGTTCTTCTTGCAATATGCCCAGCCCATCGCCATTTCAGCCCTTTTACTTTAACAATGATGTCCTCTACTCTAGTTTGCTCTCTCACCCAAGTGTTCCTTTTTCGATCTCTCCTAGTTATTCCAAGCATGCACCTCTCCATGCTCCTTTGCGTTGTCTGTAACTTTCGTATTGCTCCAACTGTTAGACTACATGTCTCTGATCCTTAAGAGAGGA
>QLNU02015360.1:198641496-198659155 GCA_006491805.2 Dysdera silvatica
ATATAAATTTAATAAAATCCATCAACCCATGCAAACTCAAACCAGCCAAAACCAATTTTCCAAAGATGAAACGCAGAGCATCACCATTTCACAAAATATACCTACTGTACTTAAACAATATTCGATCCTTGACGCTTTTAGCAATATAAATTTTGAAGTATAAATGTTAAGGAAACACACAGAATAAACTCGTGATTTAAATAAAGTATAAAACAGTTATCATTCGCTAATAACGGTTAAAAATTGCAATCTCCTGAGATGCTGCTTAACAAAACCATTAAGAATTTCTTCACAGGTGAGTGATATTTCCTTGTGAATGTTTAGAAGTGCTAGTCCAACAAGTTGATCCTCACTCATACGATTTCGTAATCATGTCTTTATTCTTCTGAGCGTTAAGAAAGATCTCTCAGCAGTTGCTGTTGTGACTGGAATGATGCAAAAATGTGGATTAATCTAATAATATTTTTGAATGCAGACGTAGCAATTAGTGATTATTTTGACAGAGCGAAAAGTGTAGCACTTGGGTTCGAGGGTTTAAATGATTTGGAGATCCAATAGTGTCTCCACATATTTACTTCAGCATTTATTTTAGCAGCTCCAGAAACCAAGTCGTCCGCATACTCCTCTAAAAATGATTGAATTTTCTCAAATTGCCAATCGGTTTTCGTCACTTCGCTAGGTAAAAGAAATTATGCCCGCATCAATGTATTTCTGTGCTGGACAAATCGATCATTTAATTGTTGTATCATGAAATTGACAAAAGGGTTATATATACACCGTCAATAATACTCTTCAGGAGTATCAGCAGGCACGTTAGAGCGATTTGTTTGTCGTGAAACCATTCGTGGAAGAATAGCGGGACATCCAAAGATTTCGCCAGTTCCTGTACTTCGATAAATATTTTTTGGGAATTCTCTTCGCCATTTCTTCTTTTTTTTAACATATTAAGCATAATGTCAACCATTTCACAGCATTGAAAAAATCGACATCAACCTTCTGTATATCTTTGGCCAAGTGCAGAATTAAGGCGAATATTGAAACTGCGACTTTAAGGCAAATGATCGTATCAAACTTGGATAAAACGCTAGCCAAAACATTAGCTTTTCCTAAAGTTTCACTTCTTACACTTTCTGTCAGTCCATGCAATGAAATAACTAACACCTTATACATCTGATCAAATATTATCAGACTATCACGTTTCTCCACCTAGCGTGTGTGGCAAAATGGCCTAAGTCTTCGTCTATCGCAAGTTGTTGATAATTCGTCCACTTCGTTTTCTAACAGTTTTGTTCGCTGTGATGAGCTGTTGAAAAACAAACACACCTCGCTAACAACTCCTAATAGGTTTTGAATACCACGAACATCACACGCTTTACACAAACTCGGGTTTAAAGAATGACTTGCACAATGGATGTAGGCTGCTAACTTGTGTTCTTTCCGAATTTCTGCTTCAACTCCACGGAACTGGCCGGCCATATTAGCTGCTCCATCGAATCCTTGACCCCGAAGATTTTCAACATTCAGATTTAACTTTTTGAGAGTAGTAAGAATGGTTTGAACTAATCCTGACCCAGAGAGATTCGTTACTTCCACGAAAGTTAGAAAGTCTTCTCTTACTTTATCGTCGTGGTAATATCGCACACATAAGGAGAGTTGCTCATGTCGGGCACAGTCTGTCGTTTCATCAGCCAACACTGAAAAATATTTCGATTCATTTGCTTTTTCAGCAATCTTGTTCTGGATGATGAATGCGCAACAATCTATAATTTAATTCCGTACGGTACTACTAATAAACATCGCATTGCGAGGTGAGTTTTCCAAGTGCTTCCCTAAATCGGTATCTCCTGCTCTTAATTGAAATTTTAAAAATTCCCTAAAGTTCCCTTCATTTTGAGGTCCTGAAGAAGTCACATTAAATGTGCCTGTCCCTCTTCGACCACGAATGCTTACATTTTGTCTTCCACAAAATAGAAGACTGTCTATTATAGGTAGCAACCTCTTCCGGTTTCGAGAAATAGTTTCGCTAATCGATTTATTTAGTTGGACTTCAACACTTTCGGCATTTCCTTCCATAACAGAAATGAAACCTGATGCACGTAATAGTGCTGTTTTATGGTAATCCTTACCTGAATATGACCTTCACTCTTCAAGGGCGTCTTTGTATTTAGAAAGAGGAAGTGTTACTAAGTTGGCAAGCTTTTGCTGCCCTCTTTCACCTTCTGTTCTACCGAACAAAACACAAACTTTACAAAACGCACCACCTTTCAAATGACTGTATGAAAACCATAGAAACTCTGCCAACCATTTAATTTGAAAACGTCTTGCTTTTCCTCCTGAAACAAAGAAAAAATAAAGTATTATACGCTAATTGCAATATAATATGTGGGTGGGTGCTTCAAAAGCAATAAGTAAAATTTCAAAAGCTGTAGTATAGTATTTCATCTAAAGCGAAATAGAAGGGCGCAACGCCCTGCCGAATCTATTAGCGCCATGCACTTCAACTTGTCCGCCCTTGTGCCCATATGTCCCACCCAGCCCTCGGAAAATAACGCACCATCCTTCCCCGATGATAATTCAAATTCCCACGTTAGAATCCAATGCGCCCTGCATTAATTTTTTTCTAGATGAAACACTATGTAATAATAATAAATATAATTTCAAAAACTGTAGTAATATTAGTGGTATTTTCCGTATATTTTTAAAACTCTCCCTGTATTTGTAAGTGGAATTATATCGGTTGCCATCATTTTAAATATGGTGCAACATTTTTAATATTTAATTTTTTAAATACCTTGAATCACAGCTTTGAATTCATAATCTTTCGCTGGGATCCATGTTTTTGTAAAGAAATCTAGTTTTTCCTTGTCATTTAAATTCCTTCCAACAGCTGCCCCAATATCCATTGGATAGCCATATTTAGCTGCATCATCAGACCGAATCGCATTGGGTTCTGTACTTTTAATGACTGGATCCTGAAACTGCAACAATATTTGAAATAAAATAAAATTACAAATACATTTTTATACAGTACAATATACGTATTCTGAATACGTATAATATACAGCGTGCTGGGAATACGGCATTCACACCACGCTGTATGTTATTTAAATCAATTTTCTACATCAATTTAAAAATTTATGACAATTCCTAGAACGCCAAAAATCCATTTTCTCATAACACTTTAAGAAATATAAAAAGTTATTCAGAGCACGCAACTTCAGAAATGGATCACTAGATGGTAGTGCACTTTTGTGATATTGGTGGGAGTAAACTTTAAAAAGACAGGATGCTACTGTTAGTATATACAATGAAAAGTGTCTAAGGCAGAAACTTGCTCAACACGGAATTTTTTTACGGTCCCTTCAAAAGTCAATGGTAGTTAACATTAGCTACGGAAACTGTCTAACGCGGTATCGGAAAGTACTATTCAGTCCCGTCAAAGAGAAAAGCCTTCATAAAGCGGAAAATCGTTAGTAGGAAAAAAATTTTCTCAGCAGAAAAAGGAAAGAGGGTTGTAATATAATATAAATAGCAAAGTGGGGATAACGAACAAAAGACATTTTACAGATATAGAATGCCCTTGTCCGCATAGGCAGGGTGGTTTTGGGGGTTGTAACCCAACCCCTAACCCTCCTAAATGAAATTTTGTATATTTAACGGTGAAACTGCAGAACACACAACCCACTTCTTCGTCTATGGTCCTGAAATCGTAGGAAATTGCACTAGATCGCGTTGTGACGTTACATACTCTGACGTGACATACATCTGTATGATGCGGTGAAAACTGGTGTGAGACGCCATTTTATTTTTTCTTCACGTTTGTAGTGAGCGTCTAAATGTTTTCTTTTTTTATGGAATACGGTTTTTTTATCGATTGAGTGAGCCATGGAAGGGATTTAATTGCGTGTGAGTATGTGTCCGAAGAGGAAGAAATGGTGATTCCGTGTGCGAGACGTAGTGTAGACGATGATTTTCAATGGTGTTGTAGGAAACATGATAGGGTTTCTAAGTTTGGAGGGAGGAGGAAGAATAACGGAAAGGGGGAAGGAGGATCAGGATGCACAAAAAAAATTGGAGGGGGAGATGAAGAGGAGGAAGAAAATTAAGGATAAGTAGGGAGGGAAGAGGATGATTCACGAAAAGTAAGGAGGAGGAGGAGGAGGATTGACGAAAAGTATGCGAGGGAAGAAGGAGGAGGATTACCAAAAATGCCGTAAACAACAAGGAGGCTAGCGACTTTGCGATGCCGGCAACATCCGATCGCACGGAATAAATAAGAACTCATTTTTTATTTTTTTAGAAATGGGAGGAGGAGGTGGGGAGAAGGAGGAAAAAAACAGACGAGAACGGAGTAAACAACATGGCGTCTAACTGTGCCAATTACCAGTGTTGCCAGTACCGATTGCCAGTTTTGGAAAACACGGACTAGTATCGGGTGGGTTGCGTGTTCTGCAATAATGCCTATTTAACATAGGAATATATGTGTTATAGCTCTGTAACCCCTCCCATTAAGCCTATAACCCCCTTATGAACTTTCTGCCTACCTACTCTTGTCCGATCACCATTTATACCACCACCCACCCACCATAGCATACCCAGAAAGTTCATAAGGAGAGGGTTACAGGCTTACAATGGGGGGTTACAGAGCTACAACTCCATTGTATTTACATGTATACTATAAACAATTTCATCGCAATGGGGGTTACAACCATAATCGCGACCACCCCCCCCTTGCGTATGCCAGTGCCACCCACTTCTTAAATAAAAACGTTCATTATTAACCAGAACGAAAAGTCACTCATATCGACTTTATCAATTCATGGATAAACCCACCGCAAGAGAGAGAGAGATTATCTTTATACAAGGGAATCATTATCTTTACAAGGGAGGTACTTTATCGTTACAATTTAAGCTTACATAATAGACTTTTTGTATGGTATAAGCATGTATAGTTAGCATGAAATTTTGCACCATATTGATCGTAACTACTAAAACCACAAAATAGTGCGAAAATTAAAATTAATAAAAATAAAATGCAGTGATAAAATAAATATTTTTATCAAAAGGAAAATATAGTCTTAAAGTTCGCAAGATAAGACAAAGAAAAAAACAGTATATGCAGTCATCTCTTACCACTGAATTTAACTATGTATGTATTTGTTTTGCATGTAACCTCCATAAGGCGGAAACTTACATACTACGGAATTTTTTCCGGTCCCGTGAGTTTCTGCCTTAGACAGATTTCACTGTAGTAGAAAAATGAAGTTTATTATTTACCTTATTAAGATCACTGTCATTCCCTTCATTCTCTGAAGGGGTTGCTGTAAATAAAGCATTGGCGGTAGTGGTATCGAGCCTTGGCCTTTTGACGACAAATTTATCAATTTTCAATCAAACTATCACTCGCAATAATATGTATTTCGCGACAAATATCTTATTGCCCCACCAGGCAGAAAGGTGTCGGAAATAGCATGGTTATCCTTTCTTCCCTTCTTCACGGGGCTAAATGAAATTCGAAGTGGGGGGGGAAAAAAGCAAATTGAAAATAAATACTTAGTATTTATTTTAGTTCAAATATATTTTTGTAGAAGAGACAACCCATGTTACGTTAAGTGAAATGTACAATATAATTTTGTTATATTTTTAAAATTTTTAATATTTTTGACAAATATGCAATTTTTACGATAGTTTCAGCTTTTCCTTTCTATCTCGTTTCTTTAATGGGAGCCCGGGCACCTCGGGCCCCCCTAAAACCGTCTATGTTCCCAATGAATGTATCTATAAGACCGTACACAAGGCGGGTAATGGAGGTTACCCCCATTTAAACAATGTCATTACATATTCCTTACGAAAAAAAAAATCTATCAACTCCACATTTTCATCAAAAAACCCTCCCATTTTTGAAATCCTGCATGATGCGCCCCTGTAGAGATATATGTGTGTGTCTACATTTGGTTGGCCTGCAAAAGGGTTGCTGGTATCTAACTGGAAGGAGACCCACACGCTGAACGTATGTGACGATGTGTGGAACCGGCCGGGCCAGTAACCTAGTGTCCTACCCCGCCTTCAAGTGGTGCAGGCTGGGCTTTCT
The DNA here is from genome assembly GCA_006491805.2 of Dysdera silvatica. Taxonomy (NCBI): domain Eukaryota; kingdom Metazoa; phylum Arthropoda; class Arachnida; order Araneae; family Dysderidae; genus Dysdera; species Dysdera silvatica. Next base: position 198,647,588 of record QLNU02015360.1, read on the forward strand.
ATTTATGAGGCAAATTAATATTTGCTGCACGGATGGAAAGGCGGAAGGGGAGGGCTAATTCACCAACCCGTCTAGCCAGCGTGGTGAAATGATGGCTAATTCCTCCAATATGCTAATACACCAAAAACCATGGCCCCTAGTCTCCAGGTGCTGGAGTGCTCCTGATCAAGGCAGCGGTCAGCGTGGCATGAAAGCAGGGGGTGCTAAGAATCACTGGAATGGCCCAGGCTGCCGTTTGTTATTGACCTTGGCAACGTATAATGGACGATCCCTTGCTTCTGAAGCAAAACTTCAGGAATTGGAAGAAGAACTTGACAAGATCAAATGGGACATTGTAGGACTCAGTGAAGTTAGAAGAAAAGGTGAAGAGTTGGTGGAACTTAAAAGTGGACATTTGTTTTATTATAGAGGAACGGAAACTGGAAGAACAAGTGGTGTTGGCTTCTTAATCAACAAAAGAATTAAAGACTACCTTCTTGAAGTCGAAAGCACGTCAGATCGAGCAGCGAGGCTCGTTGTTCAACTAACCCAGCGATACCAACTTCAAATAGTACAGGTATATGCACCAACATCAAGCCATACCGACGAAGAGGTTGAAGAATTTTATGAAGAAATCAAAGAGTTACACACCAAAGGGAAACAACATATCAAGCTCATCATGGGGGATTTCAATGCAAGAATTGGACAACAGGAACAAGGAGAGACATCGGTTGGTAAATACGGATATGGGGAAAGGAATGAACGTGGCGATCAACTCATCGAATTTGCAGAAGCTGAAAATCTTAGCATCATGAATTCATTTTTTAAGAAGAAACCGCAAAGAAAATGGACATGGAAACACCCCAATGGAGGAACCAGCGAAATTGACTATATCCTGGCAAACAAGAAATCAATTATTGAAGATTGCAGCGTACTGAACAGATTTAATACTGGAAGTGATCATCGAATGGTGAGATGTAAAATGCACTTAAATACTAAATTAGAACGACAGAAGCTCATTAGGAAACAAGTAAGTAAGAGGGTGGATTTAAAGAAATTAAAAGAAAATACCGAGGCATTCAAGTTGGAATTAAAAAATCGCTTTTCTGCACTGGAAGGACTTATTGATGAAAGTGATATCTCAGAAGCAAATGAAAACATTGTTAAGACAATAGTTGAAACTGCTGGGGAAATTGGTGGTGTAACCTGTAAAAAGCAGAATAGCAAATTATCTGAGAAGACGAAACAACTCATGAAAAGGCGAAGACTTATGAAGGTGGACAATCAAAATACCAGTCGCAAGATCGAGTATGTAGAACTTTGCAAAACTTTGCGCAAAAACATGAAAGAAGATATAAGAAAATTCAATTGTGAGTTAGTAAGGAAGGCCATTGAAAGCAACAAGAGCCTTAGGGTTGTTAAAGGGAGTTTGTCTATTGGGAAGAAACACATCATTGCATTAAAAGGAGAGGATGGCACTGTAACAAGAAATAGGGAAGAAATACTTAGAAGAGTTGAAGAATTCTACAGAAAGCTGTATGAGGGAAACAGTGGATTAAACGAAGACTCTGAGATAGTCGAAGGAACAGCTCCTAAAATCTTAAAAGAAGAAGTAGCATTTGCAATAAAAAGTATGAAGAAAGGAAGATCCCCTGGCGATGATGGCATTACATTAGATATCTTAAAAGAAGCTGGAGAACATGTAGAAGACATACTCGCAAAATTCTTTACCAAATGCCTCAACAGTGGTAACATACCAAACCAATGGGATTCTGCAACAGTAATTCTTTTGCATAAAAAAGGTGATAAAGAGGATTTAAAAAATTACCGACCAATTAGCTTGTTACCTGCTATTTATAAAATCTTCACAAAAGTGCTAACACATCGCCTGCAGAAAAAATTAGATGCAGCTCAACCAAGAGAACAAGCTGGATTTCGAAGTGGATTCAGTACAGTGGACCATATTCAAGTATTAAGAGAATTAATTGAAAGAACACATGAATATGAACTTCCATTGTGTGTGGCATTTATTGACTATGAGAAGGCCTTTGACTCTATTAAAACATCAGCAGTCATCAACTCTTTAAGATCAGCAGACATCGAGGATGTGTACATTGACATGGTGAAACGTGTGTATAAAAATGCAAGTGCAAAATTTCGGTTACATAAAGATACCGAAGCTATCAAAATTGGTAAAGGTGTGAGGCAGGGAGATACCATTTCTCCAAAACTTTTTACTTCAGCTTTACAGATGATTTTTCAGCAGATAAATTGGAATAACAGGGGAATAAAAATAAATGGTGAATATTTAAATCATTTGCGGTTTGCTGATGACATTGTTATTTTTTCAACGAACCCATCAGAACTCCAAGACATGGTACAGGAGCTCTCAACTAGAAGTAAAGAAGTTGGACTCAAGATGAACCTACAAAAAACTAAGATCATGTTCAATAATTTCGTAGAGGAAACAAAAATACAAGTTGACAACATTGAGCTAGAAATTGCTGATTCATATATTTACCTTGGCCAGCTGATTTCAATGGATGGCAACATTATGAAAGAACTCAACAGACGTATTAAACTTGGCTGGAGTGCATTTGGAAGAAACAGTTTTATCCTGAAGGGGAAATTGCCTTTGTGTCTAAAAAGAAAGGTCTTCAACCAGTGTGTATTGCCAGTCCTCTCTTATGGATCAGAGACATGGAGTCTAACAGTTGGAGCAATACGAAAGTTACAGACAACGCAAAGGAGCATGGAGAGGTGCATGCTTGGAATAACTAGGAGAGATCGAAAAAGAAACACTTGGGTGAGAGAGCAAACTAGAGTAGAGGACATCATTGTTAAAGTAAAAGGGCTGAAATGGCGATGGGCTGGGCATATTGCAAGAAGAACTGATCAACGATGGACAACAGAAATTCTGAACTGGATTCCAAGAGACCACCGAAGACCTAGAAAACGTCCTCAAACTAGATGGGTGGATGAAATAAGAAAACAGGTTGGGGTGACGTGGAAGCGAATTGCTCAGGATAGACTTGTGTGGAAAGCATTTGGAGAGACCTTCATCCAGCAGTGGATAGATAATGGTTGAATATGATGATGATACATTTGGTTACAAGCTCTGGATATTATTGAGGCAAAATTACTACAGTGACTCGTTTAGACATACGACCGTAGGTTTGCGCCAGAATATACCATAGAGCAAACCTAAAAATGTAAATTTAACGGAAAAAGCGAAAGAAAATTTCACTGCACACACCATGGTAACCTATGGAAAAATTAAGTTGCATAAAACGATATCTAGCGAGTAATTTTTTATCTGAATTTATGAAAGTTTTTCTGTTAAAAATATTATATACGATACATCTTAGGAAATAAATGTGTAATCCAAAAATTAAAAATTTTCGGGGTATATGACATCGCTATAGGAATGTGATATTTTCCTATTTCCTTTGTCTAAACAACAGTCCCTAAAACATTTATCGGACAAGGTTAAATAACACCTAATCTTGACAGGCAAGCCATTTCCTATCGCAACTGGAACAAAAGCTCTTCAAGAAGAATGAATGCCGGTACAGAGCTACTGGCATATCCTAGAAAGCATACATAGGTTATTACAGTCATTACAAGCGCAGGTTGAATCTTAAAACATAATATAACAACAATAATAATGGATATGTTTATTTCCATACACCTTATAAAAAACTAAATATTTTAAAGACTTCCTTTCATCATCTACAATATAAAAATAATCGCCAAGGTAATATGACTGCAAAAGAAGGCGGTTTTACATATAATATGAGTATATATATACACTGAGCGGCCAAATTATAATAACCAGCAAGTTAGATTGATTTCATTCTCACAAAATATGAACTTCCTCTTTCCTCTGTGTAACTCATCAATCCAACCTTAAATGGGGTATATTCACATTAACAATATCTGTAACAAATTTAGTAGAAATATTGGAGTGATTCGAGACATTAACTACTACCTGTCTCAATTCTTTTTGAACTTTACTACTCTGGGATTTTTTCCTTTCTTTACTATTGCCTTCTAATCTGGGGAAAAACTTACACGTCTAATCTTATGAAACTTACCAGACTTAAAAAAAGATACCTCCGCCTCCCAAATTATCAAATTCATTCTTCAAGAACTACTGAAATGGCTTATGATCATCAGATATTATTAATCGAAAAATTATTTATCTACAAAACTTTTATTTTCATGTTTAACACCATACGAATAGGTACTCATTTTGATCTTATTTCATTACACTTTCCTGATCATACTCACTTTACAAGAAATCTTAAGGATCTAATACCAGAGTATTCACGGACAAAACTTGGACCTTCCCGCATCTGTTGCTTTGGCCCTAGGGTGTGGGATCTTCTTCCTAACTCACTTAAATCTATTTATTCCTTTGATGAAAATAAAAAAAATGATCCGCAGACAGCAATTAGGGAGAGAGAATTATGATATCACCACTTTTTTCTTAACTTATACCTTCCATACCTATAATAATAAACTAGCTCTTTTATTTTATTTACTTATTTATTACTTCCATTTTCACTAATTATATCCTATTCTGGGCAGCAGGGACTTTGTCAGACCCTAAAGTCTTTACCCTTTGCTGTCAAGACGGGTTAATCTAATTAATAAATTGTAAATCGTTATCACCTCATGTAAAAAATTATATCCGTTTGAATAAAGTTTGATTTGATTAGTATTTCGTTGGGCCGTAGTTTGCCCTTCATGCGGCTGAAATTCTTCTGGGCATAGAATTTGCTAATTATCGGTATATTGCGTGGGGAATATTAGCTCAAATGCGATGAACTGCCTCTTCGAACTTCTTAAGGTTTGATGATGACGGGTCCGTTTGTCTAACTCTCCTTTTGACCTCATCCAAGTGATGCTCGATGGGATAAGAATTTGGGTATAGAAAAGACCACTGCAGTATAGGAAAGTCTTGGTCATCCTCCTTCTCAAGCCATTCGCATATAATGTGAGCATTATCTTGATGACAGTATCCATCTCAGTTACGAAAAACTAAGGACACTAGATGGACTTAATCGGCAACGATGTTCAAATAACATTAGCCGGTCAGAGGCTGCTCCACACAAATTGAAGGGCCCAGATACTCCCATCAAAACACACCTCATACCATAACTTCACCTCCGACAGCCTGAAGGCTTTCAACGATCAACGAAAAGTTAATGCTTGCGCAGTTGTCTCCATATCCTCACTCTACTGCTCGCATGTCGTAAGTGAAAACGTGATACGTCAGAGAATATGGCCCATTTTGAATTATCTGCTCTGTAATTTTCGCATTCCTAGGGAACCGAAATTGTATTGCTATGTTTACAGCTATTAATTATAGCAGTACAAGCATACTTTCTGCTTCTGTAGTCTATACGATACGTAATATGCGAGAGGACATCTGAATTCTTCCCCGATTCAGTTTGCCTGTAATAAGACGCGCTTTTGTCCATCGATTGGACTAAACAAATCTGCCTACTCTCTGTTTCGCGCGAGCATCTAATGGCCGTTTGCAACCGCAAATCATGCACACAGATCTTTGTCTGCTGGTCTACTCTGTGTACATTTTGACAACTTCAGCTCCCTCGAATAATTCATCAGTGTAGCCAATTTGCTGCTGTTCGCCCCACTGCTGCGAGCGCTCTCAATCATTATACATTGAAAATCCTTCAGCGATCGCATGGTTTAGCAATTATTTCACAAACCTTACATTTAGAGATTTCGTTAGTCCCTGAATATTTTTGCCATCTCATTCCTATACGTATTCACTTATATTAGTATTATCTGTGGAATATCTCTTTTGAATAAATTCGGGGGCTAGTGGATAAAAGAATTTGGACATTTAATATATATACATGAGTAACGGGATGAATTCAACGGATCATGTATCATCTCAGCTGAAAAATTCTCCGTAAAGATATGTAATTACAAACGCATAAATATCTCGAAGACAGACGCCATACATAAGCTTAAGGAATCGTCTGATCTCGTCGATTTGTGAGGTATTCAAATTCTGTATCACAAATATGCTGTAATTTATAGCACCTTGCCAAAACCTAACCTAATTCCTAGTATTAGGCGCGCGCTATCCTTCTCAATAATAAATTTCGATCCAATGTGAACAGCGATAGTTCCTGAAATTAGCAATGCTTGAATTAGGTTACTTAATGCAGAATTAGAGTACAAATCGTATAGAAATTTCCAAATATTTTAAGGAAATTATTTCTGTTTAATTCAATTCTTAGAGCAGTTCTCTAAGCATAAAGTTTTCCGCATAAATAGGAATTTGAAAATTATTATTTAAATAGTGTATTGGTTTCATATTAATAATAAATATGTACATGGAATATAAACCCAATGTTTAAACGATAAAAAAACCGGAGCAACGATTTTGAAACTGCTCCTTCAACAAAAATATATCGTATTATTCATAACACACTATATTGCCTTAACACTGAAGCTTTCTAAATTTCTAAAAGATACATTCTTTATAGAAAAAAAATGCTACACCCACAGGCAACATTTACTTTTGGGTGCAACAGTTTTTCTTTTTCGTACCTAATGCACTCATAAGTACTAAAGCCCTTTGTGCAATGATTTTTATTTTGTAAAAATGGATGAACCTACAAATAATACCCCCTTCTGTGTGTGCAATATTTTTAGTTTATCAAAGATGTTGCACCCACAAAAGGTGATCTGCAATTGGATGCAGTGGGTTTTTTTTTATTAAAAAAGTGTGCATTTACCGCCTATGCTATTGCAAATGTTCAGAGTAATTTTACGAGGTTTTCTGAAACATTACTAAAAATATTCATAATTTGCTTTAACGTTCACCCTTTTTTACTTGCCAATTACTCATACAGTATTAATTTTTACGGAGTTTAACGTGGTGGCAAGTTCCAAAGCAATATCTACTTTTAAATGACATTATTAGTGATTAACAAATAGGAAAATAGCGTTTTTAAACGTAATTGAAATTTTATTAAACAGATTTCAACGCGTTTCAGACGGATTTCAGCAGTCCTCCGTCAGGAATACACACTTGTCTGGCACTGCAACAAACAACGATATGTTGTCATGCTCCGATGGGTTGTGTTGCCAGTTAGATCCCGTTTCCTGGCAAAACAACCTATCGGTGAATCGGCAACACTTCGTTGTTGGTTGCAATGCCAGACAAACATGCATTTCTGACGAGGGATGGACAAAGTCCGTTCGAAACACGTTGAAATTTGTTTAATAAAATTTCAACTACTCTTAAAAATGTTGTTTCCCTATTTGTTATTTATTCTGCGTAGTGCTACGTCATCAGATTAATTATTAGTACTGATGAGAGTTCCTTACCATACGATTCACTGGAAACTCTAGGGACGTAGTCTCAAAACAAGTAAACGAAGAGCTTTGTAAACATTGAATTGTGAAACAACTGGCACTAAATACCATTAAGTTTTCGAAACTCCACTTTTATATAGCATACAGTAGAACCTATGTTTTAGGTAGAGGAAAAATAAAATACACATACACGCATTCAAGCTAAGTGTGAAGCAGCAATCTTTGGATAATTATCCTAATGCCTTGATCGCTGGACCAATGAGAACTGCAGCGCTTGAATATTCTATCATATTTATGTATGTTTACCATAGGGGAATTTTCATTTGATTACAAAAAATACCAACATTGGTAACTAGTAAAAATTTTATCACTGGTTGAGGCGACCAAAATTCGGTTGCATGACAAAATTTTACTAGTTACAGTAAATTCTGGTTAATCGTTGTACCCTTTTGTATGGTTTAAAGGCTTACAAGGGGAACCCACAGTGAGTGCCCCGTCGATTTGGATGAAATTTTTTTTGATGAAAGTAGAGCCAAAATAAGGAAATACGTGTCTCGGCATTCGTGCCAATGCGGCTTATTTTCGGAGATATGAATTTTTAAAGATTTTGATTACTATATATATGAGCTTAAAATACGACATCGCCCCCCCAAGCCAATCGGTCGCCTAGTTGGTAAGTTACGTTCCTAACACCTCGTGTTTTTGCGTTCGATACCCGGGGGAAAACAGTCAATATTTTTTTTTAATGTATCCTTTTTACATATTTATTTATGTATTTTTATTAGTAAAAATACTTCGCTTACAATCGGATTTTGTTCATAAACTTACTTTAATAAAATTCATATTTATGTAGTTAAGTTAATTGTACGCTTATTGCCAGTGATAATTTCTACTCGAATTTTAATTGCTGATTATTAAAAAGTTGCTATGTAGTTAAGTAGATCCAGCACACTTTAATGATGTTTTTACAAATGACGACGGCACCTGTTCTTCTACTGCTGAAGTAATTCCACCTCATTGTACCCCATACTGTCAACCTCGTGATGTGTACTTCTTCCGTCAAGTAAAAAATTTCATTAAAAGGTTACAAAATTGTGTTGAAATCTTACAAGAAAATAGTCATTTAAACACGCGAGCAGATAGATGCTTTGAATATCCATTCACTTATTTATAATCAACTTTCGGCGCCGAATTTTAAGAATACGTTACAGTACTCTTGGTTCGTTGCAAAGTTAACAAACGAAAGAAGCGTTTTGAAAACGTAGACAAATTTACAAATTTGCAAATTTATTTATTTCGTGAGTGTACAGCTGCTCCAATCTTATCAATAAAATATATTTAGGAACATACCACCTATAAAATCACAAATCAATAGTATCAACATTGTGCTCAATAAAGTTTCATACAATAAAAATAAAATAAACTAGAATCACATAAAATAAATACAAGATATAAATACAATATTCACTCACGGTATAAACACAATATTAAAATACAGTATTCATATATAGTACCCCTATTTCTAGATATGTATACGATCAAAAAGCTGACAAATAAAATTTCGAATTAAAAGAACATACACCCACAGGGAACTTCCAAAGCTACATGCCGTTTCTGAAGTCACCTATTACATTTTATATTGCTTTAAGTAATATACCGAGAGATTTTTATCAAATTGCATATAATTTCTACTATTTTTAATTGTATCAGGAAGTTCATTCTAAATTTTAACACCTGTATAATTTATATTTTCCTGACCTTTATTAGTTTTACATTTTTTTATTGTATATTCTACATAGTGTCCTAGTCCATATGTTTTATTTTTGTATTTCAAATCAATTAAAGTCAGTATGTTTGTTTTCTTTCATTCTTTTACATATATATTTTAGAATTTTTTTAAGATATAATTTCTGTGGTAAAATTATTTTATTGTTACGTATAGTTTGAACAATTGATTCATTTGGATCTTTTTTCAATTATTTTAATATTCTATTTATTATTTTTTGTATTTTATTATCATTAGTTGTATTTAGTTTACCCCATATGGAATTTCCATATAGTAAATGGCAATGAATTAAAAGAGTAATATAAATTAATTTTTGTTTCCAACGGCACTAGCGTATTTAATCTATGTATAATAGCTGAACATCTTCTAATTTTTTTTCACAATATCATTTATATGATCATCCCAATTTAAATTATTTCTAATTGTAATACCTAAAAATTTTTTTTTTGTTTCTTCTCTAATAGTATTATTTATTTGTATTTTATGATGTTGTTGTAGATTAATTGTTTTATTTTTATGTCTAAAAATCATAAATTTGGTTTTAGTTATATTAACTATAAAATTATTTCTTTTGAACCAATTTTCCATTTGTAATAGCTTAATGTTAATATTTCTAAATAAATTATCTATGTTATTGTTGCTTTCTAACCAACATATGTCGTCTGCATAAATCAAGATATTATCATTAATTAATTGAATATCATTCAACCTGTTTGTTTTTTAGTATCTGAATCTCAATGACTTATTTTTCTTATTTATTTGTTTATCTATTTTTGATTATACCACCATTAGATATGTTGTTTTTTTGGTTTTAAATTTTTTAATGGAAATTAATTATTATAGATTTTGTATTATTTCTTCTAAAAATACTCATATTTTATTTTATTTATTATGACTGTTGTTCCAAGTTTTTCAGTTTATGTTATCTAAGCCGTTTTTAAAATTAGGAATATTTTTTTACTTAATACTCTTTTATAATTATAATTTTTTACTAATAGATTTTCATTTATAGATATAATTAATGGTCTATGATCACTTATTAATGAATCTAATATCACTGCTTTAGTTTTGATATTATTAGTAAAGCACAAATCTAGTAAGGTGTCCGTATCTTTAGTTATTCTTGTGCTTCCCTTAACTATATTTATATAACCACCCGACTCCAATATATTTGAAAGCTTTTTCCTCACTGTTGTCTTTTGGTTTAAATCGATATTCATATCACCCATGATATTGATTTTGTGATTAAATTTATTTAATTTATCTAATGCACTTTCAATTTGATAAAAAAGTTATTTATGTTAGTATTTGGAGGTCTATATATTACCATATATACACATCATTTCTATATCAGTAAGAATATATGTTAAGTCTTCAATTATTTCTATTTCAGGACCAGTTATTGCATTAAATATTGTTATTCCTCCACCCACTTTGTCCTTTCTAATTATTGAGTTTTCGATATAATTTTCTATGTTTAAATCGTCATATTCTTTTTTCCAAGTCTCAATTATTGCTATAATTTCTGGGCAATTATTTTCTTTTATTAACCATATTTACTGATCCAATTTGTTTCTTAAACTTCTTAGGTTTAATAACAATAATCTTATTTTTTCTTGCTCAAATTGTTTTCAGTATTCCCTCGATTAATATTTTTCCCTTTATATCTATAATCATAGTTAGATCCCAAATGTATCATTTCATTATTGATAGTATTTATTTTCTCATTTCATATGCAATTGTTATTTCGTAACATACCAATATTTCCTTCATCATCATTTTCCTCTTCTGTATAAGTGCCATAATTCCAATAGTTTTGTTAAATCCTCTTTGTGTTTAATATCATAGATCTTGGTATTTGCATCTTTTTTTAATTTTTATGTTTCCCGTTATTGTCCAGACAAATTTCCACATATGCTCCTTTCTAAATTTCAATGCTTCATTTAAAACCTGATTATTATATGGTGATAAATTTTCATTTATGTATATTCTTCCATTTTCCCTAATAATATCATTTGTCGAACCTGCAGATTTTCTATTTCTCTATATTTCGTCTCTTATTTTCGTCTCCCTATGTCTCAATAATATATTACTTCCACTTTTATGTCGTCCCATTCTATGTGTTACTTCAATTTTGTCCCTCAAGTTAATACCAATGTTATTTCCCATTTTTACGATTTTTTCAGTTAACTCCTCTTCATCTGTTTCCTTTATTCCCTTTATGATCAGATGATTTCTCCTTCCATATTAATATCCTAGATAGTTTATCTAATCGTGTAGTATATTCATATTGTCCTGTAGATTTACGTAATCCTTTCCTAGGTTTTCCGTTCTCACGATCTCATTCCTTAATTCTCTCATCTCTCTTTTCATATCTTCTTTCTCCTCCTTTAGTTGTGCTATTGTCTGCACTATTGTTGTCTGATCGTTTCTTATTT
>QLNU02015360.1:198661662-198675139 GCA_006491805.2 Dysdera silvatica
TTCATATCACCCACGATATTGATTTTGTGATTAAATTTATCTAATGCACTTTCAATTTGATAAAAAAAGTTATTTATGTTAGTATTTGGAGGTCTGTATATTACCATATAGATGTTATTAATCGATTTTATACACATCATTTCTATATCAGTAAGAATATATGTTAAGTCTTCAATTATATCTATTGCAGGACCAGTTATTGCATTAAATATTGTTATTCCTCCTCCCACTTTGTCCTTTTTAATGACTGAGTTTTCGATATAATTTTCTATGTTTAAATTGTCATATTCTTTTTTTCCAAGTCTCAGTTATTGCTATAATTTGTGGGTAATTATTCTCTTTTATTAACCACTTTAACTGATCCAATTTGTTTCTTAAACTTCTTGCGTTTAATAACAATAATCTTATTTTATGCTTGTTCAAATTGTTCACGGTATACCCTCGATTGATATTTCCCCCTTTATATCTATATTCATAGCTAGATCCTAAATGTATCATTTCATTACTGATAGTATTTATTTTCTCATTTCATATGCAGTCGTTATTTCGTAATGTACCAATATTTCCTTCATTGTCCTCCGCTTCTATGTAAGTTCCATAATCCGATAATTTTGTTAAGTCCTTTTTGTGTTAAATGTCATAGATCTTGGTATTTACATCTTTTCTAATTTTCATATTTCCCTTTATTTTCCAGACAAATTTCCACATATGTTCCATTCTAAATTTCAATGCCTCATTTAAAACCTGATTGTTGGTTGTATGGTGATAAATTTTCATTTATGTATATTCATCCATTTTCCGTAATAATGTCATTTATCAAATCTGTAGATTTTCTATTTCTCCATATTTCATCTCTTACTTTTATCTCCGTAAGTCTCAATAATATATTACTTCCACTTTTATGCCGTCCCATTCTATGCGTTACTTCAATTTTGTTCCTCAAGTCAATACCAATGTTATTTCCCATTTTCAAGATTTTTTCAGTTAACTCCTCTTCATCTGTTTTCTTTATTTCCTTTATGATCAGATCATTTTTCCCTCTATATTGATATAAATGGTTCATCTGATTGTGTAGTATATTCATATTGTCCTGTAGATTTGCATAATCCTTTCCTAGGTTTTCCATTCTCACCATCTCATTCCTTAATTCTCCCATCTCTCTTTTCATATCTTCTTTCTCCCCCTTTAATTGTGCTATTGTCTGCATTATTATTGTCTGATCTTTTCTCATTTCCTGTATATTTGTTGTTAATAATTCACACCTGTTCGTCAGCATTTGCGTTTGGCGCAGTATAGCCCAGATGCTCTTGCGCCATAAAAAAGCCAAACAATCAATCAATCAATTCCATATAGTTCTTGTTCAATATCTCTCTCTCTCATTAGTCTCAGTCCAAATTCTCTTATTTCCTTCAATAATTTAATATTTGATACCTCTATGTCAGGTAGTTCCCCTTCAGTGCAATCATCAATATCTTCCTCATATATTTTATTCATTAGATAATCCATAGATCCTCTCTTTCCACCATTTCTCCTTGTAATATTTACGTTCTTTTCCATTCTCCAATTAGTCTTTAATTTGGCTACAGTATAGCCAGTAAGTCGACTATTTATAGTTTCCGTTATATTATTATTAATCTTTTTCGGTATCGCATCTAATTGTAGGCCTGTATTCCCAAGTCCACTGGCAGGTGTTCCAACATTGCCTCTATCAGATATAATGCTAAAGGCCAAACCCAGGAAGAAAAATCTATGGCCAAAAGAAGTTACAAACGGAAGCCACCAGAATTAATACGAAAATCTGCGTTTCGGAATCAGTATAGCTGGTTAACTAAAACGTTATCAAATAAGGAACCAAAACAATGTAGATGGTATTTGTTTTCCAGATGATATTAGACAAAGAAAATCAGTTGTTCGAATAATTCATTTATAAAATGCTCACGTTGTAGAATTTTTTTATGTTTTTATTGTTTTTATGATAATTATCATCCAAAACTGTGTACCAGTATACAATTCCGACACCTCCGATAGTGATACACAAAAAATATGTTCACATCAGTCAGTTTTAAAATAAAATTGATTGCATTTTATAAAATAAAATGTTTCTGTATAAATGTAAAGTTTCTACATAAATGAAATGCATATAAATGAGATGCATATAAATGAGATGCACATAAAATGTTTATATGTTATAAAATAAAATTATGTTTATATGTTATAAAATAAAATTATGATGTTTATATGTTATAAAATAAAATGTTTATATGTTATAAAATAAAATGATGTTTATATGTTATAAAATAAAATGGTGTTTATATATGTTATAAAATATAATGATGTTTATATGTTATAAAATAAAATATTACATACTAAAAATGCATTTGACAATAGATAAATATATTTTAAAAAAATATTAGGCATAATAGATGCTAATAGAGGATGACTGCAAAGGCTAATAATGACAAAATAAGACGAATTAACGCAGTTTTCTTTTTTATTTAATGGAATTGTTAAAAGTTTTCAGAAAAACTCTTCCCATCCTTAAATTAAAAAAAAAAATTTGCGTTATTGGTGTAATTCCATCCCTTGTACTCATTGTCACATTCTTCACTGCATTACAATACGTATATGCAGTATATACATTATTATATACATTATATATATTATATGCATTATATATATTATAGATATTACATATATATATATTATATATATATTATATATTATATATATATTATATATTATATATATTATATATATATACATATATATATACATATATATATACATATATATATACATATATATATATACATATATATATACATATATATATACATTATATACAACATTCATTGTCATTCTTCGTGCTCATTGTCACGGGTTGACAATGAGTACGCAAATTTTATAAAAGTTATATTCACATAAAAACTTACAGCTAACTCCTAAACTTTTTGTACCTTTACAACTCTTCAATAAAATATTAAAATTCGTGTAAAAATTATAACTGCGAAAAATAGTATCACAGAATTAAATATGTAAATATGAATTTTATTAAAGTAAGTTTATGAGCAAAATTCGATTGTAAGCAAAGTATTTTTACTAATAAAAATACATAAGCAAACATGTAAAAAGGATATATATGAAAGGTGATTGGATGGGCGGGGTTGGTGGGAACGGACAAGGTCCCAGCAGATCTCCAGCTCAAAGGATAAAATCTTAATCTTTAAATTCATATCTCAAAATAAACCGCATCATACAATGCCAGAACATATTTCCTTATTTTGGCTCTAATTTCATCAAAAAAAAAAATCATCAAAATCGGCGGAGCACTCATTGTGGGTTCCCCTTGTTAGTAGAAGGGTCCTGGATGATGATAGTTTAACTGGAATAAAAAATCCCCTTTGGTTCCGCTATTCCCAAATTTTCAGATGTTTTCTTTCTCCCTTGAAACAACCGTCTTTATTCCATCCAGTGTTTCAAAAAGGCCTGCATTAGGCTTTTACTTACCAATTTGCCACAATTAAGATATTAGAATTGGTCAATTTATTGGCGAAACTGCACTAACCTAATAAAAAAAATATTTTCACAAAATATTCGGTACTTTTTCGATACAACTGCACCAAATATTTTGTAAAAATGTTTCTTCCATTAGAAAAGTTTTCCCCGTGTTTCAAAATATGACTATATAATTTTGATACCGAAATTTTGCAAGCAATACTGAACACTGCCTGTCCTAAAATGAGTGGAATAAACTCCGAATCTTGATGATTATAGAATTATCTTAAAATGAGTACAAATATGAATAATTTATTTCTTCTTCTTCATTTTCACAACACACAGCTAGAGAAACGGGAAGTATTTCTATACACAGCATGTAAACAAAAGTTATAAGGGCCATGTCGTTTTACTCAAAATACTATAAACATTTATTTGATAACCAGCCGCCTATTCATATTTATCTTTATTATTGAAATATATATTAACGACATCATATAGTTGCACCCTGCTTTATATGAACGAGATTCAAGTACGATTCAAAGGAAACATGAACATTTTTAATTATTTTGTAGTGCAAAAGTAATGTTAAGTTATATAGGGTTCCTAGGAAGGTCCGAATGAGGCCAATAACTTTTGAATCAAGACAGGTATTGCAACAAAAGTTAGGTATTGGTATAGAAAAAAACGACTATACACTATCTGATGTGATGAACTGCAGTGCCTGTGGTGACGAATTGAGGAAGTTAAAAATTTTATTTCGAAAAATAATAAAGATAAGTAAATATTTTCAATGAGAAAGTTGTAGAGCATCCTACAGTTAGTAAGCAAAACATACGGCTTACATGCACTATGTACACGTACTGCCACAAAGTAAGGTGTTCCGGATGTTTCAATGCATAGCTTTCAGTTAATGCTTTCTAGAGCTTTAGAGGTTGGGTTGAAGATATCCAAGGAAAGAAACCATGATCTCTCTCCTATAGGAACTTCAATTCAACTTTTAAAACATCAGAAAGCATCATCTGAAAGTGATGCATTCAAACTTTCGGGACAACTCACTTTGTGGAGGTACTTGTACATAATGTATGTGAGTAGTATGTCTTTTCTTACTAACTGAAGGATGCTCTACAACTTTCTAATTGAAAATATTTCCTCATCTTCATTATTTTTCGAAATAAAATTTTTAACTTCCTCAATTCGCCACCAGGGGCGCTGCTGTTCATCTCATCTGATAGTGCATAGTCATTTTACTATACCAATACCTAACTTTCTTTGCAATATCTGTCTTGGTTCAAAAGTTATTGGCCGCATCCGGTCTTTCCTAGGAACCCTGTATCTACCTAAAACAAACTTCAGGTACAAAATAACGTAATTTAATTTCCGGAAGCTTCAAATTTCACAAGAAAGTAAAACAAGTAAAATTGGGGGCTGGAAATGTTTAAAGAGCGCTTTGCAGGTAAACATATTTACTACAAACATGCGCGAATGTGCCTTTGCCAAATTTGTTTTCTATGAAAGCACGTTAAGCAAACTAATCTGATAAGTCTAGATATATGATATTGCTTTGTGTGCAGAATATCTGAAACCGAAAAAAAAAATTCGGAATATATTATGAGTAGGAAAAAATGTGCGTGATGTCCTAGAAACCTCTTCTGTAATTCGATGTCGTTGTCGATACTAGGATTTTGGCTCTTACGTAAGTCGAAAAAAATATTTGCCTCGGATTAAACTAGGGATAAACGCCATACAGCCAGCTGAAGGAGATAGAAAGTCTTAATGTAAATCTTATTGGCATTTTTAAGAGTGGGGGAACGTTTTACGTCACAAGCAGTCCACTAGAAGATAGGAGGATCGATCTTAATCCTTTAGGCCTTCTGAATGACGAAATTCTAAATTACAATTCTTAAGATAAGGTTTATTTCACGCTGTCTACGCTCACGACGCATTTGGATGATATTCTTATGCAATACAATACTAAATTATATTCTTACAACCATTTATTCGAATCAAAAGACCAGTTTTGTTTGAGTTACATTAATCTTAAAGGTTACTTAACGTGTTTGCGTGAAACCGTTAACTTTATAGCTAATGGAAATGCCGCCAAGGGGCTCTGGCTCAAACCCAACTGTAGATAGTCTGTAAACAACAGCAGGATAGGGAGCACAAGACCCAGAAAGTTTATGTAAATATGCGACAAATTTACGGAATGAAATTTTGTACTATGCCAACAGTGCAGATCTGTATGTCTAATTAATGCAAAACTGTTTCATTGTGTGGATCTGAATTACATTCCGCCTTCAATATAATACATTTTCTAGGAAAATAAATGGACAATAATGCAAACTTTGAATAAAAGTCACTCGTTTATTTCTAACTGACAACTATCTAGTTTGCCATTTGTTTATAAATTCTTATTTCCCGCAATCAAATTTTCATTATCTCATGGTTTATATTTATTGAACTGATAGGAAAGTAAAATGAAAATATATAGTAAATAAATTAGGTTTAGATAGCGTGAATCGTAGGTTTAAAAACCATGAACTGTATTTAAAAATCATAAACTAGAGATTTAAAAAATTTTCTCCTAAAGCCAACCATTCAATCTCGGTAGATATTTTTTGTTTGTTGTTTTGCTTTCAACTTGAGCAGCATAAACGACAAGTAAGTTTGATCTTATGACTATTTTGGCTCGTTCATGTATAGGGAGAGAATATTTAGAGAACGAACGAATCACAATTTTTCTGACTCAAATAATTACAAATTTTATTTTAATAAATTAATGGCTACAACACACATACAAACACTGTATACACCCTGTATATATATATATATATATATACAGGGTTAAACAAATATGGAAACACCTTACAAAACATATAATCTTAACTAATATAGTGTAGGATCACCTTTGGCATTCAAAACTGCTTGAAGTCTTATTGGAATGGATAAATAAAGGTCCTCCATAGTTTTCGAGGGGAATCGTGTACAATTATTCCTACAAAATATTGGCAAGCTCCCTTAACGATAATGGAGGTAAATAGCGTGCTTGAATATTTGTTTCCAACACTAACCCAAGGGCTCAATAATATTGAGATCGGGCGATTGTGAAGGCCATGGTAGATGTGAAACTTCATCTTGGTGCTAAGAAAACCAGTCTTGGATGATGTGAGCTGCGTGAACAGGGGCTCTGTCATCTTGATGAACAGCATAACCATCAGGAAACAAACTTTGCACCATGGGAGGGACCTGGTCACTCAAAATAGTCACGTAGTTACCGGCAGTGACCGTGCCTTGCAGGTTAATGATAGGACCGGCAGAATACCATGATATGGGGTACCAGGTTTCACTGTATTTAGAGTAATCTCTGCCATTAACGATTTTCAAAGGACAGAGAAAAAACGCCGTTAAATAGAAAAAGCCTTCAATCAGGATGTATACAATTCTATAAATTATTTGAGGGAACCACAAAATATCGTCTTTTTAGTTATACCGGCGTTGATGAAAAAGAACAGTTTTCAACACCCTTAATTGAAAGTAAGTGCAGATTTTACAAATCGTATTAGGCCGTATTTTTCAGGTGAAGCACTGTTTATGGGTTTTTCAAAGGACTGACTCAAAACGACGTATAATCGGAAATATAGTGCATGAGAATGACTCAGGACTTCAGCTGAACGACGTATAATAGGAAAAGTCGTATAAATGAGAAACGTATAAACGCTGTTCCTCTGTACTTCGCAGTACACAATTTTAACCGTTTCCTACAACTTCTTTAATTCTACATACGTTTTTAGGCGATATGTTTTCATCCAAACGTTCACAATACACCAAAGATGCTAACATCGAGGGCGGGTTCAGGACATTTTTTCGGGGAAGCCCAAATCTTTAAAACCGGTTTGGACCTATTCCGTAAAATTTGTTGCCATGTTTAAGTAAATAATCCTAAGTGTAAAGTTATTATTAATTTTCACGATTATTAATATTAACAATGATAAATATAAATTTGTTATTCTCGGAGGGTCGGGGGAACATCCTATACTCCCCCGCTCTTGGTATTCGCCCTTAACAATACGTTATACATTAGGTTTAATGATCAATTATGATTCAGATTTTTATATACAGCGGTTTAAAAGCTAATAACAATATTTTGATCCGATTTTACGAACAAAGCCAAGTTTTCCTGTTCTAAATCAAAAGTTGCCCAATGCTTATAATTCCTTAAATTTGCTAACCTAAGCATATATAACCCTTGAATAGAAAATTCGGTAATAGTTACATCAATGATATAGTAATTGTAAATAATTTATTTTATACAATATTTCATACACAAGAGTATTATTAAACGCGTGGAAACTTTTCTGACAGTAGGTTATAAATGAAGTAAAATGTTATTACTTTTGGGGGTGTTTCAATGCTAGTTTGAGTAGAGAAAATAGTTTTCCTTGGGTAAAAAGCTGCATAATTTATTAAAATTTATTAAAAAATTGCATATAATTAATACCGAAAGAAAGCGAAAAGTTTTGCGATATCATTATTTAAATGCTAGAAGTATTTAAAGTAAAAATGAAAGCTTTTAAAAAAGATTTTGAGACTTACCTGGTGATATAATTTTTAAAAGACGCCTCCTAGAAATGAGCTGGCACGAGGTTTTAAAAAAGGGATAGACCGAGAAATAAGTAAGAATTATCTTAAAGACTTGTTATTAAACTGACCAACGGTTCTCAGAACATTGTACGATTCCAAGGAAAAAAATAATATTTAAGTGATATTATGGGAAACTTGTCACGAAAAGGTTTTTCACGTGCATGATTATGAACACATGTGATAGCATGATTATGAAAAGAAAATGGAAAAAAATGAAAAAATTATGTGTGGTTAACTGCAAAACAATTAAATGATGCGTTGCCAAGGAACAATGCAAAAATGAGTTACAGCAAAGGTTAGTGCAACTGTAAAGCATTTTTTTTTTGTAAAACGGAAACAAAGCCCTATTTGGAATTGCAACGACAGAAAACTAATAATTGAAGACTCTCAGGTGAAATAAAATTATGTAAACCAATGAAAGAACCATTGAGAACTGAAATTCCTCAGATTTACTGTAAAAATATCTTCAAAACAATGATTTAATAAAGGTAATCAGAAAATATGTACAAAAATATTAAATTTTATATGATCGAATGGGTTTTTTCTTAATCAAAGTATCAATTGGCATTTTGTTTCTTTCCTTAAAGTTAAAGTTAATTTAAAGCCCAATTAAAAATATTTCTAAAACTAATAATAATGATATTTAGAAAGGAAATTCCCAGAAAATCACTGTTGCAAATAATTATTTTATAACTGCGATGGTTTGTGAATTTTGCTTTTAAATCATTATAATAATATTGTGCAAGGTATTTCGCTTATACAATTTTGATAATAATATTTTGTAATTCGTACTATTTTGTAGTTGCAGGTCTTTATAATTAAAGTTCCACTTTGAAATGGCCATAAAATGAAAACTACTGGACCAAATGTTATCAAACTTGGTAATAGCTTACAGGAGGTCATGGGATTTTATTTTTCGTGAAAAAAATAAAATAAAGTAAAAACAGAATAAATAAAAGTTAAAAAATCACCACCAGCAGGAATGGCACTGTATGCAATATTGTTAAACGAAATAAGACATGAAGACATCGTTTTAAAACGTTTTTAATCGTTTCTAAAACGTGTTACAAAGCATGTTGAATGTGGCGTCCACCATTTTCTGAAAGCAAGTTAAATCGCATTACTGCGTTCTCAACAGCAGCTCTTAGCATATCAGGAGGAATGTTGCGGACATGTCGGTGTATCGCATCTTTCAATTCCGCCAAATTGTTTATGTTATCACCATAAACAATTTGCATAACCCCACAAAGAGTTTCGTTTTAGAAACGATTAAAAACGTTTTAAACCAATGTCTTCATTTTTTTTATTTCGTTTAACAATATTGATTACAGTGCCATTCCCGGTGGTGGTGATTTTTGAACTTTTATTTTTTTCATTTTATTATATTTTTTTTATTTTATTTATTTTTATTTTCTTTTTTATTTATTTTTATTTTATTTTTTGCGGAAAATAAAATCCCATGACCTCTTGTAAGCTATTACCAAGTTTGGTAACATTTGGTCCAGTAGTTTTCATTTTATGGCCATTTCAAAGTGGAACTTTAATTATAAACACCCTATATTTATAGTTCAGATTTTCCCAAAATGGAAGTAGAAGGCTTGGTGTATTAGCGTACGTTACATATGACAATCGAAATGCATTATTTTATACCAATGATTGCAGATAAAGGAAAATGCAATTTATTCTGCATAACATCTCGACAGCGAAAGTTGGGGTGATCTACGCAAGCTATTCTTATTACAATCTGTCATTGAACTGATAGAAAAGATGCCTCGAAAAATCTTAGATTTTGACAAGGACATCGGCCCCTTAATTGAGAATACAACTTGTCTTTGAAAGAGCTGATAAATGGATTCCGATGTTGGCAAAACCCCAAACTTCAGCGGTTCCTCTCCGCATTCAGTCAAAAATGTTCTTGGGCTACGAAACACCCATTACGTTTTTCCTTGAAAAATACATCTTCGGGGAACAAGATTTTTGACGGGCAAAATTTTTTAGTCCTTTGCTCCATTTTGATAAATAAGATTAGTTTAGAAAGCATAAGAGATAAGTTGTGAAAAAGGGTTTTAAACTGGGAATTCCTACGTCATAAATATATGTCCTAATATACGGATAAATCCATAAACGAGGCCGAGATGATTACATTACATATAATCGGATTGAAATATGTGTATGTGTGAAAATAAAACATTGAAACACAGATTTACAAATATATTGATGTGACATAAAAAACACATATCTAAATCCTACGCCAATTAACGTCTATTAAACTTGAAAATGCCTTGGCAGCATTGTGTTCCACAAGGGAAGGATAGAGTGAGATATGGCCAAAGGCACCTTTGCAGGGATAAAAAAATATTTAGAACTCTCAACAAAATAAATTTAAGTTTGAACTTAGAAGAGAGGAAGTTCTCTATGCATACATAGAGAAAAATACACAGAATGGTAAAAGAAGTGCTTACGGTTTATGACATTACACGTGTCGTTTGTTTTTAGATTAATCCCTATTAAGAACTTTCCCAACGCTAAAATTCCCGTCATTTTAAGATCGTCCTATGAAGTATTCGGTTTTATTTTATGGTACAAGGACAATTAAGAGGATTCTCCGTTAAGACCTATATTTTTCTGGGGAATCCAAATCTTTCCCCTATGTAATCGAACTCCAGACTGAGCGCGAATCTGTGGAGAAAAACAACCAGCAAGAGGTCAGCATTTTCTGGAGTAAATTCCGGATTATTAAATGGTAGTCGAAGGCTTTACCGCTTCAAATAAGCTATCCCATGTAATGATGCAAAAATTATATAAAATAATTTTTATATACTTCACTTATAAATTGTTTTTTCTCGGGTTCTGAGAAACGCTGAAACTCCCCTGGAAGCATATTAGCTTTTGAAATAATTTAGAACCATCCGTGGTTGTTCATTTTCTATTATAGTCAATAATTTCGACACCTACATTTGAGCTTGAACTACAGCTTTTAGGTACAGGGGAAAAAGAGACATCGTCCCCGACCTAGAGTCAAATTAGGGTCCCCCCCCCCACCGGTGAACCCGAAGTGCCTTAACCGCTAGGCCATCGAGGATCGGAACGAAGCTCCTTCTCTCCGTGTGCATAAGGTTGTAAGATATTATTACCCTTCTCAAGGATAACACAATTGCCAAATAATGGTCAACACACAAAGCCACCGGGGCGAGTCTTTGTAATTTTTTTTCATTTTGCTTTATTTCACATTTATTCTGTTTTATGAATTTAATTTCCTCTCTTTCGTCCGATTAAGTGAGGCCAACTGCAGATATAATGATAAATATTTTGACTCAATCATCAGTGGATGGATGGATGTTCCCTTCCTTTCTCCCGTCCTTTTTCTTTCCTTCCATCCACTCACCCACCTACCTATTTGCCTGCCTATCTACCTACCTACCTACCTACCTACCTACCTACCTACCTACCTACCTACCTACCTATTTATTTATTTATAATTTTCAATTCCCTGTTATAGTTACATCAACCGTTTAGTTTTAAATTATTAAACGCAAAAAGTGTAGTGAGGAAAAAGAAAGTTGGATTTTGTTTTTGACGAAAAAAGATCGAATAAGAAAAAACCAAACACTTGAACTTTCTTTGAAGCAAAAACATTTTTAACATCATTACTTGTTTTGGAACTGGTAAAAAAAGATGAGTGAACAAATGTTTCCTTCCTTTATATGTCTTGTTTTCTTTACTGATATCCGGCATTTGTTTCAAACATTTAGCAACTGGCTCTTTCGACCATCCGAGTTTACTTTTTCCGGATGTTTTCTCACTAAACATTTGTTTTCTTTTTAACTACTTGCGGTCGATGAACTAAGATATCAATATCTTAACTAAAAGTACTAAATTTAACAAAATTGAATCAAATCATATTTTTTACCTTAAAAAGAATCTTTCATACTTACATATGACCTTTATTGTGTACTTTACTACATTTGCATTTAGCTTACATGTATTCTTTACTAAATGTGTACTTTATTACATTTGCACTTAGCTTACATGTATTCTTTATTAATGTGTACTTTATTACATTTGTATTTAGCTTGCATGTATTTTTTACTAAATGTGTACTTTATTACATGTGTATACTTACCTGTGTTAAGGTTCTCTTCAAAACATTATAAAATCAACCAAAGAATAAAAATCAGGGTCAACGCATGGATCTTCAAATAAATTTAATGTAATATTAAAATTGAGATCTAGACGTTGATTATAATTGGTTATGAGAATTTCTAATCATTAGCCTATGATGACTGAAATATGGTATGTCATATTTGAAAATGTATAACCACGTACTTCAGAAGGAAAAAAATTTAAACATGAAAATGCATTGAAAAATAAGAGTCCTTCAGCTTGAGAAATCGCGTAAAAGAAAAAATTCCAAAGTGTTTAAGAAATCGATTTTCAGTTTCATGGTTTCTCTAGCTAAATGCGCTTTACTTTTCCCCTATGCATTTAAATTTTTACACTGCCTTCTAAAAGTTGAGCACGCGGAAACAAATCCAACATGACTTAAAAAGTTTTGCTGAGATTGGCTCCAAATTTCAGAAGAAAGTAGTCAATAGAGTTATTTATTCATGAGTGTAATAATAAAATCAATGAAAATATATTTGGTGTATTTTGTACCGTTTAAATTCTTACTTCACATTTAGAAGAGTCGGAAATTTTTTTGTACATATGTTGTACAAACAGACTTTAATATGGCATATGATAAAGGCAATAATTTTGTCGCGGCGTGAATTTCCACGATGTTAAAATTCCACGAATTTTAGGATTTTTTTCACGGTTTCATGGATTTTAAAATTTTTCTGACTGTTGCCTAATTTCTATTATGATTTTTTAATTTTAACATTTAAGTAATTTTAATACTGCCATCAGAAAATATTGTAGGTAGAATTTACTGTAAAACGCATTTAAACTATATATGAACAAGATATTTCTCATTTCCCACCATAATCTTGAGAATTAAGATAAAACTTTAGAATCCTATTTATTCGAGAGAAACAAAATTATTACAATAATTCAAGGGAAAAGTCATAGTGAAGATCGATATGGAGATATTTTTGTCTGAATATTTTGGGAAAAACCCTTTTCTTAAACTTACGTATAATTTTACTCCTTTTGGTGTCGACAAAAGGTGATATAATTTTATGTTAACCTCTTTTCGTGCTGTGACAGATGGCATTATAATTTTACATAACTCTCTTTAACAGTAAAATATGTACATTGTGTTTGCTTAATGTTAGTAATGGCTTATTGTACGCAATTTCCTAATTAAACTTTATCAAAAACATTTATGTTAAAAAAAAAA
>QLNU02015360.1:198683035-198697015 GCA_006491805.2 Dysdera silvatica
AGTAGTTTACGCGAAAAGGTCAATAAATTTGAAATAAGGTGATTTTCACATAAAATAATTAAAGTAATTCAAAATCCCTGCTAACAGCCAACAGGAGATCCATAAATGGGATCGTTTATAATATAGTCTGTTTAAGCAACATATTGAAAAAAAAATTCATAATAAAATGCGTTCCTACTATTCAGAACTAAATTATAGTTTATCTGGAAGCCTCATAATAGGGAAATATTCTTCGTAACTTTTTTTTTTCCTTACTTTTTAGACATTTTTAGAAATAAGAAAACGACATCAAGAACAGAAAACGATCGAACGGGATATTCTGAATCTTAGCATTTCAGTTACAGCAGTTGAAAGTTCGGTCATTTCTAAAGAACTGCAATTAGCATAATTAGCAATTGCTAATGTTCTTTGGGGATTAGGTTCTAAATAGCTCGGTTAAGATGCCTTTAAAGAAGAAGGGGAGGAGCATGAATTCCCGAAGTTTAATGCTGTGTGGGATTTATTGCCTCCTGCAAACGTCGTGACATAGGGAACAGGCTCCCTAGTGATATAATCGTATATATTCGTGCATGCTCCTGCATATTTGTACATAGAAATTCTGCCTTTTGTTCAAAGAGTGTGAATGGATTAATTAATTAGTAAATTATATTTTTGTGTTCAAAAGTTTTTATTAAAATTAATCTAGGTGCCGCGAAATTAGCTCTTATTAAATTTTTCTTTCTCCTGCAGCGATTTTCTTTCTTTGTTCGTATTTTTTCGACCGAAGAGAACAGCAAATGGACCTACAGTTTTTCGAGGAATCCAAACCTCAGTTAATAAAGAAACCAAACCTCGAACTACGGTGGTCGTAATAATGGTAAGAGTTCCCAGATACCACTGGTAGTCGAACTCGGATTAATAGCATCATAGACAAATGCGTTAACACTATGCCACCATAAGGCAGTGGGCCTACATTTTCCCGAAAATTCCGAACTTCTTAAGGCTTAGGAACCCCCTCCCGGATTACGGCGAGCAGTTACCCAGTAAGGTTTTTTTCCAGCGTTCTGAGTCGAACCTTATAAATTAAGGACCCCTAAAATGGAACACCATAAGGCAGTAGACCTAAATTTTGCTGCCGTAGTCCGGACTACGGCAAGCAGTTAGCCAGTAAGGTTATTTTCCAGCGTTCTGAGTCGAAACTGTATTAATTAAGACCCCTAAAAAAGCACCATAAGGCAGTGGACCTACAGTTTTCCAAAATATCCGAAACCCTTAAGGCTTAGGAACCTCCACTCCGCACCATAGACAAATGCGTTATCATCGCCACTATAAGGCAGTGGGCCTACATTTTCCCGAAAATCCGAACTTCTTAAGGCTTAGGAACCTCCTCCCGGACTACGGCGAGCAGTTATCTAGTAAGGTTTTTCCAGCGTTCTGAGTCGAACCTGTATTAATTAAAGCCCCTAAAAAGGATAGCTGGTGCATCCGCTATTTTGATGCCATCTTATCAGGTGATCGCATTCACCGCTGTCTGCAGTTGAGTGATTCACAAGTGTGTTATTTTCAATAAATAGGTGGGTGGGCCGATGTGAATTATTCACATCATTCAAGGAATAAACATGGAATATTTAGATTTCCAACAGATCCTGTAAGAAGAAAATGGACTGTTAATTGTCGAATGGTAAACGTTGTGTAACCGGAAGTGTACAAAAAAATGGTGACTGATGCGTTGGCCCATAAAACTGGGATCTATAGTATAAATGATGCACTGGACGAGAAAGCGGTATCACTGCTCCACTGCACGGCTCATTTACATCGCGATTTCTTACACGTCGCTGGGGTGAAAGGAGTGCAGCGATTTTTATTAATTATCTCTGTTTCTTTGATCATTAAACATCGAGAATGCGTGTTCTGTCCTACGTGAGGTGCTCCTGAAATACGCGTACTGGCCACTTAAATTCGTTTTGTTTTAAAAGTGTCGGCAATTTACATTACGATGAAAGTTCGTTCAACTCGCGTTTTATTATCTTGAATACAAATAAATGTTTTAATTAATCGTTTCTTCTGAAAAGAAAATGAATCTGCTGTGAGCACGGATGAGTGACGCACCCAGAGGGGGTAAAAAGGACCCTATGCATCGCCCAAAATTAATTTGTTTAGTATTAACAATCGTTAAAAATTGCCGGTGAGCAAAATAACATCACCGAGAATTTTTAACGGTTTTTAATACTGAATAAAATCAGTTGAGGGTGTATACAACCTTTTGCCCATTCCTCTTTGAGTGCGTCATTGGCACACATAAAAATATATGCGAAAAAGAGTAATATGCTTATTGTATAACAATGAAACGCATCCATAACAAATTCATGCTAATTATTTCAAATGCATTCGTGCTAATTTTAATGCACTCCTTCTAAATTAACCTATTTACATGAAATACGTAAAAATTTGTCAGGATGTCGCAATGTGTGTCTGAAATACCAAAGGGTGACACAATGGGCTCAAGAACAGGCTCATATGAGCTTCGAATCATGGAAAGCACTGATAAGAAATAATAAGAAAACAAATGGAAGCATAGCTAAATCGGACCAGCTACGAACTTGGTTCGACTCCCAATAAGCTTGGCTTTGTGTGAATGTATCGTGGTTCATAGATCACGTTAAGCCGTCGGTCCTGTCTCACGTGACATATAGTATAAAAAAATTACAAAACCATCATCTCTGTTGTTCAACGTTGTCTAGCTACGCCACGTTTGCTCAGCCTGATGCGTGTATGAGATAATATGCCTGCTTCCGTGGGCTAAGCATTTCTTAAGAATCATGAATCACGTTAAGCCGTCCAGTACCGTCCCACGTGAAATAATACCGCAGTCTTTTGATGTAAAATATAAAAAAATACAAAGCCATCTCCTCTAATTAGCGCTGTCTAGCCACGTCACTTGTTTTACAGCCAAATGTGTGTACGGGATAATACGCTTTCTCCTGTGGGCAAAATAGTTCTTAAGAATCATGGATCACATTAAGCAGTCAGTTTTGTCCCACGTGACATAATAGTGCAGTCTTTTGATTTAAAATTTAAAAAAATACAAAGCCATCTCGTCTACTATTCAACGCTGTCTAGCCAGGCCACTTTTTAACA
The DNA here is from genome assembly GCA_006491805.2 of Dysdera silvatica. Classification (NCBI taxonomy): domain Eukaryota; kingdom Metazoa; phylum Arthropoda; class Arachnida; order Araneae; family Dysderidae; genus Dysdera; species Dysdera silvatica. Next base: position 198,686,153 of record QLNU02015360.1, read on the forward strand.
GCCAAATATGGGTAGGAGATAACACGCCGTTTTCTACAGTGGGCTAACTATTTCTTAAGACGCCGGTTTATCAAAAACTAAGCACATGTGTTGCCCTGCTCATTTGTTTTTACTTTTTAAATAATTTCAATTTCAGTTAATTAATTGCGCGAAAATACATACAGAGTGTTGTATTTTAAAATGATTTAGAAAAATCGTTTACTCCAGTATAACCGCCCATAATATAACATAATATAAAGTTGCTAGGGGCTAAAATTTCCATTGGGGAAACTGCCGGTTCTGCATAACTGGCTCAGGTGGCGGGAGGCCTGGGAGGTTGCACGAATGTTTGGTGAGTATTTTGCCTCCCAAGGATATTTGGCGGCCTTTTGTTTAACTCTACAGTTTTTTTAAATTTTAAATTTTTATCTTTTTTTAAACTTTTTTTTAACTTTCCATTTTTTTAAACTTTTCATTGTTTCTTTTTTAAACTTTTCATTTTTGCTTTCATAAACTTTACATATTTTTTTTCTTTTTTAAACTTTACATTTTTTTTATCACGAATTTTCTCCATTTTTTTTTATCACGAATTTCCTCCATTTTTTTTTATCACGAATTTCCTCCATTTTTTTATAAACTTCTTTTTAATTTTTATTATTTTTCTACAGTTCTTCAAAATTTTCTTTATAAATTTTATCGAAACCTTCGATCCTAACTCTCCTAGCGACAAATTTTTCAATTTTTTTGATTTATTCGATTTTCATTGTTTCAAGCGATATTTCTCTTAATTGTTGTATATGCATATATATACATGAAGGTCACGTGTCCCACTTCTGAGCAATCCTAGTTCCCCTAGCGACAAAATTTGGAACTTTTTTTATTTTTATAGTTTCGAGGGCTATTTCTCTTGATCGTTGTATATACCTATTATGCGCCATGTGTCCCCTTTTTAGTGTTTGTAGCTCTACCTAGCGGTCGTTTATAATACTTTTGTAAATATTTTGTTTCCAGGGATATTTCTCTTATTCGTTGTATGTATGTACATAATGGTCACATGTCCACTTTTCCAACGATCCTAGCTTTCTAGCGGTGGATTTTGGTACTTTTTAAGTATATTGTTTCAAGGGGTGTTTCTATTGGTTATCATATATACATATTCGATGGCTACCTACCACTTTCTTAGCGATCCCAGTTCACACTAGCGGCGGATTTTAGAATTATTTCTATCTTTTTCCAGGGAAATTTCTAATGGTTGTCGTATATACTTATCTGATTTTGATATGCCACCTTTCTCAGCGATCCTAGCTATCCCTAGTGACGGTTTTTGAACCTTCTTTCGATTTTTATCGTCTTGAGGGGAATTTCTATTGGTTGTTATAGCGGGCGCTACAGTTTTTTTTTCTCATAGGGTGCGTTACAGATGCTTATTTTTTCTCCTGCTGCACACTGCATATGTTTTCGTTACATTAATCTCTTTATTATATGTTTTTTTCTAGAGGTCATAACCTGTTTATCTTTAATGGATTGGCATCGGCATGTATTTTCTAGAGGACTCTACCGCTACAGGGTTGCCAGTGTGATTACTTTGTGTACGCTTTAATGTCTGGTCGGTATCTTTGTTCTTTTCCTGAGATGAAGCTATCGAGCAAAAGAGTTTATAGACGAGTTTGAATCAAATAAGAAGTGTGGCAGAGATTTCCCTTTCCCAATGGGGGAGACTTTTGGAGGTGAAGGGTGAGATTTCCTCGTGCATAGTCGATGTGGAGTTTGGAAGGATCTCTTTCGCCACCCTATACACAGAGATTGAGAAATCTGTGTTTTCGTCGAAGTCTGTAGAAATACCCTACGATATGCGATTTAGAATGCGAAATTATAATACTTTTCAATGAGGTGTTTTTAAATTCCATGAAGACAATGGTTTATTGAAAATTCCCTCTATGTAGAGGGGAGAATGGAATTGGGAAAATCCCCCATATCCTCTTCAACCGTGAAATCCTGAATTTCAGTGTTTGAGAGCTGATTCACAACCTTTTTGATATCTTAGATGAATCGCTGGTATATTCCGGCAGATACTCGCTGAGATCATGCGTTATATCCAGTTTTCTGGCTCATGTGAACATTTCAGAAAAAATTAACTATGAAAGAAATACAATGTGTGAAAATAAGACAGAATTTCTTGATATTTTAGCTGAATCTCTAGCTCATATAAACTCTCCTTCGGAGGAGGAGGTGGATTTTTATTCATGCACTTACTGGAATCCGTTAATGTAAATATACTATAGATTCAGAACGCTTTCCGAGAACTAGTGGTTAATCATTAGTCTTACATTTCCCACCTCACTTTATTAATTCAAGTGTAACATTTCCGCTAAAGAAGAGCTAATGATTGTACAAAGTTTTCTCGCAAGAAATTCCTAAACAAGGATATAGTAAATTTTGAGTTGATAACCTTAAATCCTCTCCAATGGAGGAAACTGTTAAAGCTGGAAGATGAGGTTACCCGCTGTATTGTAGAATCTAAGTTTGCTGCCAGTTTCTTTTTTACCTGTTTATCGTAAGATTGAAATATCTATGAATCACTTAAATCAGGTAGAATTTGTATATGACTCCAGAATGGATAAAGAGGTTATTTCTGTTTTCAATAAGGTATTTTCTTCCCAAATGGAAGAGGATTTTTATTCAAAGTTCAATTTATATGAAGAGGAGGGTGGTTATGACAAAATTCCTGAAATTCTGTTTTATCGAGAATTTCTGAATTTTAATGTTACAGATTTAGTTCATAATTTTCTTCAAGTGTTATCAATAACCGCTGTCTTCGGAAGCGATATGCCCCTCATCTGTTTTGTATCAAAAAGTATGTTATTTAATATTGATTCCTTGGGAAGAGTTCCAATGAAGAAAGAATCTATGTGTGAAAATTCAAAATCTCTCTCTTGAAAATGTTGGTATATATAATTCTGTCTTCGAGAGTTGATTTTTATCGAGAAAGTTATAGCATCATTCCTATAATTTTAGGTCTGTTTTTTAATATATAAGATGAAAATTCGGTATGTGAAAATTTTATGTAAAAATCTCGTTTCATATACGTATAAGGTTTACTTTCTATGTGTGTGAAAACACTTGTAAGATCTTAATCCCATTTCTTCGATGGAAAAAAAATGGTGTACTCATAAATAACGTGTATTACATTTCTGAAAAATATCAGCTTTATCCAATTGGTGGAAAAATCTTATTTTGTCACTAAAATAATGCATGACATCCACTTCATAGATTTATACTATTTATTTACTGTAAAAAAAACCGTCTATGAAATCTCGTTCTTGTTTAGTATTTCCTCAATATATAAAATAGCGATCGAATTAATAATGTGTATTATGTTTCTGAAAATATCAGGTTTTGTCAATAGATGGAGAAACGTTAAATGCGCTTTCCCACTAAAAAATTTCATGCTTGCAACGTGAAATCTTTATCCCTCTTTATAATATGTATTCCTGTGTTACGTGATCTCAATAAACAAAGAAAGCCTTGTTTTAAAAAATTGATGCATTTCTTATTTCATTATTATACACCCATCTGAAAGTTTATTTCTGATTTTAATCTTGAAAGTTTTGTTAAAAAACTTTTATCGTTTTAGTTTATGGTTAAAAAAAATTTCCACTACTCAGTTATTGTTTTTGTTTTTTTTAAAGACGCGGAAATTTCTTTTCTGTTCATTTTTCAAAATAAGTTTATTTTTACTCGTTTTTTAAAAATAAATTTGTGGAATCCATTTCATGCAAGCATGAAATCTTTTTGCGGCAAAGTATATTTGACATTTCTCCATCTATTGAATAAACCTGATGTTTTCAGAAACATAATACACATTATTAATTCGATCACTATTTTATACATTGAAAAAATACTAAACAAAAACGAGATTTTACAAACGGTTTTTCACATAGTAAATAAATTGTATAAATCTACAAAGTGCATGGCATGCATTATTTTCGTGACAAAATACGATTTTATCCACCAATTGGATAAAGCTGATATTTTTCAGAAATGTAATACACATTATTTATGAGTACACCATTTTTTTTCCATCGAAAAAATGGGATTAAGATCTCACGAGCGTTTTCACACACGTAGGAAGTAAACCTTATACGTACATGAAACAAAATTTTTACATAAAGTTTTCACATCCCAAATTTTCATCTTATATATTAAAAAACAGACCTAAAATTATAGGAAAGATGCTGTAACTTTCTCGATAAAAATCAACTCCCGAAGACAGAATTATATATATCAACATTTTCAGGAGAGAGATTTTGATTTTTCACACATAGATTCTTTCTTCATTGGAACTCTTCCCAAGGAATCAATATTAAATAACATACTCTCTGATACAAAACAGATGAGGGGCATATCGCTTCCGAAGACAGCGGTTATTGATAACACTTGAAGAAAATTATGAACTAAATCTGTAACATTAAAATTTAGCAATTCCCAATAAAACAAAATTTCAGGAATTTTATCATAACCGTCCTCCTCTTCATATAAACTGAACTTGGAATAAACAACCTCTTCCATTTGGGAAGAAAATACCTTATTGAAAACAGAAATAACCTCTTTATCCATTCTGGAGTCATATACAAATTCTACCTGATTTAAGTGATTCATAGATTTTTCAATCTTACGATAAACAGGTAAAAAAGAAACTGGCAGCAAACTTAGATTCTACTATACTGCGAGCAACCCCATTTTTCAGCTTTAACAGTTTCCTCCATTGGAGAGGATTTAAGGTTATCAACTCAAAATTTACTATATCCTTGTTTAGGAATTTCTTGCGAGAAAACTTTGTACAATCATTAGCTCTTCTTTAGCGGAAATGTTACACTTGAATTAATAAAGTGAGGTGGGAAATGTAAGACTAATGATTAACCACTAGTTCTCGGAAAGCGTTCTGAATCTATAGTATATTTACATTAACGGATTCCAGTAAGTGCATGAATAAAAATCCACCTCCTCCTCCGAAGGAGAGTTTATATGAGCTAGAGATTCAGCTAAAATATCAAGAAATTCTGTCTTATTTTCACACATTGTATTTCTTTCATAGTTAATTTTTTCTGAAATGTTCACATGAGCCAGAAAACTGGATATAACGCATGATCTCAGCGAGTATCTGCCGGAATATACCAGCGATTCATCTAAGATATCAAAAAGGTTGTGAATCAGCTCTCAAACACTGAAATTCAGGATTTCACGGTTGAAGAGGATATGGGGGATTTTCCCAATTCCATTCTCCCCTCTACATAGAGGGAATTTTCAATAAACCATTGTCTTCATGGAATTTAAAAACACCTCATTGAAAAGTATTATAATTTCGCATTCTAAATCGCATATCGTAGGGTATTTCTACAGACTTCGACGAAAACACAGATTTCTCAATCTCTGTGTATAGGGTGGCGAAACAGATCCTTCCAAACTCCACATCGACTATGCATGAGGAAATCTCATCCTTCTCCTCCAAAAGTCCTCCCCATTGGGAAAGGGAAATCTCTTCCACACTTCTTATTTGATTCAAACTCGTCTATAAACTTTTTACGCGAGATCTTCATACATTCGGTAGTGGTCTTGAGGCTGATGGCAGCATCGTAATGCCGAGTCATGATGGGGAACCCATAGTCCAAGTTCTTTAGCTTTTTGTCATCGCATAGCATACGAAAAAAGATACTAGATCTGAGTACTACACCTTGAAGAGTTGGGCAGAACCATTTGCCATCGAAATCATACTGTCTCACATGCACGAAAGCCTCCCCTAGATAGGTCCTCACGGACACGAACAACCCTTGGCCTACGTAAAAAACATTGTTTGGAAGCATGTCCAAATGGACGAACCCTCTACGAATCTATAGAGGAAAAAAGAGAGAGAACATGAATATAGATAGATTGGGAAAAGAAAAGTTAGTGCATGGGAGGCAGATATTATTAAAATTACTATTTTAAAATATAAGACAGCTATACATCTTGTTTAGAAAAGATAATATACGGAATTAACTTTTAAAATTTTTATTTAAAAAATGCAGGTATTATGAAAAATACTGTTTTAAAATATAGAACAACTATAAAACTTGTTTAAAAAATAATTAAAAACATAACTTTTAAAAATTTTAATTTTAAACCTGAATAATAGATGATCTAAAAAAAATCACATTTTGAAAAATCGAATCGGAGAAATTTTCCAATGATTTAAATGTGAGTAATGGAACTTTTTTGAAAGTGAGGAATAAAACTCATGCGAAAAGCGAATACTAATTTTTGTTTTCCTGTGTAAGGAAAATTTGGGGAAAAAATTAACTTTTGAAAAATGAGAAAAAAGAATACATACGAAGCATATATTCGGAGGGATGGTGACGATCATGAGAGAAAAAAGATCTTTAGGATTTACCTCAGTGGATGGTGATGGATCGTAGAGACGTTTCAGTGGTGGTGAATCTATCCAATCGCTTGATCATTTGCAACCCATTTTAAAAACTTGGGAAATCTCCTTGAATCTGAAAAGATTGAGTAAAAAAAAATGAATATGGGTAAATCGTGAAATTTATGGTAGCAAATAGTAATAAATAAAGAAGGCTTACCAAATTAAAAGGTTTGTTGGCTGTAGATTGCATCTAGGCCATGGAATTCGGTAATAGAAATAGCTAGCACGACCTATCTCAGACGATAATACACGCTATATTGACTAAAATGGCAGCGTTGGGGAGTTGTTTGAAGAGAAAATAAGAAAAAGAGCGATAAATGTCGTAACCTAGGACCATTTCATGCCCTGACAGGAAAAGATCAAAGATACCGATCAGACATTAAGGTGTCAACAAAACAACACACTGGGAACCCTGTAGCGGTAGCGCCCTTTAGAAAATATTTGCCGATGTCAAGCCACTAAAGATAAACAGGTTACGCCCTCCAGGAACAAATTTATAGTAAGGAGATTAATTTAACGAAAAAATATGCAGCGCCCCCTAGGAGAAAAAATAAGCATCTGTAACGCACCCTATGAGAAAAAAAATCTGTAGCGCCCCCTATAAAAACCAATATAAATACCCCTCGTAACAATAAAAATCGAAAAATGTTTCAAAAACCGTCACCAGGAGGAGTTAGGGTCGCGAGGAGCTAGAGTCTCTGAGAAAGGTGGCATGACACCATCAGATAAGTATATACAACTAGTAGAAATATCCCTAGAAAAAAAAATAGAAATAATTCTGAAATCCACCGCTAGGGGAGATAGGATTGCTGAGAAAGGTGGTATGTAGCCATAGAATATGTATATACGATAACTAATAGAAACATCCCTTGAAACAAAATACTTACAAAAAGTACCAAAATCCACCGCTAGAACGAGCTAAGATCGTTGAAAAAGGGGACATGTGAGCATCATGTACATACATACAACGAACAAGAGAAATATCCCTTGAAACAAAATATTTACAAAAAGTATCAAAAACCACCCCTTGGAGGAGCTACGAATACTAAAAAAGGGGATATATGACCGTCCGATAAGTATATACAACGATCAAGAGAAATAGCCCTCGAAGCAATAAAAATCGAAAAAAATGCCAAATTTGTCGCTAGCGGAACTAAGATCGCACAGAAGGGGGACACGTGACTCCCATATATGTGAAGAACTGGTTCCTAGCACTGCGCGGAAAATAAGACATAAAATAAACAACGTTTTAAGCGCAGGATTTTATTTTTTAATTAAACTCAAGGCATTTCGGACGGAACTTTGGTCGCCCATCGTCAGGAGCGTCACTTAGGACGGATGGTGGTAAACAAACGAAGTGTTGGCAATATATAAGTTAGTTGTGTTGCCAAATGGTGGCGTTTGGTGTTGACTGCCGCGCCATCTATCGGGAGTAGAACGAGGCAAATTAAATAGCGGGTATTCGCTCTATTATTGTATTCTTCCAGGCTTGGCTGAGAAACGGAGTGGACCGAAGATCTTTGATAATTTTATCGGAATGTTTAAAAATGCAGAACGCTTCCAAAAAATCCAATTCTACAGAAGACTTGGGTTGATGAATGATGGTGGCGTCATTGAAATTAAAACAATGACCACTCTCCCAGCAGTGCACTGCGATTGAAGACTTATTAAATTCAGCCTTCTCGACGTATTTTTGGCGTTCTTTAATGGATGAGGCTTGGTTTGGCCAATGTACAATACAGTGGCCAGACCAAACGGGACAGACAAAATCCTGAGTTTCCACGACAACCGTCCAGTGGTTCCAAAATCAGTTTGAGTGGGAAAGCAGAGACTATCCCCATCCTTAAGCAAAATAAATTCCCAGAAAACTTAGCAAATAAGAGATATACAGTGGAAGTCGGCTATAGCGAAAACGGATATAACAAATTCATGGCTATAATAAACAAATGATTTTACTTAATTTGATTTGATATATAATATATATTTATATTCAGAGGCGGCCTTAGAGTTTGCGAGACCCAAAACAGTGTGTATTGCTCGAGGCCCTATACAAGAGGAACCGCATATAACGAGGAAATTGGGACCAAAGAAAATGCTCACTATATCCGACCCGCAAAAATCTTGGTCATTAAAAATGATAAAATTATATTGTACTTAATCAATACTGATCAATACTAATCAATACAATATTGTACTCAATCAAATTATACTGTACCAAACAGTATCTATATTTTCCTGGCTTTATCCGGAAACTCGCTAAATGTGTGCTCGTTATAACTGGGTCTTACTGTATTTGAAAACTTTCCTAAATGTTTTTGATTAACGGGGGAGAACGAAAGGAGGAGAGAAACGAATCATTACAAGAAAATAAAATATACATTTAAATTCTGATCATATTTTCAATGACTCAAGTGTTTGTAACAGCATATACTATCGAACCTCATTAAAACGAACACGCTTAAGACGAATTACTTTTAATAGGAACAATTTTCTGAAGTCCCGTCAAATTGTATAGGACTCCCTATATTAGATTTTCATTTAACACGAACACAGTTAAACGAACTACAGTTTCCGACGAACTGATAATCAACGGCCCTTGGAAAATTTCTTCCGCTTAACACGAACAAAATGCGCTTTGTAAAACCAGAGATTCTTATTGATAATTTCAACATGCTGTAATTACCAGATTAAACATGCGAGAGTGGCGATTTTTATATACGATTGCTTAATAAAAAATTTCTGTTGGCGTTTACATGGGGTTATAACTGAAAATATGTCTCAGTAGACAACACCATAACGTCAACATCATAACATTTGAGGCCATTAATGGCATGGTAATACCCTTTATCGGACAGTAATAACTAGAATCCGGATTTTATGCACTAAAAATCAGTAAAATATGCATGCAAGTATGCACTAAAAACTTCAAAATATGTATTTATATGCAGGACCGTCACTAGGTATTATGCTGCTCGGGGCGAACATGTGTTTTGCCGCCCCAAAATGACTCTATTTCTCATAATAATTCCATTTTGCCGCCCATAAAAATCTCCCGCTCAGAGCGAATGGCCCGGTTAGCCCCTTCTTAGCGCCGGCTCTGCTTATATGCACTTAAAATGAATAAACATAATAACTATGCACTTAAATGTTCTTTAACTTACTTGAAAGTCATACTTCCCGCGTTTTAAAACAAATATGTTGATTATTAACTGTAGTGTAGAAACATTCGATACATACAAAATTATATACTTTATATAGTGCATTTTTTATTACGGCATATCAACTGATCTTGATGTTTTAAACAGTTAAGCATTGTCTTCTATCATTCAATAGCACTTTTGTGCCAAAAAGTTCTTTTCCAGAGTCATAGGGATTATTGGACAGCATTTATAAAATTTTGCGGATTGTCTATTACTGATAGTTTATCCGTCGTAGACTGCCATCACGTTTATCGTTCATAGACAATGAAGTTTAATTTTACCCTATCTAAATTTATGTTTTAATTTTACCTTAAGGTAACTGCCAATCTAGCAGAATAGAACTAAATCTTTGGTTTCTCTAATAAAGGTAGTAGCTATAATTTAGCTAGGATTACATTTTGGTGCCCTAGGTCATAATTAAACATGTATGTTTACAATTTTTTTTCTCTTCTGCTTAGATGAGAAGCAGGAGGAAAATTTAATTTTAGTGTTGTAAGGGAAAAATTTTCCGTTAAAGGAATAATAAAAAGTTTAAAATTACTAAAACCCTTAAAATATGCATTTATTCTGGAAATTCAGCATTTTTATTCATTTATACGCACTAATGCAAAAAAAGAGCTAAAATATGCAACTGTATATGCACATATGCATTTGCATATAATCCAGGCTATAGTAATCACTTTTCCTCGAATACTGACGAAGACACTACTCTGCCACTTTAGACGAAAATCGTGTTAGTGTGATGGAAGTTTTCACTGCGCGTCGTTTTGTGATGAAAGAGGCAGATGCTGGGACTGCTCCAGGAATTGTGGACAAACTTAATGATTTTTGGCGACATTGTGCCGATGAAAAGCGAAAACAATCTGCAGTTACTGATTTTTTTTAAGCATACTTCTACAATTTAAAAAAAAAAAAAAAATTTTTGTCGCAGCATGTAATCAAGTTAAATAAATATTTGAATAAATATTTGGTTTAGGAAAAATAAATATTTACTAAACCATAATAGGTGCATATAAAAGAACAAAGACTTTTCGAATCCTTCAGCTACACGTACTATCCACTTTAAAGGTACAGCCGGTGAAACAAAAATCCGAACACCTGTTGTCATTTGCCCAATAATTGTGCTATAGAAAATTCAGAAGTGCCAAACAATGGCGAACAATGAGATCTATCAATCCATGTCATAAAATTTGCATAAAGGACAGTCTTCATATTAAAACTTGT
>QLNU02015360.1:198697115-198717766 GCA_006491805.2 Dysdera silvatica
ACTGATTCTGGCAACACTGTTTTGAGTTTGATTGTTAACTTTCATGCCATCAATTCCATATTTTGACGAAGCTTTGGGCCACATATTTTAATAGTGTGTATGTTTTAAAATTAAGTTTATAAACCTTTATTTGTATTTAGGATAATTTCGTCATAAATTTATACAGTCCATAACTTTAATCGCCAAAATCACATTTTTAAGTTAAATTCACTAAAATCATTTTTAAACATAACCTCAAACAATACTCTTACGGTTGTTATACTTCCTAGATTATATTTCCATTTTGTTTTGTTTTTTTCAATATTTTTAAATTCATTGTTGCTCCCTGTACGGAGTAACAAATGCCACCGAACAGGAGTGGCTTTTGCCGTCCTCGTTGAGGATGAGGACGGCGTCTCTTTTTCTCCTAAACAAAAACAGCTCTAGTTTGAGCTTGTTTCTATGTAGGTGTCGAAAATTATTGAGTAAAAATAAATTCCCCCCCGAAAACTCACAAAAACTCGCCCCGGAGGCTTTAGGTGTTGACAATTATTTGGCAATTGTGTTATTAAGACAAGATCTGATAAGAGTAATAATATCTTATGCCTTATATACGGAGAAAGAGAGCGTTGTTTCCTGTCCTCATTCGTCTAGCGGTCCAAGACACTCCGGGCTAAACGGAGGGACCCTGGTTCGAATCCAGGATGGGGAAAGCGTCTCTTTTTCTCTCCAAAAACGAATAAAGCTCTAGTTTGAGCTATTTATACATGGGTGGCAAAAATTATTATATAAAGCCATTATGCTGGGTAAATTTCGAACACCGATTTTGGCAACACATGTTAAATTAAACATCTTGAACTTTTTTAGTGTAAATTAAACATCCGAAACACTAAAATGTAAAAAAATTTACTTTTTACTTTCATTTTTACTAATAAATATCTTGAGCAGTATATGTACATTTATTTTAACCCTTTATATGGATTTTGATACCCCATCATCAACTAACCTAAGTCAAACATTGAATTCTTCTGCTGGCTTTAGTTACCCCATATTGAGGGCCCCAACTTACGCCACCATGTTTTTTCTTTTGTCCTTAAAGCACACGTTTTAGAAGACTTTCATACATGTAAATATAGAGCGTAACTTTAGACACAAGTTTTACAACAATTAATTAATCTCTAAAGTAAATGCTCCTGAATTCGCAGATGTTTTAAATTGAAAAGTGGCTTAAGTAACCCCGAGATACGGTGCGTTTACACCCGAACGTGCTTACTAATAGTCAAACTCAATGGATCCGAAAGCAGTGATCATGGCCATCTGGACACTGCATATAAAACTTTTGAGAAGCATAAATGGACCTGTTATTTGTGGAACAATTTGTGTTATATGTATTTTTTGCTGAAATAGAGATTTTATTTCAAATTAATTCGTTAGGTGAAGACTCGTCGTTTAGAAGTGAAACTCCTTTATGGAAAATTTATTCCTGAAAAAGAAGATATTAGAGCTTTCTGCAATGAAATAATATTGAGCTAGGCATTCACACTTTATGCAAGTCAACAGTCAGAAAAATACACTAATGAATAATGATTTTTTTTTTTGTAACTTTTTTTTTTCGGCCGTTGGGTACTTTTGTTTTATTATTTGAAAATTGAGTTGATTCCTTGATGTTAGTTCATTAGACGAACATGAATTCTAAAGAAATACTCAATAGCTTTATATTTTATGCAGTTTAGATGCTCCTTATTTCTGGCCAAACAATCGTATATTTGAAAAAGCCCATAGTTCAACAGTCTTAAAAATGCAATATTTAATATCCGGCATCATAATTGAACAGAATATTTAATGCAGGAGAGTGGAATTTGATTTAAAAATAACTTTTTGGCCATCTGTTAACACTGAAATATTTTTTTTTTATTCTGGTATATGGTCAACTAACTTACAGAGCTTTTAAAATAACCAATTCATATACAACTGCGTTATCTGTGAACAGCCTGTTATTGTATATATGACATATTCGTCATATTTTTCTAACCATACAGCAGTCCAGCATGAATAGTATTTAAGAAAAAGAAGAGACTAAAAATGCATATGGAGTAAAATAAAAAATTATGTAAACTAAACAAAGAAATTGACGAACCACACCCGAAGTATCTCATATCGATCATTTCGCACAAATTTACTACTCGTTTGCAGTACGTACATCGTACAATCGATGGCAAAATTTGAACGTGCTAAAAACGTTCAAATTTTCGAGGGCGGTAAAACGTAAATGTGTCTTTCTGCAGCAGCGCAAAATAGCTGATCGTTACAAGAAGACATTAAAAGTATTTTTCTATCCCATCATAATGGTCCCTATCATTTCAAGAGTTTACGTAAAAGTAGTTTTTGCTTCCGTTTCAGAAATGTGAAACTTATTCAAAATATTAATGACTGCCAGTCCACGTAGTTTTCACATCTGAAAAGGAAGCAATTTTTTTCTATATAAAGGAATAAAGGAGGGAAAAAGGTTGTAATGTAGTAAAGTAACGTCTTCGGGAGAATCAATATATTTTTTCAATGGCAGTAAGTTATTTATATAAATTTTATAAGCAGAGGATACCAAACTTGCATTTTCAAGAATTCTCATCTTCTCGAAAGAAAGAAAGATAAAAATACATTTTTAATATTTTTTCTCAATCTTCAGCTGAACTTTATGTGCTACTGTGTTCTCTCTCAAAACGTGGTCTGAATGACTTATAATGAAAAAAAATTCCATCAGCTGACACGTTCCAAAAATATCATTAAAAAGTAAAAGTAAAAATATCTAAAATAGTAACTATTACTACATTTTTAACAATATAAAGTGGATGTATATACATATCTCGAACGAATATATAAAACATTGAAGATGAAAACATTTTTATTCATTATTTTCCTTACAATTTTTCTTGAACAGAAAAAAAAATCAAACTTTAATGTGCACACATATAATGGGGATTATTTTATCTACTTCAGATCGTACAGTGGCATAAGGGTGACGTGTGGAAAATCTGAGTACGTTATAAAGTCTCAGGTGGTGTCCTGCTCTAAAAATGTAAACAAGGGGTCTTTTTTCAAATAAAATATCAACATAGAAATATAAACTAAGAACCTATTTGTAAATAATCAAACGATATAGAAATATTGAAAGAAAATATGTAACCAATCAAAAAATACAATATTTCAGAATAATATCAGTTGTATAAGAAAACGCAACCCCCTCGCGTATTTGTTAGTAATGTCTAGGGCCCGAATTTCTATGCATTTGCATGTTTTTGCATATTTCCACATACTTCGCCTTCATGGGCATATTTTAAATATTTCTGCAAAATTTTAATTAATTTTTCAAAAAGTGTGTATTTTTCTAATCCGCTTGTAATTCAATCAATTAGATTAATTCGATGTGTTTTTTAATTGCTTTTCTTTTTTTTTTTAAATAAGAATAAAAAAAATGGTACAGAATATGTTTCCATTGCAACTGATATAATTAGATAATATTAAAGTTAGAAAAAAATAATTTTAGGCGTCTGCACATTTCTGTGATGATGTTTCTCAATATGCGTAATATTTTCAAAGTCAAGACCAAGTGTAATATCTTCCAGACCAAGCCATGGGCGCCGGCAGGTATGGGCAAGGGAGGGCCATTGCCCCCATAAGGGCGGACTGTGTCCTCTCAGAAGGCGCATACCTTCAGGGACTGATTTAGAGGTCATTCAAGGGGAAGGGGGCGATTAATGACTTGATTTTTGAAAATGATACCTCATTGGACCTTTACCTTGTACCTTTTCAATGTTAAATTTTCATTCAAGGAGCGGGTGCGATCACCACCCCCGCCCCCACTAAATCTGTGCCGGCATACCTTGGATTATCAGAGGGTGCGAGTCCCATCGCCCAGAGGGGCCGGCGGCCCAGTTCGCCCCTACCCGCCATATTTCAATTTTCTCTAAAAATAAAGTAAAATTAAAAAGGTGAGGTAGAAAATTTCCATTTTTAAGACCTCCCTCCCCCCCCCTAGATTTCACCCTGCCGGCGTCCTTAGGTCCAAGCCAATGCTTATGATGCCATATGTTCAAACGTATCTCTTCCATACATTGTGGTGTGTATTTTGTGTTAATTTTGTGCATACTCATATTCGAGGACGTAACAAAGTGATATTTTTTATGCATTTCAGTGCATATTATGCAATAATTCCAAGAACACTTGCACTGTTTCAATAAATTGTCATTTTATACATTTCGAAACATCGCTTATGAGTAGGGTCCAAATTTCTATGCACTTGCATATTTTTGCACATCTTGTAATAATTTGGAGAATATTTGCATATTATTTGAGCTAAATTTTATGCATGAAAATCCGGACCCTAGTAAAGACTATACAGCTTAAACAACGTTCAACTGCGGTTACAATGGCGGGAGAATCGGTGAATTAGAAACATACACATTAAACCGCCGCTTATCAATCGAGACATACTCAAAGAAAGCAACTTTGGCCATTTATCGATCTGCATTTTCCATTACACAGAACGTTTAGATACTATCTACTTTATCGAAACAAAAGTTGAGAAGAATGGGCTGTAGAAAACTTCGCAACCCCGTCATTCCTTTACGGAAATCTATTGTTACTAAAGATCCTTCTTTCTTTTTTCTCAATCCATTGGCGCCACACTGACGTAGCCTTGGACAGACACCCGACAGTCAAGATAGGTGGTGGTAGAAGTGACCCCATGAATTTTAACTATTGTCGCTCCGGTCGATCATGGTTAAGCCATCCAGCAGCTTATGGTGAATTAACAGTAAGACTACTATTACTAAGGAACAGGTACGCTGCTGAGCGGTAAAAACACTTCTGTATGACTCTTGAAATATATGTTGTCTGTATGACTCTCTTCTGTATGAAAACAGCGATCCAACACATTGCCCCAAATATTCCCGTAATTTCTGTTCGCAGTAACCCTGCCCATTAATTTGAAGCCAAAATCAAAGCCAGAGATGGAAATTCAACCGAAAAATTCTGAAGTCGCTATATCTGTAGTACGATAAACGAGTCTAGTACCTACAGAGCATGCGTATACAAAACTATTTTACAATTAGATTGCAAGCAATAATTTACAAAATCGATTTACTGAAGCATTATCCTCTTATCACGAACATATCGAACCACGCTGCATCGTTCCCTGATTGCTTCCTAAACAGTCTCTAGAACTCCTTCCAATTTTTAAAGACAATTTTTAAGAAATACGTATTAGTTTTGGCAACGTTATAATTAAGCTAATATTCATGTCTGTCATTTTAGGATCATAATGCGTTAATACAGCCCAAGTAGTTTCCAAAGTCATGTTAAGCTTGTCCTGTCCGGGATAACACGTAGCTAAACATCAAGACGTAACTTGTACAAATACAAACGATACAGTTGAGAAATTAGATCCCTCTCTGAAAACCTTATCCCTATCCATAGGAACTGTAAAAATAATTACGTAAATTGGAATCACGTACTTATTTGGAGTGTATTTATTTTACTTAAATTATCGCTAATGCCAATTTATTACTTACACGGAAATTCTCGCAATATCCACTTGCCGAATCCTTCGTTAGAATTTTACAATATTTTCTATGATTGCGTAGCAGTGACGCGTTGCACAATCGTGCTTTTAACCCGGGTTCGATACCAATGGTGCCTTAAAACGCATGTCGATTTTCTGCCTAACATAATGTAGGATTTGATTCTCAGGATAACGAAGATTAGGATTCCTCGGAACACTGTAGTTCCCGACGCAGCATGACCTTAGTTGCCCTTGCGCCGTAAAGCAAACAAACTTTTTCCGATATATATATATGCACGTTATTTACCCTTAACTTAATAAAGGATACTTTAAATTTAAGGAAAAAGCTTTTCTACCTTTTTCTTTATTTCAAGAAAATGGATTGCGAAAAACCTTTTCTTAAAAAACTGAAACTTTCAATCATTTCATCCATACTTCGTAAAGAAAGAGCTCTCGTGAATAAATGGTAAATATGTATACCACATATTGTATAAACAAACCTGAAAAAAAATCCAGTTTTGATTCGAAAAACCGTCTTTTGTTTGTTCAATGTCTTCATCGACCGTCTTTTTTTAAAAGACTGGCATTTCTCCGAGTTATCGACTTTTTGCTCATTTTTCGAAAAAAAAAACTCATCTATTACAAGCAGAAAAAACTGGCATGAATTGTGGGAATGTCTTATAGTTCGTTTGATTTCACCTTTCTTCTTCGAGCGGAAAGTTTGACCTGATTTTGCGATTTTTCGATATTCCAGGATCGAAAAATGGCTGATTTTATATCTGAAAAACATAGAATTTTATATCCGAAAATACCTCGAGAACATGTATCATTGTTTATATTTTACTAAATATTTAAATGCTCTGTTTAACGGACATGTTGATATTATGTTGATATTTATATGCGTGTGCGTAATATGTATTCAATGGAAAAACATGCTTGTAGAAAAATACGCAACAACAGACGATGAGAAAAAAAAAAACTATACGAAAATGTATACTCCTGTATTCACGTATACTTTTATATTTACGTATACTCTTGTATTCGCGTATTTTTTATGCTTGATGTAATATCAAAATATTTCTGTAAGTATATTGGCTACGAGTTTGTAAAAATGTCGACTCCAAAGATAGAACTTTTTATTTTACGATTTTGTGAGTTTTTTAACCATTTAACTGAATTCAGGTTTTTTACTAGTCACGAAATTTTTTCCTGAATTATTGGAACGTCATATGTATTATGAGAAAAAAAATACTGTTATTTTATATCTTATTTCAAATAACCTACAAACAACCTAGAAGCAACAACTTCTCCCACTTTTCTAAAAATATCAAGACTTCCTTCTCTTTCAGGAAATATTCAGTATATTCAGCCATTTACCAATTCCATGTATGGATAATATTATCTATTACATATGGCTGTATATAAATTAAATGGAAAAAGTGCATGTTCATTTTTAAAAATGGCATATATAACGCAAAAATATACTAAAAATCATACAAACCTGAGAAAAAAGAGTGCATACCTCCGAGACACGAGTCCGAAACTTTTCGATTTCATGCCAAATGCTCTAACAATTGAGTAAGCTGTGGTCTGCGCTCAATTTCTCTTTTACTAAAGTTTGTGCAAACACACAAGAGAGAACGGTCATATATGACAAGTTGGATACCACAAAAACTGCAACAGGAAATCTCACAAGTATAGACTATATATATACACAGGGTGTCCCAACACCAGGGTTGCAAACATCTAGGAGGGGTAGGGTACACCTAGACGAACAATATTTGTCATAGAACCTAGGATCGCAAACCACTCGCAGTTCTAAAACCGTCCAGCATGCACAAATAGTGACAACCAGTGCATGAGAGGGGCAGAATGCGATGTCCTAATCATCTATGCAATTGAGCAGCTGACCTGAGTTTTATCTGGCGCTTTTCACGCACTGATTGTAAATATTTGTGCATGCTGGACGGTCTTAGAACTAGCTCTGTGAGTGATTTGCGACCCTAGATTTTATGACAAATATTTTTCGTCTAGGTCTACCCTACCCCCTAGATATTTGAAACCTTGGTGCTGAGACACCCCGTATATGTATTAGGAAACTTCACTGCTCAATTGGTAGAGAATTCAGCCTGAAATCGAAAAGTTTTGAGTTCGTCTCCCGATAGTCTTGTACTCTTTTCTCTTATATCTGTATATGATTTTTGAATTTTTAACCACTTTCGCACTATTCATACATCAGCAACAGCATCTTCCAAAATATTAGGAACCTGTTTTCTGTAAAGGTGATATTAATTCCCATTTCGAAATAAAGCAACATAGAAAGTCGAAAAACTAACGTTTATCTAATTTAAAATTTTATTTATTTTTAACTTGATCTTTAAAGTGTCTCTGATGGATCCATTTAATAATACTTTAGAAGACCAGCAATCCAAATAGTGCTAGTTCTTTTGGTTAAGAATGAAGTCAGTATCACCAGATCCGTTTAAAATATAGGTACCAAGGAGATGAACGAACTTTTTAATGCGCAAAATATATATTCTTTTTAAAAATACAAGATAAGTATATATTACAAATATTTTTATCAAAGAATTTCTTCTTTTTTTCCGTAAACGTGTTCATTAATTTTAAATGAACTTGCACAACTGAATTAAATTTTATTGAATTTTTGATTTATATTTTATATATGTTAGAAGGGAGATTTCAACCTATTATTTATTAAATTTTAAATTCAAAAGAAATAAAGTTATGATATTGGCAATGAATGTCACCTTGCCTTAGTAACCCAACCTTTGTAATAAATCTCAATCTCAATCTTTATACGTCAGTGGTTCCACTTGCGCATTCGGGTTTTCATTTGTTGTTCGCATATACCATCATCCTGTGGTGTTCTATTATGTTTATGCACGTTCATCTTTCCAGTAAATGAGTATTTCTCTTTATAAAATATATTCACGGTGTTCCTAAATTACCTTTGCAACTTCATTTCTCATAATAACACAAAAACCAACATAGCTAGAGTAAATCTGCTTTTTCCCCACGTTATATTCATCAGTTCTGAAAGTTTTTCTTTAAAAGGTACTGCATTTGAGCATGTGAACACTTCGTTGCAAGTGGGACATCAAATCCATTTGGCAGTTTATCCACCATTTGGTAATTTAACCACCAATTTGGCAATTGTGCTAACCCTGAGAAGGGTTGTAATATCTTACAAATACCTTATAAACGGAGAAAGGGAGCTTCGTTCCTGTGCGTTAGTGACCTAACGGTTACGGCACTTCGAATCTAACAGGGGGACTCTAGTTTGACTCTAGACCAGGGTGCTGTGTCTCTTTTTCTCCTATACCTTGAAAGCTCCAGCTTGAGCTCAAGCGTAGGGTTAGGAATTATTATGCATATCAAATTTATAATCAAGTTTCACCCAAACATATGCAAACATTTTGCTGCCCAGTCACAATGGTATCGGTTATTCTAGTTTGCAATTCCTCACTATCAACCACGGTGGTATTGAGCATGATATCCTTGATGTACCTTCGAAAGGAAACATCAAGATGTATCATTTGATGATCATGGAGGTTGAAGGATCGGTTCGTCTCACACAATCCATTGGGAATTTGTCATCAAGGAAGTTTTGAACAGACGAGACTCAGTGGACGATGCTCTGTCTTGCTAAAAAATTATTTCTAGATGAACTTCCTGTACCTAAGGTTCTGCGAAATTTTTCCAGCGTATTAAGGTAGCGAGCTTTCTCCTCTGGAGCCGCCATCTTTACGAACTCCATTTTTCTGTGACACGTATGCCACCTACACATAAACAGATATGCAGAGAAAAAATTAACAGACATGGTGAATAGAATGCGAAAACCGTCTTATCCTATCATTTCTTCATATCAGATTTCCATATTATAATACAAGGTATGAAGGGATACAGCTCAATTTATGGACACCCTGCATATTATAATATGTTCCATACCTCCCCAAGTACTCATATATCTCAAATCAAGGGGAACTTAATACACTTTTTTCGTATTTTAAGAGAAAATATTAGTCTTCCGCGAAATTATATACTGCGTGTATTTTGAGCTTCAATTAGATACTAAATATATGGATGCGTTTATACAAGTCGAACACTACGCAGATTAAATTAAGAAACAATTTTTATTAACATTCTTTAGGCGTAGTAATAGTAACGCCGATGTTATGGCATGGTTAGATGGTGAAACGTTCGCAAAAAAATTTCTTTTTTTTTTTGCGAACGTTTCACCAACTAACCATGCCATAACATCGGCGTTAACATTATGACGCCTAAAAAACGTTGATAAAAATTGTTTCTTAATTTATATGGCTGTGTGTTTGAAAATAGAACGTCGTTCCATATTTCTTATGATGTAAATGGTTTGCAGGTTTTATATTAGATGAAGAATAATCCATGGCAGTAAACAAAAATTCCGCAAATATTTATCTACGTATACTTTAGAAATATAAACAAATTCGGAAAAATTGCCTATCCGTTATGAAATGGTTTTTATCCATTATTTAACCGTCATTATATAGAGCCATCATGAAATAATAATTGTATTAAGCCATTATAAAATATTCATTATATTGAGCCATTATTAAAGCCATCGTAATGAGTCATAATGAAATATTAAAAAAATCCATAAAATGTTTGTTTTCAGAAACTTGAGAAACATAAACGAATTCGGAAAAATTGTGCAGCCATTATAAAATGTTTTACAAAATAGGTCTTGCAAATATATATTAGAAACATTATTTTACATAATCTCACTAAAATACTACTGACGCCGAAACAAAAATATGAATACTCATTTTATATCTCTATAGACTTTTTCAAAATTTAATGGAAGCTCCAAAAATTGCTAGCTATTGGTTCTGAGACCGTGATCAATGAAATCCGAAACATCCATAAATCACAATTATATTCTCCCGAGTCTAGTTCTATCTTCGATGCAGATTTCGCAGTTACCCCTATAGGAAATCTCCACTGCCATAATAATGATGTTACAGTGAAGTGTTTTTCGTGGGTAAAGAAATAATTTGAATTATGATTTCAAGTTCGGAAGTTGAAAGCAATCACGTATTGGAATACAAGCTTGATTGAAAACGACTTCTTACTACATGCACAGTGTGTATTCAAAGATGAGTGAATTCCGATCACACACAGAAATTCATTTCTTGATTTAACTCAAATAAAGTGTGTTTTCAAATATTTTTTCATTTATATCATGCTTATTTGAGATGAACGAGTTCAGAATTTTTTATAAACTGAAAAATAAATGTAAAATGATATCATCTAAAGCTCCATTTTTCAAAGTATTCAAGAACATTATTTTACCTTTGAAATGCCACTTTCTTGTAGAGCATGTCTATGTTTTTCTCTGAATAACCCTTCCCCTCGACTCATTCAGTTTGGAAATTTAAAAGGTGATGCAAAAAAATAAGAGAGAAGAAGTTGCATATACATATAATACAAATAATTTAAGCATACTTATCTCGAAAACTCTATTATATGGATGCTGTGAGGTTCTAACATTGTAATTTACTTATTGTTTTGTACTCCACTCTCCTCCTTTTATTCATTGCATATCATCATTATTATATTTTGTTATTTTATTATTAATGTACTATGTTTTTTATTAATATACATTGTTTTTATTATTAATGTACTTTGTTTATCGTTATCTGTTTTATTATTAATACACCCTGTTTTCAATTATTAATGTGCTTTATAATTATTGTATTTTATTACTAATATAATATGTGATTTCAGTATTAATGTACCTTATTAGGATTTTCCTTTTTCGCTTGAATTACATATTGAGAGCTATTTTGTTTACTTGGAATTGCTTTATCAGAATTACAGCGTACAATGGATTCTGGAAACCCGTATACCTTAACGCACGCAAATACTTTTAAAAAATTATGTATTTTTAACATTACTTATACTAATTCTTTCATTTGGTATTCTATTCCTTGCAAATATTCAGGGAAAACCAATACACATATAAATTGAACGTATTCGTAATTAAAAGAATTTTAATATAAATGAAGGGCAAAGGAATCATGATTTTTAACAATTCAGGAAAGCCTCTATCTTCGCTGGCATAATTTCGTCTGAATAGCATAAACACAATTGCAAAAACAGGGGTTAAACTATACTCAAAATTTGCCAAGGTACTCAGAATCGGATATTATTACAAATTGAAACCGGGATTGATATAAGCTTAAAATCCAAACGTAGAACTACGTAAAATATAAAATATATTATTTAAATACCTTAAAGAGTATGACGGTCTACATGTTAAGTTGCAACTGACTCCAGTTGATTCCTGATGAGAAGCAGCGAAGTGTGTCCAAAACGCGTCAATACATTTTATCCGCCACCAAAACTAAGCTACGTAATGTGGTTTATAACAACATTTTATTTTTATGCAAAAAATCTATACAATAGGGCTCGTACTGAGAGGCAGAGCAAAACTCTCGTTATTATTCTCTACCCCTCAAGCTAACAATTTTCTTGCTGTTCGATTAAATAAGTTCTGAGTTTTCTATTAAACATATTTATTGTTGCACTATTTTTATTGTGTCTGCTGGTAAATCGTTCCAAAGTTTAATTCCGTAAAAGTTAATATTATTACGACTCATATTGGCTCGTGTCTTCATTGGTGTTAAATCTTCGCATGATCTTGTAAATTTCATGTGTTGAGTCTTCACTATGTTTATTACATTAGTATATTTATTCTGTTTTATTCTTTCAAACATCGTAGTCAAAATTCTAATCTGCGGGTTTCTCCAACGTTTAGGATATTAAATACATAAATATTTAATAAAATTAGTATGCTTTGGAGAGTATGCTTTATATAAGTGATATTATATGATATATTTAGTATATATATATAAAGTAGATATTATATATAAGTGATATTATATATAAGTAGATATTATATATAAGAGTAGATATATATCTAAAAAATAAATATTAAAATAAAGAAATTTTGAGACGTAGAATTATAAATTATTACCGGAATTTGGTATATAATAATTATAGTAGCATAATAATAATAATGCATTATTATATTCTTATTAGAAATTAATGTGTCCGTATATATATATGTACAATTAGTCATTTTATTACAAGAGTATTTGAATATACTTTCATGCTATTTTAGTCGCATTACTAAGAAAAAACTGTGTTTTTCAATGATTTCCTTTCTTACCAGTATCATATTTTCCGTTATTTTGTGTCGTTACTTTGAAAATTTGAATATATTTATTCATACTCTATAACAAAAAAATCGACGCACCAAGGAGGAGTTGTCCGATTGCGATAAAAATTGGTGGATATGAAGAACATACATAGAAAAAGAAACGATTAAAATTTCAGAACAATTGAATGATTTATTGCAGAGTTTGACCGTTACAAAGGGAGGAAGTCAATAAGGCGTTGGTCCACCTCTGGCCTGGATGCAAGCTGTCACCCGGCGTGGCATAGACTGATAAAGATCCCGGATGGTGTCCTGCGGAATTTCTTGCCAAATTGTCTCCAACTGTCGGGCTAAATCGTCAACATTCCGGGATGGTTGCAATCGCCTTCCCATAGCGTCCCAAATGTGCTCTATGGGAGAGAGATCAGGAGACCTAGCTTGCCAAGGAAGTGTTGGGCAAGCTTGAAGACAATTCATAGCAACACGTGCCGTGTGCGGCCGGGCATTGTCTTGTTGAAACGTAAGTC
This sequence comes from Dysdera silvatica, assembly GCA_006491805.2. Classification (NCBI taxonomy): domain Eukaryota; kingdom Metazoa; phylum Arthropoda; class Arachnida; order Araneae; family Dysderidae; genus Dysdera; species Dysdera silvatica. The sequence continues at coordinate 198,710,401 of QLNU02015360.1, forward strand.
CAGGGTGTCGCAAAAGGAACGGTAACACAACCGGTCGTAGAATGTCGTCTACGTACCGCTGTGCTGTAAGTGTGCCAGAAATGACCACCAAAGGGGTCCGGCTATCAAAGGAGATGGCACCCCAGACCATAACGCCCTGTTGTGGGCATGTGTGGCGTGCGATAGTAAGGGCAGGATCCCCACGCTGCCCTGGACGTCTCCAGACACGTCTGCGGTTGTCGTCAGGACACAGTTGGAAACGGGACTCGTCACTAAAGACTATACGTCCCCAGTCAGCGCAGTTCCAAGTTGATCGAGCCCGGCACCACTGTAATCGGACTTGACGGTGTAAAGGCGTGAGAGGTAAGCGGCGTAACGGTCGGCGCGAGCGTAAATTCCGCTCTCTCAGTCGTCTGCAGAGGGTCATGTTGGACACATGTGTGCGGGCCACACGTTGGATAGTTGATAACGACGAATCCGGTGCTGTGACAGCTGCTCTGACAATCGCTCTGTCTTCCCGTTCTGTTGTGGCCCTAGGTCGACCGCTGCCGTCCCGACGCTGACATCTGCCGTTGTTGACCCACTCTTGCCAGCACCGTCCAATCGCCGCATCGCTTCGACCCACATGTCCAGCGATTCTTCGATTCGTCCAACCAGCCTCTTTCAATCCGATAGCACAACCTCTTTCAAACTCTGACATATGCTCGTAATGAGCACGAATCTTTCGGCGAGGCATTGTTACAGTCGACGTAAGATATCCGCAGTCAAAATGCAACAGAAATTTTGACCACATATTGAGAATCGCTCCTTATATACACCTGCTGAATGCGCAGTTCCGATGCGCTGGAGTTCCCGCTATTCATTCATTGGACACCAAATTTTAATCATTTGCATGTTCTGTCAAAATACCTTTGCATACGAAATTTCATTACAATCGGACAACTCTTTCTTGGTGAGTCGATTTTTTTGTTATAGAGTGTATTTAGTAAAAATATAATATATATTGTTGTGCCTCGATGAGCACTATTTTGTATTTTATTCTAGTTTAGTTACTTATTTATTTGATTAAGATTTGTTTACGAAATTTATTACTTGTGTTTATATCGTCAAACCAATTAATTGTATATATCTATGTTTGCCAAATAAATTCTTAATTAATAAATTTCAGATTAAAGTGTAAAATTATTATCCATTGAGCTTGAGAATAAACATGTGGATCATAGGAGTATTTATTATTCGTCAAGCAAATGAACCCTAAATATAACGCCATACTAAATTTAAAAAAAAAAAAAAAAAGATTAGTGTATTATATTGGAAAACAAAATCACTTTTTATGGAAAATAAGCTGGCTTACTATTCCTCTGAGAGTAATTTGTCACTTTTTAACAATATCCCAGTGCGATAATTAACTTTGTAAATTATAACCCGCCACGCAAAAATATGTCGATCGAATATTGCTGGAGAATTTTTAATGAAACATAAATAAAATTTTTTAATAGGGAAGTTGTCCACCGATTTACGTCATATCGCACTTTCACGTTGTGTTTCTCGGTATAAAGGTGGACGGGGGCGCTGGATTTGCCCTAGGAGCAACGCATTGGGGACGTAAATTCTCGCCAGAAGTCGTTACCTCGCTGAAAGATCGAAGATCCGTTCTCGTGGGTGGAAAGGTTGTCTTATCATGGTTCTCTGAATGATGTTCACTTTCAATGGTATTTTAGTTTGTTATGGGGCGCCTCCGGTGTCGATTAATGGGGTTCTCCGGGCAGTCCCCGAAATTGGCTGTGTGCGGGCCAAAGCAGTTTGCACATTTTGGGGTTTGGTTTCTGTTGAGAGTGCACTCCCTACCAAAGTGTTGTTTTACACACTTTACACATTTAGGTTTGGCGTTGCAACAGGCCGCCGAAAATCCTGGAAACGCCGACATGATAGGGGCATCTTTGATTTCCTGAACGGAGAAATCGTTACTATGATGTAGTCTATTACGGTTACTTTGGTGACTATGTTTGAGTATGGGATTCTCGAGAGGCCAATTTGAAAGACAGGGATTGACTTTCAGAAATCCCTTCGTAATCTGATAAGCCATGCAGTCGGCAAAGCCAAGCTTATTTAGTTCGCGTATTAGATTGTCAATGCCAAAATTGTTGGGCAGGCCGGAGACCGCGAAGAGAGCCCCTTTTTCATCGTTGAAGCGAACTCTGTGGTGCTCGACCTACCAATGCTTTGGTCGCAGATCTGTAATGCTCAACTTTCGCTACCTAAACTTTTATATCGTCTGCCCTTATTTCGAAGGTGAAATTAGTGGTTCTTTTTGGATGAGGTAGGATTACGCTCACAGAGGCCTCTAAGACGCCTGCCTTTAACCTCACACCATCGACAGAATCGTCTTGAGTGGTATCGTAGCCGATTGTTACCAACGATATTTTAAACTATCTCATGTATAAAAGTTATACAGCTTTAGAGATTCTTGAAAGAAAAACTTTTTTATCTGGCATTGTTCTTGTTGTTGTTCACTTTGTTTATCTGGCATTGTTCATTCTGTTCTTGATATTTTAAAGCCTCTAAACTGAATTTTTTTATTTAATTCATATTTTGATTGTTTAATGTTTAATATAAATGCTACATTTATGTTTACTTAAGATTAGATTTTTATTAAACGAATTGTGTGCATATGTTTAATAAACCGTGTCAATTTATCAATATCATGGAACAAATGAATGAATGAATGAATCTTTAAACCCATTAACGCCTTTTTGACTGAAGTTGCCAGTTATGGAACCACCCACGACATTAAAAAGATCCATAGTATTACTCTGTACTTATATTTTTTGCCGGAAAAGTACTTCAAGATGAACACTTCTCTGAATATATGTAATAGTTTCATAATTTAAGAATAATTTCTATTCTATAATTTTAACATATTATTAGGAGAAAATTCTTTCATCCGTATTTTCAGAAACTTCTTCATGCATAATAACATCTAGCAGTCTCAGATTTTGTTGACTTCTGTGTCCGATGATTGAATGATTTGGAAGTCTCACCATTTTAAGGTTTGAAGGTTAAATGATGATTTAAAGTCTTGTGATTTAAATGACTGGTGATTGAATGATGGTTTTAAGGTCTCATGATTATAATATCTGATGGCTGGATCATAATTTTAAAGTCTTAAAATTTTAATATCCGATTTTTAAAAACAAATAACTTGATCTAAAGTCTTCTTTCTCTTCATTTACATTTAGATTACCTTTATTTAAGTTCATGCGTTTACATTTAGATATGTCTTTATCTTGAATGGCTTAACAAATTTTGAACAAATTATTTTGCAAAATAAATAAATAGATAATCGTTATAATACTCAAATTAGCAGTGAACTATATTTAAGTAAACTAAACGATCTCATGAATAACCCTATGCATCAATCATCACTATATTATCTCTATCTGAAAAACAATATCCATTCATATTTATATAATTCAGTGACTATCTGAATATGTGTATTTCAATGTAAATTTAGAAAATCCAATGAAATCAACGAAACCAAATGCAAAAGTATTTTACAAAAGGGCTTCTTTTCAACGACTTAAGATTCAAATTTCATTGAAAACTTTGCATTTAAAACCTTAGAAAACGCTCTCCAACATTGCGAAACATTTGTATCAAATACTCTATTATTTGCAATAGTTGCGTCTTCGCAGAAATCTATTCTATTTAAGAGGACTTTCCCAATTCAAATCCATGTTGCAAACTTAATTTTCTTGTGCATTGAAACAATTTTGTTATACGAAAGTACCGTTTTTTTTTGACAGGATAAATTAATTACAATTATGTGCCTTATTTTAATAATAATTTATTATTATTTACCTTATTGTCTCTTTCCTGATTAGCGTATCGAAATTTTCAATTTTCAATCTTAATTTTCTAATCGCTATACGTTGATTCGTCGTATCCAGCATACTTATAATAGAACAAGTCGTTTTAATTTACGTAAAATTCACTTTCTAAATCTTTATGATGCACACGGGTACGTTAATATGTATTGTTAAAATTAATAGTTAAAACATTTACTTGCGCGCCAAAAGCGCCATGGCCCCAGGGTGGTGCGGTAGCGCCGGAGGGTGGCCCTACCGATTTCCAGATTTGGTGCATATTTTTCAATATTTGTTTTCAATATTTGTTTAACTTTTTTGTTTAATCTAAATTAATTTTTCTTAAAGTTTACGAGTGTTAAATTCATGATTACGCGTTGCCTAAAATAAATAAATTTAACACGGAATAAAATCCGCCAGATTAATTTTAAGATTTTGAGACTAAATACATGGCAAAAGCGGCTAAACGTTATTGTCTTATTATGATTTTTAAATAATTACAAGTTTGTAATTAGATAATTTCAATCACATTCAAATTCTTATTTTAAAGCATATTCTATGATCGATGATTTCATTTCAAAGCATACTCTATGATTAATGATTTCATTTCAACCCCAGCTCTCACTTTCGTTCCTGACAACTATCAGCGTTTTCCAACCAAGTCTAGCGTGAATTTTCACGTTGGGTTTGGTTCTAGACATTTTGTCAGCAAATCAATAGGGGATCCCCCACCTCCAAGACGGGGTTCGAAGAGATACAGAACAGGTTCTAACACAATTTCCTTATGTGTTCTTTTCTAGCTCAAATTCCCCACAACGTTAATTATAAGGCAAAAGCAGCAAAACATGCACGTGGGGTCTTCTAGCGGCGAATTTTGGAAGTTTTTCGATTTCTATCGTTTCGAGGAACATTCCTCTTGATCGTTGTATCTATGCATATGAGGGTCACGTGTCCCCTTTCTGAACGATCCTAGCTTGCGCTAGTGGCCAATTTTTGAATATTTTTCGAAATTATTCGATGTCTATTGTTTCCAGCGCTATTTCTCTTGATCGTTGTATATACCTATCTGATGGTCACATGTCCCCCTTTTAAGCGATCCTAGCCCCCCTAGCGACGAATTTTGGAACTTTTGTAAATATTTTATTTCAAGGGATATTTCTCTGTTCGTTGTATGTATGTATATGAGGGTTACGTGTTCCCCTTCTGGGCGATCCTAGCTCCCCCTAGCGACCAATTTTTGTACTTTTTTTGTAAATTTTTATTTCTCTTAGCCGTTCTAGGGAGATGCTATATGTGCATCTGATGGTCGCGCGTTCCTAGCTCTCCTGGTGGTGAGTTTTGGAGTTTTTTTAATAGTAAGAATAGAGCTTTTGGTTAACTTTATTTATTGGCACGTATTTACTTTTACACTTTTTTACTTTACATTTTTTTAAGTTTTGTGTTTTTCATTTTATTTCTAAACATTTTTTTTCACTTTATATTTTTCCAAGTTTTGTGTTGTTCATTCTTTTCACTTTTTATTTTTTTTAAGTTTTGTGTTATTCATTTTTTTCGCTTTTTTATTTTTCTAAATTTTGTGTTTTTAATTTTTTTCTAGACCTTTTTTCACTTTTTTGTTTCCAAAAACCCGTTTTTTATATAATTTTTTCTTTTTTTACCTTTTCTATTTTTTTAAAACTTTTGTAATTTTTTTCGAGTTTTCTCCTAAATCTTTCCGTTGGTTCATTCGATGCTTTCCTGTTCTAACATGAAATAGACCGTGGACTATATACAAAGCTACCACCTTCTACGCGAGGTAAAACATGTTTCACGATTTTATATGAGATTTAAGGATTTTCATTTTTTTTAACGATTTGAAGCCATACTTTGCAAGTCTCTCACCCTGAACTCGAGATTGCCCGAACTTCAATTTGTTTGACACCAATCCTACATTCTATTTTCTTACGCTTTTTTTTTTTGACTGAATCAAACAAGCGTTTCACCGGTGTTAGTCGTTCGAAATGGTGCGCAACCGCTTTTGGTGCGCAATTTACCGCTTTTATACTTCTCTATATTTAAAATATTCTCTAACATTTTGATCTGTACTTAGCTTATTGTCTTCGCCTGGATCCATGACCGTCATAAATTGCACATACATCATCTACTACGCATTTTGTTTGAAAAAGCTGTGATTCTCTCAACGTAGAGATAGCCTGTAAAACCTGAGGTTAAAAATCATTTCAACAAATGTGAACATGTTTCTGCCTTTTTCCGGTCATTCACGCGTGTCTCTTGGAAACATCCGTACCCAAGTTATTTTCCCAGCAAAGGGGTCGCAAACCTGTTCTTGAATAAACTCATATCGTCTGACACTTTCATCCCAACCTTCCTATATGAAAAATTTTACATTTGTTGACATACAAGATGCGACAGAAAAATTTCAAGACTGACGTCCTCATAGAAGTATAAGTAGCTTTAGAATCTTCTCGATACGTGATGGCACGGATCTCAACCCGTTCTAGGCATGGACACAAATTAAATGTACAATATTATCAGTTATTTTGTACACTTTATATACATTTTTCCTTATTTTAACTATTTACACATGACAATCACGGTAAGAGAACGAAGAATTATCATCAAAATTCATCAAAATATGGGTAAAGCTGTAGAAATGAGTAGCTCGACATAGAGATCAAGACATTTCGAGGTACACCTCCAAACGGCATATCGATGGTAAAGGAGAATTTTATAATTTTTTAAAGTTAAAGGGTGAAAGTCTATAAATACATCACTTAGAAGCACCACATCAAGACAAATATCTGTTCATTCCCATTTTTTCTGCTGTCGGAAGTTTACTTCACCTATTCGCATGCTTACACCCCATATCATTAATGTCTTTATATTTTTCCCTATACAATAAACGGGAAATGTAATGCTGAAATTCCCGAAAATTTGCAAAAGTTTTTTAATCTTCACTTCAAAATTTGAGTTTCGATACCTATAGTTTTTAACTCCGTGTTTTTCGCCGCCTTCCTCTCATTTATGACTACCTTAAATGCTGAAGAGTTTAGAAAACAGTATTTAATATGTGTTTATACAACTACTTCTCAACTAATATGAAATGTTTGCTCTACGGTTAAGTTTAACAATTTACTCCAATAGTTTTTAAACGCGTTCCACTATTTGTTCTTTATATATTTTCTCACCATCTACCTTTATTTTTTTTCCACTACGTCTTGAATATTTTTTTGCTAAACGCCTCTTCAGTTATAGAAAGCTGACATATGTATCGGTTACTTGCAAAATGTTACTGTATTTTATACTATTATAAACAAGTTTTCAAATTTCGCGAAAAGCTTTTCAATGTTCATACCTAGTCAAGGGAGTTAAAAATATATTGAAGTTCCTAATGAGGTAGAAACAAAAAATATGAAGACGCATTTTCCGGATATGTGTAACAAAATCGATGAATAAAAAACAAACCTGCATATTTTGATGTAAGCATGAGAAAGTTTTCATATTCATATCCACCAACCAAA
>QLNU02015360.1:198724860-198772981 GCA_006491805.2 Dysdera silvatica
TGTGAGTGCTGTAAATTATAATTATTCTGAAACTTTCATTTTTCATCTGTAAAATGTAGTGTAAACTACATAACTTCAGAAATATTTATTTCAGTCAAATCAAAAATTTTTTATTTAGTCAGATTATGCACTACAATCTGACTTGGACCTGGGGAAAATTGTTGTAATTGCAGCCTGACTGGTTCTTAACCCTCAGAATTCACATAGTATAATTGTGCATTTTTTTATCTTAATACATTTATTTATCCGAACATACATTATTTGCAATATATATGAAAATCTGCATTTATGTTGTGTAATAAAAGAGAAGAAATGAAAAAACTGTGATTACTGCATCTCAGCTTTCAAACATCAACAAGGCTCACTATGATATTTCAAATAACTCTTGTGATATTATTTCTTTAATGCCGCTTGGGAGACTGTTCCAGTATCTTCACCAAATAGAATTTATGTTCTTGAACATTACATTTATACATGCAAAAATGTGTAATAGGAAGTTTCGTGATATTATTTCAATGTGTTAGGATTATGTGAATGTGTTTTAAGTTCGATAATACCAGTATGCGTATTTAGAGATTTATTCGTTCGAACATGAGTTTACATAATTTAAAAATTTCTTTGGCCTATGGAATAGAATACTTTTGGAGCCATTTCACGCGAAAACCGGAAATTGACCATTAAATTTTTAAAATCAATGAAAAAATTTCAAACTAATTTCATGTGCAAGCTAAGATTTCAAATGAAATATCTTTGTCAAGGAAATCGGTATCGCAATAATTTGAAGTGATAATCCAAACTTTTCAAAATAACTCAGTAAAACCTGTTAAGTTGGACATCTCTATATGTTGGACAATTATGTAAGTTGGACACAGTGTGGTGGAACCAAAGCAAACTCCTCCATAGTAATCATACAGTCCATGTTGGACACTTCTCGAAGTTAGATGCATCTAGAGAGAATCTTGGGTGCCCACAACTTATACAGGTTTTACTGTATTATCCGAAGGGACGTGTGTATATTTGGGCCGAATTTAAATAAATTGTTTTAAATATGAAGAAATATTGTAACTGGCCAATTATATGTGAGAAGTAAGTACAAGAATAGATATTTATTATGGCATAAAAATTTTGATGTTTTGAAAAAAGAACTTAGTATCGAGTGTAATAATTAGTTATTCATTGTCCTGGACGTGACAGAAAAAGGATGTATTTTTAATTTGTACAAAATAAATATAATTACTTTCTAATATACGTATTAATTTTAAAGTGTGCATGTGATGGGTCTGTAGTTGTTTACATTGATACGAGGCCCCGATTTATCAATTGGTATTATTTTGGCGATTTTAAACTTTTCAGAAAATTTTCCCGTTTTAAGAATCATAATATATATATATATATACAGTGAAAATCGTTTATAACGACGCTGGTTAGAACCACTAACCGCATATAACGACGGAATTTTTACAAGAAGTTTGGTTTGCTATTCTACTCCATACTAAATATATCGGTTATAACGACATCGTATATAACGACGAAACCTGCTATAACGACGGCGATTTTGTAGTCTACGTAGATTCTAAGTAGGGAAATTCGTATCGGATATAACGACGCGACTTGACAGTCATAAAGCAGAACCACGTGGGTTAGTTATTAAAATTTAAAGTTAGTTACCAAAATTTAAGTGCAAAGAACGCTTACTCAGAGATCTCATAAAGATCGCACTGCTCACTGTAGTCCGGGGTTTGGTTCCCTAGGCCTTAAGAGGTTCGGATTCCTCGGAAACCAGTTCGGATTCCTCGGAAAACAGTAGGTCCCGGCGCAGCATGACCATTGTAGTCTTTGAGCCGTAAAACCACAAACAAACAATCAAAATTTAAGTGTTATTCTAATCTTGTTTATTTACAAATATCCGAGAAATTTTTATTACTGCTAAACCTGAATATTAAAGATAATAAACTTAAAAAGTGATTTATTAATTGAATATCACGAGGGTCATATTCTTAAAGGGCCCATTCTATTTTTTCAGCGTAGAGCCCGCAAAATTCTTAAACCGGCACTGTTCTGAAGTCATTAGTATAATATAATAAATACTATTCATTAGATTTGTTTTCTACATTATATACTTTAGTAGTATTTTCTACAATTTTTTCAATTTAAAAAACTAAGAAAGTACTATGTATTTAGTGTAGCTAGCTATAACATAATATAAACGGAAATTAAATTCATTAGAATTAAATCCATTTTTATTTAATTTTGAAACCAAAAAGTTTAATAAATTTTACTGTCAAAATAATTTATAAAACTCTACAGGGCATTGCTATAGGCTACAATCATTTTAAAAAGATATCGTTTATAACGACTATCGGTTATAACGACCGAATTTTCGCGGTCCCTTGAAGGTCGTTATAACCGATTTTCACTGTACGTTATAATAGACAAGTTTACTCATTAGCTACAAATCTATTACCTTTTGAATGCATGGTGTCAAATCCTGGCCCTTCATTTGTCTTAAAGTTCTCTTCGAAGCTGATTTGAATTTACAATTAGCAAATTGCTATTAAAAAAAAAAAAGAAGCTAAATATAGCTATTTTATTCACGTTAGCCTCATAAATTAATCGTAATAATCGGAAAGTTCGTTTTTTTTCTAGCAACAGGAAAAAATACAAAATAAAATTGCTTTCTCATTAATAAATAAACAATGCCAAAGTAATCGTGATTTTGGATGGACAATATTGCAGTGAGAGTACATTTAGTTGCACTTGATTTCCTAACTGACGTTTTATAATAGTAACTAATAAATAATCTAATAATTTAATCATTCTCCAGATACAAAGAGCTTTAGACACAAACATTAATTTGCGTAATTAAAAGAAAAAAAACAAACTCAGCCATGAAAGCAGAAATTTAGTCATATTTTTTAGCTAGATCTTAACACCCTGTTAGCCATATCTTGACAAAATATTGCTAAATTGTCACTACTTGTTAGCAACACTAAAAAGCTTTGATATATCGATATATTTGAACATTTGTCGATATGTCGAAATGTCCGATATTTTTTTCTCCGATATATCGTTTGTGAAATATATCAATATATTTCAAAATTTGCCATCCCTAGTCCAGATTAAGATATTAGCAGTACTTCTAAGAGCGGACACAGGGGAGAAGTCACAGGGGTCATGACCCCCAAAATATATTTTTTCACTGTAAAAAATTCCAACTTTCATGATAAATGAAGGGTGTTATTCCAAGACCATGGCAAATTCTGTCCTTGAACCCCCCAAATGAAAGTCTGTGTCCGCCTCTGCGTTCTTTTTGTCTCCACAGCCAGTCTTCAGCTAAGTTTCTCATCCTTACGAAGACTTAAAACATATTTGCGGAATTTTATACCCGAATCGCGGCTCATAGGACTGGCCCTATTATCTACCATGTGATTTAAATTAAACAGGAGGTATTTAGACCTCTCCGTAGAAAGGAGGAGCTGAGTGCTCCTGATCAAGGCAGCGGTCAGTGTGGCATGAAAGCAGGGGGTGCTAAGAATCACTGGAATGGCCCAGGCTGCCGTTTGTTATTGACCTTGGCTACGTTTAATGGACGATCCCTTGCTTCTGAAGCAAAACTTCAGGAATTGGAAGAAGAACTTGACAAGATCAAATGGGACATTGTAGGACTCAGTGAAGTTAGAAGAAAAGGTGAAGAGTTGGTGGAACTTAAAAGTGGACATTTGTTTTATTATAGAGGAACGGAAACTGGAAGAACAAGTGGTGTTGGCTTCTTAATCAACAAAAGAATTAAAGACTACCTTCTTGAAGTCGAAAGCACGTCAGATCGAGCAGCGAGGCTCGTTGTTCAACTAACCCAGCGATACCAACTTCAAATAGTACAGGTATATGCACCAACATCAAGCCATACCGACGAAGAGGTTGAAGAATTTTATGAAGAAATCAAAGAGTTACACACCAAAGGGAAACAACATATCAAGCTCATCATGGGGGATTTCAATGCAAGAATTGGACAACAGGAACAAGGAGAGACATCGGTTGGTAAATACGGATATGGGGAAAGGAATGAACGTGGCGATCAACTCATCGAATTTGCAGAAGCTGAAAATCTTAGCATCATGAATTCATTTTTTAAGAAGAAACCGCAAAGAAAATGGACATGGAAACACCCAAATGGGGGAACTAGTGAAATTGACTATATCCTGGCAAACAAGAAATCAATTATTGAAGATTGCAGTGTACTGAACAGATTTAATACTGGAAGTGATCATCGAATGGTGAGATGTAAAGTGCACTTAAATACTAAATTAGAACGACAGAAGCTCATTAGGAAACAAGTAAGTAAGAGGGTGGATTTAAAGAAATTAAAAGAAAATACCGAGGCATTCAAGTTGGAATTAAAAAATCGCTTTTCTGCACTGGAAGGACTTATTGATGAAAGTGATATCTCAGAAGCAAATGAAAACATTGTTAAGACAATAGTTGAAACTGCTGGGGAAATTGGTGGTGTAACCTGTAAAAAGCACAATAGCAAATTATCTGAGAAGACGAAACAGCTCATGAAAAGGCGAAGAGATATGAAGGTGGACAATCAAAATACCAGTTCCAGGATTGAGTACATAGAACTTTGTAAAACTCTGCGCAAAAGCATGAAAGAAGACATAAGAAAATTCAACTGTGAGCTAGTAAGGAAAGCCATTGAAAATAACAAGAGCCTTAGGGTTGTTAAAGGAAGTTTATCTGTTGGGAAGAAACACATCATTGCATTAAAAGGAGAGGATGGCACCGTAACAAGAAATAGGGAAGAAATACTTAGAAGAGTTGAAGAATTCTACAAAAATCTATACGAAAGTAACAGTGGATTAAACGAAGACATTGAAATAGTCGAAGGAACAGCTCCTAAAATCTTAAAAGAAGAAGTTTCATTTGCAATAAAAAGTATGAAGAAAGGAAGAGCCCCTGGTGATGATGGTATTACATTAGATATCCTAAAAGAAGCTGGAGAATATGTAGAAGACATACTTGCAAAATTCTTTACCAAATGTCTTAACATATATATATATAATAATAATATATAATAATAATATATATATATATATATAAATATATAATACCAAACCAATGGGATTCTGCATAAAATCTTCACAAAAGTGCTAACACATCGCCTGCAGAAAAAATTAGATGCAGCTCAACCAAGAGAACAAGCTGGATTTCGAAGTGGATTCAGTACAGTGGACCATATTCAAGTATTAAGAGAATTAATTGAAAGAACACATGAATATGAACTTCCATTGTGTGTGGCATTTATTGACTATGAGAAGGCCTTTGACTCTATTAAAACATCAGCAGTCATCAACTCTTTAAGATCAACAGACATTGAGGATGTGTACATTGACATGGTGAAACGTGTGTATAAAAATGCAAGTGCAAAATTTCGGTTACATAAAGATACCAAAACTATCAAAATTGGTAAAGGTGTGAGGCAGGGAGATACCATTTCTCCAAAACTTTTTACTTCAGCTTTACAGATGATTTTTCAGCAGATAAATTGGAATAACAAGGGAATAAAAATAAATGGTGAATATTTAAATCATTTGCGGTTTGCTGATGACATTGTTATTTTTTCAACGAACCCATTAGAACTCCAAGACATGGTACAGGAGCTCTCAACTAGAAGTAAAGAAGTTGGACTCAAGATGAACCTACAAAAAACTAAGATCATGTTCAATAATTTCGTAGAGGAAACAAAAATACAAGTTGACAACATTGAGCTAGAAATTGCTGATTCATATATTTACCTTGGCCAGCTGATTTCAATGGATGGCAACATTATGAAAGAACTCAACAGACGTATTAAACTTGGCTGGAGTGCATTTGGAAGAAACAGTTTTATCCTGAAGGGGAAATTGCCTTTGTGTCTAAAAAGAAAGGTCTTCAACCAGTGTGTATTGCCAGTCCTCTCTTATGGATCAGAGACATGGAGTCTAACAGTTGGAGCAATACGAAAGTTACAGACAACGCAAAGGAGCATGGAGAGGTGCATGCTTGGAATAACTAGGAGAGATCGAAAAAGAAACACTTGGGTGAGAGAGCAAACTAGAGTAGAGGACATCATTGTTAAAGTAAAAGGGCTGAAATGGCGATGGGCTGGGCATATTGCAAGAAGAACTGATCAACGATGGACAACAGAAATTCTGAACTGGATTCCAAGAGACCACCGAAGACCTAGAAAACGTCCTCAAACTAGATGGGTGGATGAAATAAGAAAACAGGTTGGGGTGACGTGGAAGCGAATTGCTCAGGATAGACTTGTGTGGAAAGCATTTGGAGAGACCTTCATCCAGCAGTGGATAGATAATGGTTGAATATGATGATGATGATGATATGACAGAGAGAAAGAAATACTATTAATAATAATAATACAGTTGTATGTATATTAATCTTCAAACCAATATATGCCAACTATAAGCTTGACATACTCAAATTCACAATTATATGGTGCTTAAACAGCCCATATAAAACAAATTTAAAAATTACATCAAAATATCGTCACTAATATTAACAAACTAACCTTTCTTTAGTTAAAATATTACAATTAATTCAAGGACACGGCAATTGACAATAACAATTCATCACTTCAACTAAAATATCGAAACAGTTTTAATAATTTTGTCGTTGGAACAATCTAAAGATATATATGTTAATATTGTACAAAATAAAATATTTTTAAATTATTTTATCCTTTTTTTTATATTTTCTTAGTTTTTAACACTCAATTTCATTTCTGATCCAAATTGAAAAACTTGTTCCTACGTTGAGTAATCTTACACTTTTGCAGCGAAAATTATATAATTTAAAACGAAAAAGAAAAATTATAGTTTTATTTCTATTTTTATTATAACTCTTCTCAAACGAAGTCGAAATATCCGCTTCGGAAATTAGTGTTTTCTTCGATTTCTTCTAATACAATCTTTCTTTGAGCAATTTCTCTGACCTAAATTTCGGTCTCTGACGACACATAAAATCGATAAACTTTCTGATTTGAAAATGGGGTTAGAACGCTCTCAAAACTTTCTTCTCAAAAGCAATTTTAAAACCGTTTTTGTGACATGGAGGGAGAGTCTCCGAACGTTGTTATGGCTTGAAAATAAAATAATATGACGTAAAAAAAAAGCCATGAAATACTACTTTAAAATACTACAAAATATATTTAATACAGTATTATGTGCATATATTAAATAGAGTATTCTTTCTACTATCATTTAAATAATGATGGTTTATAATGATCTGTGTCGAAAATTACGTGAAGGTTCTCCGTTTTGAAGATTTAGTTTGACCCTTTATTTTTAACAGTCCATTATCCCTACTTTAGAAATGTAAAGGATTCTGCGAAATTTGAAAGCGGGAAAAATCGAAGCCTATAGAGTTACCAGTTTTGTTGTTAGTTTTCGTGATTCACATGCTTTTGTATGATTGGTTTCAGTCCTGGGATACGAATGCATTCTGATGCAAACTTAGGAAGAGATTAAATAAAATGACAATTTCGATAACGGTATTTGTATTAAATCAGATTATCTAGAGCAGGCATGTGCATCATCTATAGCCTGCAGAACTCTCCAGTGTGACCCGTGGGGACTATTGAAAATATGTTGAATTTCGTATACAAACATAACGGATGGGAGGAAAACAGTATATTCTTAATGTTGAAGACTTTGATAAAAGATTCTCCCTCTTTACGTACACAACACACACAGTTATTCATATATAAAATTCGGTTGAAGTTTTCTGAAAGGTAATGGATTCAGATGAGAAATGTTACTTCGAGCAAGGATGTATTCCAAAAAATTTTCTTGGAGGCGCAAAGCTTGAAAATCAATTTAGATCTGTTCCGCGAAACGTGTTTCCATTTTGGTCTGAATAGTAGGGGGAAATTTGTTATTCTCGAGTGGCGCGCTTCCTGCGCCACTCCCACCTTGACTTGCAAATGAACAAAAGTCAATAAATTTAAATGTTTTCTAATATATAAAATAAATGTACAAAATAAAAAAGGCAATTATGATATACATATATGAATATCGAGAAATTGAAAAAAAAGTGTGTTCAAGTTGGAATCAAAGGATGACTTTTCTGCCCTGCGAGGGCTCGGTAAAAAAGTTTATGTTTCAGAAGTAAATGAAAATATATATTGTGAGGATAATTACTGAACTTCTAGAGAAATTGGTACTATAGCGAATACCGCTGTGGTTGAGTCTCAAACGTTAAAGCAGGATTAAATGGCATTTGAGGTCTTAAATATCATTTAACATCTGATATAATGACAAAAAATGTTGTAAGGCAAAAAAATGTCACTAAAACCAATATAATGAAATGATCTGCATAGACGCTCGCATCTATATGTGTATGCGTGCGTGCGTACGCGTGTGTGCGCGTATGTGCAAAAAAGCAATTTTGCTTATAAATTTGAACAGAAGTTAACTACGTCTTATTTCCACTAAAAAATATCTTACGGACATTCTGAAAATTTTTATGGCAAATTTGATACCAGGATACGTTAAAGATACGTCAGGAAAATAAACTAACTCACATTAAGTTTTCTTGCTATTAAGGGGAGTTACACGTAATAACTGAATTTTCTTATATCCTTAACCAATTTCTCTGAAAATTGCACCCAATATTAACAGCTATAAAAGAAAACTTTTCGAACAGTTTCAACCTTTATAACTTAATAGATTTTTTTAGTATATCTTTTTTACTTCTTTTTTAAGTGTCATATTTCAAAAGTTCCACGTAGTGTATTTTTAAAGCAAAAAATTGTATATTTTTTCTAAGTGATCATTGAAACCATGCTTATAAAATTACTGAACAGTTATACTCTGTTTTCAATAGTTTTTGTTTAAAAAAATAAAAACTTGCCTACTATTCATAAATTGTTTTGCTCATTCGACTATAATAATAATACTATTAAAATACGACTATTAAAATACGACTATAAAATAATAATGAACGCCTCTAAAAACATATAAGATACTATCCCATTAAAACTGCAAGTGAATTTTATTTATTATTTCGAGTGAATACGTGAGAAAAATTGAAATTATTCGTTGAAACTGCATCTCAAGGAATGTTTTGCGTAACGCAAAATTTTCAAAATTAGTTTGAGGAGCACGAAATTAAAGTTAATCATTTCACGTTTAAATCTGGACATGACTACATTCAAAAGCATTTTTCAATATGATGGCCTCATCGCATCGGAATAACAACACGTTTCTTAGAAAGATGAAGATTTGCTTTATTTTTTAGCATGTAAATAAAAAAATTGACATTTTTCCCAAAATTCACTACTTTTTCAAGTATAACCCCCTTAAATTATAACTTTTCATATATTTGATATTTAAAAAAATATCAATATTCTGTATGTCTGTGTATAATAATCCATCCAAATTATTTTGATAGAAGCGATTACATATCAGATATTTTTTCCTTATGCCGGCCTAAAATTTTGTCTACCTGCAGCCCATGGCAGTTTTACTGAAACAACTTGGCCTTTTCGCTTTTCAAGTTATGCAGGCCTAATCTGGAGTATCATAGCAGTAAAAAGCAATATTAGCTAAATTTCTCCCCCTAATCGATAATGTGTTTACGAAAAGGTAGTTGGTTTAAAAATTTGTCACCGGTTAAAGTTTGCTTAGGCCGTTTCATCACTGAAGATAAAAAAGTTTGCTTAGGCCGTTTCCCGCTGAAGATAAAAAAAAGTTTGCTTAGTAATATCCCGATAAGGTTTTTAAGACTGATGACTAACAAATGATGATCAACAATGATCATAAATAACAAATGCTTTTAACAAACTGCAGTCATGTTCAAAAGAGCGAGAAAGTCTGTTACAAGAAACACGACTGAAAGTATACAGTTCGTTAATGTTCGTTAATATTGTTTATATTCCCTGAACATAAACAATACTTGAATTTCGAAAAGGAAATATTACTCAATACCATAGAATATTCGAAACATACGAAGTTCAAGTGAGCTTGTGATGTTTACCAAAGTTATCTATGATCCATGATTCTTATTCCAAAAATATAAATTACCTTTTTTTTTTCAAAATCTAATGTTTCCAATGTTGTTAGTAATACATTGTTGATGAATGCACAGATCAATACACTGGTCTTCATAAAAATTATCATAGATCGAAGGAAAGCGGGCAAACCGCAACTTTCCCAATTCAGCTTTAACATCGGCTCTGTCAATTTCAGAATTTTGCAACAGCTGTATATATAGAACGGCTATGTCATGAAGACATTCTAGAAAAGATGCCATTGTGACTGGGTTTCTTCTATGATAGAAGAGATCATTCGATCGATCTCTTTTGATTGAAAAATAATACAAGTTTAAAATTAAAATCTTATATATTTAGTTAGGAAGAAACTGGAATATTTATACTTTTTTATATAGAAAGATAGTCGTGATTGTGATTTATCTCGCTAGGGTTGAGCAGAAAATTCAAGTTTCCTCCTTGTCTTTCTCCCATTAGCAATATAAAAATAGTTCTAGCGAAGAAGAAATTCATTATTTAGTTCTACCATTTTCCTACCACGAAACATTGCTCTTTAAAGTGGGTATATCCTCATAGGTGAGAAGTTACTTACTCCTAATTACCAAACGGTTCGATACATAACTCTGTAATTGCATGCGATTGTAATCCTTCGTTGTCACAATAAAGTTTTGCTAAATCCCCGCCCATACACAAGCGCATTTTCATCGATCTTTCCCTAATAGTTCTGTAATTACGCTCATTATTCTGATTAAATATATCCGGGCTCATCGCATTAAATTGTTGGTCTTGTGCCGGATGAAGAGCTGTGCAGTCTTAGGCCGTAAAAAAAACCATTAATGCAATCCTTCTTGTCATCATTAATTTGGCATAAACTTCCATTCGTATTAAAGAACATTAATTCGGCACACATTTGACTATCGTAGTGAAATTCTTAATATCCCTTAAACTTCCGCAGAAAAATGTAGCGTCAAAATATTTATAATTAAACCATAATATAGATTGGGGAGAAAAAAAAACTTTACCTCTAAATTTTGAAACAGTATCAAAAAAGGTGAATATAACCTTAGTTAACAATTAGCCGATAAGGGAAAATATGGTGCTGTTTTAGCCCAGGAAGTAAAAAATCCGCCTAAAGCAAAATTAAAATCCATTTTTCTTAACCGTGTAGAACCGCTCATTAAGGGAAAATTTTCATAAGTGTAATGACGTGGCGTAAAAGTTGCTTTTGCAAAAATGACTTCAGGCAACCTGTCATGCCAGTCTTTCTATGCATCGCAACGTTCCTATGCCACTCTTCCATCTCTCCTGCTCTTTCAACGTGAAACTTTCCTTACACTACAGTAACTAGAATAATTAATGTGATAAATTGCATTGATATTAACTCTTTTACTAATATGTTACAATAAGCACAACATATAAGAAATTTTTTAGTTTCAGTTTAGTCTTCGTTATGCATTTTCAAATTTTACGCTTTTTTTTAACATTGTACAGCCCTATATTTTCTCTTATCGGTAACTTTTTAACTACTTTTCTGGGAAGTTCTTTTTCGCGTATTTTGGATACTCCATCTATCAAATTTGGTGACATTGCGTATATTAAATCAAGCTGCAGAAGTCTGTGAATAGAGAAAGTATATTTATAGTCATCTTGTTTATATTAACAATTGTATAGGTATATTAAAACTTTTGTAAATATATTACACAGATTTGATATTACCCTGTAAAAATTTCAAATTCAGGCAACTAAAATTATCGCCGGATTTAAAAAAATTAATTTGCGATATTTAAAAAACCAATCGCAGAAGTCAAGCTAATTTTTTCGCCTCATTGCTGAAGTAATGAACCAAGACATGACGTAACGGAGACGTTAAAAAATTATTTAAATTTAATTATATGATAACTTTGATTTTCCTATTTTTATCTTTTTCGCTCTCCTGAATTAGATATTCATTCATTCATTCATTCATTAAGACACATTCAGTTAGTCATACAATCAAAGTATCTCCGAGCTTAGCAAATGGGTGGTCAGGAAAAAAGGCAATATTATTGTTGGCTTGATTAGCCTTAGCCAGCTACAAAACACCAGTAACACAAAACAGTCTTGATAAACTCTTAAAAATAAACGAATTATCTTACAATATGAACAGTTCGGTTATCAGTAGCTCAAAACAATCCCCATATCGCAATTCAGCAAAAACAAAACATAGAATGAAGCCGAACACACACACGGGACAAGACACACACACATATATACAAAGGAGCTTCGAGGGTTCTCAGGCATAAGCAGATCTGAACAAAATACTTTGAAATATGTATTTCCGATACAAATACAAAATACTTGAAAATTTGTATTTTTGATGCAAAATATAAATGACATTTGCCAAAGGGTCTTTTTTTTTTTTACCTGTCCTTAATGCACTTAGGCATCCTAAGATAAGCTTAATAAATTCATTAATTATATTTTCATAATTGCATAGTAATATGTAACTACATAATTCCACAATATGTCACCATAATTTTATATCACCATTATTTCATGTCACCATAAATTCATATATCACCATCATTTCACGTTGTTTTTGAATTCACACTTACAATTCTAAAATTATTTGGTAAGAAATGAAATCGATTTTGTTTTTTTTAGTTCTTACCGCCATAAGACTAACTTTATGCGCTATAAAGCCTATAATTAGTCTTACGATCAGATATATCCTACACTACTGCTCTCAATTGATAATATTGTCAGGTTACTTAGTATTTCTTGGTTCATTTTAGATCTTTGATAGGTTTTAATTATTTATATGTCGAACACTAAGCAGATAAAATTAAGAAACAATTTTTATCACTGTTTTTTAGGCGTGGTATTAGTAACGCCGATGTTATGGCATGGCCATGCCATAACGTCGGCGTTACTATTATTACACCTAAAAAACGTTTATAACCATACCATAACATTAGCGTTACTATTATTACGCCTAAAGAAGTTGATAAAAAAGATTTTAATTAGTTGCAGGTTTGAAAACCGAATATAATTGTTTTCGAATTTGAACTTTTTATCAATTGAGAGAACTATTTGTAAAAAATCAAAATGCCAATATATTTATTAATTTTTTATAACTACTATAGGCAATTGGTAATCGATTAAAATGCACTAAATAAAGCTATGTTAGACGCTGGCATACGGACGATATTCATAATTCTGTATATTAGTTTAAATGAAGCAGTGATATAATAAAAGTAAGATGACATGCAATTAGTTGTGCATAAGCGGGAACTACTGAAATTGATCGCATCAGTCAGCCAGATATAAACCCTAGACGTAAAACTGAACATCATAATCCTTAGTCACCAAAACCTGTCGGCTAGAGCGTCTATTTTAAGATAATTTTTTAAGAACTTAACTTCGAAAAGACATTTTCAGAGAATGCGAGATCTCTCGAGTTTTAATTTTTAAAACTTAACATAAGCACCATCTTATCTCCATATACGAATTGCTATTTGTATTTTCTCATTGGTCACTTTCAACTCTTCCCTTTCATAATTTGTCAGTTGGGCTTTATGAAAACGCCTTTACTAATCTGTCAATCAAATACTTAACGGCAAATATACACCTTGGGGCAGTCAGGTTCGAGTCCGTGAGAAATCTATACCCCAATCTTTAGTAGATAAGTGGTTACAGCTGGTTACATTCTACGACGGAGTTCCACTTAATTGCATTTTCCAGTCAAACCGAAATTTACACAAGTATCTGGTTGGCTTTGTGTGTTCGAACAGTTCCTGGGCACTTCACTGAGTAGTTTTCAACCGTTTGAAGGTGTTGCTAATGCAAAACGATATCTCAGCAGAAATAGAGGAGATTTGACTACTGCCAAAGTGGTCTGTTAAGCGAGCGCGGTGTTCTTTATCTTCTGAGTATGGATGAGAAAATGTCCAACTTTGTCAATCGCCGTTCATTTGTTACAAATCTTTCAGTACTTCTATATTTTTTTCTTTTGAAATTTTGCGCCAGTAGCTTTTCCCCCCCGATGGCCCCTCCCATATGCTTCACCACTGGTACTATTTACTTCAACAGCCTACTTAAACTGATCATGAAATCACATTTTGAGTATCATCTGTTTAGCCAAATGGCTCTGAATTGAAAGTTGAAAATTACAACTTGAATGTATCTTCAACCTTAAATGTATTTTGAAAATACAAAATAAAAAGAAATTTGAATTTTCTATGAAAATACCTAGAAATTTGTATTTTCGATACAAAATACAAATGTATCGAAAATACGTATTTCAAATACATGTATTTCCAATATTGCCCATCTCTGGGCATAGGCAATAGAATAGACCTCAATCCATAAATATAAATAGGAAAAAATTTAATCAATAAATATTGATCTGTGTATTCTTTTGTCTTCGTTCACTTTGAAACAGAATTGCTGTCTTATGTACTATTTATAAGTCTCGTTTTCGTGTACTTACCTTTTTCTGGAACTTTCCAACTCTTTTTTCAAATCCATTAAAAACTATTAATATCTGAATAATTTTACTATAAATATCATGTACTTTTTCCGTTTCTTAGGACCATGTAGCATAAAGAACAATCGAGAACCAATGGCGTGTACCACTGAGCGCGCTTCTGGATAATATATTATTAACATTGAAAACGTTTCAACTGAGATTGAACCCGTGGAAATCGCCATAATATTTCGTAATACTTTTTCGTAGCAATTTCTATAGTATTTTTACGTTACTTTGTTGTACCAAATTTCTCCAACTTTAAAGTAACGTTTTCGACGTTGGTATTTTTTTTTTTAATTGAATTGAACGTTTAATTTTTAAATTTTTGTTTGATGCACGCAATAATTTATAATATTTCCCCATAAAAGGAGCCAAAAAGTGAGTTTAATAGCAAGGTACTTAATTAAATTGTCCAATAAAGGGTAGATTTATGAATAAAAATCAATTAACTATATTTTAAGGATGAGAGGCGCGTAATAGAAACTGGAAAAGAAAAACTGGAAAAGTTTAGGAAAAGACGTTGCTAGAGTGGCAAGGTTTTAGCCCATAAATCTGCTTTACGTCATTCGAGGATATAAAAGAATTATGACCGTTAAAAATAGAAGCAATATTTCTTAGCGCTTTTATGGACCAGCGGAATGAAATGTTTGCGAAATACGTTATTGCTACTCGTGGTTGAGGAAAGTTTTTTTCAAACTACAAAAATTGTCCAACACAAATCGCTTTCAAACGGTTTATAAGAAGCATTTCAGTATAAAAATAACAAAAGATATAATTTCTTATTATCTATGAATATGTATCATTAAAACTATGAGTAAAATATTTTATTTAAAAAAAATATATACAGTCGAAACTCTATTTAACGAACTTGTGGGATCCTGACAAATACTTGGTTAAATGGAAAATGTGTCAAATTACTGTTTCAATGAAGTTTTTGGCACTTTTATGGCAACATATAATTTTAAATACATCCATTGTAAACGTGGATAAATTTTTGATTTTTAATATTAATTTTTTTGCGAACTATATAGGTACGCACAGGCATCTATACCACTAAAAAATGCTATACGTATCTATGCTTTTATCTATTAATTTACGTAGATTAATGTACATATGTAGAAAAAATTCTGCCAATTTTTATCTAGACTGTTAGTTCGAAACAGTTTTTCTTATATGTAGTTCACATTTTTTGTAAAACGTGAAACACACATTATGGAAATAAATTCATGGAAATGTTTAGAAGAAGGAAAAAATTGATTGAATATAGAAATTCGCAAAGCAGAGATGCTTATCAAAGAGTTTTGAGTGAATATAAAAATACATGTTGCATATAAATAATATACGTAAAAATAATGCGAAATATTAACAATTGACTAATTTGCAAACAGGAATTTCTTGGAAAGGAAAAAATAACCTGACACAAAAACATAGAAAACGCACAAAATAAACATAAAAATAAATAAGAAAACATATTTAAAAACGAAATACACGCAAATGCAGTTTAATGTGAATTGGAGCAACATTTTGAAATGCCAAGGAACCGTTCAACGAAACCCCTAAAAACCAATGTCAGAAACATTGTCTTGCAGATCTTATATATTGTGTCCGGCATGCGTGTATAACTGTTCCCTTGAAAAAGATTGTACATGCATGCATAGATGCAATATATTGTCATATAATTTCAATTTTTCACTTTCGTCACTAGCGCATTATTTTAAATCGTAAAAATACAGTGTGCTATACAATAAAGTTACTTGTCATAAACTTGTTTATGCATGTATATATTTTTATTACATATGCATGTATATTTTATAATATATGCTGTACATACATTTACACCTATATTGTATATGCGCTTATATACGAGGGCGAATCAGAAAGTCTTTGCCCCTATTTTTTATTAGCCAAAATAAGGTACATACAGGTAATTACAAATATACGTACTATTCTACGTACCTTACACTATTTTTCCACATAGTCCCCACACCGGTTCAGACATTTGTCCCATCGCAGCACTAAATTTGAGATGCCCCTGTGGTAGAATTCGTCCGGCTGACTGTGGAACCACCGTCGACCGGCGAGACATGATGATGAATGGCGATTTCGCCTTGACCACCCAAAAGTAGAATAAATGAAAGGAGGAAAAGGGTGTATAAACTCGAACCATAGACGAAAGGATAGATAAGCAAAATACTAGAATAATTGATTAGATTAAAAAAAGTAAAATAAAGATTATTAGATAAATAAAAGTAAAGAATTTAATTAAAGGAAATAATAACGGACATTAGTCGCTAATTAAAAATATGATAGATGGTTATCCCAAAATGTAAACGACGACTGAGAATAATTTTCCGTTGGTGACTATATTTCACAATATTTCACATATACATTCATATTCGCGTAATTTATATGCACATTATTTGCGAGATTGAAAAAGAAAAGATTAATAATGTCTAAAAGTTGATTTAAAAAGTCTATGCAGAAGGCTGGCCACTTCATAGAATCCTCTTGAATTTTGGGTTTATTAAAACGCGGTTAATGGCCGAAGTCCTTTATTTAAACTTTCAGGAATCGTAAATCTGTTCATTTATTTGTTGTCTCAATGGATTTATCTCAGTTTCAAAGAGGCCCCGGTTGTTGAAAAACACTTATGCTTGTGAACTGTTCATCACATCAGTAAGGTCTAGGTAGGTTAGGGACTGTAGTACTGCATATATCTTCTTCACTTATTAACTGTTCCACTTTGTAACGTTAAGGGATGGTAATTATTAGGTTGTCGTTCATCAGGCAGTTGCTCCAATTGGCTTCCTTTCCTAAAAACAATTAAAAGAAGGCGGCAGAATCGAATAATATTTACAATGTGTGAATTTTTGTGTCTCACGGTATACTATGTAGAAATTTTATGAGATGAAGAAATATGTTATTATGTAAGATGATGTAATGAAGCCACCCATATATTTAAATAATTAAAAAGTATAATTTTCATAAATTTTTGCGACACAACAATAACATTAATGTGAATGTTACGTTTTCAATCACATTAAAAATTGCTTCTAGGTAGCGTAATTTTAGTCGAAAATGAAATTACGTCATCACTTTTTAATAAAAAAGGTGGTTAGAGCTTATTTTTTGTTAGTAAAGAAGAAAATCATTTTGTTTCCGGATACTCAATTTTGGTAATTTAATTTTAAAAACTCTTAAAATGTTTTTATTACATTTCCAGATGCGTAGATTAGATTGGTAATTTCGTTACTAAAAAATATTCGTAACGTTAGAAAAATAAATGTGTGTAAATGCATGGCTAAAAGGAAAATATTCCTTTTATTTCATTTTAAATTCTTTAATCTCACTTAGTTTTAAATATACTCTTTTATTTAACTTTTCTCTCTTGTAATGTTGTAATTTGCATAATTGATTCACTCGAAGAATAAAATAATTTACGTGCAATTTTTTGCATAACTCAAAATTGCAAAATATGTCAGTTACAGATATTTGAGTCCTCCGGTCTCTCTTGAAGGGCCTTATTAAGTTATTGCCGTGATTTGTTTCTGCACACAAACTGAGATATGGATGTCGGTTTTTTTTTCTTCTTCCATTAATCTCTAGAGGATGATGGGGCCTTCACAAAAGATCTTCATCTACGCCGGTCTCCGCTCAGACTCCTGGTCTCTTCCATGTTTCGGCCTTTTTTTATTTTCTTCTCATATAATCCTGATCCATGTTTTGATTAGAGGGTGAATATTGGTAGATGTATTTTTACATCATCAAGACGTATTTTCGGTAAGTTGGAGCACATGAAATGTTATCCAGCTTTTTCTTGCATTTATTTGGTTTTGTGGTAAGTGTGTACCAAAAGAAATTCAATTACGTTATCAATCCATTTCCTTCTAGGCTTTCCTCTTATATTTTTCATTTCTTTCTTGAACAATTTTCATTGCAATACCGTAAGTCTTCCTAAAAGTATATTCTACAAATCTCTAAACTTAATTGTTTTGTTTTTTCACCTTACGCAGTTTTTAGTTCTTCATCAAGAACTTACAAAACCGTGACGACTCTTACTTTACCCATTTAGCTCTCCCTCAAGGGACATATTTAGTAGCACCACATCTCAAATGCCCTTAATCCTTATTATGTCCCTTTAGCGCTAGAATTTCAATTTACATTTCGTATACAAATTTCATATCAAATATGAAATAAATTTAAGCAGTTTACATCTTTTTCGTTAGAGATCTTATTTCCTTGAGAATATTTATAGAAGTTCTGGAGAAAGTTGTAATTGTAGAGATACTGTATTAGGATCAGAAAATAATTTTGATTTCAGAAATGTTTCGAAGAAAAAAAGGAGGGCATGTCAATTTCCATTCCTATTACTCAATTTCCGATCAAATATCTTAAGAGAGACAGAGAGAGAGAAATTAAGATTTGTAGTTCCCTCAATATATTCAAAACATTTCAGAATTTCGTAGAAATTTTGAGTAACACCACCGGATTTTACGAATATTTTTGTAAACACAAGAAAAGTTAATTGAATTCTATTGATTCCAGATAACTTCATTTCTGAAATACTTTATTTTTGTTTTTTTCCCATTTCAGACTTCGTTGTTTTATTATACGATCGACTACGTGTTTCTTAGATTTTCAAGAATTTTTAAAAAATTTGTTCTTGAAATACGTAATCTAATGTATTATTTGCCAATGAGAAAAGCGTAAAATCTGGATTTATTGAATAAAATACATGCGAGTTTGTCAAAATAATATAAACATTTATACTTTAGACCAATCTATACACTTGTATATAAAAATTGCAATGACTAATTTTGTAATAATTTGTAGGCATATCTACACCTGTATACCACATAGAATAATAATTTTTATTGTAACGAACGTACTACACATATAGATATTATAAAATCAATCAATTCTTATTAATCATTTAATAAATAAATATTTAATCATCCATATATTAATTATCAAATTATATACACATAATTATATAAACAAATTGTGTGCATTTTAAATAAATCTATGCTATTGCCAATTTAAGTAATTTATAATAAAATATATTTTGAAATGTTATTAATGCTAATGTAAAATATACAAATAACAAACAAATATAATGTTTATTTAACCCAATTTTGTATACATTTTCGTGAGGTACATACCATCAGCGCTTTGAGAAAAAACATAGAAGAAATCTTTTTACATTTTACGTTTATGATTTGGGTTAGAATTGGAAGAGAATATAAAGCCGAAGCTTGTTACGGGATTCTCTTCCAAAAATGGTTTTACGATTCTATTGAGGTTTGTTAATTTCTTAAATATTTGGAATATAAAAACGTTAAATAGTTCTTTAACTGATTTAAACAGCATTTCCGTGAGCCGAAGATTAGAATATAATGATATTAATATTAACACAATAATTGGGCCTCATTTGAGAAAACGGTGGTACAAAAGTGGATAAGGTTCTGTGTTAAGCTGAAATAGTAACACAGGTGGGATAAAATTATGAATTCGATTCAGTTAGATCTCTAGGGTGTGTCGAATGAATAAGGTTAAAGTTTTCAACTCATTTTTAGAGTTAAAGAAATACTTTTAAGAAAATTAGTAATGAAGACTATGATAGAATGAATACGTATTGTGGATTATAGGAATGATATACTTCAGAAGAATACTGCAAGTGAAGAAAGTACCTTATAGAAAATAATGTATTTTGTTTGAAATTTTGAACCATTTGAAATATAAGACATGCTTCCAAAATACTATATATACACTTATTACTGTGATGTTGCATCGTCACTTCTCTGATAAAATGTCCTTTTGCAGTAAAAACTTAATCATACTCTTTGCGCGTGCAAAGTTTCATAGCGATGCAATACATACTTCGGGGTACGTCATTTTTTATGATTTTAATGCGAACTAAAAAATTATAGACGTATATTAAATGACTTAAAATAGTTTTGAACTCTCAAAAGCAAAGATGGGAAATACAGAGCCACACCCATCCTGCTTTTAAAAAATACTTTTTTGTTTTTTATCTAGCTGTTAAGGAGTCAGGAGTCACTGAGTTGACCAAAAGAGTTAACTCCCAAAAGTGAACCAAATTTAGTGAATCAACTTCTAAAGAAGGGGAGAGATACTGTCCATCTCTAATAAGTAGGGATACTCTATAAAATATTCAAATAAAGACTGAAACGTTTTTTATAAACCGTTTAAAGTTTCGATCGTTTTGCCGTATTTCCGTCAAAAGCAAAACTCTCGACATTCTTTGACAGAATTTAAAGTACGAGTTTCGCACATTTTCTCCACATTTGAGAATAAAATCAGTATTCCAATACCTTTTCTCTGTTATTCAAATCTGAATGGGTTTCTCGAGCAGTATTTTAATAAAATGGACAAAATAAATCTACATATGAAGTTTTTCGTAAGAATCGTAAACTCTTTAATAACGTGAAAGTTCTAGGTTGTCTACTTAAGTTTACCAGCACAACTTTAAGATTCATGCTATACATTGATCACCAAATTTCGTTTTTCAACCTGACTTTTAAGTGGACCTGGGAAAGATCTCAAAACTTCTTGGGACGGATCGCATTTTCAGCGGCAGACTAGATCTCCCATAGTGTAACTTCTAATGTACACGTCGAAGAGAATCTAGATAAACATAAAATGCAATGGTTTAAATTTTATCATTGCAAGCAGAAATAATATGGTTCCCTAATGACTAAAGTGAATGGAATTTTTTAAGTAAACGCATTTTTAAGTAGATTATTGTACTTAAAAATAACGTTTAATTTAGATCATTCGTTTGGAATCTGTATGTGTGTGTGAATTTTTCTCCGCCTATTGTAAACAGGTTCTTAAAGGAGAAATCACACCAATGTATTAAAACTGACATGTAACTTCTTTATTTTAAAGTTAAAGGGAATACGTACAATAAAAAAGATCTAAATTCTAAGAGAAGTAGCAACCATCACATATCGTGACCGTATCCACGGGGGATCTTAGGGACCTGTCCCCCCCACCCGAAACTAAATTTATAATAGGATCGCGAAAATATACATATGTATTTACTTGTCAAACTTGTAAAAAGGGAGAGAAAAAAATCGCAAACCCCTTGTACATTTACCAAAATTCTGACCACAAAATCTCGTTTTCTAAACCACTAATTTGAAAATACTTAAAAAAAATATATAGGAACCTTTTCTTTAAAAGAGGAACATTATAAAAAAATAAATTTTGATGGAAAAACTACAAGCAAAAATTTACAATGATGTCTGAAGGCAAAATTGGTATTTCCTCATTTATTTTTGTATAATGTATTTATATTTCTTTTTACGATAATGGGTGACATATCTTTATTCAGCGTTATGTTTTTAAATTTTTTAAACCCCCCGAAATTAAATTCTGGTTACGGCCTTACCATACGTAACACCCTATCCATAACTGAATATACAAATTAAACAAGAACGAACATGAAAACATAGTAATCATTTTGCTAAATGATAATAGTAACGCCCATAGGCGTATGCAGAAAGTTCGTAAGGCAGGGTTATAGGTTCAATGGGGAAGTTACAGAGTTGCAACAAATATTCCTATGTTAAATATAAATTTCATTGCAATGGGGCTGCAACCCCATCAACACCCCACGTACGCCAATGGTACGCCACTTTCATTCTCAATACTAACGAATGTAATTCTAAAATGCAAAACCCTAATGGAATGGAAACTGTGCTGTATTCATCAGAAAGGACACATTTTATATATTTAAAGTGAAAACATAAGTCAACATCATAGGAATATTTAAGCAACAACGTGTGCTGACTGATCGGTTTGCGCGAAGAAACCCATTCATGCTACACCTATATGAACTACTAAATATATATAAACCGAAGATCACATTATGGCCTGTTGTAAATTCCACTGAATCATCAGCGTATAAGCTTTCGACAAATATTTGAGGAAACTACTGGTCAGTAAGCTATCCACTTCCGGGAAAAATTCGTTCGATAATGAATCAAGTCCAGATTTTACCATCGGGCATTCTTGCCAACTTCCAAATAGTTTCGCTTTTCACTGAAATGCTATTCTTGACGAGATTCAACTCTTAACCAATTTCTTCTCACAAGGAAACCTACCCCCGGAGCTGACACCCCGAATCTAACGAATTTAATCCATCTTAATGTAGACACATTAAAATCCTTAATGTGTGAAAATTAGCAGCTATATTCCCATGGAAATCGAGAAATTAAATGTTAAAATGTAGTTAAAATAGCGCCAATTGCAACCCTTTGGGAATACGTGGCGAGATATCTAGTTAATTGAAAGTAGTTAAAAGCGAGCGCGAGGACTATAAGTTTTGAATATGTCCCGTAATAGCCTACAGCGATTGCGTTATTTTTGTTGGTTTAAACATATTAGATTTTGAAGTAGCTGTAAAGTTATTTTTTTCTCTATTCGTTAAATTGAAGTTCTATATTCTTTTTATTTTATTTCTGAAAGTCATAGCAGAAAACAAATTACTTTAATTTTTATAATCACATTGCAAGTTGCAATTCGGTTTGTGCATAAGAGAAGCATTTATTTTTATTTTAAAAATTCTGTCTCAAAGTATCGCTTTCATTCTGTTTATCTGTGTGAGGATAACATGAAACAGAATATACGTAAATATATTTAATGTTGTTTGGATACTTTTTGAGGAATTTATGGAAGAAATTAAAAGGCGCCAAATGGCGATAAAGTCTCTCTTCTGTCAAACCAAAATCATTTTTTATTAATTATTTTTAGCGTTAATCTGAGGAGATAGATGCTAATTTTCACATATTAGGTTTCTTATTTTGTGCACTTATGACCGAATTAAATTCTTTAGATTCGGCATGTAAGCTCCGGGGAGGTTTCCTTTTCAGAAAAATAGCCACAATTGTTTAAACTTCGTTACTGTGCAAGTTACTTTATATGAAATCAAATTCTTCTACAGGCAAAAATACGATGAGGTTATAGGCAGCGCACTAAACCCCTTGTGTCCAATCTTTTTATAAAATGTTTCGAAAATAATGCAATTTCAACAGTTCCTCTTGAACTTTTGAAATGACTACGATATGTTAATTACAACTTCCTGGTTTTACTCATGGAAAGGATGAACAATTTATTATTTCAGCTATCATGTGTAAATCATCTATCCAAAGTACCAATGACAACAACTTCCCAGTATTGCACAGGTACGCGCTGTGTGCGCCGCATTCTCTGAAGAAATTTTGAAAAATACAGGGTACGCACCGCATACTCTCAAGGTCTCAAGAACGTTTTCGTATTTGCTGGTTTTTGGGCCATTTTCAACCAAGTTCAGCCTTTTTTTTTTCTAGTCATTTACAAAATAAATTTGAATGGAACACATGAGGAAATGAGGAAAATCCCCCTGAAACCCCCCCCACCCACCAAGCCTCAAAATAATATCCTGCGTACGACCAGGAGAGGAATGAAAAACTGATGAAAGTGGTAACTGCCACCTTGGGCTTGGATAGACGATAGACGACCAGTCAAATGCCAGTCAGCGCGGCTCGGTGACGTCACCAAATCCAGTAACTCCGCAATTTCAATACTCTTTAATTAAGACAGCACCGCATACTCTTGATAAGTTTCTTCAGGACAGCCCTGGTATTGCATCATAGAAAGGATGAATTAACTAATTTATTTTTGCACCTATCATGAGTAAATCACCTATCCAAAATACCAACGACAACAACCTCCTAGTATTGCGTCATGAAAAGGACGAATCGAACAATTTATTATTTCATCTATCAAAAGGAAATCATCTATGATGGGTAAATCATCTATCATGGGTAAATCACCTATCTTGAATTTTCCTTTAAATTTGGTTTCTAAAGAAAATGAAAGCTGCCTCAGTTTTTTAGCCCATCGAAAACCGGCAAATATTCACAGGTAACTGCAAGCACGTGACTACTCTTCTCACAAAATGGCTGCTAGCCATGCACTAACTAATCCTGAAGCTCTCATTTCCAGCTGTCCTAGAAATCTTGGAATTGAAGTTTCATTCTGTTCTAAACCTTTGGAAGCGAATGGATACTTTCATAGAAAGGTTCAAAAAAATTTTAAACGACTGAATGTCGAAATAACTTTTCTTATGCTTTCTACTTTAGAAAGAACCCAAAACTCCTCGTAAAGCATTCCTCCCATTCGTTCAACGAATGACAAATCGCATTGGTAAAATACTTTTGAACACAATATTTAACTACCTTTCAACGTCCGGCTATAAGGTTTCTGGCTTCCTTCACTTCGTTAAGCAGCCACTAAAGCTGTTAAGAAGCCTTCAAATCGTCTGGTATTTATGAAATACTGCGAAAATTAGGAAAGATTTACCTTGGACAAACGAATCAATTTTTTCTGGCAGTCGTGAACACGAAAATAATATTAGAGCAAGCATCCAATAACTAAACATAGTAATTCCAACTAATTTGGTATGGTCATGGTACATATACAGGGTGTCTCAGCACCAGGGTTAAAAACATCTAGGAGGGTTAGGGTATACCTAGACGAACAATATTTGTTATAGAACCTAGGGTCGCAAACCACTCACAGCGTCAGTTCTAAAACCGTCCAGCATGCACAAATAGTGACAACCAGTGCATGAGAAGCGCAAAATGCGATGTCCTAATCATCTATGCACTTGAGCAGCTGACCTGAGTTTTATCTGGCGCTTTTCACGCACTGGTTGTAAATATTTGTGCATGCTGGACGGTTTTAGAACTAGCGCTGTGAGTGGTTTGCGACCCTAGGTTCTATGACAAATATTGTTCGTCTAGGTGTACCCTACCCCTCCTAGATGTTTATAACCCTGGTGCTTAGACTTTTTTGAGACAAAAAGAAAAAACTTATTTTTTTTTCTTTTTGCCTACGCCTACCATTGGTAGTTATGAACCATATTGGTGTCCGGCAGTTTTTAACTGTCAACTAAAAACGAAATATTGTCAGTCGTTTCTCCATAGGGGCATCATATTGGCAACTGACTTTACCCTATGACACGTACGCATACAACCAAGTGTAACGGACTACGGGCGGCGTCGCTGCAAAACGTAAATAGATAATTAGAGATTATTAATAATATAGACTAATTATTAATAATAGTAATTATAGACCAGTAGATATAACTTTTGTTGGTTTTGTATGTTCCCATCTTCCCATTAGCGCCCAGCGTCCTATTTATAGTACAGTAAATGTTCAGGCATGCCTGCTTCTAACAGGCAGTTTTAAAAAGAAAATTCACTTGTTTTCCATCCTATAGGAAGTATATATATAGTATAAGGTTTACTGTGAATCATTTCCGGTGGGTTAGTTCGCAACATGGGCAGTTGTTTCTCAGCAGTGACTCTGTCAAATTACCCGTTTTCTTTTTTGCGTAGAGATCGTTGTTCTCTTTTCGGTATACTGGCAAAAATAATAACGTAAGTTTCGCTTTTATGTCTTTTTTACATTAATTATTAACTTAAGTGCAAGTAACAATGCTTAGTTTCACGAGTTTTCCTTTTTATTACAAGAAATGTATCAAATATTCTAGTATCCTCTAAATAGAACGCCGGGCTATCGGATGTTAGCATCCGAACATTATAGAACTTGTATTTCGTGTAATTTTAAACTTATACAAGTAACTTCTTTTTATAACTGATATTTCACAATGGTAGTAATTGGTAATTGAAATAAATATTTTCAGGCACTGGCGGATCCAAGGGGGAGCCAATGGGGCGATCACCTCCCCCCCGCCTTGAGCAGGGATTATATAATGAAAAATGAAATGAAAAGTACCGGACACTTGGCAAAGAATAGCAATCGTAAACAGATCCCCCCACCTTGAAAGATTTTTGGATCTGCCCTTGTTTTTAGGTTCTAATTGGATATTGTGAGTAGAAAAACTTAACTGACGGTGGAATATTTGTTTTCCTCAAACGTAGAAGATGATATAGCTGCAATTCTACTGAATGTAGACAAATTAACGGAAGAGGAAGAAGTCAGTGATGGACAATTAGCTTATTGCACGGGATATAGAGGGAAGAATGATATATTAAATACATGGGCGGCATGGACCAGCATGGCTGGGTTTTAGAAAACACTAGGGGGAATTTCTAGGTTCCATTAGGAGGGAAAAAAATGTTATCGGTTTTTGGTAACTAGTATTATTGACATGGCAATAATCAATACTTCTCTTACCTATCCATTTATCCATGGCTGATCGTCAATATCAATAAAAGAGTTTAGAAGACAAATAGCCATCACCTATTTGAAATTACGTCATAGACAAAGAATTTTCAAATTCAAAGTTTCGCTTTAACAACTAAATTATGTGTAAGCGATGGCATCCGATATGAAAAATTTTGCCACTTGATAGGGAAGAGAGACAAGCAAAGGCACGTCCCTCATATTTTGTGGAAAATGTAATGTAACATTATACACTAACTGCTTCTCAAAATACCATAGCAAATAATTATTGGTTTTATTATTATTCTGTACAATAATATTATAAATTCTAGATAACAGTTTCATGATACTCGGTTTTTGATAAAAGCTGCAATTTGTGTAATATAAAATTATTTCTATAATGCCTTATTTGTTAATATGGCGAAATTACATGCATCCGAACGCCCAGCGTCCTATATGTATAGGACACTACGTTACTCAAATACTGTAGCATATTTGAATCCTTTTTCCTCAAATACCCTTATAAAAAAGGTCTAATAATTAATATTTGTGAAGAAAAGGCAGAAAAAAAATTAAAGCTAAGCGACATCATGTTCATTGCTATCGGTACAAAAGACTAACTTTTACTGCGTAAATGCAGAATAGAGTACATGGTCTTTCAAAAGAAACTCGTAAACTAGCGTTCTCCCGTACTAAAATCAATTAGAAACCGAGCAGGGCTCCTCTCTTGTGTGAGAGCGTTTGTCGTAATCTATTGTAAAACTTGGGTCGTGAAAGCACAGCTGCAAATAAAAAAAACTTCGTAGTTTCGGCATTTATTGTTTAGCACAGATATCTGCCGACATCCATTGTTGGTCAGCGGCGTACTTCCTCAGAAAAGAAGAAATGGAGGGAACATTTTTCCTTCCTGTTTGCTGATTAGATGTTTGTATAACGTCATAGCTAATTTCTAACCGATCAGAGGTCGTAATGTAAAAGATAGTAAAAAATGAGGCAGAAAGAGAGAGAGAAAATAAAATCATTCGAGATTCGGATTCTGAACTAGAAGTGTGAGAGTCCACTTGACTTGTTAATTGAGAGATCAAAGTTCGAGCTTGAAATGTGAAGAAGTATGTAGGAAAAGGCCCTATGTGGCCCATTGAGGGCCTATGTTTCGTAAAGTTTTCTGCACCGATGTAAGTCCCGTTATATTTTACATACACTCTCAGAAGCCCATCCGCCCGTTAATTAATCTTGTGCCGTATTAATATATAATTTATAATTAATAAATAATTTATTATAGTACTTGTCTAATATCTTGAAATTAGGGATTATGCTTTTAAACAACTTTATAATTAATGACTGAATTTATAAGCCTAGGATAAGGGTTAGAGAATTTCGTAAGTGTTTAATATGTGATGGATAAAATTATATTTTATTTTAATGAAGTAGAAACATAACTGTTAATTGCTGTATGGTATATTTAATGTAAATAGTTTAAATCAATATTTGACGTTGATATTATATGCATATCTTCCAAACTTATTCGATTTTTATATGTGGGATTTTAATTAGGAAGGGGTTATTGTATGTCACAATGTATTTTTCGCGATCAAAATTCACTATACAATCACACATACTTGTTTCAGCCACATTAAATTACAATTATTCCGGTAAATACATGGTACTGCACCTAAAAGGCACCAAACTTCCATTACACAGGCTTACACGGGAATCAACTTTAAATTTTTCCAAGCCTTTTGTAAGCCTGGATAAAGCATGAAGGAAAATTCATCCAAGAGAAATAATTCAAAATAACATGTGTGCCTAGCGATCCTCGTAACAGTTCAAATTTTTACCTTTGCAGGTGATTAAAGAAATTGTTTTCTGATTATAATGGATATCCCTGTTGTCACCTTCTTTAAGTAAATATTTTATCATAATAATAATAATAATCTTCCTTTCAGCCCTTTCAATTTGAAATTCGGTCTGGTTTAACACGTTTTTTTCATTCGGTCGAGAATGGTTTCGAACCCGTCGGGTTTGGCACGACACCAACCCAGCGGGTCAGAAGACGATGATAATGCCCACTGGAGCATTGGAGTGCTGAATTAAAACTGATCACGAGCATAGGCGTAGGCAGAAAGTTCATAAGGGGGGGGGGTTACATGCTCAATGAGGAGGTTACAGAGCTACAACTCATATATTCCTACATAAAATATACAAAATTTCATTGAAATGGGGGTTACAACCCCCAAAACCAACCCCTCCCGGCTATGCCTATGATCACGAGGTGTTTTAACTTATTATTGCTTCAATATTCAACGAATATTATTCCAACACTTAATTTGTTGAAGACTATCAAATTAATAAATGCAGTACATAACGCCAATATCTATTTCATTAACACAATTTATGAATATATTAAAACCATCCAAGGGCCGATACAGAGGGTGGCGTCGGGAGCTCGTTCTCCCTCCTAAAATAACAATTTACACTTTTTATTACTTGCCCAAATCCAGCAACAAATTTTACAAAATATCTAAATTGATTTTCAAGATTTGTGTCCTCTCCAAAAAAAAAACATTTCTGGGTCCACTCTTGAAATTTTCTAACATTACATGTATTAAATCTTCGTTTTGACATTTACATTTATAAAAGCATTGATGGATTCGTATGATTAGGGTACCTGTTATTTACTAACATAAATTGAAATTAGTAGATATTTCATTTTTGACTCTGTCAATATCCAAATTCAGTGTTCGGCATTTCTAAATAATACACAAATATTTCTTCCTTCAGAAAAACAAATAAAAAATATATCTTTATTACCAAAATTGTGCAGTACTTTCATATTTACTACTATAAGTACTCACAACTGTACTTGTGAAAGGTTTATCCTTTCGTGTTCTATAAACATAGGTTTCATAAACATAGGATAAATAAACAA
Source organism: Dysdera silvatica (assembly GCA_006491805.2). Lineage (NCBI taxonomy): Eukaryota > Metazoa > Arthropoda > Arachnida > Araneae > Dysderidae > Dysdera > Dysdera silvatica. Next base: position 198,754,549 of record QLNU02015360.1, read on the forward strand.
AGATAAAATACATTCGGATTCACAGGTCTATATTTCTTTACATTTTATATTTACTAAATCTTAATAAATATTCAGAGAAACTAAAAATAAGTGAGATTAATTTTGTTTTCTTTGTAAACATTAAACTACAACATGGATTTACTAATCTCATTGAAAATTCTTAAATGTTTGATGTAAATTCAACGATTCTTTCTTTTTATAATTGTGAAGTTTTGTTTATCTAACTTAAGTAATAAAAAATTATAATTTTTTGTCTTGTTTATCGTATTCATTTACTCCTTACGTAGAACTGCGGTTGTATTTCCTTGTTTCCCAATGAAAGGAGGTTCTTCCTTTTAAACCAGCAGCTCTTAAACTTGTTCATGTAAGCGCCCCCTTTACCCCATGAACTTACTCCCCGCGTCCTTAGCTTTCCAAACTCATACTCACTGCCTCAACTTATCCACTTACCCAATAAAATGTTATTAGGAACTGAAATTTGTAGAATAATGCAGTGATAATTTATTAATCGGAAATTTAATAAATTTACACATAAGAAGTTCTAAGTGAATCGACAACTACTTTTGCCGTTAATGCGATGAATGAGCTAATGCCAATTTCCAATGTTGGGTTTTATCTCAGTCAGGACGAATCAATTTCTTCAGATATATCACAAACAACCGCACTGACACCATGTTCAACTAAGAACAGAGTTGAGAACTAAATCAGGTGTTTCTTGATTGCTGTCCATAATAGTAGACATATCTTTAAGGAATTTCTTTCTACAACTGAAGTTTTTGACACGACTTTTTAAACGTCTACTTCAGCTTGATATTATTTTGAAACTGGATGGTTATAAGTTTTTCCTTCGCTATACTAACTTCCCTAATATCAAGACAAAATATATTTATCTATAACCCAATATGAAACGTTCAGCCAAAGTAGATTCTCAAATCAATTTGAAGTACCTTCGTGCAGCATCCCACTCTTGCTCGGTCACCCCCTAAGTCGATACACCGCCCCCTTATATGTGATTTGTCCCATAGTGCCCCCATCCTACACCCCCCTTAGCATAACGTCATCGCCTATTTGAGAACATTTAATTTGAAAGGAGATCAGAGTAGAAAAAATACCTCGTTTTAAAGCAATCAATGTTATAAAATCAGCAATTTGAGTGCACTAATTTACTATCTATTATAAGCTGATTCTACAGCTATGAGATACGTTTTAATTTTGGTTTTATCTTGTCAATTTTACTACAAAATTGACTGGATGGAGGTGTAAAACCTAATAACATTTCCTTCAAAAACCATAAGAAAAAGCCTATGTTGCTTACTGATCTTCTTTTATAGAATTTTGTTTGTAATTAATATGAAGTTCGTCAAGTCTTGAACTCATTCAAACATAAGTACTAATTTAACTCAAAATTTTGAATTCAAAGTTTTTAAGAAGTTACGTAAAAAGTTAAGGATACTTCGAGTTAAACCGTAATACATTTACATGAAATTGTTACACTAATTTCAAATACGACATCGATAGCTCCAATAATAATATGGTCTTCGAATTCTTCATTATCTAATGGTATGATTCATTGCGTTCACCATGCTTCAGTGATAATCGTCTTGGAAAGTATCGTCCTTGACCTAGTCGATAGATAACCAGGCGCTGATTAATTTCGTTGAATAATCGAGGTGTTTAATAATGCTTGAAAACACGTGACAAGTATCTATTGGCTTTCTAAACCGTTTCCAAATTACCAACCTAATAGATGTCAAGTGAGAAATTAGGTTATCATACACATAGTGGTCAGTAGCCGTCTTTCTGTCATTATTTGCGATACGTTACCGACGCATTTTGGGTAACCGGATGACTCAAAGAATCCATCAGGAGGGTTCGAACTCTCATCGTGGATTGGGATTAGGCTTACGGATGGTTTGATTATTCTAAGCTATTAAACAACGATATTTAGAGCGTCTGTAATAAAATTTCTGGACCCGGTCGCTGTGATTTTCCCATTGTGGGGTCCATTGGCGTATGCAGGGGGGTGTTGATGGGGGTTGTAACCCCCCATTGCAATGAAATTTTGTATATTTAACATAGGAATATGTGAGTTGTAGCTCTGTAACCCCCTCCTTACGAACTTTCTGCGTACGCCTATGGTGGGGTCTCAGAATGTCCACCAAGAGAATTTTCACTTTCTTTGCCGTTCATATTCGATTCTTTACGATACTTGCAACAACTAGTAAAATTTTGTCACTGGTCCAAAGTATAAGAAAAGAGAAATATGAGCGATACACTGCGCAAAAATAATATTTAAAACAAATTACACACAAACGCAGTTTAATTTGAGCAGGAGAAACATTTTACAATTGTTTCGGTGGAAAATCAAGCGTCCACCATCGTCAGAAAATTCGTCCAAACTGATTTGTTGCCACTAAATCAAAAACGAAAAAGTGAAAAAGGCGAAACAGGTAACATAACAAAAAGCCTGATTTGTGTCGCCATCTATTGTGCAGAATGCTAAGTAAAAGGAAAAGGAACAATTATTGTTGGAAGAAGAAATTATGTTGATTGAAAGAGAGGTTTGTAACAAGAGGGGGGAAAAATTGTTCTCGGATGGATTCGTTGACTATTGTACAGGAATTACTGAAGATATGAAAGGCCTCGAAAAAATTGAGATCTGAGGGTGAACGGACTTTTTCAATTATTTTTGCATCAACAAAACAGAAACGATGGCCATGTTTCCATGAGTGTTTTGCAATGGCCGATTTTTCAAAATCTTGTTTGTGAACGTACGATTGGTGAATTGTGATTTTGAAAAATCGGCCATTGCAAAACACTCATGGAAACATGGCCCACTAACAGCTTTTGAAGAGCCTATGGTGGATAATAAACAACACCGGTCAAAACAACGTTTGAAAAACAAATATATATTCAAACAAGGAGAAACTCAACCAGTGTGTGTCTTTCGCTTTTCCTGTAATACTTAGCGATACGTAGTACGTTTACGAAAGATGTCTATTTTAGCAAATGGAATATGCAAAAAAATACTTAAGTATATTTCTTACGTACATTTTATTTTGAAAATGAAATTGCATTTTCAAAATGGTAACATATAACTGATATTAGTAAAATCTTGACGCTCATCAACAGCCCAATGAAGAATGATTGCCCTTTTGAACACAAAAAAGTTAGCGATACCTGGTTTAAACGGGTCGCCAACTTGAGTGGGAAGGTCTTAAACCTCCAACTCAAACTCAGGGGTGCCGAGAGCCAACGCGGACCCCCCAGGCTCCCTTTGACGGACCCCCATGACTCCTTCCCTGAGCAGTGGCACATACATTTTTTCTTTTTGGGGAGGAGGAGGAAGTTGAACCCCCAAATGAACAAAAAGTAGGAAATAAGAACGCTTTTTTTTTGTACTTACTTATTACTTAATTATTTTACAAGATCACTGCTGAAAAAAAAACTAACGTAAGATATTATTTTTTTCGATAATCGAGACAGACTAATGAAGAATAATTAAAAAACTGTACATTAAAAATGTACAAAATCTTATTAATCTGGATTTAGAGAACAATTTTTCTGGCCTTCCGATTAGCAAAACTAGTTTGGCAGGGCCGGGCCTTCCACAGCATAGGCCCTTGGCAGCAAGGGCCCCTAGACTTCATTCGGGCCACCGTGGTGCAGCCGCTGCTGCCCCCCCTTGTCAGCCCTGCTCAAACAGTATATAATCCAATCTCCGTAACGCAAACACACTTAACGCGTGAACTGCTTTCTAAAAAATACTTTGTCATTTCTACTAGATTGTGATAATCAAATGCAATCTTAAGATGAAGATCTGCAAAGTACGAACCGAAACATTAGGTAAAATGAATATCGTGACCTAGAAAACGTATACAAAACAACTTTAGTAGCGAAACATTTTGTGAAGTCAGATAGATCACTTTATATTAAGATACTTTAAACGTTAACGAACAGATGATCATTTTAATTTAATGCTAAAATTTATAACAAAAATACATTTTCAGTGCTTCAACAAGGCAAATAACTTTCAAACCTTGCACTCGGATGCAGTGAAACCAAGGTGAATGCATATATTAAATCCCGACGTTACGAATATGTAATAATACAGCATTGAAATTTAGCTACTGCAGTAGGCTTATATAATAGGATTAGATTCTTGAAAATGCGAATAAAGCATACAAGAACATTGATATAGCCTACAACGCAATAAACGAAAACTACTTCAGCGCAGTAAATACATACAAAAAAGAAGGAATTTTAGAAATTAGCATATTTTTAAACATGTATACGAATTTTAAACTTCATACAATCAAAAATCAAAATACGTATTATATACTAACTTATAACAATCATTAGTGTTATATGAAAATAGCTCATAGAGTGCAATGAAATATAAAAATGAATATGAGAGTGGATCATTGCTAAGGAAAACTCAATATCAATACAGTTTAAATGGGATTTCTAAAATTCCAACGTACTTAACATTGGAAAAAATGTGGCCCTCAAAAGAGCAAACAAAAGATGTTTGAAGAACTCGTGTATCTAAAAATTCTTTTAACGTAAGTGCTTTCAGAGCTCAGAAGATTTCCAAAAACAAGAAAGCTATCTTGGAGTGAAAATTGGATCAAATTCTATACTGTTCTGTACCTCCTGCTTCCGGAATCTTCGTTAATAAAAGATATTAAATAAAAAAAAGGTGAAAATAATGATTTATAAGGTGTTTTTCCCTAAACTATTTATATAAATTCATGTTTTATAAAGTGGAGTTAATACGCACTGCCCCTCAAAACTTGGAACTTGGATAGTCCGTCCCGACGTGTTTGGGACACATTACTCGCTTACTGATTACTTAGCATTGCGCTAAATTCAGTGGCGGGTTTAGAAACACATTGTATATAGACACCCCCTTTCCTCCTTTTCAAACAAAAGAATACTACTCTGGAAAAGAAAATATATAGCTCACTCTTTAACTTTTCTTATTTGAAGATAATCTTTCACATTTTACAAACTAACGTTTTTATATGACAATTATTTGTATGTATTAACTTATAGTATAAAATAACTAACAATTTATTCCTGAGCTTTCGGCAGCCGCCTCTCCGCCCAAGTGCTGTCCCTAGTTATGTAACTTGTGTGCCTACCTAACATTTCCGCCTCTGGCTAAATCCTGTAATCGGTTCCAACCAAATTTCATTTCATTTCTTTTAAAATAGAGAACCACTAATGAACATAGTTAACTCCCTACATCATAGATCAGCAACCTTTCCACGAACATGTAACTACAGCTCTTTGAATATATAACTGCAGCTCTTTAAGCATGTGACAGTAACTCTTTAATTTCTAGTCTATATGTATGGCATGGTTCTTAGTATGGCTAAAGATGAAAATTATGGCATACTCATTTGAAGTGCACAATTTCTCTCAAAAAGTTCAGAAGCAAAATTGGCATTAATTCGTTCCTGATGAGAAGATCCTTTTTCTTTAAATATTAAAAAAAATAATATCTCGAAAATATATACTTTTAATGAAAATCATCTTCCTATTACTTTTTATTTCCCTAAAGTCTCCCCTTCCCTTTCAGCATTGAACTTGAGCTGAGTTGCTCTCTCTCTCTCTCTCTCTCTCTCTATATATATATATATATATATATATATATATATATATATTGCCTGTGTGTGTGTGCGCGCGCGTACGTGTATGTGCGTGCATATTCATAATTTTAATTAAAATGGCTCTTCCCTTAAAAAACTTCGCTGGTCCCTTCCCTACATCTTGCAATAGTTTTAAAAATAAAATAAAACGAGGCTTTCTGTTCAAAAATCATGAACGGCAAAATTATAATAATGATAATTTTTATTTGTCAAAAGGGTTACATGTTGCAACTGGTCGTGAAATTCTATCTAAATATAATAGTATAATAATAAAAATACTTTTTGCGTGTATTTTGTACGTTGCAGGCCTGTAGCAAGGATAAAGGGGCAAGTGGGGCGAAACAAAGGGCACTCAGGGATTCTTATATATATATATGCCACACACACACACACAACACAATAGCTCTATGGGGAAACTGAGGCCACGCCCCTGCTAACCCTGACTTACCTACAGACCTGGTGCGTTGGCGTTTTCATTTTCCTCGACGTTTCAACTCGTTTCTGTGCAAGTCATTTTAATTAAGTGGTGGTAGTGGGGAAGGAACTATCTGGCTTCTCGTATCGAAAATAATCAGCTATTTATCAGTGATATTTCGTATTCTAATTCCAATTCGCTGTGAAAACATGTAGAGACACAATCTACAACATGAGTTAAGTCTTATTTTGAATTACCAAGAAAGAATATGCGAGTTTCTGACATCAACTTAATTGTGATAATTTACTTGTAAATATTTCACTATACTTACACGATTGGGCGTTATATTTATCATTCTAAATACCTTAACTAAATATAAACCTCAATGAATTAAAAGAATAAACTTCCCTATGGAATAACCCAGGACTTGTGCTTCTGCTAATGAAAATAGAGGTTATGGGTAATTTATCACAACCAAACTTCCACGAATTATACACCAAGGCGATAATCATGCTTACATTTCGTTCCAGAAAATTGTTAATTAAAATTAATTTGTTTAAACGCCCTAGAGTTAAATACATAAAGGGGCCTCAGCATAAATAATGAGATGAGCTTTCCACATGTTGGCAAAGACATAAAAATTGTTGTGATAATTCAGAAAGTTCAAAATTAATTGGAGGGGAAGATTTCTCGACTTTTAAACATTAAATGTAGCGCGATACAGAATGATAAATATATTAAAGACAGTACAATTCGCATAAAAGGTTTCTCTGTCGAGCTTGCATCTTTCTTAGAAATGCCAAATATATCGTTTCGATGGTTCTGTTCTCGAATACAAGAATCGGCAATCCTTTTTGAGTGAAGAGCAATTTTGATCAAATTTAAAAGAAAAAGAATTCAAAGGGACAATTCAGACGGGAAGTGAGGGGAATGTTTAAAGAAATAGAAAATAGTGCGGTGAGGTGTGTTTTATAAAAAATGTATATATATTTTATTTTAAATTTAATAAAAATCATTAAATATTATATAATATACCTTATTATATATTAAATAATTACTATATTATATATACTATATTAGTATTACTATATTATATATACTATATTATATTACTATATTATATATACTATATTATATTACTATATTATATATACTATATTATATTACTATATTATATATACTATATTATATTACTATATTATATATACTATATTATATTACTATATTATATATACTATATTATATTATTATATTATATATACTATATTATATTACTATATTATATATACTATATTACATTACTATATTATATATACTATATTATATTACTATATTATATATATACCATATTATATTACTATATTATATATACTATATTATATTACTTATATTATATTATATATTTAATAATTCAATTATTATATATATTAAATAATAACTCATTAGACATTTATTACTGCTGAAAAACTTAATAAGAATACAATTATATGCAAATTTATGTGACTTTGATTGCTAAACTATATATCGGTCACAAGTTAAAGGCTATTTCTTCTAGGAGCCGCAGGTTGCACTTCAATGTCTTTGTGTGTTCATTACAAATAAAACTGAAGCCATTTATGAATAGCTCTAAATTCTAGAACATGACCTCTGAAAACCCATTGTAAGTAAAAAAATTAACTTGCTTTTCGATTGACTTCTCAGAGCATGCTTCATTTTCCCAAACTTAATTACATTTTCCTATCAAAATAGAAAGCCTCGTTTTCATCTGCACATCCTTCATTTTATTCTCTCTGGTGAGGTTGCTTTGCTTTCCAAGTGCTTGATATTGAAGGCGATTTGTTTGCTTAATTTAATTTGCACGACTAATGGAAATTCCTGGAATAAAATTATGCTTTGATTTTGGCAAGAATGGTTCCAAACGCAAGCTCGAGAAATAAGGAAAGAGGTAATGAATTAATCTGGGTTTTGGCTTCACTGAAGATTACGTTGTGGATGACTTGGTTTGTATTTCTTATTGTTTTCAATTTTCTATTCTGCCGCTACGGCGCGCAAGGCGTTGCCCAGTTTCCGGTATAGCGTCTGAATACTAAAAAGCGAGTCATGCGTGATTCAGAGGTCACGATAAAATCATTTGTCCTATCTTAGATAACCCGAATATACTCAAGATGTAAAATTCTAAACAAGAAATTGTATTATATATACAATAATCTCCCTCAATAACGGCCTTCTAATTAGCGAAACTTTCCGTTTAACAACCTATTTTGAGGCCCTGGCGTTAATACATTTCTGAATAACGACCCCATTTTTTTACCAACATTTAGACTCCCTTTTCTCGCCCTTCCTATTTCCTGTCGTTGAATTCAAGTACGCCAATTAACTGTCTGAACTGATAAGGTTTTCTTTGTATATAAAGATAAGGGGTTCAGGTTAGTAGCTTTAGTTGAGAAATGGCCACTATAAGAAAGCGTCTTACGCTTTTGAATAAAGTAAAAATTATTAAAAAATGAAAAAAATAGACTAGAGTTAGTTAAACACAATTTGATCTGCCTGTCTACTCTTAGAAGCATTTTATCAAGTCACGAAAACATATTAGAGGCTACATAAAATTGCAAATCATCATCGAACGTCTGAAAATACATTGTTCTAAAAGAGAAGAATTTGACAACTCTCTTCTACAGTGGTTTAACGAAGCAAGAGCATCCAATATTCCAATTCCTGGCGTATGGTCAAAAGAAAAGACAAGCAACTAAATTCGAAAAAAAAACTGTGAATCATATCTCATTAAATTCCACCTCATTAACAAATATTCAAGTTTTCTGATTGATTTAAAAAATTTTGAGCTCTTTATGAACACCCTAAATTTGGCGAGAAAACAACTATTGTGGCATCATACGTATCATGCTTTTACGTCACATGAAGAACGAAGTTCACAAACTTTTCAATTTTCCTAAGTTATATTGTAACAATTGGCTAATTTCATAAAATGTTTTGAAAATCGCTATTCTGAACAACAAAAGCTTGTATACTAATCTTCGTTTGTACGTTTTTAGTAAACAGAAGGTAGAATTTGAATCTGTTATTTGTTTAGAAAGTACATTCGGCTGTAAAATGTTTGGTTGGTTGAATTTTTATGGCTGAAATATAGCAAGGGTCATCCTGTATCAAACAGAAAGAGGCCGCTCGCATGGTTAAAAAAATACTGAGTGTAAGACTGATGCGTTAGCATTGGCGTAACTAGCCTCAAGGTTTATCGGGCGCTAAATTTTTTCTAGGAAGAGCCAAGCCTCCCTAATGAAAACCTCCTAAGAAACATCCCAGAAAACATATTTTCCAGTTAATTTTTCACAAGGAATCGTATGGTATGTTATTTATACTAATGATATTGAGCACAAATGAGTATTGTGATATATTTGTTTGTGAATTTTGCAACACGAGGAGAGCAAGGGTTGAAAAAAATTCTGGTAAGCATTTTTACACCCACATTTTGGCATAAATTACAACTATATGACGAAGTTGAAATCTTTCGAGTTATAAAATTTAAAGCTTTAGAAACTTAAGCTGTGTTATAATTCAAATTAGTACGAAAACTATTGATTTATTGCCCTTTCAACCTGTCTTTGTTCATTGAAATTCTTCAAGGAATACCGCTATGTGGTTTCTTTCGACAGTTAAGAAACACCTCCTTGCTTTTTGATCAAAGAGAGAATATTGTTCCCTTTCGTACATTTTGAACTAAAGTTTAATTAAAACTAAATTTCAGACTCATTTTCTTGACTTCTATAATAAAATTTGGGACCACCTTAGTAGGAAATAATTTAATTTGGAATAAGTCAAGACCGCTAACATTACATATAAATGCAATTAATAAAAGAGCGAAAATGTATTGAAATGTCCAAGCAATATAGAGAAATTTCATTGTAAATTAAGAAATTTTCAGCACTTGTCACTACAGATGCCATTTATTTGTTTTCATATGAAGAATAATACTTTTAGGCTCGTGTAGGGCAACATTAATAAAAGTAAGCACCGACTTTATATAAATGGCATATCTGTACCTATTTGTGACACGGCCGGAAGTAAGAGCCATCTAAACAGAAAACGTCTGTCCTAGAAATAACCTTTGGTCAATAAAATCGTATTCGCTTTCGTTCATCCTGAAATAGAAGAGCAAATCTAATGATCAGATTGCCAAGTGGACAACATCTTTATATCCGAGATTAATCATTCGATAGATGGATATCTTGAAAAAAAAAGATATTACAGTTCATCTTCTTCTCCCTCTTATATAAGCTTTTTATTTGAACTATTGTTTTTGCGAGATGCAATTGGTATGGAAGTTTCTTTCGAATATGCGAATTGATAGGAATACGTTTTGCCTCGTGATTTTGTAAAAATGGAAATTTTTTTTAACCTGTATAATTCATTTTGCGTAATAGTTAATTCCATTATATCATTAACGTAAGGCTTTGGCAATGGTAAAAATGCGAAACTGTGCAATAGTTATCCCGTCGAATATCATCCCACGTTTGAATATATATAATATTCATTTCAAAGTGTATTTAAATGGTGTACACTGGCGTACTTGCAATTCAAGGAATGATTGTTTTTTATTATATTCCTATATGTATGAAATGAATAATCTTTATCTAACATGCGAATGAAATCTTAACTTTTAACAGATTAATATGAATCATAGATACTGGCAATGGAAATGAAGAGAATACGCCAAGATATTTTATGCAAGTTTTATATCCTATTCATAAATTTTAAATTCAGTAAAGAATTTTTACAAAAACACGCTTAAAATATGATGATTCTCACTCTCTAAGAAATCATACGGAAATGTTTGCTAGAAATTTTAAAAGGCGAATGCATCTTTGAAAGAAATATAGTATTTTAATAACATTATTTCTTAACGAAAAATCACATCCCTTAAAACCTATATGATCTATCGTTTAAGGTATAATTTGTACTACAACGAACAGTTATAACAGACACTAGCGTAAGGTTTAGGTGTTGAAATAACTGTTTGTTATGGAATCTCCTGGTGAAACTCTAATTTGTACTAAATAAGTCACTAAAATAAATGAAAATATAAATTTTGACCTGCCTTGGAATCCTATATACTTTTATATGGATATCTAGCTTTCAGGTAGCTATTAACATAAGTCCAGATATATATCTTATACAGGGTCGTCTGCATTTCCCTTTACATCGTTCTGTTCGACTTAAATCCTTTCATTACTCTTAAATTCGTAAGCATTCAATTATTAGTAAGTGGGAATAACGTAGTATCAAACAATAAAAATTGCAGAGCATGAACGTGGAACATGAGAAAAACATTTATAGAAATTATTTTCTAGATAGTAAATAAGTTAAAATCACTTCACACCCCAATATCTAAAAATGAAGTGAAAAAGTAAGAGAAATAAAGCAATTGTTTATCCAAAGCTAAAATACTTTTCAATAAATTTATCAGATTCTTTTCCCTCTATAATGAAGTTGTCTATCGATTGTACTATCGAATTATTGGCAGAAAAATTAAAAATTCTTATACATACCATCGAAAAATAACAGTTAAGGGGGAAAACTGACTTCAAAATCTATGAGGTTGTTTTAAACCTTTAAAACTAGGACTAATTCTCGTTTTATATCCGCAAAGTGGGTGAATTTTTTATCAAATTCTTCTTCGATTCTATATCTGTTTTGATACTAATTTTGGGAAGAATAGACAAACAGAGATCAAACGTTTTATCGAAAAGCTAAACAATAAAATGAAACAGTTTTAAAAACACTTTTTTCCACATGCTCTTTGTCTCAGACTACGAAAGCAGAATTGAAGTGGTGAGGCTAGATATTGCCATTATTTTCGCTACTTTTATCCTTTCTTGCATCACCTACTGCTTACTTACAATAAAATTAGGCTCTTACTGCTTAAAACATTTAAAGTTAAATCATTCCAATCTAGTATAAAACTCACTGAAAGCTTCAAGCTTTAAAATACAGTACTTTTAAAATATTTAATGGTATGCTTTCATCTCTGATTCGCTTGGCATCTGTGATTATGTAAATGTTTACTTCCGATTGTTGTATACAGTCCTTTAAATCTACATAAAAAGAATTATGTAAGAAAGATTTCTTAAAACATAGTCCTTTTCTTCCGCTTGCTGGACAATCTGATGGGTAGGAAGAGGAAAAGCGGAAAATTCGTTCTGCTTCAAAGCCGTATCAAAAAGACAAAGATCAGCAGTAGCCAAGCGTGAAAAGGGCCAAAATCTTTCTTCGGTTCCTGTCAAGAAGAAGAGATCTTACTTCTGAGCGTTGGTGCAGAGCAGTCTTTCAGAATAGGACACCGAAGTCCGAATTACGATCATCCACGAGGAAATTTGCGATTTATACTGCCATTTACTGCTTAGGGAAGTTGAATTTTATAGGCTTTAATTACGTCCCGTGACATTACTAAAACGTCGTAGTCCTTCAGGATATTTACTCCTCATTCAATTTTTTAGTAGGGCTATAATTTTTAACGGGAGTTTGCTTTTTAATGTTGTTTCTTAATTATCTTAAGAGGAAGTATAAAAAACGTTTGCAAGTAACGTGAGATTTGCTGCCTTTACGCTGTAAAAACATAAACTTCTCAAATCTTCCAATGTAAAATAATCAATTATCCATCATATTTATACACTGAAGTGCCAGAAAAATTGGTACACCTACCTAATATCGTGTAGCCTCCTCGTCCACGCACGCAGAAGTGCCGCAACACGACGTGGCATGGACTCGACTAATGTCTGAAGGTATCCTGGAGACAATTCACACCAGGAATCCTGCAGGGCAGTCCACAAATCCATAGGAGTGCGAGGTGTTGGAGATCTCTTCTGAACAGCACGTTGCAAGGCATCCCAGATATGCTCGATAATGTTCATGTCTGGCGATTTAGGTGGCCAATGGAAGTGTCTAAAGTCAGAAGAGTGTTCCTGGAGCCACTCGGTAGCAACTCTCGATGTGTGGGGTGTCGCATTATCATGCTGAAATTGTCCAAGTCCGTCGGAATGCACAATGGACATGAATGGGTGTAGGTGATCGGACATGATGCTTACGTACCTGTCACCTGTCAGAGTTGTCTCTAGACGTATCAGGGGTCCCATATCACGCCAACTGCACACGCCCCATACCATCACAGAAGCTCCACCAGCTTGAACAGTCCCCTGTTGACATGTAGGGTCCATGGATTCATGAGGTTGTCTCCATACCCGTACACGTCCATCCGCCTGATGCAATTGGAAACGAGACTCGTCAGACCAGGCAACGTGTTTCCAGTCATCAACAGTCCAATGGCGGTGTTGGCGGACCCAGACGAGGCGTAAAGCTTTGTGCCGTGCAGTCAACAATGGTACACGAGTGGACCTTCGGCTCCGAAAGCCCATATCAATGATGGTTCGTTGAACAGTTCGCACGCTGACACTTGTTGATGCCCCAGCATTGAAATCCGCGGCAATTTGAGGAAGTGTTGCACGTCTATCTCGTTTAACGATTCTCGTCAGTCGTCGAAGGTCCCGTTCTTTCAAGGTCTTTTTCCGGCCGCACCGCTGTCGGAGATTTGATGTTTTACCGGATTCCTGATATTCACGGTATACCCGTGAAATGGTCGTACGCGAAAATCCAAATTTTGTCGCTATCTCGGAGATGCTATGTCCCATCTCTCTTGTGCCGACTATAACGCCACGTTCAAAATCACTTAAATCTTGATAACCTGCCATTGTAGCGGCAAGAACCGATCTAACAGCTTTGCCAGACATCTCTTGTCTTATATAGGCGCTGCCGACCGCATCGCGTTACGCTGATTGGTTGCAAAGCTCCGTTATTTGCATACGCACGCCTGTACCAGTTTTTCTGGCACTTCAGTGTATATATCATTAAAATTTTTCTTGGGTTTGAATGAGTTATTTAATCTATTGCATTATATTATATTGTATTATATTTAAATAAAATGAAATATTGTACAATATTATTATTATTATAAATAGCTTGCAACGCACATGTGTGTAGTCATGGTAAATTAAAAATTTTTAGCCCATACAAAACCATCATCATTTATTAATACTTCCGTATTTAAGTAAAAAGTTGAGATGTGTGAAATATTCTGTACCATTTTATGTTAAACACTTCTTGATCTTTTACTGTTTTAGGAAAATGCAGGTCCAAAATACAAAAGTTTGCTTGTAGCCTAGCCTAGCAAAACCTGGAATACGGGGTGCATGCGATGTTTGCTTGTAAAATTAAAAGACTTTTTCATAATTATTCTCAAGTTTCTCGAACAAAACTTAAGCAAACGTAAATATACAAACAATATATTTAATATAATGTTCCATTATACATCGCACGACAGTATGCGGCTTAGAAATAGTTAAACGGTTACAAAAATTGATAGAGAGGAGATTGGTCTCTGATTCGATGCATTAAGTTTTTCCGAAAATTTTAATATTCAAATAAAATTAACAGAAAATAATTGTGACCAATTACTGCTTGAAAATTCTTGAAATATTTGAAGCATATTTGGAAATGATACATTTCTAAACAAATGTCGCAACGTTTGTGTCACTCATTTGGATAATTTTACATTAATTTAACTCATTCATTTGGTTCATTAATAATGATTTTTTTGTTACCTTATAAAACAGCATCTCATTCGCGTAGGGAATGTTGCTACTTATTTGCTACTACAACCTTTATTTGAAAATAATAGTTTTATTTATCTTATTTTAATTTATATTTTTATTTTGAATATTATAAATAAAATATAAATAATTGAGAGGCAACAATATGCGAACCCAGTTTTGATGCTCACCCATTCTTTGTACGTATAATCTCTTCTTACTCGTCCAATCTTAGTGCTCATAATCTTCATACCCGTCAAATCTTAATGCGTATAATCTTCATACACGTCAAATCTTAATGCGTATAATCTTTATACATGTCAAATTTTAATGCGTATAATCTTCATACACGTAAAATCTTAATGCGTATAATCTTCATACTCGTGAAGTTTTCGCACGTCCGATTTTCATTTTTATTGCCCTATTTTTTCTATTTCTAAGTAACAGTCGGCTGAAAGATTTCATTTGGGATTTTGACTTTGCTAAAGCCGTATTTTGCTTGTTACATTCGTTGGCCATAAATATCAACCCTTGTGCAGGTAAAATGGCATAAGACTGCTGGTTTTGTCTTCAGAAAAAATCCGATTAACGCAACACGAAATGTTAAAAATAGTTTTTTTTTTATTTTACTGCCCTGCAGTATCAAAATGCCAAAGTGTTTACCTCGTGTAATGTTGGTTCGACTCTCAACCATGCCAAAACAGAAACGTTAATCAAAATAACTGCTCACCGTATTTCTAAGCTTATTGCTTGTTGTAGGAGATGTAATGTTTTTACACGACAAGTGAGTGCTGCAGCGATGCTGCATAACCTCTAATTGTTTAGAATTTCAAAAGTAGGAAAAATTGAGGAGACAAAAAGAATTTATCAAAATTGGCTATAACAATAGCCCTTAGTGTGAAGTTATACATGTAGAGACAAGAAGAGCGCCTTGCTCATTTAATGTGTGAGAAATATGAAGGTAAGTCCAAGACAAGATGGATAAGGTTTGAATCAGAAACTAAAATTATAAATATATACAATCAAGGTAAAATTACTAAATATACAAAGCGATAACAAAAATCTATGAAAGCAAATAAATATAGCGTAAGTTTACGTCATAAATAAAAACATATGCAATCAGGAGCTAGTGACAAAATATACAACGATATAACGAAAATACAAACAAATAATTGTGAAAATCTTCAAATTTATGGGAATGGTTATGTACAAAGAAGTGAAAGGGAATGATAAAATTACAGTGGAAGAAAGAGCATATATAAATATACAGTATATACAACTAAACAGTATATACAACTACATAGTATATACAAATATGCGTTTATTTCACCTGTGTTACTTTTTCAGTCTAACACATAAACTTTATCCAATTTTGTGTCATCGTTTTCTCAAATGAGTCCCAAATATCGTATATATAGCATTAACATTAACAAATTCTAATCATTGGCTCACGGAAATGCTGTTTAAATCATTTACTCAACTGCACGATTTTTATTACAAATAAATTTGACACCCACGTATTAGTAGCTCAATCTAGAGCTATTTTTGTTTAGGAGAAAAAGAGACGCCGTCCTCATCTCGGATTCGAACCAGGGTCCCCGCGGTGTCTTGACCTACTAGACGAATGAGAACAAGAACAAACGCTTTTTTCTCCGTATATTAAGTTGTAAGATATTATTACCCTTCACAGGGATAACACAATTGCCAAATAATGGTCAACACACAAAGCCACCGGGGCGAGTTTTTTACGATTTTTTATATTTCAGATATTTAAGAAAATGACAAACTTCGACAGAATTGTAAAATCATTTTGGAAGAGAATTCCGTAAAAATCTTTGGCTTTATATTCTCTTCCAATTCTAACCCAAATCTCAAACATGAAGTCCAAAAGATTTCTTATATGTTTTGCAAATCGCTTATGATGTGTACCTCGCGAAAAATATATAGAAAATTGGGTTGAATAAACATATTATTATTATTATAGTATATACAAATGTCAATAATCGAATCAGAGACCAAACACGGTCAAAGCAAACAGATCAACACAGTCAGAACACGTAAAGTAGCAGCAGGAATCAACAGACCCCTAGAATCATGTCAGCGCTTCAGACGCCATTTTCTTGTACAATCCCGGTTTCACTGACCTTGGTTTTCCGCTTCGGTCAATAAAAACAATTTTCAACCACGATCATGGGATACGATGGCAGGAAAATGGCGGATATGCGCCAGCTCTCTTTTCTAGGAGCCTTAGCATAGTTCGGTAAAACATGATCAATAGGCTCAAGGCCTCATGGAGAAAAACCTACTGGTGGGAAGTATGGTAGACGCCAAAGTCGGGTTTAGGAACTTGGTTCTCTACGCCTTAAGATGGTCTGATTTCTCAGAAAATTGTACGTTCGCTGCCATATGGTGCCATAGTGGTAACGCGTTCGGTTAAAGTGCTATTAACCTGGATTGGACTACCAATGGTGCTGTAGAGTGGGTGCCGTTTTTCTGTCGTTCGTAGTTTAGTTTTCTTGGCAAAAAACGTCCATATTGCACGGAAAACGGAAAATGCAATGTGCATTTGCTGTCTTTGCTCCATAGTAACGCAAACAGGCGTCTGTTAGTTTGCAATTAAATGGACTTCACCGATAGCTTTTATACTAATTAAGGATTATTCATTTTTATTATTATAATAAAAAGGCAATTTTCTTGGCGAAGAAAGCGCCCTCGCGAAAATATTAAATAATAATTAAGATAGCAGAACTTCCTTAGTGTCATCTAAAATATCATTAATATTATCATTTCCGTTTGAAGCCTTTCCGCTAAAACTATTATTTGTCATCCACTTAGTAAATTATCTTCTTATGAAAACTTTGGAGGTAATCTTCCTTCTCTGAGCAATAATAAGATTACCGAAAACAAAATTATTTTGAATTATATCTGCAGCTTACGGCAACCCATCCTCCTGCGATATACCATTTACGCACGATCTAACTCTCAAAAGTGCGATGAAGAAGACTTCAATTTTTTTTTCAAAATTATCAGATAATCTTTATTAATAGTTTCATCAGCATTTTCAAATTTTAGTTTTTAATTTCCCGTTTTTCCCAAAGTAGGCGAAAATGAGGAAGGAATATCTCAAAGTTACGCTTGCAAAATTCGGTAACGGAAATTCGTTTCCCCTTCAAAGCTTCATTCAAAAAGGTATAGTAAAAAGAAATAATGATAATGTGCATAAATTTATATTAAAAGTAATCGGAAACAATGCGAAGTATTGGTACATCTAAGTATCTTTATTAAGATTTTTATCAAAAATCCATTAATAAAAGCTCAAAATTTGAAATCAAAAATTAAAAAGCAATTAAAGGACATTAAATATAGTAATTTTTTTTAATTTGGTATCTATTACAGAACATGCAAAGCCTGCATATATCTACACATTTGCAGTATTTCTACCTTCATCCCTTTCCTGATACTCGCATATTTTTGCTTTCCAAAACTTGCGCATAAAACCAGTAGTTCAAAAACATTTAAACATATATATACCATGAAAATTTTGAATAGAAAGTATTTGCATTTTGTTATTTGTGTAATTGAATTTTTTAGAAAATAATTCATCTTTTTGTAGTAAGGCAATTGAGTTTTTTGTAGTAAATAATAAAAGACGAATGAGATGATTTGGGTTATTATGTGAGTTATTATTACCCTCCACATGTTATCTC
>QLNU02015360.1:198773081-198786607 GCA_006491805.2 Dysdera silvatica
AATTTAGGCTGGTGATACATAGACAGGTTCAAGATAAATAAGTTGCACTGTATATTTTGCAGCATCTTAAATTTAACTTTGATGGTCGGTGTAAAGCCTCAAAAATGCCGAAACTCTCTCCCTTTTACTTGGACCTAAATTATGATTTTATGGCGTGCATTAACGTTCTGTACTTTCGCTTGCGTCCTACTAAATAATTATGTTGCAATTAATAATGGACTGAAGAAGTCCATTTCGTTTGATTTTCGGAGTTCGATGTCATTAACATTTTCAACTGACAACCCTTACAGAAATTTTTATCTACTAGCATTTTTAGAAGATTATAGCAGCATATTCGCGTATATCGTGTATATTATGCTTCAATGAATTAATATTCAATACATGTGTACTCGTAAATGAGCTTTATGGTATGCATTGCGTTATTCACGGTTTAAGAAATACTTGGTGACAACAGCTTGTGGTATAAACAAAAGAAATCAAGGGTGAAAAAATAGAGTTTCTTTTCATCTCACGTAAGTTGTTTTCGTCCTAAGATATCCGTACGGCATAATGTGTGTGAGTGGGTGTGTTTGCTTGCGTGATCGATCACATACGGGGGCGAGATGGATTGTTTATTTAACGCGTGTGCCAATAAAAGGGCCTCACTTCTTGACTTCCGCTCTGCTTTCAAATTGCATTTATACACAGGGCTGCATCCAGACTGGGGCCAGGGGTCTGGGCCTCCCAGAAACCTAATCAGCCACCCTGGAAAATATTCTTTCTCAAAGTAAATTATTCCAGAATTTTGTCTTAAATTTTTTTGTATAAAATTGTATATGACAATGGATATTATTCTTTGATGTTATGCATCAAAACATTAACGAATTATAAGCCCTCTGCAACTTTCCGAGCCCTCCACCCTTTAAAAGGGGCCTAGCTACAGCCTTTGCTGTACCCAAACATACTTTTCCCAATTTGCAGTCATATTTCTTGCATAACGTTCCACTAGTTTCAACCAGAACACATCTTTAAATCAAAACAATCTTCCAGAACATCCTGAAAATCTTTAGATGTACGTTCATCATATTCTCCAGTTATATTATAAGATAGAAACGATTCTTAACATACGAATCACATAGGGAAATATCCCCTCAATATGTGAACCACCTCTGCCAAGTTATTCAGGCTTAAAAACAGTACTTTCTTTGATTTAAATTCGATTGTCATATCTAAAGCCAAAATGTGATCAATATATAAGAATTAGAGTTATATTTAATATAATTTCACTTCAGTGTAATCTCGTTATTTATTTCAAAGTTAAATTTTAGTTAAGATTATCATTAAGACCCTGTTTTTATTCCTTTTTGTCACATTTTACTCTAGTATCTTCTCTATATTGTAAAATAGTTATTATACTAGCGAGATTAGTAGTTTAGCATGCTAATAATTACAATCTCGCATTCATACATAATTTAATTTTAAATTACAGTCCTGATTTTACATAATCAAATTTTAAAATCTCTAAAACTAGGTAACGATTCCATTATTTTTTGGGAATTTCTCGAACTGGATAAACTTTGAGCTCAAAATATGTATCAATTATATCTTTTATTATCTCTAACGTAAGCATGCGGATTCAGTTTTCTTTTCGCAAATTAGGTTTCTGTTTTAAGGGTTTGAGTGCCTAATTCCCAATCGTTATAGTATCTGCCTTTTAGTTTCCAACTCTTTGTTTATAGTCTCATAAATCTACACCATGGAAGCCATTTTCTTTCAATTTTTGCAATTGTAGAATTTTCGCAAACTAATTAGAGTCAGAAACCACCGATAACTGTCATTAGTATCTATAAAGAAATTAAAAAATTGGTTAAAATCAACGTGATTAAAAGACTAGAAAATTATTAGTGCATATTTGAAGGAAATGTTCGTTTCCAATGGAATACATGAATATTCTGGAGTAACTACTGTCAAAGAATATTATACAAAGCTATTTTAGAAGGGGGCTGCTTTTCTGACAAAGGCAAAAATCCATTTAAACTAACTAAAAATTAGACGCAGCAATGAAAAGTGGAGAAACACAAAGTGTATGAAATCAAACTGGTTATTTTGTAGACACTGATGCAAAGATATAATATTTAAAGAATTCTTGCAACGATGTAATATGTATAAAAATATTTACAAAAGAAGCGTTTTTGTTCCATCTTCTCAAATATAGCTCGATTTCTATGATTTTATTGTTTTAATTCGTCTGCTGGATGTTTTAATTGCTAAAAATGCAGCATTACTTGTGGCATCAGTGAGATAGAAAATTATCTGAGTAAACAGAACCGTGATGAAATCTAAAAGAAAATTAAAATGAACAAATAAATAAAAATTCACTCTGTCAAAGTTAAATCCAAATAGTGTTG
This sequence comes from Dysdera silvatica, assembly GCA_006491805.2. Lineage (NCBI taxonomy): Eukaryota > Metazoa > Arthropoda > Arachnida > Araneae > Dysderidae > Dysdera > Dysdera silvatica. The sequence continues at coordinate 198,775,469 of QLNU02015360.1, forward strand.
CAATCCATATGAAAATGCTATGGGATGTATGATTTGTAAGATATTATCACCCTTCTCATAGTCAACTCAATTGCCAACTGAACAAGGCATAAAGCCACATGGGCACGTTTTTTGTAACTTTTTTCTCGTGGGGAAATTGGGATGACCAATATTTTTGACACCCAGGTTTTAGCTCAAATTCGAGCTGTTTTTGTATAAAGGAAAAAAGGCCCAGAGAATATATGATAAAATTCACTTTCAATAACACCTTGAAAGGAAAAAGGTTGCTATCTCATGAGATAAAGAACAGTTTGCTCTAAAAGGGAAGACTGTGTCGTAATAAGAACTACTAAGGAGATAGTTAGAAATTTAGAAGAATTTTGAAGAAAAACTGTGTGAATGTTGTGTGCGCGAGCGTACGTACGTGTGCGTGAAGAAAATAATGAATTGATTAGAGAGAAAAGTTGGATACACAAAATCCCCAAACAAATATTACCTTACGCGATTGAAAACATAAAGTGGAAAAAGGCTTCGGGCTAGATTAAAAGACATTCTATATAATGAAATGTAAATATATATACATTTGCTAAATCTTTTACAAAGTAGTATATGTACCTTGAAGTAAAGTGCGGGACGCGAAAACACAGTGTACAAATTGCAAATAACTTTCAAAAGTATGCTGAGCTGCGTTTTACTATATACCTTTTCATTAACCCGTAACTGAAAAGGTAAAATTTTTGTATATAACCGAAGAGGTCCGGTCTCTCAGACCGCGTTTTTTCTGGTTCACATAAAATTTTCAAATAAAAATATCAACATGAAATTTAGCCTCTATTTTTCCTGTTTATATCCCTTCAAATATAAATAAAGGTTGTTGTATTTTACAAAATATAATGGCAACATAAAAAGTTTTGGATCATACCCTTTTTTGTGAAAAAATATGGTAAATAAAACGCCCTTAACGATCTGAGAGACATCACGTCCTCGGTTATGGGTTAAATCAAACGAAATGCGAAAAACCTTTGCAAAACTTCAGAGAATATAAATGTTTTATTAACCATTAACAAATAGTGCATAAGGTGGTGTTTAATGTCCAAAATATCTCGGTCACATACAACCACAGTTCGTATACACTATACTTTCGATTATTTGTGAATGGATTATCCACGCGTGGAATTTCTTTTGTTTAGGTGCGTAAAATATTTTTACGTAGCAAGTTTGAAAATGATTGTCTACAACAGATAGGACGAGAGTTACTTAAAGAAATGAAATTGTGAATTGATTCACGTAGCTTCGAAAAGAATGAATTTTTACGCATAAGCTGCTGCGTACGAGAGTATGGGTATAGTCATTATTGCAAATAATCCAAACATTGAAGTCAAAAAAGAACTCGGCTCAAAAACAAATGAAAATTCCTGACTTTTTCAAAGTAAATGTACAGCCTGTTGCTTATAGGTAAATATATAGCATATTGTATATAGGCAAATATACAGTATATTGTTTAAAGATAAATATACAGTAATTTGAAACTTCAAGCCCTGTGGTGGTAGCGCATTCACCTAGGGATCCGTTAATCCCGGTTCAACCGCTGAAAAAAATAACTTTATAACTACCTGTTCACTGTAGTCCGGGGTTTGGTTCCCTAGGTCTTAAGAGGTTCGGATTCGTCAGGCAAATAGGAGCTATCGGCTTCGACTCCCAATGCTATCGTAGAACACATGCCGTTTTTCTGCCCACTATAGTTCTGGGTTCGGTTCTCTTAGAAGTAGAGGTCAAGATTCTTTAAAAAAAACTGTAGGTTCCGGCACAGCATGAGCCTTTCGCCGTAAAAGTACAAAAGGGCATTTGAAATTTCCTCTTGTCAATGAAGCTGTTTCAATGTGGCTGTAATGTGCACTGCATGATAGAGAAAATGCCAGACCATGAAGGAATGCTCAGGAAAGGACCAAACTGTAGGCATAGATAGCCAAATAGGTGAAAAAAGTTGTTGCCTAAAACACAGGGTGATCAGGTTGAACCTCCATTTTGAGCGACACATTGCTGAACCCGATGTGGCATCGATTCGATGAGTGTCCGAATAATCTCCTAGGATATCGTTGACCATGTGGTATTAACCCGAGTCCATAATTGATCTTCATTTTGTGGGAATGGGGGAGTATTCAATCGACGTCCAATCATGATCCACAGATTCTCGACTGGGGAGAGATCGGGGGATCGAGCTGGCCAAGGAAGAATTCTTATATCTTGCAAAGCATTTAGGTTGATCGAAGCTGTATGTGACTGGACGTTATCCTGTTGAAAAATGACGTCCGAGACAGCCTACAAATATGATAGTGCGACGGGCCACAATCCCAGATTTCCCGCATTATGAACAAACGCCTTACCTTTACATCGCCTTACGAGGATTCTAAAAGTACAACACCTATCGAGTCTATGTTCTGACTTGGCTCTTTAGATCAAAGGGAGAGTGTTCATATTAATATACACTTTGGGGTAAAGGAATTGAGGCTTAATGCATTGGCGCGGTTTCTTAGCTTTGATCCTTGGGTGATGTTTAGACGAAATAAATGAATAATTTTAAGCCCCTTACTTTTTCAACCAATGCAACAACTCTTGTGTATTGAGTTAATCCAAAATTTCGTTAGTCGTTCCGTACATGGACTTCCAGAAACTAGTCAAGCTACGTTAATTACATTTTAAACAAGAATCACTTACGCTATTTTGACAGTTGCCGTTCTAGAGTGCCGTCTAATCGAGAAATCACCGTTGTTTTGGAGTTTAAACGAAAAATCACGGTTTTTTAGAACAGTTAACAAATTGCACTTTCAACGTATTATGCTACTTTTATTTCAAAAGGGGAAAAAATACCACCTCTGCACAAATAAATATTTGTGATGCGTGTGGAGGCACTGCTGTTGGTTAACGGACAGTCCAAAAGCGATTTTCAACGGTCTGAATCAGTGTTTCTCTTGGAATTTATATCAAGATCTAAAAGACTTTCTAAAACTCATGACGAAAAAATTGCGGAATAAATAAATAATGAGCCACGCTACACTAGGGAGTGACTACTATGTTGTTTAGTAAAGAATTGTTTCAATATAAAAGAGCATTGTCAACAATTTCGTCAGAAAAAAACGGCCGCAATGTTGGTTCAACCCAATGTATTTATATGCCCGAAGGTGCGAAACAAAACCTACTGGGAAAATGAAGGGCGAAAAAAAACAAAAAAAACTGTTGATTATTTTTTAGTCGAATCGATATTTCAATTTTGTAGTGTTTGTTTATTTATGCCACAATGTTTGATTAAACCAACTACAGCTCTAATTTTGTCCGGCGCCAGTTACTCGTCAAAGAAATTGACATCCTACGGTTTTTAGACAGCATCTTTCAATAACTTTTAAGAAATAGACTTACCATAAGTAAATTTCTAAGCAAACGAGCACTTTTCATGCAAATTCCCTCTATGAAATAGATTTGTCAACAAAATGGCTGAGCTAAAATATCTTACGATGATATTTTTCGTTGTTTCAGTCCAATTTTCGTGGGCATTTCTTGTTTTCTCGCCATTATTTATGGAACGAAATACATTTTTGCACTGCCGCGGTAAAGATAAAGTTCTGCTAAAATAAAATATTTCAGCAATTCTGTCTGCAAATATTTTTGTGAAGAAATAAACCGAATAAATTTCCAGGATAAAAAAGAGCATGGTTATATTTCAAATATTAAGAGTATTTCTCATTTTTACTGCAGAATATGAATTTACTTAAAGAGTTCTTAGCATTTTCGAGAATAAGTGTATTGATGTTTTTCCGCTTTGAAGAATATTTTACCTCTCTAGTTTCTTTTATTATGGAAAGCAAACTGCAATTGGGTTTCTATGAGATATGCCGTACACCCGCAATGGAAATAACAACTTCAAAAAATATATATTTTAGAACAGAGGCAAGAAAAGGATTTCGCCATACCATAGTGACCTATGGAAAACATAATCATATATGATGCTATCTAGCGCTCTTTTTTTGTGTTAAATTTATGTGATAATTTCTGTTGAAAATTGTACTAAATTTGTCCTACAAAATGCAAACATCAGCTACAAATCCATCAGTTTTGAATTACGTCACTTTCGTCGCGAGTATGCGATACAGCAAGAAAAATTTGCGCTTAAAATTTTGCGGTTTGCAAAATTTTAAGCGCAACGTAGTTTTCCTACCAAAACCCATTTTAAAATGTGGATTCCTTCAGAAAATTTACTAATATCTTAAATTTAAAACTATTTTGGATAAAACATATTACTATTACGGACAGAATTTCGCTCTCAGCACTTCGTTCCACACTATGCTACTCAGCCAATCAAATGCTATCTTAGCTATTATCAGAGCGAGTGATCAATTACGCTGTAAACATTTCTCTTTCCATCGTATTTGATGACAGAACAACTAGTAGAAGGCCCCTTTCTAAAACAAGAGGATGATCTAGTAGGCTGTTCCTTCGTCTGAAGATAGTCCAAGCAGTCCGGAACGAAACTTCAAAACCTAACGAAAATCTCCTACACGACGGTAGATATTTCCAAATCCTGAATTTAGTAATCGCAAATTCTAAATTTTATTTAAAAGGTGCTAACTTTTTTACACCAACTGATTCACACACTTTTCAAGTTCTTGAAAAACGAGTTCATGTCAATTCGTTCTATTTTTTTATTATTATTGTTTTTTGTCTTGGGAAAAGATGTGTGGCAACCTGAAAATGAAATTATATATGGGAAAGCAATTTTCTACGAAACCCAAATATGTGCGTTTCCATTACATTTTCTCTTTGCCAATGTGTTACATATTATAATAACAGTTCGTTAATAATTGATAAAGGTTTATTTTTGCAGGATGTAAATGCTTTATATGCCAGTCTTGATCCAAGCCCAGAAGAACTGTCAAATGCTGTCTATTTACTACTCAAGAGCAATTTCTGGTTGCATGCCATTGTTATACGAGATGATTCTGGTTTCTCTAAAGCATTCTCACAACGGCTCTTGACTTCTCTTGCGGTAGATCTTCCGTCATCCACAGCATCAGGTACGGTTTGCTGATTTCTATTTGTTTATAAAAGCAGAGCACCTATAAGTGAAAAACTAGATCAAGCCATCACCGGTACATTTCGCCCGACTAAACACAGGTGTCAGAAATCTCGATTATAATTACTAATCGAATATATGGACCCTCACCTAGTGGGAGCCTATTAAAAGCGCATACTTAATTAGTACACTTTCAAAATATTTCACTTATTAAACACATTTTCATATAGAACGAGGTACCTTTAAAAACAAATGTGACTACAAAACTTCACAAGTTTCAGCTTGTTTGGTTTTTCGTAACGTGTTAATAAATCAACAAATTCCAATATAACAGTGCACGTTAAAATGAAATGTTAATATAAAACTTACTGTATGTTTAATAAATCATTTATACAACAAACTTTAATTCAAATGCGATGGAAATTACGTTGGAGCGGCACACTGTACCTAAGATGTACGTGAAATGCTTATATTGTCCAATTGTTTTAATATACTCGGATTCACATTTACTTCTTAATTTAGCCACAGATTTATTTGCAAGCTATTATTCCAAAATTTATTGTCTTATTTTATGTTCTTGGCATTACGTAATTCAACTTTTGATGAATTCAACACTCCAGTACAATTAAAATTTTTTACCCCAATATTACAGTGATGATACCCATCTCTTCGGACCCACTGGATTTGAGTTCGACTCCCAGGATGAGGTTTGATCATGAGGTAATATCGTCGCCCATCGCTGTGCTCCTACGCCAAACCTACTGAAAATACCCGCCTTTATCTGGCAGTTAACAGACGCTAAAATGGTTAGATAATCAACAATGATGGGCGTGGGAAAAATATTCATCTTTTTTAGCACTTGAAATTTATGGGTTTTTTTTTATGTATATCATGCTGCTTTTCTACGTTTCCTAAATTTATTCACATTGCAATTTTATGTAGTCTCTCTAATTGCGTGCAAATCATCCGAAAATTTAAATGCTTAAAAACAAAATCCTGAAACGTATATTCAGCTGAAGATTACTTGTGAAGTTCAGAATAAAATTCTCTGTTTCAAATAACGCAAAAAAAACATCTATTAAGTTTAAAATAAATTTGAATATTCTTCAGTGTACTACTTTTGAAAATAAAAAGCACTAAAATTTTCTTTCGACTGTTACTATAAAATACATGCACAGATACGCGCGAAGACATGCGCAGTATAATTTAGTAACAGATACACTCGAGTAATTCTATTTCTCAAATAACAATCACAGTGGAGAACGGAAGTTTTATACTGAACATTAAGTTAGCGTTATTTAAAAAATTTTAGGATTTAAAGAGCGATGACAAGAATCTGCAAAGAAGCAATAGAAATGTTTAAACAGACAAACAACTTTAATAACAACAATTCCAAAAATATTCTTGCGACCTTGTTACCCATTTTAATAAATGTTTGACAGCTGGCAACATTTTTTTATTTCCATTTCACCGTTTCCTGCTTTGGTGTTTTCGCTGGTACGTAGGCTGAAAAACGTGATCCTTTAGCGATTTCCAAAATGCATGGATTGCGAGCAAATAAATTGGCATCAATCGACCACCATCAGTGTCTGAAGAAGGTTGACAAGGTCGAACCGAAAAGTCAAGTTTTAAGTGTAGAAACTTCGTAATTGTCACAGTTAGGAACCCGAAAATCGTTCTCAATTTAAAATGGCTGCCTTTAAAAGCCTTCGTGAAACCAAAATAATGCTCACTAGTGTAAAATGATTTGGCGACGTTTCGAAAACCACTGTTTATTTTATTTAGCAATGTCCGCCAACTTCGACCCCTTGTAATATTTATTTATTAGAGGTATGATAATTTAATGGTGTTTACATGGTAACATCACAAAGTACTTTACTAGAGAGTCTCACCAAAATGAACTATATTTTTCTTTCTACTATGTGTAAAAAAAATACCGTTTGATCCTTCATTTATTATGACGCCAAAGGTCCTGCTTATAACAATGAACCTCGCACGTTAGAAGATTTAGAAAGCAATGTCAGTGCTGCAACCCAAACTATTAAGGAAAATATACTACAAAGGACCTTCCAAGAATTTCCACATTCAGACTTGTCTGATGGTCAGTTGGAAACATTTTTAACGTTTATTGTTGTGTGTTATTAGTGGTGTTACATTCGCAAGAACTAAAGTCACCTACAAACTCACTGTCATGTTTCTCTGCAGAGTGGGGAAGGAAAATGCGGTTTTTTTTGGGTTTTTTTTTGGGTTTTTTTTACAGTGGGAAACTATCTAGAAACTATCTATATGCAAAGGATAATAATGACAAAATAAGACGAATTAACTCGGTTTTCTTTTTTATTTAATGGAATTGTTAAAAGTTTTCAGAAAAAATCTTCCCATCCTTAAATAAAACAAAACTGCGTTATTGGTGTAATTTCATCCCTTCACAGGTTGACAATGAGTACGCAAATTTTATAAAAGTTATATTCACATAAAAACTTACAGCTAACTCCTAAACTTTTTGTACCTTTACAACTCTTCAATTAAAAATTAAAATTCGTGTAAAAATTATAACTGCGAAAAATAGTATCACAGAATTAAATATGTAAATATGAATTTTATTAAAGTAAGTTTATGAAAAAAATCCGATTGTAAGCAAAGTATTTTTATTAATAAAAATACATAAGCAAACATGTAAAAAGGATACATATTAAAAAATTAAAGAAGTGACCGATTTTCGCGGGCATCGAACGCAAAAACACGAAGCGCTAGGCCGGTAACTTACCAACTAAGCTACCGATTAGTTTGCAAAGGATGTCGTATTTTAAGCTCATATATCGGATGCAAAATCTTTAAAAATTCATATCTCTGAAAATAAGCCGCATTGGCACGAATGCCGAGACACGTATTTCCTTATTTCGGCTCTACTTTCGTCAAAAAAAAAATTTCATCAGAATCGGCGGGGCACTCGCTATGGGTTCTCATGTGAGTTTAGATAGAACTTCAGAGCATTTTTACTGTTTGAAATAATATGAGAAAGAATAACTTCTGTGTTTCTTCTTTACGTCCATTAGATTAGGTTTCGAAAATAAAATAAATGAAAACCAATAAACACTAAACTAAAGAAATACTAATTAGTTTATCGAGCGTCTTCTTGGTCGTTTTCGGATCGACTTCATCCCTACCCAAGGACAGCTCAAGGTTATAACTTTCTTCGATGCTACAATAAAAACAAAAGTTTGAGAATGCAAATGTCAAGAGTTTTTGTTTTGTAAGGTATTATTACCTCCCACAGGGATAACACAATTGCCAAATATTGGTCAACACACAAAGCCACCCGGGCGAGATTTTTGTGAGTTTTTCGTGGGGGATTTTTTATTACAAATAAATTTGACACCCACGTATTAGTAGCTCAAACTAGAGCTATTTTTGTTTAGAAGAAAAAGAGACGCCGTCCTCATCCCGGATTCGAACCAGGGTCCCCGCTTTGAGCCCGCGGTGTCTTGACCTACTAGACGAATGAGAACAAGAACAAACGCTTTTTTCTCCGTATATTAAGTTGTAAGATATTATTACCCTTCACAGGGATAACACAATTGCCAAATATTGGTCAACACACAAAACCACTGGGGTGAGATTTTTTTGAGTTTTTTGTGGAGGATTTTTATTACAAATAAATTTGACACAATTTTTAATGCTACATAAGGCTTATTCTTTTAAATACATATAATAAATTCGCTTATATTAAAAATATTTGTGGAAATTGGACTAGGTATTCCCTTAGTACAGGCTCTTGTTACAAGGGACGCTAGACGCTTGTTACAAGAGAGGGAGGGACTTTGAAACATACAGGGGCTCAAAATTTGTTAATGTTTTGATGTATTTTATTAATATATTTAATAATACTAAATATCTAAGCAGACTAATATATTTAACATTAATGAATAAATTTCTTAACGTAAACTTTTCGTTGAAAATTTCTAGAGGTATACTAAAACTTGTAATTTTCTTTATTCTTATTATAGAGTAGATAAAAACTCGGATATTCTGCCGCGTCTGTTTATTAAAAAACACTTAACGTTTCACTCCGTGCTATGCGGAGCATCCTCAGAAGCAACAGACGACCAAGTTCTGCAAAATGCAAGACTTCCACTTGGTTGCTCGATGAAAAATGAGTCGATTGAGAATATGAGATGTATTTATAATGCCCTTTATCTTGCTACCCACTGATTGGATAATTTTCAGGTTATGAGCTACCATTGGTTGTTGGCTGAAGGTACTACAGTATAAATACATCTCATATTCTCAATCGACTCATTTTCTGCCAAGCAATCAATTGAAAGTCTTGCATTTTGCAGAGGGAAACTTGGTCAACTGTTTCTTCTGGGGATGATCCACATAGCACGGAGTGAAACATTGTCTTTTAGAAAACAGACGCGGAGAAATATCCCGCAAAGCTCTATAATGTATATTAATAGACGCCGTGAAAGTCTTCGTGAATGTATTTAAACGTCAATGTTTATTTTTAATGCTAACTTTTACAACGATTAGAAAATTGCTTTTATTCTCGATTGAAAAGAAAATTTTATTATGAAGTCCTTCATTATTTCTTCTTAACTTTCATCATCGTCATATTCATCCATCATCTCTTCCCTGCTGGATGAAAGTTTCACCTAGTGCCCTCTACACATGTTTATGTTGAGCTATTCATTTTCATATATTACTCTAACCTTTTTTCTCATTCCATCCACCCATTTAGTCTGAGAACATTTCCTAGGTCTTTGACAAGTGCTACCAAAATTTACTTCCTAGGACTTAGGTGGTTGCCTCCTATGTCTTTGATAACCTTGACCTAGCTAGAATCCATTATATTTTACTACTACTTTATAAGTTTAAAATGTTTAACAAAGATTTTATGAGGGAACTCGCTGACACAACCTGCAGGTTTCGTACTTCAACTTCTAGTGACTTTTGAAACCAATATTTCAACTCTACAAAACTAAAAATGATATAAAGCAGATTTTATTGATGGAAATGGATTGATGATCCCTTTCCTTTGGATTGTGAGGAAGCAGCATTAAATCTGATAAAATTTTGAACAATGTGTAGCAGCGGATCAAAATCGTTACAGAAAAATCAATGTTTTCCATAGAAATGGGAAACAGAGAAAATTTTACAATTTTATAATCAGTTTACTGAAAACGCCACACCTCTGTAGAAACGCACAATCGGTGAAACGAAAATCCGAACACCCGTTGCCATTTACGCAATAATTGTGCTACAGAAAATTAAAAAATGTCAATCGATAGCGAACAATGAAATCTACGAATCCATGTGCATAAAATTTGCATAAGGGACCGTCTTTATATTAAAACTTGCAGCAACTTTTAAAATTCAAATAGCAACGACTAGTTTTTAAATATTTTGAATCTGCAACAAAAAAAATTAATACTAAATTTCAATTCATTCGTTTCAAGGATTTATGAGTTTTGAATATTAGAAATTCTGAGCTCATAATGTTAAAAATAGTTCATGGGATATTTATAAATATCTCCCGAAATACTCGCCATATTTCTCCAACACGTTTTATGTCACTAAAATTCAACAGGCCAAATAAAATTTATGATGTTCTTCATTTTTAAAATAATATCTAATTTGAATTATAAATTATAAAAATCATATTCGATAAAAATATGAATAGAAACATATTAACTTTCTGACGGGTATTGAAACCTTACGGTTTTTTACCTACTGTACAGACATTTCAGGGGAATACAATCAGTAGTATTTTTTCTTCTTACTGTTATTTAAAGCGACGGTTTAAGGTGGCATCGCATAGTTACAAAAAGTAAAAAAAAAAGTTACTTTATGCTTTAAAACTGTTGTCGAGTGACATTTCTTGATCATCATTTAGAAGGTATTTTTGTAAATTTAATCAGTGAGAGAAAAAAAAGAAAAAAATTCAAAGGTATTATAAATTTTTAATTTCAACAGGTTACATACATACGTTTCAATATAAGAAAATTGGATTCCCGAGCTACAAGTTAATTTTTCTACATACAAAAGGTTAAACACTGGTAAAATAGCAATGAAAAAGATCACCCAAGCTTTCG
>QLNU02015360.1:198806048-198831836 GCA_006491805.2 Dysdera silvatica
GCGCCCTGGGCACAGCGATATTTTAGTACCCCCTCCCTCTAAATACGACGGAAAATCGCGGAATATATAGGATGGGCAGCATTTATGTGTGCCTTATGTTATTATTATAAGATAAAATAAGGACATTTTTATGAATAAATATCTTTTATTTGACGACCAAAACGATGTTTTCAGATGTTTGTTTTGTAGAATTTTTAAATTTGAAATTAAGGCAAAAAGGGGTAAAGGGATGGGGTTTTCCCAGACAGAGGGTTGAAGCTGAATTCCATGATGATAGAAAGATGGCAATTTATAATTTACGTTACTTTATTTTTTTTATTGCCTTTAAAACTTTTAGTTTATCGTATAAACTCAGGTAGTTACGTGTTGCATTCGTTGTATTGTATACTCAATATCTGTCTGAAAAGAAAGGCTTCCGCTACGACGTGAAAATAACTGGCGAATAATGAATGTGGTCAAACTAATGGGCCAGAAGTAAGAAAAAACCTCCTCCATTTCTAAGAAGAAAAAAGGGGGGGGGTAGACTGCGGATGAAACAACGCGTCAAGATTTTATATTGCGCTATAACATAGGACCATGCAATAGGAAAATTTTGAAAATCCTTCAACTTGAAGAGGGGGGGGAGATACTTATACAAAGGCAAATTTTCATCTGCATGCTTTTTTTCCTTTGTTTGTCACTAATTTTCAAGCTAAATGGTCAGGTCTTTATTCGATTATCCGAGGGCGTCTCGCAGAGATTATTCGTTATAGCGGGGAAATTTAACATTAATCCTATGGGAATAAATTTGGTTACAAAAAATTTTATTCGTATACATAACGAGGTATTCAATTATCCACGACTCGATTCAATCAGTCCGTTGATTGTTGTTGCAAGAGCAATTTGTATTCAAAAATAATTTGCGTTAAAATGATTCAATTATACACCTTACGACACTATTTTGGGATGAAGAGGAAAGGGTATTACTGGAATAAAAATGAAAAATATTATTATCATTCTAATTAAAAATACGTAATATAAATATTATTATAACAAAAATCAATATGCTAATCTATGTGAAAGATTATAAGCGTAGAATATTTAATTTTATGCACTTTACATTATGTTTAATGCAAACAATTTTAGAGAGATTCTATTTAAATGTATATTCAACAATGGAAGTTTGTTGTACCTTATTTGGACTAAAAAAATAAGAATTATTACTAGTACATATAAATAAAATTATGCTATTGGTAATTTATTCAGGTTTGAAGTGTTATATGTTAAATCCGTTTATCAGAATTGTGGCATTTGGTATTTTCAGAAAGCATGATTCCAAAAACAAAAGAGCACTTCTAGCTAACCACTAAGCTATACACCGATAATTTTTCCACTGCTCTTTTTTACGGCTTTGTAGTGGTAACGCATTTTCCTTGCACGCCGTTTTCCTAAGTTCGGCTCTCAATAGTGCCAAAAACAAAAAGAACGCTTACCGACTAGAGTTGAGTTCGGGTTCATTTTTCGAGGCCCAAGCCCTAAGACTCGTAATTTGAGCCCGACCGAGCCTGAAATACTTTATGGAGATTTAAGTCCGAGCTCGAAACTTCAAATAAGATTTAAACTCCTTGACGTACGATTTAAATTCAAAAAATAATTTTTGTTACATTGCGCTGTTTAATTTCCTTCGAATTTTCATATACACTTATTTCTACAATCCTCGAAAACGAATCGCGCAATTGTATTCTTTGAAGAATTTCGGTATAGAAAATTCATTTTTTGGCTTCAGTTGCATTCGTCAGATGAGCCCTCCTCACTGCTATTATCTCACCGACTACCTGCTCACTGTAGTCCAGAAGTTGGTTTCCTTGTCAAGAAGAGGCTGGAATTCCTCAGAAAACAGTAATCCCTGGTGTAGCATGATCTTTGCTCTCTTTATAACACTTTTTTTCTAACATTTGTAATGAGTTTTAAAGGAAGTTTATATTTTCGGCCCAAAAGCTAGCCGGATATTAGATATGCGGCTAAATCACTCTTCATTTTATAACCTTAATATATTGATATATTGTATATGAACATATATATTAAGGAAAATTTACATAAAAATATTGTATAAATTACACCTGATAATAGCTCTATAAGCAGATATTTAATAGGTGATACTTTTTATATGTAATCACATATATTTTTCACCGTCTGGGTTTTAAATTCCAAGTAAATTCGTCTTTATGTAGCTTTTTAAACCTTTCGATATTGATTTTTCTGGTTTTACAGGAAAAAGAAAATAAAAACTTAAATTATCGAAACTCGGCGAATCAGTTTCTGTTGTAGCTGACAAGGAGTTGATCAATACTTGATTATTAATATCTATCCATGGTCACATTTTTTAATACACTTATAAATTAAAAACTAATTAGTTAGCATAATAATGATTTTGAAATAATCAAAAAGTAAAACCATAAACATGTTTACCGTTTACTGCTGGAGCTGCTACACATTAGAACAGTATCCTAACCACTCAAGTATTACTGTAAAAAAACTTTCGGCCGCTTTAGGAAAAAAGATCCACGTTGGTCTGAACTCTAGTACTTGCTAGCTTCCTACCTCGAAAACCCAAAACAGATGAGCTGTATTTCGGGGTTTTATCAAAAGAAATATTATCGAACGACTACAGAGCAGTACCATCCAAAAAAAGATGTGTCATGCTCCTATGCTCTAGGAGAAGGAAAGGAACGAGAACCGGACAATGGACAGGATTTTAAAACTGGTCCGCAACCTTACCCCCTCAGGCAACAAGTTTCATCCTATGACAGAAATATTATTCTCTCGGAACTTCAATGAAAGCGAAATCAGCGACACTGATAAAAATATTTCCAAAATATAATAATAGTTCTCATGGCATAAAAGCAACAACTCATTAAAAAACGTGTTAAAACAATGTCGCAATTTCAATTTAAAAAAAATGTGGTGGCCAAATTCATTTCTAACTTCTATTTAATTAAAATACATGCGCCAACTTAATCCTTATCCTGCCCAATATCACAGTTACTTAAATTAGGCTATAACACACATTTTCTTTTCCATAATCTATAGAAATTGAAATCAATGTTGTCTACGCTATCTGTAAAAATGCGAAATCAACGAAATCAATTTGCAAAATACAATTTATGTGTCATGTTTCCTATCTGAAGTAGAACCTCGTAATAAGCTATAGTTTTCTGCTTTTCTCCATTTCCACCCTGATTGACGCAGAATGACCCTTGCTGTCCTTGTGCCATAAAAATGCAACCAACCAACCTCCATTTCTAATCTAATCAATGGTCATTATTGTCGGATTCACGTGTAGGACTTCAGAGTTTAATCATCGATCCATAGATGATTAACCATAGTCATAATTTTTTTATATAAATTTACAGAGTTTAAAATATCAATATTTTTTTTAATTTTTGGCACACATTAAATAATTTAAATCGCCCATTAACGAATGGTTTGCAGTTAAAGCGAAATTTATAGAGGATTTAAAAATTAGAGTTCTTTATTAGCTGTAATAAAATCGTTTTTCAATCCAAATTCTTTAACTGAATCAATTTTTGTGAAAAATTGAGGTTATTTATCTATGAAAGGGTAAACACATGTACTTGCACAAAGTCCATTATACACGTTTTGAAATTTTCTACTTTCAGTTTTAGTTTGCAGCTAGAATTCTTAACAGCTGCGTAATAAATAAATAAAAAAAAAATTCACAAAGTTTGAATTTCACAAAATATTTTCGATTTTCAGCAACATACGAATTTTTGAACGTATACTACATGTTTACGCCTGCCTTAATAAAGTATCCTGATTTGCTAGCCTCCTTTTCGGGGTTGTAGCCAGACTGGGGCTAGAGGGGGCTAAGCCCCTCGCCCTGGAAAATATTTTTTCTTAAAATAAATTATTGTGTAGAATTTTGTTTTCTATGAAATCGTACACGAAAATGCAAATTATTCTTTGACGTTAAGAGTGTTTTCAAAATGGATTTCTACGATTGGTTTTGTGTACACCATATTTTCTACAAAGATTTGAGTCTTCACCTACTCTATGGTTGGGATAAAAGAAAATATAAATTTTAGTATATCTCTAAATTTTTAATGCAAAATTTAGGGTTAAGAAATTTATTCATTAGTGTTAAATATATTAGTTTTAGATACCCAGTATCCTTAAATATATTAATAAAATGTATTAAAACATTGCCTTCCCTCACTGCTTTTTATCGGGCTCAGGAAGTCTTCGATCTGTCATATTTTTTGAGTTTTTTTTCCTTATTAGTTTATGTCCCTTAAGAGTTTATTTAAGTGTTTTTATTGTATTCTGATTGAGATTTTGTAAGTCTGTATTTTACTCCCAATGTAAGAGTATTTGTAACCTGTTGGATTTTGATAAATTTATTATTATTAACGAATGCTTATCTCTCCTATAGCTCTCTGAGTTCCCCTATAACTTTTAGACCCTCTCCTCCGTAAAAAGCATCTAGCATCCCTACCTCCCTTTTTCCAGTCGGAAAAGTTTCTTCCATTGTAGGTGAGCAATGCAAAAGATACAACACAACCACAGACACCTGCATATGGTGTTTTTTTCACTTAAGGATGTTCAAAGTAGAGCCCCTAGTTCAAAGCGATCTCTCCTTAGATGGCGACTCCCTCCTTAGATGGCGACTCCCTCAGGCGTATGTTATACGGGATGGGCCATTGAACACCTGTTTGAGACCACCCCCCACACACACAAGATACAGAAATAGCTTTTATAGTTGTTGGTCATCAATAGAAAGTCGTAAGGTAATGTCAGGATTTGAGTTTGGAGAAAAATGCCCTATGGGTGTACAGTTAGCAAGGAAATGGATGCGTTTAAAAAGAATTGCATGAAAATGCGTCGAACTAATTTTCGCAAACTAACTAAAAGTGCATTTTTTAAAAGTATTGGTAAAATATTGTAGAAGGACTCAAACCCTCATCCAAATTTATTGGGGCTCGAGCCCCACGGGCCCATATAACTCTACGACTATGATAACTTGCGTGATTTATAACATCTAAAATGGTACAAAGCACTTCTACTTCATAGAAAATCAGAATTAAGTCATAACTACAGAGGATAGGTTTCTCCCTCTTACCAAAAAAAGGGAAATTTCTATTCTCAGTATTTTTTCTTATATTTTTATCCGAAAATATATTCAAATAACGAAAGCATGTTTTCTCTGTAAATCCCTTTTGTTAATGGCATCCGCCTAATTTTCAGAAAATTTAGTAATTGGGAAGTCATGGTGATCTTTGAGAAGGCTTTATTCAGTTTCTAAGAGTCGGGTCTAGCCAATTACATTTCCTTCTGTCATCACTCAGGTCTACTTGTCAAGAGTCAAGAATTGTTTTCGTCGTTTTCTGTCAATTGCTTTACCCAGACCTATTATGGTTTCCCAAGAGAAAAATCTATTGTACAATACCTAATATTTTTCCCAATTTTTTTATGCCGAAGTCTTTACACATTCCCTAATTCTGTTTTAACAGTTTACCGTTACTACAATTATTTTTTTCTAATTTAAAATGTAATTTTGATTCAAAAATTATAAATTTTTATCCTAAAACTTTATGTTCTATTTTTATACACCGAACAACCTACTGTACCTATAAGGACTTCCCCTTGTATTCAGCAGCTGTTTGATTAACAGCTCACTGTTTAAAAACTGATCTACTCGCAAAGAGCAATCTCTGTTGAGTATATTTTGTTCTCAGAGTGTGTGCACTATGTTTGACGTCTTCCATGGCTGAGTCGATGAAATTTACATTTCTCTTGGAGTCATATGATACAACATAAATGTTTTAATTTAGCTTTCAATTTGTAATTCATTTACAAACTTCCATGTCCCATCTGAAATCAAACTGAACTCCCTATGGTGGCGTAAAGGCAACGCGTTTGTCTATTAGGAAGGAAATACAAGTTTAACTACCGTTGATATCCATCATATTTTTTCCACCACTCCGTACCTTCGTCCTGGGGATTGATTTCTTAGGTGCCAACTGTTCGAATTGTCTCAGAAATCTGTAGATCTTGGCACAGCATGATTTGAGCTGTCCTTGCCTCATAGAATATAAACAATACTTAAGTCCTACTAGGAAAAATATGTCAAATGTACAAATTCAAGTTCTTTTAGAGTAAAACGGAAGTTTAATCCTTGCATTTGAGGTATTTTTTCAGTATAAATCCAGGCAGTATTTCCAATGAATTATTTGTACATCCTGTCAAAGATCAGTGCTGGATACCTCTTGACTTCTGTAGTTTAAAGAAGCTTGTACTTTCAGTATAACAATTGCAGTCGGCCCCGTTTAAACGAATATGAACGATTCCAACAAATATTGTCAGATTAGGTGGGGTATTCGGTTATCCGGGAAACAAATAAACAACTGTCTGTTCACAAAAAGAAGTCCGATGGTAGAGTTAAAATTAACGAGAGGTGACGTCACAAACCGGCTAAACGCTTACAGAAGAGGAAGACTCCAAGTTCTACATTCGTTTTCGGCGACCGCCAAAAACAAATTCTGAGAATGGAGTCTTACTCTGCTGTTTGTGGCTAGCCGGTTTGTGACGTCACCTCCCGTTATTTCCAACGGTACCATCGGGTTTCTTTTCGTGAACAGACAGTAGCGTGCCACTAACTCGGGTTTGTATCCCGACGGTGTAAAAACAAGTACTCATCAACTGAGTTCTTACTGTATTTCGAGCAATTGGTTGTCTATGTTTTAAAAGGTTCGGATTACTTGGAAAAAAAAGTGCTGTTCGTTCACGAAAAGAAGTCCGATGGAATAGTTAGAAATAACGGGAGGTGACGTCACAAACGGACTATCCCATTACAGCAGAGGAGGACTCCAATTTCAGAACTTGATTTTGGCGCCGACAAACGTTCACCAAAAAAAGCAGTTCAGAGATCGTAGTCCTCCTCTGCTGTAATGAACTAACCCGTTGGTGATGTCATCTCCAGTTATTTCTAACTGTTCTATTGAACTTCTTTTCGTGAACAAACAGTACATATATACTTAAATGTCTTTATGCACACATAATAAACATAAAATAATATTGAAAGTATGATACTATGTGAATAAATTATATGTACCCATGTCTTTTTTAATGAAAGAAAAATTGCACACTGACATATGCTTGCGATTTTACTTGCGCGGAAACTCGAAATTCTTTTACAATTTTGACTGGTGAGCATTATTTTGTCTTTTATTGCCTCTAAAGCTTTTAGCTTATCGCATATGCTCAATGTCCAGCTGAAAAGAAAGTCTTCCACAACGCGACAATGCGATGACTGGCAACCAAGGACTGGAATCAGGCTAATCAGTTAGAAATGGACGCTACCCCAGTTCTATGAAAAAGAAGAGACCACTAACGTGTACTTATAAGTTAGTATACATTTTAAGGTGGGTATGCATTTGAGAACCGTTCGCGAGCAGCTCGTGAACCGTTCGTTGAAATTATTTTTGAAACGAATTGCCATTGATCCACGGGAAAGGAAAGAATCAACCGCGAATTTGCTTGCAATCATGTCTTCGCGCGAAGAAAATCACGCAATTTTCTTGATGAGTGGTGCAGCTTTAGTGATGGATAGTTTATGCAAGAAAAAGAGGAAACAACGACATTGGTGGCAAACTGACCTGCACAAGACATTCATTGGTACGGAGCTAATAATGAACTAGAATTCACAAGAAATAAGCGTCCAATGTAAGAATTTCACGCGTATGGCGCCTTCTGATTTTGAGAATCTACTGCAGAAGACTGGACCCCACATTTCCAAACGGAAAACAGATTTCCGCACGGCAATGCAGATATATTCATCTCATCACCTATTTCCTCACAGACATCTTTTTTTTTTTAATTTTATTTGCAATGGTTCTTGTGTTTAGGGTCCCAAAGTAAGGATTTAGTTTTATAAATATCAATCAGTTTCAGTAAATTTTCCTCTGACCACTCCATAATTAAATAAAAAATTGGTGGAACGAAATCAACAGGCACAAAATAATATACGTTAAAGCCTGGAGGTTCGCGAGCAGAAAGAAAAACAACGAACTACACACGACGTCGTCCCAATATGGACCGAGAACGCCTTTGTGTCCGTCAGAAAAACCGATAGGAGACGGATCGCCACGAGCGTTTCACAAGCAGTTCGTTCGACGTTCCAAACC
Source organism: Dysdera silvatica (assembly GCA_006491805.2). Taxonomy (NCBI): domain Eukaryota; kingdom Metazoa; phylum Arthropoda; class Arachnida; order Araneae; family Dysderidae; genus Dysdera; species Dysdera silvatica. Next base: position 198,814,232 of record QLNU02015360.1, read on the forward strand.
CCGTCCCAATCATGAGAACTATAATGTTGGCTCTACTATTATAGTGTAATAGCTCTAACTATTATAGTGGCTCGCGAGCGGTTCGGCTCACAAATGTATACCCACCTTTACATTGAAATAGAAAGACTTTGAAAATCCTTTACGTAACTAGAGGTAGGGGAAGGACGTTTGCGAAGACAAATTTCTTTTGTTAAGCACCAATTTTAATGCTAAGATTGCCGTCTTTATTCGTTTATCCGGGGATAGCCCGTAAAGATCATTCGTTAAAGTGGACGCTTTTAACATTGATCTTATGGGGAAAATTTTTAATTCTAGCATAATTTATTCTTATAATAATAATAATAATAATAAATTTTATTTATAAGATCAAAGGCAAAATAGCATTATATGCCATTATACACAATGTTATATAATTAGTACATAAAATATCTTCAGTAAAATCATTACACAATGTAAGTTGGTGCCTACATGATCTTAAAGAAAATAAATCATAAAGGGATTTTCAGAATTCTGAAGAATTAAGAAGTGTATTCGAGTGTTCATGACTCAATTAAGTGGGTCTGACTCTCTGTATCTCATTTTCTATATGCCATTACTTTCGCTCCTTTGGAACAGGTTTGCAGCTGTAGATTAAATCTCAATATAATTAGTGGCAGTCCTATATAAAAAAAATATTAAAATACCAAAAAAAAAATACTTTATAAATTCATATTAAGACTATAGTAATCATTCATTGCTTTAAATGTCATACCTATTCAGTATTTTCATATAAAGATGCTTTCAAGAGCAGGACGCTGGCAGTTATTGTGCTGTCATTTACATTGAAAGAAACAAAATAACTGATCTTAGAACTGTGAAACTGATTTACAGTGTTAAAAAATAGTAATCTTTATTGCTAAGGTACAAATATGCGACATAAACTCTGGTTATAAGATATTAGTAATACAAATATACATATTAATTACCAAAATAAAAGTAAATAACTATTATTTTATAAATTACATTAACTCATCTCTATTTTCACAGTTCTAATTTACATAATTAATTAATTACATCAAATACAATGCTTTTTGCTGAAATCATAGATTCATATTTTTTTCTCACTTATATAGAAATATAATATGCTTATCAGTTATACATAACTGAATAATTAAAAGATTGTCTCCTATTTTTAATTACTCTCAGACTATAAAAACTAAGGATAACTGATATATATTAGTTCCTAGTTTTGAATTTTAATTATTTTTGAAAAATAGGAGGAAAACGATACTTTTGTTCTTCCAAAGCTAACCATGTGTTTTGACATGATTACAAAATATTTCGATTCAACTAATCTTTTTCTTCCATCTCTTCTCTGCTAGCATCCATGTATATTAAAGTACAAGTGTTGTCTCTTTAAAAAATGTAGCAGCAAAACTAATCAACGTTTTCTTCAAATTTTTGTACAGTTTACAAAGAGTACTATGTCTATAATTTTATGCAGCTTTATTATTCTGATGTAAACTATCATTACAAAACGCTGGGACCTTATCCAAGCTTGCGACAATAGCGAATAGCTTCCTAATGTTTATAATATTGGTAATACTAATATCGCTAGAGCAAGACCTCTCAAGATACTTGTATTTCTAAGAAATTCACCGTTTGGCCCACTTTCCGTCAAAAGAAAATTTTGAATATCCTTCACATTTTTTCTCACTCTTTTTAGAAAAAATTAAATTCTTTAATGACTTTATGAAAAAACAATCGCATTTCCTGGTTTCCGTTTAATCCGACCGCCTGCCCTGGAATGGCTTGATGAAAGGATAATGCTAATTTAACGCCACAGTCCTTTCCAGCCATTCTTTAATTAATCTGGGGATAATTGGCTCCTTTCATACGCGGTAGTTTCAATTTCTTTTAATTAAATTAAACCACGCCAATTTCCCACGTTTAACTGCTAATTATATAAGACATCGTTAATTTTGGATTATTGTGGCGTAACATTAACCAAGCAAAACGCATTCCAAAGCGGATAAAGTCCGAATGATTAATTATTTCTGTATGTTACTCCGCAATCAATTAAATGGATTTCAGAATTAGATAGCCAGGGATAAATGTAGCGAAAATCACTGGAGTTTATTGCCTTTTTTTAAAACAGAAAATGGAGCGGGCGTTGGAAATGTTTGGCCTTTCGCTCAAGGTATTTACTGAAGACGAATAACTTCCCACGGCATGCAGCAAAATCGTATCGTTTACTACACAAGATGAGAATGTTTACTTTTCACACATATGTTAAACGTTACGACCATTTTCTTCTTCTTCGGCGCTAGTCTCTGAGGGACCGGGGCCTTCTTAGCAATCGTCGCCCATTCTCTTCTATCGAAGGCCTTCCTTTGCCATTCTCTGCAGACGCTTGTTAAGACGCCGAAATAGTCGAAGGAACAGCTCCTAAAATCTTAAAAGAAGAAGTTTCATTTGCAATAAAAAATATGAAGAAAGGAAGAGCCCCTGGTGATGATGGTATTACATTAGATATCCTAAAAGAAGCTGGAGAATATGTAGAAGACATACTTGCAAAATTCTTTACCAAATGTCTTAACAGCGGTAACATACCAAACCAATGGGATTCTGCAACAGTAATTCTTTTGCATAAAAAAGGTGATAAAGAGGATTTGAAAAATTACCGACCAATTAGCTTGTTACCTGCTATTTATAAAATCTTCACAAAAGTGCTAACACATCGCCTGCAGAAAAAATTAGATGCAGCTCAACCAAGAGAACAAGCTGGATTTCGAAGTGGATTCAGTACAGTGGACCATATTCAAGTATTAAGAGAATTAATTGAAAGAACACATGAATATGAACTTCCATTGTGTGTTGCATTTATTGACTATGAGAAGGCCTTTGACTCTATTAAAACATCAGCAGTCATCAACTCTTTAAGATCAACAGACATTGAGGATGTGTACATTGACATGGTGAAACGTGTGTATAAAAATGCAAGTGCAAAATTTCGGTTACATAAAGATACCAAAACTATCAAACTTGGCAAAGGGGTGAGGCAGGGAGATACCATTTCTCCAAAACTTTTTACTTCAGCTTTACAGATGATTTTTCAGCTGATAAATTGGAATAACAAGGGAATAAAAATAAATGGTGAATATTTAAATCATCTGCGGTTTGCTGATGACATTGTTATTTTTTCAACGAACCCATTAGAACTCCAAGACATGGTACAGGAGCTCTCAACTAGAAGTGAAGAAGTTGGACTCAAGATGAACCTACAAAAAACTAAGATCATGTTCAATAATTTTGTAGAGGAAACAAAAATACAAGTTGACAACATTGAGCTAGAAATTGCTGATTCATATATTTACCTTGGCCAGCTGATTTCAATGGATGGCAACATTATGAAAGAACTCAACAGACGTATTAAACTTGGCTGGAGTGCATTTGGAAGAAACAGTTTTATCCTGAAGGGGAAATTGCCTTTGTGTCTAAAAAGAAAGGTCTTCAACCAGTGTGTATTGCCAGTCCTCTCTTATGGATCAGAGACATGGAGTCTAACAGTTGGAGCAATACGAAAGTTACAGACAACGCAAAGGAGCATGGAGAGGTGCATGCTTGGAATAACTAGGAGAGATCGAAAAAGAAACACTTGGGTGAGAGAGCAAACTAGAGTAGAGGACATCATTGTTAAAGTAAAAGGGCTGAAATGGCGATGGGCTGGGCATATTGCAAGAAGAACTGATCAACGATGGACAACAGAAATTCTGAACTGGATTCCAAGAGACCACCGAAGACCTAGAAAACGTCCTCAAACTAGATGGGTGGATGAAATAAGAAAACAGGTTGGGGTGACGTGGAAGCGAATTGCTCAGGATAGACTTGTGTGGAAAGCATTTGGAGAGACCTTCATCCAGCAGTGGATAGATAATGGTTGAATATGATGATGATGATGATATATATATATTACATAAAATACTCATCATTCATGGACAAATCAATTCATGGACATCAATTCATGGACATGGAAGAGGCAGATATAGAACTAAAAGTTAAGTCGTCTGTCACTGAAAAATTTGGCCAACCTCTCTATCGCAGATCCTGATCTTTTAATAATTGTATTTTTAATTTTTTCTCAAATCCCCTTTATGTTTTGCTTTCTTTTATTATCTCCGGCAGTTCATTCCATAACTTTAACCCATAATAATTTATATCGTGTTTTCCTATTTAATTCTTTTTTTTTTATTTCTCCTCCTTTTTTTTATACCTCTGACATTTAATTTCTCCTCGATATTTATTGTCTTGATGTTTATATTATTCTTGTATTTAAATATTTAATTTATTAAAATTTATCTTAAAATTTTTCCTTAGATTGTATTAATGAATAGATAGGTGTATAATATATGTCTGGGATTTATTCTTCTTTAATGTACATTTTTAAAGTTGCACTAACACGCTGGGAATGTTTTATTGAAGTGTAAGCGATTTTTCTGAAATAAAATTGTTTTAATTCATCGTATGATATGCTGCTCAAATAAGCTTTGAAACTAATTTCCGTTAAATAAACACAACAGTGTATTTGGAACCGCTTCAGCAATATTATGTAAGTCCGGATACTTAAGAAACTGGCATTTCAGATCAACTTATCGAAGAATGGGGTTTTCGAGTGGAATTGTCTTACTCCTGGTAACTTAGGATTTTCACGTATACCACAATACTAATGATGCAAAAATGTACGAGTGGTAGAATAACTGATAGCATAATTTAATGAAGGCAATGGCTACGAAGGCCGTGAACCAGGCGGTTGTGGGTTAACCCCCATTTTAACAACATTATTATTAGCTGCTTTATTATGAGAGAAAATTTTGTTTCTATCAAACCCACTCCTTTTTGTAATCCTGAGTACGGCCCTGGTGACTACACTTTAAAAAATGTGCAGACGAGAACTCAAATGTATTAAAATTATATGTATCAAGAAATTAATATCCTTCAGAATTCAAAAGTTATTCTAATTAAAAAACGTAAAATTCTTAACTATTCTTATGTTTTCCATTTTCTATATTCAAGTTTTGCATATTTACACACCATATTTTCATCCGATACTTGCCTTTGGCTGAAAAGAAAATTTTCAGTTTCAAATCGTTGGACATATTATAGACACTTTTTGCTTTAAAAACAGCGGGAACCTTTATTAGCATTTTCTGCGAAATTCTAGTACAATGAAAAATATTTTTCCATCTCACAGGCAAAATATCTGACAGACGCAATTAGGAAGAAGATCGTTTTAGTTAAGACCGCCTCTCTCTCTCTCTCTCTCATCTGTGATCCAATTCCTTTCAAAATTGTTTTTTGTATTTAAGATCCAAACTCTGAATAAGAAAGTCCAATATTCTATGTTGTTTTGGTGTATAGTTGAGGTGTGAACATATTTTATGACGCTTTACATACGCTTCAACATATAACTTTGCAAGCCTTCTTCATAAATTATAATTCAAATGACTACCAAAGCAGAATTGTTGAAACGGACTTAAAATGTTATAGATATTTGTACACGGCAACTATTATCAAAAAACCATCGCTGATAATAATAATTGTCACTATGAAATCCTACCTCAAACCAAGGTCCAATCCCATACAACACAGTAACGTCTATGAAATGTGGAAAGAACATCGCACTGCGATGTTCGTGATATCTAAGAGATGTTGCAGTACATCTTAAGGACATCTCAGAGATGTACTGTGAACATGAAAATGTCCGCTTTACATTGCAACATCTGCGTAACATCGCGATGCGAGCAATGCGACATCTGCGGGATAGATATCATTGATAAGTGTAACTCAGATTATAGATATTACACATATATATTAGATTTTATAGGGACTGAGACCCCCCACCCCTCCCTCATAGAGAGAAAAATTAAATACTACAAACCACGCATATGCATCACTTTGACCCTCCTCACTAGGGAGGTCAGGTTTATGTAAAAATAACAGTCTTAAAATGATTAAGTTCGAAATATATATATATATGTTTTTCATAAGGAAGTTAGTATATAAATTTTATAGTTCCCAATTAAAGTGAATCGAATTATATTAGTTTATATATCATTGAATGATTTTTTTTTTAATTGAATAATATAACATAGGTAAAATATAATTTGTGTAGCCCACATCACCCCTCCCCACAAAAAAACATCTGGGTCTGTCCTTGCAAAATTTTGTTTTTATCTAAAAAAGGATAAGAGCATGCGCACAATTGCCCATGGTATATTGGCGTCTTATTCCAAATACACTCCCGCCCTTTGTTTCCGGATTCCCAATTTTAAACAATAGAATTGTTTGAATCACGACAAGGGGTATTTTCTCAGTATAGAAAGCTACCTCACTCGCCACCCGTTTGGGCGCTGTTAAATTCTGAATAAGGAAATATAGAAGTATAAAAACGTGCTATCTTTCCATCGCAATGTTCGCTACAAGAATGCTCAGCACAATAAAGTAAATATAGCCTATTACGTCAAAATGCAGACATATACACACCTAAAAGACACCAAATTTATCAGCTAAATTTTGTAGTTTATGCTTACATGAACTTAAAGTAATCTTGGTTTTGGGATATGTAAAACAACAAAGCATACAAAGAGACAACGTACGAGGTTGAACGCAACACCCGTATAGCTAGTTCACGCCCGTAGGCCTCGCGCATGCGCAAAAACGATCCGCTATCCCGTCAAGCTAAAGTCACTTAAAGGGATAGTGTATGCTGCCACCTACGGACCATTGCGACATCTCTGGGACATTCTTTTCACAGCGCATAGAAACGTGGCGAAAATGGGACGTTGCGACGTCTCTGGGACATCTGCATGACCAGATGTGCTATGTGGGATATTTCAAACGTCTTCTTCTTAAATCACTTATGCTGACATAAGACAATACGAGTATATTCTGCGTACACATAGAAATACAGAATTACGCTGTGTGTATTCAAATACCTTTCATTCTCTCTCTCCAAGATCATAGTTTCGCGTAAAGAACCCAAGAAACCATATCTTATCTATCTAAGGTTGATTGTGTTTTATGAAGAACGGCCATGCTGCACTAAAACCTTATATAGTTTCAACTATGGTTATAAAATGAGCAGCTTTAGTCCGAATTTAATAATCTAGGGTATTTTTACAGTAAAAGCCTTCTATAATACGAGTTTGTTTTTTGTTTTCAGGGCAGTAAAAGACTCTGTTTCAAAGCATTGCAATCGCACAATGGCACGCCGTGGACCTCAAAGAGGGCTTCTTGTTCCAACGTCATTCGACATTTACAATCTTTTACCGTCCAGTCATTCCTCGAGACGCCGAAGACAAACAGATTTCGTCCTTCAATCGAGAAGTGAGGTTAATATGCCGAGATACACAGGTCGTGGATCAAAAGCACGATGGCGACGTATTGGTAGTATTAGTTCTGGTGTGATCAACTTGGACACAGTTCTGTGGTTGAATTCGGATCGTTTGGGACCTTCGACGATCGGACGACAACGATTTCGAGTAGTGACCGCATTTGCTCCGCCATTCGTTATGCCTGCAACCAGGGTAGAGAATGGGTCTTGCCTTCTGGGAATACCGTGCCTCCAGGTACGTTCAATAACTGCTTTTGTTGAATATGGTATTTTACATATTTAACTGGGGCGACACTTACATATTTAACTGGGGCGACACTTACATCATAGATAACATCAAGTAACTAACAGAAATAGCTAATGGTACCATGACTGAAGCAATGAAAAATAATTGTGTTAACAAATTTACAAATAAAAATTTATAATTCATTTATTTAAATTTTAATTTTCACCAAGGAAGATTTTTATCCGTCTTTGTAGTATACGGAATAATGGTATTTTGATACAAATAGGTTTAACCACAATATTATAGTATACAGTCTATTTTTATATTGTATAATATGTGGCATAACCTGTAGAACATAATGGTATATTGTATGTATCACATTTCGTTCCATTTTTTAGTTATTCCTATGCATTTCTTAAAGTTATTCTCTCCTTTTTTATGGAATATTCCTGAATTAAATGGAAACTCTTTCCTTCCCTTCAGATTTAACGCCAGTAGAGAAAATCGGGTCGAGTTGATACACTTTTTGCATTTTAATTTTTCAATTTTTTGTTTTTAAAATCATGGGCTCAAGTAAAATTTCTTACTGTACTATGACTATTCCTTTATAAATTAATGGCTTTATTTTAACTATTGAAGTAACACTGTAAGACCAAAAAAAGTCTTAGAAAACAGTTCAAAGTATGTCAACTTAAGCGAAAGCTTGAGATCAAGTTGATACGCAAAATTTATCATAATATTCATTTCTGTACCTCATTAACCAACCATGTTTCGGATCTGACTAATTAGTCAGACTCTGAAGACAAACATAAATGTGATTGGCAATTTATACACGTGTAAGGAGGGCTGTCTTCTCCGCAATCTATGTGTGCCCACATTTTACAGAAAATGCATTGAATCCAGCCTTGTCCCGGTTTGGATGTAGAGTAAGTTTTTAAACACACCAAACAAAATGAGTTTCCATCTTTGTCGGAATCTGATCCAGATTCCTTGTTTGTTTGTTTGTTTGTTTGTTTTTTTAAATTTCAACCTTTTCGTTTTTTCTTCTTTTCCTTGCTTACTGGATTTATTACTACCATTTTCCTTTTCACAGCTGAGTAATTTAAATAATTTCATTTTTTTCTTTTTTAATAGATTTCTTCATCTCTCTTTCTCTTGTTTTGCCTTCAATTCTTTTCTTCGCTGGAATTAAGAACCCAATTGTTGATTCTCTCCGTTTTTATTTTTATACCTTAGAAAAGTCATTTTATCTATAGAGAACGTGTCTCCCTTAAGAGACATCCTGTCGTTTTCAATTTCGGCATAAGGTCTGTCGAACATTTCAATGGGTATTTCTCCCTTGTTAGTTTTTTCTTGTAGCTCCTCGGCATTTCTGAAGAAAAAAAATAACGAAACAAGTATCATAACTCTTGTGGGTTAAGTTGATATACCATATCAACCTGACCCAAGTGAACTCTATCAACTTGACGCAAACGACGTCATTATACTAACCTCACAACTATAACCAACTGGTTACAGTTACAACTATTTCTTTCAACAAAAGTTCTTACCTGTTAACTAAGTAACACCATGATAACTTTATTTGAAAAACAGTGCAGCTGTGAATTCCTCTGTGACACTCAAACAAGAACCTAAAAATTTACTTTCGATGGTTTAAAATTAGTTTTTACTCACAAAGCTAAAACCATCACTGCCACTTCCTCCCGCACATGTGTGCTGAGTATCGAGCCTTCACTTCTTCCCCCTTTACCCCGCTCTTTTGCGCCTGCGCGTTAAGAAAATATTACTGCTGTATCAACTTGGCCCGGTCTCCAATACTGTTTTATTGCACCAAGAACACTTTGCACCAGGATTTCAAATTTCTTAGCCATTTTACGTACATCTATAAATGCGCAATGTGCATTTGGAAGCACATGTACCATATTTCATACTCATGCGCCAATACTCCGTCGTATCCCATATAAATTATTAAAAGTATAATACTACAGTATGCGATGCGAAAATTACAATTTTCGTTAACAACGAAAACTGCGACTTGTATTTCCACGTATTTCAACAAATCCTTAAAAAAGGAATTACGCTTATACGATATTAATTTCTTTTAAAAAAATAAATGTTTAAAGTGTTTCTCCTATTATAAATTAAATATGATTATTTTTAATTTCTCTGGCCTGCTAATTATTTTTACGTGTTTTCAAAACGGTAATCTTGAGAACATTTTACAAAATAATTCTCGTTTTTCATCAAAAATGTACCCCCTGTCCCATTTACCTTGAATTTTCAAGAATTAAAAACAATTTTTCGTGTCTCCAATTTTCTTTTTCCGACCAAATATTAAATAATTTTAAGAATAACTGCGTTTTTATTTTTATTCGATAATGTTATTTACAAGCGAAAGAAGATGCATGGTTCACAAATTCAATCGCATACAACAATATTTTACAGATATCAAAATACAGTGCCAATTGATAAAATTACTATTACATATACTAATATATATTCTGATCAAAAATATTAATTTATTAATCATTTATTTATATAGGCCAAGCTGCGCTTATAAACGAAGTATTTTATACACCCAGCAAAGAGGGCGTTAATGTCGCTATATCTACTTGGCGCCTATCGGTGAAGTCAAGCCAGAATTGACCTAGTGTTAAATGTGGATTAATTTTCGCAACGAAGTTGTTTAGCAATAATGCGTGCAATTATAACTAAAAATATTAATTCTTTTGTTTATAATCAAATCGTTTAAAATTTTAAATCTATAAATAATACTTAGAGAGCGACATTCGTTGAATTATTGTAAATAAATAGATATTTCGTAGACTTTCGATTATTACGATTGATGTGATACACTGCGCAAAAATATTAGATAAATAAAACACAATACTGTCACTGTTAGAAATTACACAATTTAATGTCGTGACAGCTGTTTCAGTAGCTTCTTGCTACTTTCTTCAAACCAAATACACATACAAATCCAAGCAAACTGTTGATTGGTAATACTGGTCACGGTTGCCGCTATACGAGTTACAAGTAATGCTTCGGAGAAAAATAACCGGTTTTTAGTGGGATAGGAGAAACGTCTCAGGATACAATGCCGACCCACGAGACGGCGGAAATGTTCGGAAAAGCAGTCAAAATTGAACTGTGGAGGATTTTAAATGTGGTTGATGGGGGAACAGTTTTTTGTAGCATTTCGTAAAAATATCTTTCACTCGGATCATTGATAGCTCCATTCCCTATTTGAAATATGTGGGAAGCTTCGAAGGAATTAGGGTCAGACGGAAAGTGAACTCGTTCAATTATTCGGGCATTATGGAAGGAGAAACGATGGTTTTGATTCCAACAGTGTTGGACGATAGAAGATTTAAGCAATTCTTGTTTTCGTACATAATTTTCGTGTTTCTTGACCCTAAATCGCAGTGCCTTTCGTGTCTGGCCCACATAACATTTTTCGCAGTCATGACAATCAATCTTGTAAATACCCTAGTTGTTAAAATCCGGAATGGGATCTTTAAGCTAGGAAATTCCAATTTTGTTGATGGGGATGAAAACAACTCGGAAATTAAAAGCCCCTAGAATGGAAGCGATCTTGGGTGCCACCCAAGGTCAACAAACTCAAAAATAAATGCATCTTACAATCTTCGACGGTTTCGCAGGACTCCTCGCCTCAAAAAGAGACAGTGTACATCCCGTTTGAACCTGGGGTAGCATCCAACATCGCTTCCATCCTACAGGCTTTTATTTTCCTGGTTGTCTTCATCCCCATCAGCAAAATTGGAATTTCCCAGTTTAAAGATCTCATTCCGGATTTTAACAACTCCGGTATTTACAAGATTGTTTGTCAAGACTGCATAAAATGCTACGTGAGCCAGACACGAATGGTATTGCGATTTAGGGTCAAGGAACATGAAAATTATGCATAAAAACAAGATTTGCTTAAATCTTCTATCACCCAGCACTGTTAAAATCAAAATCATCGTTTCTCCTTCCATGATGCTCGAATTATTGAACGCGTTCACTTTCCGTCGGGCCTTAATTTTTTCAAAGTCTTCCACATATTTCAAATTGGCAATGGAGCTATCAACGATCCTAGTGAAAGCATATTTTTCCCAGAATGCTACAAAAAACTGTTCCCCCATTAACCGTATTTAAAATCCTCATCAGTTTAATTATGATTGCTTTTCTGAAAATTTCCGCCGTCTCGTGGATCGGCGTTGTATCCAGAGACGTTTCTCCTATCCCAGTGAAAAACGGTTATTTTTCTCCGAAGCATAACTTGTAACTCGTATAGTGGCAACCTTGACAAGCATTACCAATCAACAGTTTGTTTGGTTTGTATATTTTGTTTGAAAAAAGTATCAAGAAGCTACTGAAACAGCTGTCACGACATTAAATTATGCAATTTCCAACTGCAAAAGTATTATGTTTTATTTATCTACTTTCGATTACATTTAAAATGCAATACGAATATTAGTTTAACCATCCTCCTATCACTAAGAAAAACACAATCACAGTTATACATATGCATAATATATAACTGTGATTGTGTTTTTCTTACTAATATACTTGGCACAGTGTTTTTCGCCAACTGATTTCTTCATCTTCCTATTGCTTAAGCTCTATAATTTCTTAACAAATACAAGTTAAAAAGATGCATTGTATTAAAATGTATATTAGAGAAGAAATTAAAGCAATAAATTGAGCTAGAAAAAAAGAGATAAAAGTCGAATAATACAATACTTGGTGTGTGACAGCCTCACCTAAAAAAATATTTTTATGGTATTTCATTATTATAATATCCTTGCGCCATATTGCCTTTTAATTTGTTTTGATCATCATGACGCTTATCCATCGATAATGAAATTTTTATTATTCATTAAAGAAATCATACGAAAAATATGGTAATTGCATACATCATTAGTCACTAATTAATGCAACACATTTTCTAAAAAAATCTTTTTAAACTCATCAGCTTTTTTTCTAAAAATCAGCGGAAGTTATAAAAAAAACCTATCGCCGATTAAATAAAAATTAGCATTGTAACCCCAGTCTAAAATTCATCCTCAAAAAAATCACGCAAATTAACTTGCGTGCAAAAATTAAATATAGCATTTTTTTTTTATAATCGCAGTTTAATGTTTAATGTTATTTAGGGTTTTAATACTTCCTTTTAATAGTTTTGATTCTGTGTATTCGTTATTAAAAATAATAATCCAGGACTTCGCAATGTTCATTATTTTAATGATGATCTAAATAGAGTTTAGATATTTTTAAAGCTCACTGAATTATCTTAAAAATAGTAAGACACTTGCGAATTATTCTTAAAATTTAAAAAAAAATATTTATGCATGCAAATTGGCTAATTTTCATTTTTATTCCGGAATATTATAATAATCTTTATCCAAAATTGCTTTCAATTCTCACTACAGAATTATAATTTTTGTTTTTTACGCTATAGTTACACAAAAACAAGAACAAATTAATTTAGTTTCCGTAGTTCATCGAATAAGGAAAAAGTATCATAAAGTGATTTATTTTTGTATTTTAGTATTTCTGTTCGCAAATGAAATTTACAACCGAGTAAAAATATATCATTTCTACATACATTGACAATCGGTGGATGAATGACCAAGAAAGAAGAAATTTTTGCGTATTTTATGCAATCGTATAAAAGCAAAAGCAGACGTAAATATCTTGTATATGGATATGTGATATAAATTCGGTTGCGTAATATAAATTCAGATGTGCGATATAAATTCGGATATGCGATATTAATTCAGTTATATGATATAAATTCTGATATGTGATACAAATTTAGATGTGTGATATAAATTCAGATATGTGATACAAATTCAAATATATTTATGTACTTTTCAAAGACCATATACAAGGTATGCGCACAGCCTTACTGTAGCGCATATTTCGTGCAATTATTCATTTTTTACTTCAATATTGGGCATTTGAATACGAATTGCTTTCACACTAATTCCAACAATTAGTGCACAAAAAATATTTTGAAGTTTCTGTTTTCTCCTGCTCCAAAAATTTGGAAAAGGAGAAGTTTTTACCACTATCATTTTACTGTCACCTAGTTTATTTAAAGATTAGAAACTGTGAATAAGCAATGTGGAAAAAAAAGTAAACTTTCCACAAAACTAATGGTATTATAAAAAGATTAGAAAAGATTTCAATGCACCAAGTAAAGCTGCTAAAAACGTTCCATCCAGAGTTATCATTTTCCTATGAATAGCTCCTCCAGAAACAGACATTGTCGCCTAGACATACACACTTAATCCTAGGTTTGAACGAAAACTGAAATTTTCTTCGAAGTAATCGAAAAATTCCCCTTTCGCTTTGGAAAAAGCGCTTCAATAAAGCATCTAAAGGGGGTTTGCAATTGAGATCTTGGCTTTCGAAGTGTGTACAGTTGTTGCATTTACAAAGCTTTTTCGCTGATTTCCAAAAACTTCGAAAAGTGTCTTTAGTACTTCATAGCAGCCAAACTGGAATACAATTTCACACAATTTCGTTCCTTCAAACGCATTTTAAAAGCCCGAGAATTAATTTTAAGACATGTGATTACGCAAAGAATGAAGCGTCCGATTTTATAAAGAATCCTTTTATGTATCAACCAGAATTGGAGAGTTGCTCTAAGAGGTAATACACAATGGCTGTTGTTTTAGAAACGTTTTCTTCGGATGATATCTCAGCTTTCTCTACAATGAATATCGCAGTCAATTGTTTTTCTTAATCCTCAAAATACACTCTATAACAAAAAAATCGATGCACCAAGAAGGAGTTGTCCGATTGTAATGAAATTTCGTATGCAAAGACATTTTGACCGAACATGCAAATGATTAAAATTTGGTGTCCAATGAATGAATAGCGGGAACTCCAGCGCATCGGAACTGCGCATTCAGCAGGTGTATATAAGGAGCGATTCTCAATATGTGGTCAAAATTTCTGTTGCATTTTGACTGCGGATATCTTACGTCGACTGTAACAATGCCTCGCCGAAAGATTCGTGCTCATTACGAGCATATGTCAGAGTTTGAAAGAGGTCGTGCTATCGGATTGAAAGAGGCTGGTTGGACGAATCGAAGAATCGCTGGACATGTGGGTCGAAGTGATGCGGCGATTGGACGGTGCTGGCAAGAGTGGGTCAACAACGGCAGATGTCAGCGTCGGGACGGCAGCGGTCGACCTAGGGCCACAACAGAACGGGAAGACAGAGCGATTGTCAGAGCAGCTGTCACAGCACCGGATTCGTCGTTATCAACTATCCACTGTGTGGTCCGCACACATGTGTCCAACATGACCCTCTGCAGACGACTGAGAGAGCGGAATTTACGCTCGCGCCGACCGTTACGCCGCTTACCTCTCACGCCTTTACACCGTCAAGTCCGATTACAGTGGTGCCGGGCTCGATCAACTTGGAACTGCGCTGACTGGGGACGTATAGTCTTTAGTGACGAGTCCCGTTTCCAACTGTGTCCTGACGACAACCGCAGACGTGTCTGGAGACGTCCAGGGCAGCGTGGGGATCCTGCCCTTACTATCGCACGCCACACATGCCCACAACAGGGCGTTATGGTCTGGGGTGCCATCTCCTTTGATAGCCGGACCCCTTTGGTGGTCATTTCTGGCACACTTACAGCACAGCGGTACGTAGACGACATTCTACGACCGGTTGTGTTACCGTTCCTTTTGCGACACCCTGGACTTACGTTTCAACAAGACAATGCCCGGCCGCACACGGCACGTGTTGCTATGAATTGTCTTCAAGCTTGCCCAACACTTCCTTGGCAAGCTAGGTCTCCTGATCTCTCTCCCATAGAGCACATTTGGGACGCTATGGGAAGGCGATTGCAACCATCCCGGAATGTTGACGATTTAGCCCGACAGTTGGAGACAATTTGGCAAGAAATTCCGCAGGACACCATCCGGGATCTTTATCAGTCTATGCCACGCCGGGTGACAGCTTGCATCCAGGCCAGAGGTGGACCAACGCCTTATTGACTTCCTCCCTTTGTAACGGTCAAACTCTGCAATAAATCATTCAATTGTTCTGAAATTTTAATCGTTTCTTTTTCTATGTATGTTCTTCACATCCACCAATTTTTATCGCAATCGGACAACTCCTTCTTGGTGCGTCGATTTTTTTTTGTTATAGGGTGTAATATCAAATATTGAAACCTAATTTAATCGACAACAACGAAGGATATTTGTGAAGCCATAGTCCTAAATAAAGTGCTTCGATTGAAACTAAATTATTTGAATTTAAATTTAAACTTAACTTAAACTACATTTACGTAGAGTATGTGATCTCGCAAAATAGTTTTTACTTAATTCTAACAAAATTTAGAGTTCCGATGGTATATTTATTCACTGAGAAATTAAAAAATTACAACTCGCACTCTTGCTTGTAGAGTGTTTGTTTGTTTGTTTGGATTTTTATGGCGCAAGAGCATCTGGGCTATACTGCGCCAAACATGGTAAAATCAAAGACTGTTGTAAAAACCAGTTCTCTGTAAAAAGTTAAATATATGTGTGTGGTTAGCATAATCGTTTAAAATGTTAAAGAGTGATGAAGACTTAAAAGTGAGAGTACGAGCGAGGTTAAACCTGTAGAGTGCAGTACATCCAGGTTGATGGAAGTCGTATCATGCTGGATGTCATCTTTCAATTCCAATACTAAATGTTCCTGTAATCATCACATTTCCTTCTCGCAAAGACGACTCGACTTGCTTAGTGTTTATGCAGGATAGAGCACCATCTCACATTGCAATTCCAGGAAAGATATTTCTGATCGACATTTTCTCGGTGAAGGCACTTACCAGTAGACATTGCAAGATGCCATGCCCTTCTTATCAGGGCCGGAGCGTGCACGGGTGCAACGCGCACGGGCGGCCGAATATTAGAAGCAAACATGATGAAAAAAAATTTATATTTAAAATTTTTAAAAAAGGTTTAAGGGGTCTTACGACCTTTAACAAGTATAAAATCTGCCTTTTTTACGTTAATATTCATTTATTTTTTTATTTCAACTCCCTTTAAAGATGAATGACTCCGGTTGTATGCGGAATTTTTTAATGCGGTTTGTTTTAAATTATTCGTAAGGACTTGGAATAGTAATAAAAAAAATAAATTGAAAAATCGATTTTTAGAAAGTTTAAATGTCGTAAGACCCCTTAAAACATTGATTTTTTTTAAAGGTCTGTAGCTTCTATAGAAGTTACAATTCAAACTTAAACTTTCACTCAAGGCTTCATTTGACTCGCAGGCCACCGCACCGTTTTAAATGAGCAAATCGAATCATTTCTCTGTTCCCAACTTAATTTAAGCCGCGGAACACTTCGAAAAATTCTCACGAGTTCAGGGAAAGATTTAGGGCGAGGGGTGGCGATCGCTCCCCTTGAATGAAAATTTAACATTGAAAAGGTACAAGGTAAAGGTCCAATGAGGTATCATTTTCAAAAATCAAGTCATTAATCGCCCCCTTCCCCTTGAATTACCTCTAAATCCTTCCCAGCACCAGTAGACTGCAAGACCTTAATAAAAAAGGGAGCCGCGTCTTTTTTGGGGAAAAGATGTAGATGCAGTCTCGGCGCGACCATGAGGCGAACTAGGCGGCCGCCTAGGCCGGCAATATTTGTGGGTCGGCATCACGATAGACTTTTTGTTGCTTAATGCACCACTATACGATAATCGAAATAAGCTCAACAACAAATAAATGGAAGTAAAGGAATTATCGCTTGCCCTGGTAAAGCCGATGGTTACTTTTGATTTTACAGACGAGAAAAAAAAAAAATAATTTCAACGAGAAAGTTTGGAGGGGCTCTTCCTCTAAACACTTAGCCCCCGTGACCTCATGGTGTTGAAATCTCTTAGCTAACTAAGTATCGACGAGGTGTCAAGATATATATAGTTCTGCATCGTACATCTCAGCTGCTTATATATTTTCCTTCCTAAATGTTCTTTCTTGGAATCACAGATTTCCT
>QLNU02015360.1:198832783-198847059 GCA_006491805.2 Dysdera silvatica
GTTATACTTACTATAGTATAAGGTGAGTATAATAGCCCAGCTGCTATTGCTGTGTCAAAATCCAATCAACCAACTATTCACTATATACATTGCTAGAAAGACCTTTATTACTTTACTTTTCATTCTCGACAATTTTGATTATTTAGATTTCCGAAGAAAGTTCCTGTCAGATAAGTTAGTTTATTTATTTCATTTTAAATTTTCCAGAGAGTTTCTGGCGATCAAGTTGATCTTTAATTTTATTTTAATTTTCATTAATTTACATTCTAGAAGTATTGGGTAAAAATGTTTTCAAATAAATAAATGCAGTTGTACTCTGTTGTAATTTGGCGCAGTTTTCGTAGATGCTCTTGCGCCATAAAAATTCAAACAATCAATCAATCAAACTCTGTAATGACGACATTCAAGGGACCGCCGAAATTTTGGCATTGTGACCGAATGACGCAATAACAGGCATTGGCAAACTATAGAATGTCAAATTTCAGCAAAGATTGGTTGACATTTTTTATGCTAAGCTATGGCGTAGATAAGGGGGAAATAGAGGTTTCCGACCCCTCCCCCAAACAGGAAAATAATGTTGGCTGTGGCTTTTAATCGTTCTGGGAGGCCTCAACCAATGCTCGTTAGAGGCTGACCACCCTCCCCTCCCTGAAAGAAAATTTATCGACGCTTACTCGAGACAAAGGTTCCATATTGTCATACTACTTTGAGCCATGTATTGCGCTGGGTGGTTGATCTGAATATCCATATTGTTAAGTCTTATAAAACAGTTCTACCATTCTCATGCTTTGTACTGCCACCATGCGGAAAATTGTTGTATAAACCAGTTGTAATTCAGGCGCCGACTGCGTCGACCGCATTGCAATTCTTTAAAGCGATGATTTCATCAGCCAACACCATTCTCCCAGTAAAGCGGAGAAAATTAGAAATAAACATATATAATTTTATTATATTCTGGTCCGTCGTCGTTAATATTTTAATTAGCGCCACCATATAGTGGTCCGTGTCGAGTCCGAGTAGCAATCATCATGGATGCAAAGTTCAAGCCCTTAAATCGAGCACGCGGTCGCGTCAAAGCGAAACTAACCAAAACTAAAAGCTTCTTAGAAGAATTTGTGGAAAAAGAAGATTCAGTGATACACCTCACACAAAAACTGGATAACCTTCAAGATGCGAAGGAGGAAATAAATCGACTGTTTACAGACTACGAGGCAACTCTGGAAAAAGGCGAAGACATCGTGGATATGGAAGCCGAGTTATCGGAATTGGAAGACCAACGGGAAAATCTTGAAGTAAGACTTAAATATATTCTATCAACGTTAAATTCTAAAGCAGTTAACTATTAAAAAAATACTAAGTAAGATAATGCTAGTTTAAATTTATAATCTAAATTACCGAATATTCCATTACCGATTTTTTACGATAAAATCGAAGAATTTCCTAATTTTAAAAATCAATTTGTAAAAATAATTGCTGAAAATGATAAATTATCAACCACGCAGAAGTTATTTTATTTAAAATCAGCTTTGCGCGGTGATGCTAAAAACGTTAAAACGAGCGAAGACGATTTTGAGTCGCTGTTTCATGCCCTTGAGCAGAGATATGAAAATAAACGGGCAATGGTTGATACACATATACAGGCAATATTAAAATTAGAGACAATTTCGCACGAATCATCAAAATGTTTAAGAAACCTCACAGATACCGTAATAAACAGTTTAAGAGCCTTAAAGGTTTTGAAATTGGAGTGTAACGAGCTTACCGAAGCAATGCTTGTTAATATTATCCTGCAAAAACTTGATAAAGAAAGCAGGAGAACGTACGAATTATCGTTAAATTCCAAGAAAATTCCTTCTTTGACCGAGTTAATAGAATTTCTTGATAATAGGTCAATGGTTTTAGAAAATTTAAAAAAATGTTCGCCTTCCAAACCATCAAAGTGGTTTCACAATACTATGACTAAACCTAAAAAATTGTTTGTAAGTTCAAATAAAAACATTTGTAAAAATTCCATTAAGGCATGCATCTTATGTAAAGAATTTCATAATTTATACAAGTGTTCAAAATTTTTAAACATGTCTATGCCTCAAAGGCTGGATACCATAAAAACATTCAAACTGTGTAGAAATTGTTTAAAGGCGCACAGTTTGCCTTGCACTTCATACTTCTCATGTAGGATATGTAATAAAAAGCATAACACACTAATCCACCGCGAGCAGGAAGTCCAGCAGACAGAAATAGTCAACCAAAAAGTGGACTCTGAACTTCCAAGCGGGGTTTATAGTTTCGTTCTGCACTGTCTAGACAGCAGAATTCAAAATCGTCTCTTATCAGCACCGTTCAAGGACAAATATCAGGCTTGTTTTGTACAGCAATAGTTACGACGCAGAACACTTCTGGTCAATCCATAAAGCTTCGAGCTATATTAGATAGCGGGAGTTCTGTTAATTGTTTAACAACTGAAGCTGCCAATGTTTTGGGTTTAAAAAGGGAACGTGTAAATACGTCTATTACAGGAATTAATGGCGGTGAACATTTTATTAAAAACAAAGTTACTGCGATAATTTCTAACGAAGGTGGTGATTTTTTGAGGTCACTGACCTGCCTAGTGTTGCCAAAAATCACAGATTTTATTCCAAATCACAAATTAGATATCTCGCAAGTTAAATTACCCAGCGGAATTAAATTAGCGGATCTCACATTTTGCGTTCTAGGCAAAGTCCACCTATTAATAGGTTGCGAGTTATTCTTCGAATTATTAAAGCCCGAAAGTTTTTTGATTCAAGATGAGTCATTACTGCTACAAAATACAGTGTTTGGTTATTTAGTCACAGGAAGTTTAACTCAATTTTGCCCAAATTCATTTTCTGGCTTTATTTCAGAACAGGATAACCTAGACATTACGGTAAAGAAATTTTTCGAATTGGAATCTTTTCCCGGTGATAATAATGAAAGTTTAAAAAATACTAAAAGTGTACAACAACAATTTTGTGAAGAACATTTTGTTCAAACTCACACAAGAGATGAAACTGGGAGGTACATTGTAAAGTTACCGATAAAGGATAATGCGCGATCTAAATTAGGATATTCTAGGGAAAACACAGAAAAGCGATTAAATCTTCTTTGGAAAAGATTAGATGAACACAAGGACATGGCTAACTTGTATAATGAATTTATGAATGAATATTCGATACTTCATCATATGGAGAAAATTGAGGACAATAAATGTTCTCACAACCAAACTGAATATTATATTCCACACCATGCAGTTTTTCGCCCCGATAGTGAGTCTACTCCTCTGAGAGTGGTCTTCGATGCCTCTGCAAAATCAAGCAGTGGTATTTCACTTAACTCCATATTGTTAAATGGAGGTACTATACAACAGGATCTTTTTTCAATTGTGACGCGTTTTCGGAAGTATTTATTTGCATTTAGTGCAGACATCACTAAAATGTATAGACAAATACTTGTCGATCCTTCCGATAGAGACTTACAAAGAATTCTATGGAAGTCAAGTCGTTTTGCCCCAATTGAGATTTATAGACTGAAAACAGTGACATATGGAACGTCTTGTGCACCGTTCCTGGCTACAAGAACATTAAGGGCGTTAGCGGAAGATGAATGTAAAGACTTTCCTAATGCAGCTGATGTGACTTGCAACGACGTATATATGGATGATATACTGTAAGGTGCAGCGACCCTAGAAGAAATAAAACAGTTACAGCTTCAACTTATTCAGCTATTGAAACGAGGTGGAATGGAACTATACAAATGGGTGTCAAGTCATCCACAGCTATTCCAAGACAACCCCAATTTGGAATACGCATTTGATTCGCAGCACGATACAGTGAAAACTCTAGGAATGCTCTGGCGACCTCAGTCAGATTGCTTCACTTTCAAGGTAGCTGCAAACCTCCAGGATAGCTTCACAAAACGGGACGTCCTGTCTACAATAGCAAGACTGTTCGATCCATTAGGTCTCATCGGACCCGTGATATCTAGAACTAAAATCTTCTTACAAAGGCTCTGGACACTTAAGCTAAATTGGTCGGATCCAATCCCGCCAAAGGAAACTAAAGACTGGATCAACTTCCTGAAACAACTTTCCGAGATAAACAAATTACAAATACCTAGACATGTTGTTGTTGTCAATGCCATCAAAATTGAGCTCCATGGCTTCTGCGATGCTTCAGAACGGGCCTTCGGTGCAAGCAGAGCTTTCTAGTGATATCAATAAGACTTAAGGAAAGGTGCAGTACTATAGAGCAGATGGTTATTGAGGATGTGCTTCAGTTGCTTAGGTAACTTGAAACTAAGACCAATGACAGTTGGGTCCAACAGCAAAGGGACCTCTCCAAGATGCAAATTGTTTGAAAAAAATGGAGTAACGATTATTTAAATCATTCACAACTTCGACATAAATGGCAATTTGAAAAGGAAAATGTTACTCCATATTCAATGGTGTCTATGCAGAATTCAAGAAGTTGTGCTTGGTGCGGATAAAAAGGTTAGAGTAGATATTGTAAAAACTGCTCATGGAATTGTAAAACGAGGCCTTGCAAAGATATGTTTATTACCAATTAATACTTGTTGAATTTTTTTTAATTACTTGTCATATTTGTACATAATTGTTTTGTTAAGTATTGTAAATATTTTGTATAATTTTTTGCTTGTAGTGTAGAAATCTGATTTTGATTTGAAATTTATGTAAATTTTAACGCGCGGAGTAGGTTAAGTCTTATAAAACAGTTCTACCATTTTCATACTCCGCACCGCCACCTTGCGGAATATTGTTGTATTAACCAGTTGTAATTCAGGCGCCGACTGCGTCGGCCGCATTGCAATTCTTTAAAGCGCTGATTTCATCAGCCAACACCATTCTCCCATTAACGCAGAAATAAGCATAGATAATTTTATTATATTCTGGTCCGTCGTCGTTAATATTTTAATTAGCGCCACCACATATGATAACTATACAGAAATTATCCTAGGATTAAAAAAGAGTAGGGGCCTAGTTTGAAAACAAAAAAGACACCTTGCATTTTCAAGAAGCTATTAAAAGAATAAAACGAGTAGCATACATACACATGCCTTTAAGGGCAATTGAATATAGTTCATTTGTTTTGAAGTTTTACGTCCCAATAGCTACACATTGGGTGATACTGAGACGGGACCGCCAGCTTTACGTGACCTCCGAATCACGACACGTATACAAACACATACATAAAGCAACTATGACTTACATGGGCATTCCAACGCCCACTCAGTAAGCAGTAAGTTGCTAAGCTGGCTCCTTTACCAACTACGCCATTGGAACGCCGCAATTGCACACAGGAAAAGGGGAGTTTATGACAACTGGATATATGGGCCTCCAGTGGCGGAGGAGGTAAAGGTGTCAGCCTGCTGACTTAATCTTTACTGGATGAGGGTTCGAATCCCCATGTAACCCGTGGTTGTTGTTTGTATATGTACCATGATTTGGAAATCACGTATAGTCGGCTGTCATGTCTCAGACAACCCAAGCCCAAGGTGTAGCTTTGGGACTTAAAACTTCAAAATATACCAAACAACTGGATATGGCGAACATCATATCTTTTATATACAGTAATTTCAATAAATTTCGTTTTAAAATAAAGAAGGGTGGGATTTTCGTTCTGGGGAAACTCGATCAGCAACTCAGCCATAGTGCCTTCCAAGATCAACACTGACTATGATAATATATAGATGTGTTTCAGTTTGCCCCTCAGTGGAAAAACTTTTTAAGCGCAGATAAATAACTTTTCAAGCGCAGATATAAAAGCAAAGTGAACTAAGCAATAAATTTTCAAATCGAGTTTTGGGCATTGGGTGACTCCGAAAAATGTTATACGTAAGGTGGTCAAGTCAACTATACGATTTTCTTAAAAGCAAAAATATTATTAAAAAATCAAATTATAGTCTAACAAAGAATTAATTCACAGCTCTAAACTTCAAATGCTTTTAGGTGTCCTTTAAATATTATGTAAGCACATTTTTGTTCATTTTGAACTCCCATCCCCCTAGTAAGCAAAAATTAACATAGAGGAAGATAAGAAAAGTAAGACTTTCTGAACTCCTCTCCCCCGAGATGCTTACGTAATACTTGAACGACCCCTTATCTCACCGCTTAGTTCACTTTGTTTTTATACGGGTAATGTACTTCTGAATTTGTTAAAAATATTATGAAATTTAAATTTTAAAATTTTGGATATCGTTCTTGAAATTATTTGAGTTTTATATAAAATACAGTAGGCCTATACCACAAATGGATATTGCAATATTCGTTTAGTTTTAACTAGAAAACATCCACATGCCAACTTTGTTGCCATGTGTGCTAACGACCAAATTGGCCTTTATTTTAATTTTGAATTCCACTCACAATTTTCATTAAATGGTATATGATGATCACATACAGTAGCGGCGGAAGATATTTTCATAAGAGGGGGCACAACTTTCCATTTCATATAAATCCTTCCTCCTTCTATGGGATGGGACAAGGGGAGGGACAAAATATATTTTGTTATGCTAGGGGTTATTGTCCCCACGGCCAACCCCAGGTTCACCGCCACTGCTGATAAATGTAGATCTTAAGATGTTTTAATGTGAGACGGAAGTACTTTTCAAGACCCTGCCGACCTCTACAATTCAAATATGAAATAGTTAATGTTATATTTGCACAAAATTTCTAAATAATACGTAAAAGATTAGCATTTCATTCCAGAAGACTCCGGAAGACTATACCAACAGAACAAGCAATTCCAAACAAACCAGAAGGCCTTCTACAGGAAGCTTCAAGAGACATCAGCGAGCCAAGACAAGTACGAAACCCCAAAGCCAGCAGAAATAGAGACCTTTGAAGACCTTTTTAAAGAGAATTTTGCGAGAAACTTCAAGTCTATGGGACACATTCGTTTTGACAACTCTTAGCTGATAAGAGAGAAAAAAAGGGGGCTCGTGGAGGTCCAAGTTTGGAGAGAGAGAGGTGAATCTGATGGCCATTCAATCTTACTAACATGTAAGTTTTTACTAATTTTTTCTTTCTTGTAAATTTCCATTTCTCTGTCTTGGTATCCCCCATTGTAATATTTATGTCCCTAAATTATGTCTCGAGAACAAAACCAGTAGCAAATGCTGAAAGGGATATTTCCCATTAATCGCATTTTTTTAGTTTTGAATTCCGGTAGAATTTAATAAGGGAAAAAGATATGTTACAAATGTTGAAATTGTATTAAAAGAAATGACAAGCATGTCCACCATAGTGATAACATATGATTAGAATTGAAGTTGTAATAGTATCTACTAAATAGGAATTATGTGTTTTTTTTTGTTTGAAAACCTGAAGTTAATTTTAAAAAAATATATAAATAAATATTGCTTTATGTTTATCATTTTGAATTCAGCATGATTTTTGTGTTTTTACTGGGCCACAGGAACCTGGGAGGTTTAATTAGGGTATTTTATCTAAATTAGTAAGCTTATAAAACGAATATTTATAGGTAAGAATTAAATCGATCACGTGCCATTTATCTTTTGAATAAAATCTAACTTTAATAATAACAAACAATTATTATACCGGTCAAAAGAATTACAACAATATTATATCTACTATATAACAATATAAATTGTGACACATAGATTTTGTTTTAATTATTTTCACCTCTGCACTATATGGAACGATAGAATATCACATTCCATTATTATAATGTTCTGTTATTATATTTTAATAGTTAATTATCTGTAGCATAAATTAAGTCCATGCAATTATATATTTTAAAAATACGATAAAAGAGTAGGAAGCGTTCACAGTATTACATAAGCAATTATTTATGGCCACTCATAACCCCCCCCCCCCGTTAAGTAATAATTAACATGACTAACATAGGAGAGTAAGCACAATAGCAACTCCCATTCCTTCCAAAGGTGCTTACGTAATAATTGAACTTCCTTACTGAAAACAAATACACATACCATACTTCCAAGTACGAAAATGACGATACGAAATTTTTCAATCATATTATACACATTATAAATTAAGATGCTTTTTCTCTGATGGCAAAGGCGGATTTTGAATTTCATATCTTGAAATACAGTGAATTCTGTCTATAACGATAATTTGTTTTGAATTTTGCGATTTCCAGTCTTTATCTATATGTTGTGTCCAAAACTTTTTAAAGCCCCGGTGATTCTGCTTGGCGTTAAACCCCTTGTCAAGGATGCTGAACACAAGTAAATACGGATACATGCTGAAGAAAGACAAGAGAAACCTACATAAAGTCTCCCACCTCATGTACGTAGATGACATCAAGCTATACGCGCCAACAATCACCCAACTCCGACAACTCATCAGTATAACAGAGACATTCTCCAAGGACATAGGAATGGAATTCGGCCTCGATAAGTGCAAAATACAGAAGAATAGCAAAGAAGATTTACCAGGCATCGAACTCGAAGACGGGAGACTACTGAAGACCTTGGACGAGGGCGAAACCTACAAATACCTAGGGATAATGCAAAAACGGCAGCAGGAGCACAAGAAAGTCAAAGTCCAGCTCACGCAAGCATTCCAAGAAAGACTTAGAAGCATTGTGAAGACGAAACTGAGCGGGAAGAACACCACGCAAGCAATTAACGCATATGCGGTACCAGTGCTCACCTACTCCTTCGGGATCATCAAATGGTCCAACACTGAACTAGAACAACTCCAGCGGAAAATGAGAACCATCCAGAGAAGAGCCGGACAACTACACCCTGCAACGGCAATTGAACGGCAAACACTACCCCGGGAAGAAGGAGGACGCGGACAAGCGGACCTCAAAGACTTACATGACAAGCAGATCCAGAGCATGAGGCAATACTTCCAGTTGAAGAGTCCCCGATCGCCACTCATCCAAGCCATAATACAAGCAGATGCAAATTACACGCCACTAAACCTGTGTAGTACCGAAGAGCGTGTCCTCGAAACAGCCAACGAACAGAAACTGAGAACTTGGGCCGGAAAACCATTACATGGCAGGCACTACAATGACCTGCAACAACCACACGTTGACAAAAAGGCATCAAATTCTTGGCTGGCCAAAGGCACTCTCCAGCCAGAGACAGAAGGATTCATGCTAGCCATCCAAGACCAAGTGATCGCAACAAGGAACAATCAGAAATTCATCCAGAGAAAAGACATAGAAAGCGACAAATGCAGACACTGTCATGCGGCATCGGAGACAATCCAACACGTGATGGCAGGATGCAAGATCCTTGCGCAGTCAGACTACAAACATAGACACGATCAAGTAGCGAAAATAGTCCACCAGAAATTGGCAGCGAATGCTGGCTTTCTGACAGAAAAATGCCCGTACTACAAATATGAGCCAGAGACCGTGCATGAGAACGAAACACACAAGCTTTACTGGGATAGAGCAATCATAACAGACAAGACAGTCCCACATAACCGTCCTGACATAACCCTCGTCGATAAATCGAATAAGACCACGTACTTAATCGACATAGCAGTACCCAACACCAATAACATACAGACAACCTACACAACGAAAATCACCAAGTACCAAGATCTCAGACATGAAGTACGAGATATATGGGGTATGGAAAAGATCTTCATCATCCCGTTAGTCATCTCAGCAACAGGGATAGTACCAAAAACGCTTGCGACGAATTTGGAGATACTCAACATTGACCCAAACACCTACATTGAAATACAAAAAGCCACAATCCTAAACACGTGTCACATTGTCAGGAAGTTTCTAGACATGGCACATTAAGAAGTGATGTAAAAAGAGGCTTGGGAACATGGCGCTCTGCCCGTCCCAAAGCCTGTTTCCGCCAAGAATGGGCGAGGAAAACTTTTATATATATATATATATATATATAGTAATAAATTAATAGTAAGGAAAATATGAAATATAAATATATACGTACTTATATATTAAAGGAATTAATAAAATTAAATAAATTAAATGAAAAGAAGGATAAGCAATTCATAAAAGGTGACTGCGCAAAAGCTGCAATTGCATTTTTTATGATGAAAATAGTATTTTTAGAAATGTAAGAAAGTTATGAAAAATTGAAATGACAGGAAATTGACAGAAATAGAGATAGCAGAAACACAGTAAAAACATTAAAAATAAAAAATAAAAACAGAATAACAATAAATTAGCAAAAATATTTTCACTGCCAATAAGTTTAACAACTTCATGAGAAACACAAAATTACCGTTAAGTGATTAAAAACCAACAATCTGAGATAAGAAACGGAGAGAATTCGACAAACATAGCATAATAAATGGAAAATGAAAAAAGTGACACCACGTGTAGGAACTTTTTCAAGGGAGGCTCCAAGCACGTGGTCCTTCAGCAATGGAATGTTTCTGTATGAAAGTAGCTTAAGCTAAAAAAATTCCACGCCTCACGACATTTCAGGAGCAAAAAACGAGCCGAATTAAAACGAATAAAATTTATGAAAATGATAAAAAATTGGGGGATATACATTGGGATGCAGACGGAATAACGATACAGCGAACAAGGTGTGAACAAAGTTAGGCTTAAACGGAAAAGAGCGGGGGCAACAGAGCAGCAGAGATACCAGTATAAAGCTAAGGAAGCCAAAAGCGTTAGGAAAGCCTCCAAAATGGACAGATTTCAGAGCAATCTTTTTGTTTTTTCGAACCTATTAAAAAATAAGCAATAAAACGTTCCGGTATTAGATTGCCTTTTAGTCTGCATTCGAGCAATTTAATAGCTTCTAAAACGCTTGAGTCTTCAAGGCAAATTCTGTGGGTTCTTTTTAATTGAGAAATAATAATACTGCGACTCGCAATAGTATTATTTCTCAATTAAAAAGAATATTAAAGAAAGAAAAAAAATTTAAATACCTATTTTTCTTGATGCGCGTTTATTTAAATTGTTGTACATATGTGCATATTTAATGATAAATATGCATAAATAAACTCAAATATCGGTAAGAACACCAGAAAAATTCGTCTGCCGTTGACGGCGCATGCGTGGCGTGACGTGGAATTTTAGCTCCAGCTATGACGTAGAGTGATGCCCCTGCACAACGAAATCATGCATCTGTATTTGTAGTTGTTGGGGAAGGCAAGAAAGAATGCGCTACACCGTTAAGGTTTTGGTCAAGCACGTGACTCTTTATAGGGAAGCCATGTGTTAGACGTATCTGGTATTTCTTTGCTCTGGAAAGAAAGTTTTGTTTTTAGGTGTTTTTGAAAACAACGTTAACGATGTCGACCGTTAATAAAAGGTACTACCAAACGTTTAAAGCCAAATATATGAAGATGTTTAATTTTATTCAAAAATCAAGACTGGGGCCAAAATATGCTTTCTGCATGTGTTACAGTAAAGACATAAGCATTACTCACGGTGGTAAACGCGATATTACTTTGCATTCTGAGACTGTTAAACATAAGAAGACGTTCAAGGCTGTAGAGTCTAATCATAGTATCAAGCCTTCATTTTTTGCATTTAACGATACCTCCATGATTAAAGCTGAATGTTTATTTACATTGTTTTTGATCGAACATAATTTGCCAATGAATTGCAGCGATCACGCGGGGATGCTCTTTCGGAAAACGTTTCCTGACAGCAGTATTGCAAAACAATATGGATCTGCAAAGACCAAAACTTCTGCAATTATGAAAGAAATGTCTGCAAAGGAATCCTCATCACTTGTTGAAAATTTAAGGTGCTATCCATTTTCAATTGCAACTGATGGAAGCAACGATGTTGATTCAAAGCTGTATCCAATAGTGGAAACTTTCTTCGATACTTTATGTGAAAAAATTGTGAATTGTCTTTTATCTATGCCATCTTTGAAAGAAGATGCTACTGGGTTAAATATTGGAAATCTTCTGGTAAGTGCTTTACAATCTGAAAACTTTCCAATTTCTAATTGTGTTGCCTTTAGCTGTGATAATGCACCTGTTATGATAGGAAAAAAAGCAGGTGTAGCAGCAGTGTTAAAGAATCATCACCAAAATATTGAAATTATGGGCTGTTCCTGCCACCTTATTAACTTAGCAGCTGAAAAGAGTGCTGCATGTTTGCCATTTAAAATCGATGAAATTTTGGTAGACATTTACTATTACTTACAAAAGAGTTCGAAAAGAAAAGATAGGTTGAAAATTCTTCAAGAATTTCATGAGACTGATATAAAAAAGGTACTAAAACACGTTAGCACTCGTTGGTTGTCTGTTGGAAAGTGCTTAGAGCGTATAATCCAGCAGTGGCAACCTTTGATCAGTTTTTTTAAGGAAGAGGCCATGAAAAGGAATCAAATCACCCCACTTTCTTTCTTTACTATTCCCTCTATCAAAGTTTTGGTTGAAAATGCAGATAAAGTGAAAGAACGTAACAGCAAAAAAGCATCACAGAAATTAAAAAGGAAAGCTCAAAATTATGTGGATATTTCTAAGAAACAAAAAACTGAAAACTCCATGTCTCGTGAAGAAAGGTTGTTTTATTTTCTGTCGGAAGATATCAATAAGGCTTTCTGCTTATTTTTATCTTATACTGTGCCTGTATTTAAAAAAGCAAATGCTCAACTTCAGTCTTTGGAACCACATATTCATATGCTAAAATCTCTTCTCTTAAAATTGTACAGAGAAATGCTAGTGAAATTTGTAAAACCAAGCATCATAAAATTATGTAGTGATATTTTGAAAGTCCACTATCATGAGAGGAGTAATCAAAAAGATGATGTTGATATCTTAATTGGAAATGGAACACTGAAAGTAATCCAAGATTTTAACATCCATGATAAAAATGAATTTTATGAAAACGTCAGAAGCTATTTCATAGCAGCATGTGACTACATGCACAATAAATTTCCTTTTGAGTTAGAAGTGTTACATCATGCAGAGGTTACACAAATATTGAATTTTGAAAATGCATCATTTTCCAGCTTAAAATATTTTACAGAAAATTTTTCTGTGTTGACCATTATTTGGCAATTGTGTTATCCCTGTGAAGGGTAATAATATCTTACATCCTCATATACGGAGAAAAATGCGTTTGTTCTTATCTACATTCGTCTAGTAGGTCAAGACACCGCGGGCTCAATGCGGGGACCCTGGTTCGAATCCAGGATGAGGACGGCGCCTCTTTTTCTCCAAAATTACATAAGCTCTAGTTTGAGCTAATTAATACGTGGGTGGCAAAAATTATTGTATAATAAATTCCCCCACGAAAACTCACAAAAATCTCGCCCCGGAGGCTTTTCTGTGTTGACCATATTTGGCAATTGTGTTATCCCTGCGGAGGGTAATAATATCTTACATAAAACTATTTATTCCAAATGCATTCCAGCCAAGTTTAATACATCTGTTGAGTTCTTTCATAATATTGCCATCCATTGAAATCAGCTGGCCAAGGTAAATATATGAATCAGCAATTTCTAGCTCAATGTTGTCAACTTGTATTTTTGTTTCCTCTACGAAATTATTGAACATGATCTTAGTTTTTTGTAGGTTCATCTTCAGTCCAACTTCTTTACTTCTAGTTGAGAGCTCCTGTACCATGTCTTGGAGTTCTGATGGGTTCGTTGAAAAAATAACAATGTCATCAGCAAACCGCAAATGATTTAAATATTCACCATTTATTTTTATTCCCTTGTCATTCCAATTTATCTGCTGAAAAATCATCTGTAAAGCTGAAGTAAAAAGTTTTGGAGAAATGGTATCTCCCTGCCTCACACCTTTACCAATTTTGATAGCTTCGGTATCTTTATGTAACCGAAATTTTGCACTTGCATTTTTATACACACGTTTCACCATGTCAATGTACACATCCTCGATGTCTGCTGATCTTAAAGAGTTGATGACTGCTGATGTTTTAATAGAGTCAAAGGCCTTCTCATAGTCAATAAATGCCACACACAATGGAAGTTCATATTCATGTGTTCTTTCAATTAATTCTCTTAATACTTGAATATGGTCCACTGTACTGAATCCACTTCGAAATCCAGCTTGTTCTCTTGGTTGAGCTGCATCTAATTTTTTCTGCAGGCGATGTGTTAGCACTTTTGTGAAGATTTTATAAATAGCAGGTAACAAGCTAATTGGTCGGTAATTTTTTAAATCCTCTTTATCACCTTTTTTATGCAAAAGAATTACTGTTGCCGAATCCCATTGGTTTGGTATGTTACCACTGTTGAGGCATTTGGTAAAGAATTTTGCGAGTATGTCTTCTACATGTTCTCCAGCTTCTTTTAAGATATCTAATGTAATGCCATCAGCA
>QLNU02015360.1:198856577-198872865 GCA_006491805.2 Dysdera silvatica
GAAATACTCTCCATTTCTCTTGAGATCCTTAATTTAAGCAGTCTGATTACTTGCTGATAAACCGATCACCTTTAGCACCTCCTTTGATACGAGTTGAGAATCCTGTTTAAGGCTTTGTTCATCATTAAAATCGCCCACAAAACAATTCACATAGGATACAATAAAAGTAAAATTCTTTTTTCGTAACTTCGCACTACAAATAAAGAAGAACTGAGCACACATTTCTCAAGCAACTGCCAGCATGATGTTGGGATCATGCCTAAGCTTGCATCCATCTAGAAAATGAGTGGAAACAATATAGTTCATGCCATGACATGATAGATTCCTTCTGCAGAGCAATTGTTCTAATTTCAAAATACAACCCGCAATGAAAAATAATAATAATTTTGAACAATTTAAAAGCAAAAACTTTTATAATGATGTATGGTGTGTATCACCAACTTACAACGATCTCCAGTTTAAGCTATTTTTTTTTTTTGTCTTCAAATTGATACCTTTCGACAGTTTTATTAAAATAAGAAAGTACTACTGAAGACAGTACCTTAGATACCAAAGTAAAAACAACAAAGATTAGTTTGTGACTAGATTTTAAATAGACAACCAATTTATACATAAAGTATTTAAGTAAACTGATATAGATATTCTATTTAGTTGTAGGTTCCAGTTTTTCGATAATTTAAATAGATCAAAGTGAATAGTAAAACATTTCAGATATCGCAAGAACAAACCTTATTACTAGGTATTCTTTTTTTTTTCAAGCTTTACAAGTTTATAAGAAAATCTGAATTGATGCTAAATTTATTAATAATTTTAATTTCAAGCAACGATAAACGTTATTTAGTAAAAGAAAACACAAATAGAAGTTCTTTGTTCCTGTTTCTTTTGTTCCGCCAGAAATTAAATGCGTACAATTTTTAACTAATTTTGACGCTCCACAACTCTGGACCCACTTAAGTTTCAGTCATCAAATTTATATGCTATATTTTAATTATAAAGTAGTTTATTTTGTGACAATTTCATAATTTTACATTTAGTCCCTTTGGGGATATTCTGTGTTGAAAATCACAATTTATTGGCATATATGTTTATATGTTTGTCAGGCTCTACGGAAAAAAAAGAAAAGCTTCTTAGATTTAAAACTCGCGCAGCAAGTAGTTCTATAAGAGGCCTGTGCAGAAAAAAAATATTAAAGGTGAGTCTTATTTTCTTCATAGAAATTACAGTGCTCAAAATGTGAATTTGAAGCGTTTTAAACGCTTTTCTTATCATAAATTTTAAGCCATTTCCTTACCACTTAGGAAAATCACCTATAAGCTAAAGTTTAGAACATTTTATGCTGAGGAATTTGGTTTTTAAATTACTCTGATAGCTCTAAAAATAAAGGAGTTACACTAATTTCCGTAAAACGCGATTTTCCCCAAAAACCCTAAGCCACTGTTAAAATGGCCGCCAAAAATGATTTGCCATAATAAATTTTAAAACCATGGGTTTTAATAATCAACATACCAAGGAACACGCAGATCAAACATGCTAAAAAATCTAAATTGTCAAGCAACATATTTATTGTTTTTGTTGAGTTGAAATGGATTCACCCACCTCTGATGCTAACGTATTCAAATCGGGGTCGATTGAAGCCCAAGGTTCTAATTGGTGTCATGAATCAAATTCTGAAGTATTCGATTATGATCCTAAACATGTATATTTTACGAGGCAAAGTAAGGGTCCATTATTGAGTTTAATGTTAATATTTCAATTTAAGTAGGTTCAGGAATGTGTGTGTGTGTGTGTGCATTTTGTAAAAGAAAATATTCTTAATGTGCGTGTGGAGGAAGGGGTTTCAGAAGAAAAAGTTTTACTCAACATTTACCATTAAATATTAAGTGTTTGATGTTTACTTTTTACAGTATGTATGATACAGTCGTTTATAAAAATATGAGTGATATATAGCCTGTACAAAAGAATGAGATAAAAAGAAGCAGGTTGAAACATACTGAAAATGATTATTTTTACAAAAAGTTCAATTGATCGGCGAAACTCAAAAATTCCCCAAAAATCCTTCTGAAACTAATTCATTTAGTTTAATTGGCCATTATTCACCGTGGGTAACTGCGTTCCTGAGCAAGTTAATTCTAGCAGACTCCAGTGTTGGGCAGTGTAATATGCTGTATTCTACAGTTTGCCTGACGGGTGGGTATTTACGATAGTCTTGGGAGGAGGAGGACATTGGACATTTTCTTAGTTGGGAAAGGTGGCCACTGAGAAAAGCTCTATAATCCCAGGTACGGTAGCCTTTAGACGTTCATTAGACTTCTGATAGCTAATAAAAGAAGAACGTTTCAACGACGCAGCTTCAGGTATAATTTTAAACCCCACAAAGCATTGTTATAATAGCAATGTTAAAATAGCTAATAATAAGATGTCAGCTGAGACTTTTACATATTAATATCAAAGTTCAAGGGTAACGAAAAACGAGAAGAATCGGCTTTAAGCTCACCACGTTTGCCGGACGTGTAGGAGGACCTACAGTTTGACTTCGGTCACCACAGCCGTTGTGTCACCCTCCTACGGAGTGACTGTTACCGAAGTTGCTTCAAAGCGACGCTCTGTCGAGAGCCGGTCTTCTTGGCTGTGGAGGGCTGTAGGACAACTCCATATATTCATATGTATATACACAAAATTGCATCGCAATGGCGATTACAACCCCCATTAACCCCCTCGCATACGCCAGTCGTTATGGTTCAAAGGCCTCGTTAAATCATCGCTCCCGTCCCAAACAATCCCATGAGATGTTATGAAATGTAAGACTTAGAATTAACTATCAAAATAGAGGGGAAATGGGAATATAAAACATACGCCGGTATCCCTTATTTATAACTTTACTGACTATATAATTTTACATATCTACATCTAAATTCCTAATTTCCCGCAATCACTAAGGATTGCTTATGACGACTGGTACGATGGCACGGAATTTGTTTCTGAAAACCACTGCGTAAGTACAAAAATATGAAGAGAATTTTTATGAAACCTATTTTTTAGTTTGCGGTGTTAATTATTTCCATTTTTTATTACTTTTTCTTGCAGCGTCCAGCTGTGGGTGGCAATCTTTGCGAGTCTGAACGCGACTGCCGTTTGTGCCGCCATTTACGAGTGGCTTAGCCCATTTGGTCTAAATCCATGGGGAAGAATGCGTAGCAAAAACTTCTCGCTGGCTTCAGCACTCTGGGTGATGTGGTCGCTCCTGTTTTCGCATCTAGTAGCCTTCAAAGCACCCAAATCCTGGCCCAACAAGGTGCTCATCAACTTGTGGGGATGTTTCAGCGTCATTTTTGTGTCAAGCTACACTGCCAATATTGCCGCTCACTTTGCCGGCCTTTTCTTCCATTTAAGAGTGGACGACTTCCATGACGCAAGCGTAAGGCTCTTTTTATTTATTGATTTTAAGCAAGTGTGTAGCTCTCTTTAGCACCAACTCCCGTGTTAATAGGGCTATGCTTTACCAAAATAGCTGTTCGCCAGAAAATTTGGCGATGGGAAACGTGAAATGTATTTTTTTATTTGATCTTCATATTCATATGGGATGCTCCGTCAAAAATACTGGATATTTGTGATAACCTTTTATTGTGTTGGTTAGGCTATTAGTTGCAAGTGTACGTGCAGACCTGCTTGTGCCGATCTAACTCGAGTTTCACCTTGTAAGATCAATTGTGGATTAATGATACCATTGTAAACCTACTACAAATATTTTCTATTACATTCATCAAAAACTACTGTACCGTGCTGTGCTACACTACTATGCTAAGTACTCTACTCTGATCTAAATTTGTATTCTTTGTATCAGAAGCAATCGTCAATTGTCGGTAAGGTACGAAACAATAGTTTACCTCGATCTAGAAACAATGATAGATCGAGCAATTCAAATCTCTCGACAAAATGGCACCACACATCGCTGTCTGAAACATCCGTAGAGGAATATTTTTGCTATCGAGACGAGATGCAGCATTCCAACTCATATCCTAGAGATGCTTTATTATTAATCTGCTTATTCTATTCAATATAATATTATCTGTGAAACACTATGTTGAAGAACCCCAATAGTTTGGACTCCTAACTTCAGGTTAACTGGGCTGCATTCAACTTCGAATAAGCGTGATTGTAGGTGAATCATTCGAGAGCCCATTAAGCCGTCGATCCTGTCCCATGGGACTCAAACTCAATCTTGAGACGTAAAGATATACAAGTAAAAAAGTTAGAATGCAAACCAAAGGTGATCCTACAATATTCTGATTTCACTTAAATCATATCAGGATACACTTTGTCGGGATGCTTTTTCTACATAATGTTATGCATATAGACTGTGTGTCCGTAAAGTCATGGTGCACTTTTGACCGGTCACAGGAAATCAACGAAACAAGATAGATACGTGAACTCTTCACCAAATAAAAGACAAACTCTCCAAGTTTCTGTACTCTGATGTGCAAGCGTGTGCGCACACAGGTGATGACGCAACACCACGAACTGCGCGGCAGTGGATCAGCCCACGCCCACGCCAGTCGAGATGTGGACGTTACAGAGGAAAATTCAGTGTGTTCTGTGGCTTGTTAATTCGAATCCGTGACCAAAGTGCAACGTGAATATCGTCGCGTGTACAACGAAGATTGTGTTTAGCGATGAGGCGACATTCCATGTCTGTGGACAACATGTGTGTAGGGCAACTGTACTGAATAGGTATGAAACTTGGATAGTTTTCCTTTTATTTGGTGAAGATTTCACATTTCTATCTTGTTTCGTTGATTTCCTGTGACCGGTCAAAAGTGCACCATGACTTCACGGACACACTGTATAGTAAGCGTATGGGCTCCAATGATGTCAACCGCCGGCTTTAAAGTCCACTTGACTGGGTTGATTTCCAGTAAGCTTGTTTGTGATGCAAAAGTATTAAAAATTCAGAAGTCCGTTAAGTAACTGGCTCCACACACCTCGTTGCGAGGCAAAAAAATGCAAAATAAAGACAGTGGAGGCCTTTAAAACAATGATATATTTCTTCAATAAAGGGTAATAAATGTGTTCTAATATTTCCTTATTCTGTGTTTCCCTCCATCGAGCAATTTGCGGCAAAATATCACTAAATTATTTTATGCTTCACCAAGAAACGAAGGTGAAATGTCCTTTGTGTTTGATATAATTTTGCATATCATAAAATAAGCTAACAGTCCCACCGCACATGCATGAGGGGCCCTTTTCTAAGAGAAGCGCTACTCATACACACATAATATGTTGCTTTATTGTCAAAACTAAGTACAACTAAGTAACATATAGCCCTAGAAATACTATACATTTAAAATTTCTGCATTGGAATTAAAGCTGCATGAAGGAAAAATTAACCCGAATGCGACTATTTATAACTTATTTGAAAAAAACTAGTGGAAAATTTCTGCATAATAATTGATCAACAATCAATGAAGTAGTGCTCCACTGGTTATCTATTAACCAACAATTAATTATTTTTTTACGATGATACAGCAGCATTTTTCTACCGTACAAATATCCTTTGTTTGATAGACCATAGTGCCGCAGAATGCTTGCCGTTATAACTACTGCCCGAGGAACCGGAGTTTAATCCCTTAGATGACGGAGATCCGGATCTCTCCGAAAACTCTAGATCTTAACACGACGTACCCTTAGCTGTCCTTGCGCCATAAAACGTGATCAATTTTTTTTTTCATTTTGCACACGAGAAATGCTTCATGAGTCCTATGAAATACATCCGTAATATTATTGTCAAGAACTGCATATTATGTATATTTACAAATGGACAAGCTTCTCTGTGTTTGGACCTGGTTTCAGTAAATTCAAGATCATGAGTTTAGACACTGAGAATCCGCAGGTGCACAAATTACAACTTTAGCCAAAATGAGGTAAGCTTTTAAATGATGTAATGATTCAACACCTTTGCTGTGACTCACTTTCTGCACAAATGTCCTATATTTTAGCCATTTTGTCTTTTGTTATTCAAACCTTATTCAAACCTTGTCAGTAAACCTTATTCAATCGGAATTAAAAAACGCATCACTCACTATTCAAAAGAAATACCTCATAAGATGTATAAATTTAGCATACATATTATCTTAACCCATGTTTTTCGCCATTCCTGAATATTTTTAAAAGTAGCATGCATCGATAACTTTACCGAATTTGTTCACCTCAAATAAAGAAAAATGCAAATTCCGCAGTTATTGTTAAGGACGGTTTTATTAAAAATAAAAAAATTTCGTAAATATTAATCCGGATGATTTATTAGAAGTGCAGTTAAGTAACTTATTTCGGTTTACGTTCTCCAGAACATATTGCCCTCCATTCACAACTTCGAGAAAAATCCCATTTACTTTCCCCCGTTTCAAAGGAACAGAGGGTTATGTCAGCCTGACGCAGCAATTTATGCACGATTATTTCAAAATTAATGAATGAATCGCTAGATTTATGAAACTGGGAACTACTCGTTTCACAAAAGGAACACAAGTGCCTCAGAAAATGCAAGCTTTGCATGTGGGTGCTTCAATTCACCAGAAAATCTTGCACTCTCTTGTAACTAACTTCACAGTAAACACTAGTACGAGAGAATTTTGCACATTCACACGAAATAATAGTCCTTGTCAGGTCCGTACCAACAAGTATATTACAGATTACTTAAGTCAACGAAACTTTTCAGTTAATGATAATAGAACATTCGTTGCGAATATGTGTTGCTTCCAATAACTTTAAAAAATGAAAGTGTTAAGCTTGAAATTAGCTGGACTGCCTATGATTTTGATGATCCGATAATGTCGGGACATATTCTAAATTAAACCTGTAAGCTCAGCAACTTGTATTTTGTTTTGTGTTCTGAATCCCTCCATCAATCGCTTAACTTAACCTTGAAACCACTGTATTGACAAATACCCACGCTTTGCTATTAATGCGCGCAAAGTAATGGATTTAACCGTTAAGCCCCTGGGCGCCGTATTAATCCAAAATGGCCGAAAATAATCTCAAGATCCGTATTATCTTAAGAATCTTATTATATGTTATCGAAAAATTGCACTGGGTTTGACGTAAAGTCACCATATCTCTTAGCAACAGGAAACACCAACTGAAGAGTCACCTTTTTTCCAAAATGCAAAACAAAAAATTCAAAGATTGCTTTCAAAAATTGCTTTCAAAAAATTGCTTTTTTTTTTTTTCCAACATGTTTTCAAAAATTCAAAAAAATTTTTAATTTTTTTTTAATTTTTTTCAAAATTGCACTGGGTTTGACGTAAAGTCACTCATATCTCTTTGACAACAGGAAACACCAACTGAAGAGAGTCGCCTTTTTTAGAGTGATTTGAAAAAAAAAAAAAAGAATCACATTTATATATTATTACATTATTGCCCAAAATATTCATTCTTATTGGCCTTTTAGGGTAAGCTGTATTCTATGATACTGTAAGAGTGTGGACGAATTTTAAATCCTTTCATCATAAAATTCCTTTTATTCGATTGTTGCTATTCCTTTTAGCTGTTGAATCAACGAACTGGAGCTGCGAAGTCGAGTGCGGCTGAAGGATACGTATTTGCCGAAAATAAGGAACTTTGGCAACATATTCAAGACTACGGCGTTAATAGCATGGAAGAAGGTCTCGAAGAACTCAGGTACGCTCTTAACTCATTAG
Organism: Dysdera silvatica; assembly: GCA_006491805.2. Lineage (NCBI taxonomy): Eukaryota > Metazoa > Arthropoda > Arachnida > Araneae > Dysderidae > Dysdera > Dysdera silvatica. Next base: position 198,864,269 of record QLNU02015360.1, read on the forward strand.
GAGTGAATATTTAAAGCAACTGTTTAACACAATTTTAAAAACGCAACTTAGAAGCAGTTCCGTTATATAGTCTGCACGTTCAATTATATATTGAACCTAAAGTAATAAATGTTAGCTGAATTCAGGTAGTGCTGATCAACCGGTTTTTGACATTTCCAAATCTAGCTCTGGCACGATAATTTTTATAAAATTCTAAACTTTACTTTCTATTTTAAAAATTAGATGGCGTTACTAGTCAAATTCTTACTATATCTGTTGTAGAAAGACGGCATTTAAAGAGGGAATTGTGGGTAATTCGTGTGTCACCGTTTACATATGTTTTTTGGCTTACATTTGCTTTTTTTTATTTTTACAGCATTTTTTTACAACTTTATTTGCTATATCGTCTGATGAGAGTGGGAATTCAAATGAGACTGTACATGATGTAATAAACAATGTATTTTTTGTTCTTACAGATCAGAATAAGATAAAAAACTATTTTTGCAAAACATGAAGCCAATATTAAGGGACAAATATATATTTTTAATTTTTACAACTCATTAAATGTAACAATTAAATCAATTTTAATCACGTATTTCACATCAAGCTATATAACAAATTATAATATATATTATTTTTAAAATACAGACAATTTTTGGACGGAATTTAAAAATAAGGAGTTATAAAACAGATTAAATATAATCCACTTTTATACTACACGCATACACACACACACACACACACACATCTATATATATATCATCATCATCATATTCAACCATTATCTATCCACTGCTCTCCATATGCTTTCCACACAAGTCAAAAACAAGACCTGCAAAAGGGTTGCTGGTATCTAACTGGAAGGAGACCCACACGCTGAACGTATGTGACGATGTGTGGAACCGGCCAGGCCAGTAACCTAGTGTCCTACCCCGCCTTCAAGTGGTGCAGGCTGAGCTTTCTATTTATGTGGCAAATTAATATTTGCTACACGGATAGAAAGGCGGAAGGGGAGGGCTAATTCACCAACCCGTCTAGCCAGCGTGGTGAAATGATAAATAGCATTATCCCACTATGTACTTATATATATATATTAACTTTGTTACTTTGTTATAGAAACTTACATTTACGCTTAAAACGCTCTTCAAATTGATGTTGCCATGTATCCACTGGAGTACGCAGGGGGGGTTGATGAGGGTTATAACCCCCATTGCTATGAAATGTCGTATATATTTATTTATTTATTTATTTATTTATTTATTTATTTATTTATTTATTTATTTATATGAATATATGGAGTTGTGGCTCTATGACCCCCTCTCCCCACCATTGTAAGCCTGTAGTCCCCCTATGAACTTTCTTCGTAAGCCTATGCATGTATCACCTATTTGATTAAGGGAATATTTAATTATGTACTATTATAGTTATATGTTTTTATAGCTTGTAATTGGATCTAAACTAAACTTGTCTTCTTTAAGCACAACAAAATATAACAGCTTTCTTTACTTTATTCTAAAGTGTAACAGTTTACTAACATTATGTTACGTGATATTACGAGTTCGTTTACGGAGCCTGGACGTGAATACACCGTGGGCGGTCTCAACGCAATCCCTTAATTTAGTATTTATTACTTGGTCATAAAAATTGCACGTTCCTCGTTGATCAGGATATCGGTACTCACTCAGTAGCACAGTTACCTATCTCTCACGATTCCGATGAAAAACGTGACTTCTTAATAAGACTCCGGAATATGGCGCGCCCTCTATATTTTAGCTTGTGGAGATTCACCTTGTTTACGTCAACGTGGAAAGAGCTCATAAAATCACTGTAAATAAAACGAAAGAATAGCCAATCATTTGTAACTCAACTTAGTAACATTGAATGCTATAACTCCTTAACAACAGACAAAGCAATAACCTGCTAATAATTAATCCACTCTTCGGAAAATCCTCTTATTAGTTAAAATGTTGATAAATTGGCCGAAGTCCAAGAACATCCAGCATACGTCTAGTAAATTTCCCCCGAGTTAATTTCCAGTCCCACAAAATACGTTAGTTTTCGATCAAATTCACCGGGGAATTAATGTTCTTTTAACGTTCAAGTAGTAAGCGATGATGAAACTTAACAAATTCTTCAAGTTGTCCATAATCATATGACGCCTATTAAATTGCATCACAAAATCCTACGTTTCTAATATGTTCTACATCTTCTTTATAACGGTATTTATAATGATTATTTTAAATAGAGTCATTACCACCAAGGTCAAAGCGTAACGCAACGTTCAATTTATAGGCATATAAGGAAAAATATCTCTTCTTAGTTTTATTTCTTTGACATGAACGTATATCCAAAGGGGTTCTCTGATTCTCTCGTGATTCGTGGAACAAGAAACAATTTGGCACAATTGCGTTGGTTATCTGACTTCGATGCACCGAATTAAATGTATAAAAACCTGTACATCTCATCGACTATTTTAGCGTTTCAAAACAATCCCATATTCAACTAAACGGGCCCCAAGGTCCTAATGATTCAACTGATGATTTTTCCTGACGATTCAACTTTCAGCGAGAGTTACGATTAAATTCTTAAATATAAATTCTTAATTATTACTTCTTAATTCTTACTTATTCTTAAATAAATTTAGAGAATAACACCGGTAGAAGAAGTAAAAAACGCGTGTTGGCTTCCAGAGTTAAATTACCGAATAAACTGCCTAGATTTTTATAGCAGGCTTGCAGAAACAAGTTTCCTGTAATTCGTTTTAAATTGAACATAAAAAGCCTTAAAAAATGCACGCTGTATGGTAATTGGTTAGACTTTAATTGCAATTAGCCACAAAAAGTTTTGATTTCTCGCAATTTGCAATGGAACTTCGTTGTATTTAAATTTTTCAAGAAATACCGCTATGTCGTTTTATTTCGAGGGTTAGCGTATAACCCGTATATACCAAATATTTTCGAAATTCTGACTAATTCTTGTTTTAACTATATCAGGTAGATTCATAAATCATTATTAAACCATATAAGTGGAAATAAATAAAATTGTAGAATGCAAGTCGTTTTATAATTCTATTAGTTCCATTTTCAGGATAGATCATTCTGTAGTCTGAGGTTTTCCAGAATTGGCCAACTATCACTGATTACACCAAATATAAATAGATTTACAAGAAAGACGAAGCGTGGCTTCAGCTTTCGTAAGTCCCCAAACGTATCCAAGAGATTAGTAAACATTGCTTGTAATTTATCTTCACAGGCTTCCATTTTTTAGTCTTTTATTTCAATATTAGGAACGTATTTTCTCTCTTTTAAGATTGGGAAAGTGATATGAGATTCTTCACGATATGTTCCTTTGAAAAACTCTTCTTTTACTTCGAAAACTAAAAATTGTGCGAATAAGATCAGAAATGATCATATCCTTCTCTTAGAATGCCAAGTTGAAAGTTTCTTCGACGATTAATTATATCAGAAAGGAACGTTAGATCTTGTATCTATTCATCACTTTCCAGTTGGGAATAGAATTTCGCCTTTTCTTTAAGGAAAGTAATAATGGGCCCCAACAGATCTATAAACCTACTTAGGATATTACTGGTTGACAGCAGCCACATGATGCAGTAGAAAGAGAAATCACTTGGTTTATCTTCAAGCTTCAGTTTTTTAATAATGTTTTTTAAACTGTCAGTGGATCTTTCCATATAAACACATAAAATTTACTATTTCAAAAACAAATTTTATAATGTTTTCATATTTGAAATATCTGGCTGCCATATATTCGCGATGAATAATTCGACGAACATAGATAAACTCTAAAACGCTGGGGTTATTTTTCGTAAGTACAATCTATCTAGCATTTTTCCCCATCGTTTCAGGTACTCTATTTATTGCAACGCCGACTAGTCTACTCGGTGCATTTGTTAAGACTCTGTGATGCACATTTTTTTAATGTCAAAACCACGAGTTTTTTATTGACACTAAAACGTCCAATATCTCTTCTCTCACAATGACATCAGAGAAACCATAACGAAATAATGCTGCCGGTTTTGGATTTTCTGCCAAGAGATGAACCGAATTCGGAGAATTTCTTTAAATCCTTTTGCATTGTGCCTGAAACATCAGCACTAATTTGATAGCTACGCATCTACCGAGTGTAGCTTAAAGCCTATGTAAATTCTATAAATAGTTAAAGTTCTGTGCTATTTAGATCTAGCACTGCAGCAATTTCAACCATATTCTTCTTAAAAAAATTTCGTCATCAGAAATGAGCGATATCCCATGATTCACTGGAACTAAATTCAGTCGGTCTATCGACTTCCTTCCTGAACGTTGCAAATAATGTCTGCTAGCTACTAAACTTTACCACAATCAACTTGTTTTTCATAATCCTAATTTTAGTGGAGAACCAAACGAAAATTTCTTGAGATTTATTTCCTAACGTCGTTTCAAAATACTGGCTTCGTAATGACTGAGGAGCACAATAAAGCTGCTACACACTAGGTTACCTCCTTAAATAATAAAATCTTCCTTCCATTCTGGCTTAAAATTTTGATTTAGATGGTCATACTCTCGCTTCTTATAATTTAGTGACGCTACCTTCCTTCACAACATTTTCACACGCGCGTTTAAAAATATTAAAGTAGAAAGAAACAACAATATCACCAAAACGTGCAACCAAGCTACAGTGCCCGTATCACACTAGCTTTCGCAAATTTCACTGCTCGCAAGATAAGCACGCGATCGCAAGCCATTCTCGCTGAAACTAATATTGCCAACACTGGTTTTTACGAGTACTAATTCTCCAACACAAATGCTCCACAATTCTTGCTGATCAGGCTTTTTTTACCCCTGACAAATCCAGCATTAAAGTGCTATTTCTACCCATAGGAACCCCGCGCGCCCCCCCATCCGCGAATTAGCAAAAATCATCAGCGCTATTTAAAAGTATTTTTGACTATGATTGGGAATATGTTAAGATTTAAGAGGTGTGACTGCCGGAAGTAACTTTTTTCGGGACTTCACGTTGCAACGGAAATTTGTGAAAAGAATTTTTTTTTTACGATTTTTGAAAAGGTAGCAGAGGTCACCTCGATTTTATTTTTAAACAAAAAATACAGTAGTCATGGTGCATCTAACGAACCTAGAATAATACTCGGGAAATGCAGTGAACATATTCAAATACAATTTTAAAAAATTCAGGAGATTTTAGCAGAATTAGGTTTTATAGGGTTTATGCAAAAAAACTATAGGTGACCTCAATTCTAATTTAACACAAGAAACTAGAAGCGTTGATACAGCTTACGTAGATGAAATGATACTCGGAAAATATCGGGAACATATTCAAATTGGATTTCGAAAAACTCAGGAGAAACATATTCTATACCATTTCTGTAAAAGAGACCACGTATGACCTCAATTTTACTTTTGGAAAAAAACTGGAACTTTTACTACATCTAACACGCATAGAATAATACTCAGTAAGTATCGAGAACATATTCAAATTCAATTTTAAAGAATTATGAGACTATGGGAGAAATAGATTTTATACGATTTCTTACATAGAAATCAAAGGTGACCTCAATTCTAATTTGAGAAAAGAAACTAAAAGCTATGCTGCATCTTACTTAGATAGAATGATACTCGGGAAATATCGAAAACATATTCAAATTCGATTTCGAAAAACTCTGGAAATAATAGGAGAACCATCTTTCTACGATTTCTATAAAGAAGACCACTAGTGACCTCCATTATGTTTTAAGACGAGAAACTATAAGGTATGTTGCATCTAACGCACATAGAATAATAATCGGAAAGCATTGGGAATATATCCAAATTTAATTAGTAAAAAGTCAGAAGACTATAGGATAAATATGTTTTATACGATTTCTTCCAAAGCAACCATAGGTGGCCTCAATTCTAATTCGACACAAGAAACTAAAAGCTATTCTGCATCTAATCCATATAAAATGACGCTTGGGAGTTACTTTATGATTCTCAGGACGCCCAGATACCTTATGTCCCACAAACATGGGCGGATTTACCATTTTGCCGCCCCTAGGCTACTTTTTGCCGTCCCTTCATACTCGCCCTTCCCATATCAATTAAGCACAAAAAATTATTGCATTCGGCGCCAAAGGCTTTTGTATTGGAAGGGGTTTCAGATGGCGGAGGCTATCACTACGTTCAGGGCCGGTCAGCAATTTTTGCCGCCCTAGGTAGAACGATAAAATGCCGCCCCTACCAAATAAATATTTACTGTCATTTTAGAAAATATACAGGAAAAAAAGTCTGTAATTTAATATAGCCTCTCAAATTTTGCCGCCCTAGTCTATAGCCTAATATAGCCTATTGGGGAAATACGACACTGCACACAAAGCCATACTAAAAATAATTGTGGTCCCTCTTCCTCCCCAATCTCAAAATGAGGCCCTATTACTTGATCGCGACTAACAAGGGAACTACTCCAGGTGTCTCTTCGAACCGGTTTGATATTTGGTCAGTAGCTAGGTAGTACCCATTGGCAGGAGGGGGTGTTGATGGGGCTGTAAACCCCCACTGCAACGAAATTTGTATATTTAACACAGGGAATGTGAGTTGTAGCTCATAACCTCCATTGGAGCCCTTATAACCTTTACGAACTTTCTGCGTACACCTATGGCTAGTACGATGGTAAAACATATAAAAAAATAAAATCTGCCTCAATCGACCCCTAAGCAGAGGTAAAAAATATTGAAATTTGGCGAAATATTGGATTTTTTGCCACATTTGGCGATCTTCCATGAAATTTGATAAAAGCTATTCATATAGAAGAAGTATCGCCCCTACGTGCTATGCTTCTCCTGCGTATAAAGATATATACAGCACAAATAGCTCGTAGGGGCAAATTTATTCCCTCAGAAAAAAGTGGCAACCCCCACAAATTTTCAATTATCAATATCTCAGCAAATTTTTCATTAAAAGCTATGTGGTAAAATTCTTTCACCGTAATTCAATGAGGCTCAAATTTTACTAATTGGCATTTTTTGAATTGGGGAGAATATAAAATGTTAGTATTATTATTTTTATGAAATTATTATTTCCTGGGATGAAACTATTATAGCTAAATTCTCCTCTATTTGCTGATTATTTCTCATATTTCATTTTATTTTTACAAATAACCGTTGATTTTATATTCCTTTTGGACACTCTTCGTGAAACGGAGGGTATAAGTAAGTAATGAAATCTGACTAAAATCAGAGTTTAAAATATTTTGTTGATCCACAAATCTTAAATAAAGATAGATTTCATAGCGAATCGCCATCACTTATTCGATTTGAAATGCGAAAATCGTTGATCGTTTTATAATGGTTATTGATGATCATTACTCTGGCCTACAAATCCAAATGTCAGTTGGAAATATTTTCGGATGTTTATAAAAACTAAAATAAAGTAGAAGAAAAACCAGCTTGATAGGCAATAACTATTTTATTGATATAATATAAACCTATACATACCTTATATATATTTCCAAAGAATAGTTTCGCAAATTTTCAAAGACGTGCAACAGTATCAGTATTATACCTCTAATCAAATAGATTGTAGAGATGTATGAGTTTATAAGTCCATAGCAAGATAGTAATTATTTAAATAATTTATAACACACACACATACAAATAAATTTTCAGAAGCATAGAAATACTTTTAAGTTCAGTATTTCTGATTCATAATCTTGCAGATAACTCCATCTATATTTCTCTCCCTTTTATCTCATGGTATTATTATTATTAAAATAAGATACAAAGTACCAGGGAAGAAATTTACATACAAAAGTTAAACCCTTGTAAAATAGCAAACGAAAAAGATCACCCAAGCTTTTGAACGCACCAGCAGCAATCCTTCAGTAGGAGTAACGACAATGTTATGTTTCTGCTTCTTTTTATACTTGAAACGTCCTTGCAAAAAAATGGATACTAAATCTTTCAAATAAAAATATTACTCCATTAAAGCGATTAGTACTATTTTCTAAATTTCTCACCTGCTCCACTTAAAATTCCTACACCACAGATTCTCGCTTCCATAGAAAATGCTCTACAAAATAATCACACTGACGAACGTGTTGCAGCTGATATCCGCTGCAGAGTGGCAGGACTCCTTCGGCGTCCAAAACTTCCTGAGGACAACCTAACGCCTATGCAAAGGGTTGCCCTCCGGGAGCTACGGAACGACAAGGACCTTGTCATACTGCCAGCTGATAAAGGCCGTACTACAGTCGTCTTAAATCGTCCAGACTACTTAAATAAAATTACTACACTCTTATCTGATACAAATACATACACCCGCATCACAAAAGACCCTACACAAACAATTCAATCCAAAATGAACTCTCTCCTTCTAAAACTCTATAAATCTAAAAAACTTACATTTAATCTCTACGACTCTTTAAAATGCACTTCCGGCCGCTTACCATCCTTCTACGGATTACCTAAAATTCATAAACAAAATATTCCTCTCAGACCAATAGTTAGTTTCTGCAGCTCTCCTACATATAACCTATCACAACACCTCTCACGTCTACTCTCTCCTATAATCGATAGTAACGACTACACTGTTTCTACTAGCCAATCCTTATGCACCTCTTTAAATAACCCA
>QLNU02015360.1:198877352-198889647 GCA_006491805.2 Dysdera silvatica
CTATTTGATTGCAAATAATTTAAAATCGCCAACTTTTGATCAATATTTAAGTAGATATGTTGATTTCTTTTCATCTGCCATGTTCACAATGAATATAAACTAAAAAGTGCAGAAGAAGAAAGGAAAAAACTTGCAAACAGACTAGGAATTTTGTAAACCAATAAAATACGAGACGCGTAATTCATTGCGTCAGTTACGAATACAAAATTTGAAAGTGATTCCAAACACAGGCATATTATGTACGTCGGTATGTGCGATTTATTGTGCATTGAACTTGTTTAATATAATACATAAACATCTCTTTACAGATTGTGTGCATTGTATGTCTCCTGTGATAAATAAAATCCATTTATTTATTTATTTATTTATTATTATTAGAAAGCGGGGGAACCGTAAACAAAGCCATAAATAAGCTGGTACGTGACACTTCGACAAGGGTTGACAGCTACTCCCGATGGGGAAAGCCAAAACTTAAAAATATGGTTACCAATTACACATTTTCTGCGGATGAAAACTTTTTCATAAAGTTTTTTTTCATGTATCCGGTTTAAATTCTACAATAAAATATTCGTTTAGCTTCAAAATACTTGCATATATGCGATTTTTGCATGTATAAAATCGCAATTAAGCTGGTTTAGATAACATTAAAAAGATAAGAGAAAATTTGAGGCTCGATATTTTTTGCATATATGCGGTTTCGACTATATTTCAAAATTTTTGCATTTACAGTTTACAAAAAAACGGGACGGGTGTTTTTTGCCATCTTTACCTTATGATTTATCAATCTTGGTACAATTCATTCCTTCTCCTTCCTCGTGTAATTTATCCACTAATCTATTGATTTTTGGTTTTCATTTTTTTCTGCAATAAAAGATTTTACTCTTTCAGAAAGCTAAAGAAGAAGCCCGAAGAAGAAAAAGTAAATCGCAATTTTTTGAAATGATTCAAGAAATTCGGAAAGTGTAAGTTTAAATATTAGAGAATACATTCTAAAACAAGTCTTTATTATCATGAAATCTAACGTCTAGATTAGAATTTTATGTAAAGAAATACCTTTTAAAAATACAGAACTTAAAGAGAAATATATTGAAAATGAAACACGAATATATTTATTAGACCATAAATCGAGTATCATACTACAAATAGGAAGATAAGAAAACACAATGTAAATACTTAAATACAAAGTTACACACAATCTAACGATGAATAAAATCCCTATCCATCAATGGCTTATTAAAAGTATACTATTAACATTTCCTTTACAATAGTATGTTTTCGAAAAAGTAATGGTGTATTTCTCCCCCAAATCCCATATATTTTACGTCCTTGTGCTTAGTACTCAAAACCAGTCCCACAGGTAATAAGCTATAGCTTACACATAAATCTACTTGTGGCAAAGTAGGTATGTATTACACTAAAAATCAACTAACACTATAACTGCACTTTAAATCAAATTGTACGTTAGAAGGCACTACCTGTAGTTTTATCCAGACTACACTACGCCTTGCTTAACTATCCAAGTATATTAAGAACAGTTATTTCGACACTGGCGTAAGGTTTAAAAACACGACGTTTCGGGAGCCAACTGCTCCCTTTGTCAAGTGAAGGCAGAATCTGGTGAAACTTTGTATTATTTTGTTAAGAATATTCAGCATTGTATTTTGTTTTTTCATGGTCATTCGTTTTTTTCTCAAAGCACAAAAAACCTCAGTTTCTTTCTCTCAAGTTTTATGTATTGCACACGAATGTGATCACACAGAAAGTATATTTTCGCTTCGTAATCCCTTTTCTAAGTGTGCATTCAACAATATACAAACTATGTGTCTTTATATGTGAACTTTATCGCTGGATGTGTTTTGTTATATAATGATAAAGAGGATGCTTCTGTTATGGTTATATATTGATCTCATTGTTTCTCGTGGGGAGGAATTTTCAGTTGAATTTGAAAATGCACTGAAAAATATAAAGATTAAAACAATTTATGTTATAGGAGATGCTAATATTGATTTAATTGATGATTTAAATGTCATAGATTCATAATTAAATATTTTAGCTCGGTATGGTTTTTCTGCATATATGGATAAACCTACAAGATGTATTGGTAACAGTAACGCATTTATTGATCATATTTTTGTTAGAAGTGATAATATATACTTATATAGATATGCATTAAGTATTTTGGTTCAGACCACTCTCATTAATACTAAATGTTGGAAAAAGTACGTAGACACAGGTATTTTAGGGTCAGCAAGTAAGGAAGAAATAAAAATAAAATTTGATTTTGTATGATTTGAATCCTTTTTGAGAGAAAACACTGAGCAGGTTGCTTATACGGAACATTTAAACGTAAATGGAAATTATAGATTTTTTTTATAGACATTATATCAGGATATAAACAACTGTGCACAAGAAAATATCAGAGTAATAGAATGTAAATATAAATTGACTTAAAACTCGACAAGTCAACGATACTTACATCGAGAGTTGAAACACGGAGACAAAAAAAAAATCATAGACAAGGTAAAATACAAAAGATGAAAACATCAATAAATGCGACAGTAGAACCACTATATCACTAAGAAAAATTTGAAAAAGACAATTAAAAAGGAAAGCATTTTACAAATCCGAAGAGAACACAAGCACTCAAAGCTTCACAGAATGTTCGAAAAGTCCCCTGGGACACAACGATCTCGGGCAATGGGTTCCAAACTCGTTTAGTTCTATGAGTGTAAAAATAAAATCTATAGTTTTGATGAGTTGTTTGAAGGAGGACTTCCTATGGGTGACCTCTAGTCGCAGATTGTCCAATGAGACGGAACATAGATTGAGCTGTGTCAGTGTAAACTAGATTATGAATTATCTGGTAAAAGGGTTTTATATCAGCAACAAGACGACGCCATTTCATGCAACGAAGTCCCTCCTAAGCTCAAACGTTCGTTGTAAGGAAGAGTTCGTAAGGCCGGAAGTCTCTTAGTGAAGCAACAATAGTGACTCGAGGAGGCAAATATCCCGAGTCTTATTAGGGCTCCATACTGGGGACGCATACTCCAATATAGGAGTAACAAAAGTGTTAAAGGCCAACAATAAATATATTTGATCATCTTTAGCAAAGCCCTTCATAAGGAGAAAGCAACGCTGATTAGCCTTTGATACAACTCTTTAGCAGTGTGCAGAAAAGTCCAAATTGTCGGTGATCAAAACACCAAGGTCATCAAGACCCGTAGACGTTAGAAGAGGAGTATCACCAATAGAGTAGGAACAATGTGTGTTGGAATAACCAATATGTAGTGCGCCTGATTTAGAGGTGGATATTAGAAGGCGGTTTGTTTGACACCATAAATTCGGACGGTCGCATTCCATTTGGAGGCTATAAGAAGAGTCCGATGACGCAGCTGTCGAGAAGAAGCGAAAGTCATCAAAATACATTCTGACGCTAATAGATCTAAGGATATCCGGGATGTCACGAACAAAGATCAGAAACAACACAGCAATAAGTATGGTGCCCTGAACAACCCCTCTAGTTGCTATAAATGGGGGACTGCAGGGGCGGACTGGGTCCTCTCAAAGGGCGCATACATTAGATTTTCAGAGGGCGCGAGTCCATTGGTCCACAGACTATTAAAACAATTCTCGACTATCGCCCATGAGGTCGGCGGCCCAGTCCGCCCCTGGAGATAGGGATTCATTTACCATCCAAATAGGGATTCATTAACTCGCTGTATGCGGTTGCAGAGAAGGGCAGAGATAATATGAATTAGGCGGCAAGGAAGGCCAATAACAACCAACTTTATTTTATATAAAAATTCTACAAAGGACGGCGTTTCGAACTTGTTTTACTTACGTTTACACAAAGTTTTTCTGCATATATATATAATGTTTTATTCTTATTTTTCTATGGTTGTTTTAAAACTATGAGAGGCTCAGTAAACTAGAAACGTTTACTTGTTTCTTACATCATGTTTGGTCAGCATCAGGTATGGCAACCGAATAGGTATAAAAATAGCATTGACTCCATGAGCTTGAAATTCGATTTTAACAATTTTCGTAAAGACTGTTATTTGGAGACTTATGCAAGTATTGTAAAAGCATTCTATTTTAAGAAATTTGAAAAAGCATCGGTGGTGTGGGTGTGACCAGAATAAAAAATGTTGCAAGTAATATTTTTAAATGTCTTCATTAACACACCTTTATCAAATTTAGAAAAAGAATTTGTTATAAGAATTCTCCAATGTTGTGTATTCTCTTTTCTGGCCCACATCAAACACTGTGATGTTAAAGGCATCAAAGTTTCACTTAGGAATTATTTTAAAGTCGTGCATGTATACAAATGTAACCTATACACCAAAAATGGTGAACTAATAATCCTTTCTGTTTTTTAGAGTTCGAACTCAACAGCAACAACGGCGCCTTCCTGAAAACTTTCTGGATCCCAACCAACGACGAAATGAATCTCAACCAACTCACCAATCATTGCTCTCGCCTGAATCACCTTTAGAAGGAGATGAGCACCGACTCCTCCTGCATACACCAGCCTCTTCGTCGTCTCCAATGCCCCGTCACCAAAGACAAGAACCAAGGACTCACCGTAAACCTCTTTTAGGGTTCGGCTCACAGTTCCACAAGTATAACCACTTACCCATTACTTTGGAAAATTCGCCTTCGTTTGCTGGGAAGCCAAGTTTAATACGAAATACCACAAAATGCCGGACAGTTTTCCTGAGCGAAACTAGCTCAGATGCAGATGGTTCCTCAGAAGAAATACCCAACGCTTCCATCAGCATCAGCGTTGACGATCTTAGACTCAATCTAAATGATGGATCATATTCTCCATCAAACCGGCGATTGGGTCAAACGATACGATTTCTTTCTGTGGACGATATTCGTATGTGGAAACACGGGAAAAAATCTTTTGGCGTTCGGGAATTCTCGAACCCAAATGTTAAAAAGGCAAGTTACAGAAACACCTCATCTGAGAATGTTACCATGCCTCTTAGCACAGATATTGATGAACTATTTCTTTATTCAATGAGCAAAGAAGAAATACTAACATCATGGCGGTATTCAGAACGAAGACTGCTAAACACTCTAAGGGATGCCCTGAAAGAAAAGAAAGCGTTGGAAGAAAAACTAGCCTTCATTCAAAAGACATTATTTAAACCTCCTTGACGTGCTGCTTTCCGTTGTATAACACTAAAATTATAGTCACCGGTACATCGTAGGAAATGATTACGACTTCGGATTCCAATTATTGCTAACGGATTGTGAAATGGAAAGCCTGTTCAAGCTTCGTTAACATTCGTGTCTTTATTGCTGCACGTTTTTAAGAATGCATTTTAAAAATCCCGAAAAAAAAAATAAGCATGTAAAAAAAAACCCGTACCGATGACCAGAAATGGATACTTTTGAAAGAATCAGAATAGTAAATAAACGTAAAATAATCGTTGCACTACTGTTAGCAAATTGCTACATAGATGGCGCTACTAATGTCGAGTGTAGAAAGCAGAATGTTTTGCTTGTAATTGTTTACTTCAATTAACGACGACACCTAGTGTAATTAGAAAAAAAAAATGCCTAACATTTATTTAATTAGAGTTATTTAATGAAATCTTGTACATGTAAAAAGGGGCCTATATGTGTATTAGATAAGTTTACTCGCCGTAAGTACGTTACTCTGTGGCGTAAGATGTAATTTTGAATCATTTTTAATATTTAAGAAGCCTGTGTTTTCAATAACAATAGATATTAGATGAACACTTCGATTGAAAATTTCGTGTTTCTTATAAACTAATTTAGCGTTATGACAATATAAACCACAAGCCATCTGCAACTTATACCTGCTTAAATAAAGTTGGAATTTATGCATAATACTATAAAAATAATATACAAATTTTGACACATTCCAGATGCATTAAGCATACGCGTACGTAGGGAGTTCATAAGGGTGGTTATAGGCTCAATGGGGGGTTACAGAGCTACAACTCACATGTTCCTATGTTAAATATACAAAATTTCATTGTAATAGGTGGGGGGGGGTTACAACCTCCATCAACACCCCCTTGTGTACGCCAATGTGCGTAAGTTTCTCTTAATGAATTATCCCGGGAAGTAAATGATGAACAACGAGACCATTTTTATTTGTATGGAAGAGTTTGAAGCTGGAAAACTTCTTGGACGTTTTTGACAAAAACCTCCACGTGTGAATATTTAGATAGCAATTAAGATAAATTCACTAAAACCTTCGAATATATCACTCAATACTTATGAAAAAATTAAGAACATAAATAACCATCTATCAAAAAATCTGCAGAGCAAAACCGAATGGATATCTCAAGCAGAAAAATCTATGACTTCCCAAGCCTTAGCAAAACAGTTGCAAACCATATTCCTTTGTTCCGCAGTCGTTAGATCATACTCTTAAATTGGCTGTATTATTTATTAGACTAAAAAATATCTTTTATTCCAAATAAAAAGTAATGTTCACATGCCTTCACCTAATTTTAACATTATAACCCCCCTTATGCTCTATTATATTCAATTGAAATATTTGTATCTTTATTAACAGTATCTAAACCATATAACTATTATTATTATTATATGAGCGAAGAATATTGTGTGATAGTTTTCTTAACGATTTACTAAATTGTCCTAATATAATTGCACTGGAACTCCAGATAAACTTTGAGCTTTGAACTGCCACCATTTTTATTGAGATGAAGCCAGTATCGTCTGTTAAGCAAATACAATATTTTAAAGATTTCAGCAATAGAATCATAAATCGATAAGGCATGTATAACAAATTGCAATAATTAAAAAAAAAGTAATGTGGATGTTTTTTCAACTATATCACGCATGACTAAAAAAGTATTGAGAAAAAACGGTTGTGAAACCTTTGCAAACCGGTAAAGATGCGGATATTTCTCTCACCGTGTTTGAGGCCGAATCGTATACGTACTTTGAATTAGGAAGAAATATAGAAATACTACGCTCCCAAGAAAGGACATACTTATCTGCGTATTTACAGAATCTTGTCATCAAAATTACAAAAAAATAAAGAAATTAGAGATATGAACATCCCACCGCTATCAAAATGTTTTCTTTTACGAGTGTAATAGAGAAGATCGGAGAAAGAAATGTTGGGTGAGGGAGAAATGTCTTTGGGAAAGAAGATTATCTACAGACAGTTGGAAGAATGCAAATAACCAGTGAAGTAGGAAAACTAAGGTTGACAATGGAAACCTTCAAAGACATGGGTAACCTAGGCCTTATACCTAACGGCGCCAAGCATAAGATGGAATGTAAACGTCAGTATCATATTGTTGAAGCCGAATGAGGAAATGTCGAAGAAAAAACAAGAAAAAGTGATGAAAGATAATTTAAAAGTAAAATATATGCAGTGATAGCCAAAATAAAATTTCTAGCAAAACAAATTATAAGCATTCTGTAATTCAGAATTAATGGAGGTAAAGTAGATCTATGTTAAATTTTATTCTTTTGATGAACTTGGAAAAATTTATATTATACAGCTATATTTTTTGACAGTTAACTGCAATTTAACACCTAAAAAACTAAATAACTTTTTATAGAAAAATAATAGAACGAAACGTTGGTTAGCTCTAAAGAACTGCAATTCTTAAAATAGCATAGATCTACAATAGAATCTCTGTTAACCGAAACAAAGGGGGAGACTCGGTTTCGGATGGCGAAAAGTTCGGATAAAAAATAAATTATGATTTCTTAAGTTAAAAGATGGAAATATGCAACAAAGACTCAATATACATTCAAAAAATTATTTATTAAATTTATATACAACATGTGCTGTACTATTTAATCCCCAGAATGTTTTTAATTGCTTTTTTTAAATATTCATTTCCTTCTTTCCTTCGCATCGTTTTCACGCAGCGATATCTCGCTATCTTTTCATTAGAAGAACGTATGAAGATTGTGCTTCATCAGATTATTCAACAAACCGTGATGCAATCTGAAAAAAAATACGGTACATTCAGTAGTTTCTAGGAAAACCCTTACAGTATTTTAGATAAGCTTTCATACCCTAAATCAGTAGAGAAATTATGTCCTCTAAAGCACTGAAACCCACGTTGCCGGTGATACGTTTGCCGTTTTCTTGACCATTGTCCTTTAAAAAAAATCCCTTTTAATACTGTACATATTTCGCTTAGCCGGTATTTCGGTTAAAAGTGTTTCGGTTAACGCAGATTCTATTGTATATTAAAATATCTTAACATGTTATATGTTTGTGCATTTGTATTAATACAATGGAGCATATAAAATTATCCACGTTTGAAAATTTCGCAAAAGAATAAGTGTTGCTATATGAGTAGGTCTACACAATTTTCTCTGTTTTAAAAATTTCAAATACTTTATGAGCACCAGCTATAATTTAGATTAAATGATGAATAGATATTTAATAACTAAAATTTAAAAAAAAATAATAATGCATATACAATATTTGCAAATCGGTAAATTTCAAATAACACATACTGTAAAATTTAATATTAATTTTATTTCGAACTATTTCATTAATAACAACTTTATTTATTTAAGAACATTTTAGTCATTGAATTACATTTTTAAATCGTTGAGTACATTGATTTCCTAAAAATTTACTTTCATAAATTAACTCACGCTTGCCTTATGAACTTCATTTACCTTTTTCAAACGTTTTGAAACTTTTAGGAGAGTTACGTTAATAAGCTGAAGCTCAGTTCATACTTCCAATCTACTTTGAGCATCAAGTTCCTATATTTTTTAGAATTGCAAGAAGAAAACAGGGATGTATAAGATTTATGACTTTAAATTACATTGTAACCTCTGTATCTTTTTATAAATTAATTAACACGATAAACTATTTAAAAATATATGTACACACACACACAAAATTAGTATTTATTAAAAACAGTCTATTACAATAACGACCTCAAATTGTTTGACACCAAAATTAGAATTACATAACGTGACAAGAGTAAAATATTGTATATGTCATATTAATCTGCTTGGATAAGTTGAAAATACTGATTACATATCCATATGTTTTTAAAAACAAAACTGATGTGCATTTTCCGTTGTCGATGTTGTTACATTGTAATGCAAAATTTATTTTTATTGTGTTTCTCTCCTTCTAAATATCAAATTTTCTTAAAGAAAACTTAAAAATTCAGTATATGACGAAATAAAACTGGACTATGAAAGATTTTTGAACTTTTAAAAGGTTGTTTAATTTTGTTTGGAGCCTATTTGAAAGCGTGGATCCTTTTTGTAGAAAATGAAGGCTCATCAGCAATACTACTTAGGCACAAAGTATTAGACAAGTTGTGTAGCCTGTTGAAAACTGTAGTTTATATATAACGAAGTAATAGTTAAGATAAACATCGTAAAGTCGATGCCTTTCAACCGTCCACATTGTCGTTCAGTGGACATTCTAGAATATTCTGAGTAAAGTTTTTATTGTCACTCTAGATATGCAACGTGTAATGTAGTTTTAAAGATCAAGAACAAATTAGAAAACCAAAAGCACGAAATCCGCTGTGGTTAATATTACATGGTTTGTCGACATCTCCCCAAAGTGATTTTTAAATGAAGAAACTATGAACGAATGAAGTAAACGATTCAACATAAGATGGTAACCAGCTCCGTATGCGATCTAAGTAAAATCCTATCTTAAAAATGTTTGTCATTAACGAACTTCTAATCAGTTTCTTAACAACGAAACTGTATCATTTTTGTTGAAGGAAACGGGTTTTCTGCACTCTTTCATGAAATCAAAAGACATTTAATTGAAACAGAATGGCCTAAGAGAGCATTTAGAATAAAATTATATATTATGTATTTCAATATTTAGGAAAAATGCTACAATGCGCGAAAATTACAGGGCCTAAATGGTAATAAGAATTTTTTGTTCTATTATTGTTTTTTACAGTAACAAAATTTATTTTGTTACTGTAACGCTCTACTAGTCTAATATTTGCGAGCTACTAGTCATTTATGCTCTGCTAGTCTAGTATTTACGAACACACGACCGGCTTCGATTCATATGCAACAGTTTCAGTTTAGAGTTCATATTAAGCTGTCGATCCCGTCCATATGAGGCGTCGTACAGTTTGGAAGTATAAGAATGACAGCGTTTTCACCATACCGGTGTATAATATGTGCACTTTCATGTACATCTCACACACACGTGTTTGTTTGTTTGTTTGTTCGTTCTTTTGTTCAACCACATTTGTCCACGACTATAATGAAATTCTTAAAGGTATTGAGCATGTGCTCACTACATTGGCTATACATTCAGGGTGTTTCAGAACTAATGGAACAAACTGAAAGGGGTGGTAAAGGACGCCAAATAAGCCATATTTGGCGAAATCAGGTCCGCAAAGGATCCGATTTGGCTGTACAGTGAAAGTATTATTTACATCCACATCATTGTTACGTAGGAAATTATATCAAAAAAAAATTTTTTTGACACATAATTTAAGCGATTGACCTAATAATGCAGCAGAGGCAAAAAAAATGGAAATTTCTTTCCCTGAGTAGTACTGCCATTTAGTCATCAAAGGTATGGAAAACGATTGTTTTACCATACTGAAGGCAATTGGGAATATTTAAGGAATTTTTAAGCGTACTAGGTGAAGGCCATCAAAAGAAACAACTTTGGTCCAGTGAACCAATGTCCGAAAACGAGCCGTTCTGGAACTACAGGGATGTTATTATTTGTATCCCGGTAGTTCCAGAACGGCTCATTTTCGGACATTGTTTCACTGGATCAAAGTTGTTTCTTTTGATGTCCTTCACCTAGTATAGTCCGTTCGCGGAAAATTGACCAGTGGTATCGTTAGAATCACGGGAGCTGACGTCACAAACGGGTTGGTTCATTACAGCAGAGGGGAAGGCGTCATTTCATAACTGTTCTTTTGTGCAAACAAACGTGTGCAATTTTCCGCGAACGGACTGTACACATGCTTGAAAATTCCCAATTGCCTCCAGTATAGTAAAACAATCGTTTTCCATACCTTTGATGACTAAATGGCAACAGTACTCAGGGCCAGGGAAGGGAATTTCTGATTTTTTTTTCTCTGCTGCATTACTAGGTCAATCACTTAAATTATGTGTAAAACAAATTTTTTTGTTCATGTAATTACATACGTAGCGACGATGTGGATGTAAATAATACTTCCACTCTGCAGCCAAATCCGGTCCTTTACGGATATGGAAATTTCGCCACATAAGGCTTATTTGACGTCCTTTACCACCCCTTTCAGTTTGTTCCATTAGTTCTGAATCACCCTGTATAGTTGAGGTGTTCATCACTATATGTATACGTATGCTGAGTTGTTTAGCCTTCCCATTTTATCCTTTGTTCTTATTTTTTGCAAGTCGATTATAGATTTCAAAGTCCAGTGATGACTGTCGTTTTACCCCTACTCATTAATGTACGCAGAATGTTCATAAGGAATGGGGGTGGGGGTGAAGAGCTACAACTCCATATATTCGTATGTATATGTACAAAATTACATCGCAATGGGAGTTATGACCTCCACAAGATCCCCCCCCTTTGAGCACACCAGTGTCCCTACCTAAATATCTTTTCTCTTATTTCAATCCAAAATAACAAGGTCTAAAATCTTATAATGAATTCCGATGTGCTTCCACAGTCTACAGCAAAAACGCTTTAAAATGTTCTAAATGTAGTCTTGAAATATGTCCGTCGCAAAATTCCTATTTTATTATGTCTTTCTGAAATTATTTCCATTTAAAAACTACGGTTTAGTAGTGGTAATGCGTTTTTCTACCACGAAGAGGACCGGGTTTTGGATCCAAACGATGCCGAAAGCTTGCTGTTTTTTTTGGGTTTTTTTTTTACTAATCCGTAATCCGGATTTCATTTCCTAGGCGACCTGTAATTCGGAGCCCTAGGTCCACGTACAATATGACCTTAGCTATCCTTGCACCGTAAAGCACAAGCAAATGACGAGATATTTCCATTTAATATACCGGCATGAGACGATTCGTTCTTCCCTCAAAATACGCCCTCAAATTACGAGGGGTTTTGAATCACATGCACACGGCAAACGTGTGAAATAGTAGTGATAGTAGTATGAGTAATAGTAATATGAGTATAGTAGTATGAGTGATAGTAGTGTGAGATAGTAATTTAGAGATAGTGGTAGTACCATTATCAAAGAATACAACGCGTTTCGCACACAGCTAAAACTGCAAAAGTAACTTTACGAACGTTAACAGAATTGAATAGCCGAATAAAGAATATCCTGCCTGAAGGTGGGAT
>QLNU02015360.1:198896935-198910704 GCA_006491805.2 Dysdera silvatica
AAAATAAAATGTATAAACTTTTAAAAATCATAAAATACTGCTATAATTAGTTGAGGAAGGATAAATTAATAAGACGACATAGCTCCAGCCAAATTCAATTTCAAACTTCCCCGACTTTTCCAGACCAAATCTTAACGGATTTTCAGTCACTAATTTTAGTAAACAACATAATGCATTATAATTTGCATAATTAAAACAAGTTCCAAGACCATAAAATCCACGAACACAAACCCCAAAGCAATTTATAACTTAATTACAGTGAATTTTTAAGTATAAAAACTGTATTAAAAAATCCATTTCTTTACACTAAAAACTTGCATTAATTAAATATTTACAACATTTTCATTCAGCCCTTTTTGAGTGCATTATAAAGGAGTTTAGCTACACTGTCAACATTGAAATTGCAACACCAAGAAGGACAGGTCCTAAAATTATGCAAATTGGTAGAGTTGTAGGTATAGCTAAGATATTCAAATGATATATGATGCAATATCAAATGAGACAGGTGACTTCAGAAACGGCATGTAGCTTTGAAAGTTCCCTGTGGGTGTATATTCAGTTAATTTGATATTTTATTTATTGGATTGTTGATCTTGTATATATTAAGGGTACTGTATATAAGTAATGTGTCTTAATATTTTAATGTGCAATGAGTGAATATTTTATTTATATCTTGTATTTGTTTTATATGATTCTGTTTTTTTGTTTATTTTATGAATACGTTATTGTGCAAAGTTGATTTCATTAATATGTGATTGATAGGAGGCATGTTCCTAAATAAATTTCACTGATAAGATTGTAACATTTGCACACTCACGAAATAAATAAATAAATACAAAAAATAAAAATAATAAAATTTTCAAGTGCCTAGCTCTAATAAACGACTTACGCGAGAGGCTTAAATGACATAAAAGCCTATTCAATCGAAATTTTTTTCTGCCACAAGAGAATTTGGAAATCGGTGTAAGTCTAGTAGTTTGATTGTACTATGCCTTGTGTTCAGTAATGTGCCAGTTATCATTACCTATCGTAAACGGAGGACAAAATCCTTGAACTCAGAGACGTTGGTTTATTACTTCAGAGGATCACTACGTGTTTAGGCCGAGATGTCAGCACTGTTCAACCTTGCGTATCCCGGTGGTTGCAAAAACAACAACAAACTCCGATGACAGCAAGAGGTGGCCAAAGATGAACATCTTCCCGGTCAGATGATCGGATTAGAAGAATAGCACATAGTGATTCTTACTCTACAGCTAATGAACTTCAACGCCACATACGGAGCTAGAGAGGTTCAGCAATGTCTACACAAACCATCAGAAGGCATGTAAATGATATTGGGCTACAAGCCAGACGTCAAGCGACAAGTGTTCCATTGACCCCAGACCATCACTTTCAAAGACTACCATGGTATACATCCAAGCAGAAATGGAATCTAGAATGGGGAACCATTCTCTTCAGTGACGAGTCTCACTTCTGTCTCAGATGCAGTGATGGTCGGAGATTGGTCTGGAGACCATGTGGCCAACGCCATCAACAAACCTTCATGAACGCCATACCAACCCTACTCCTGGAATTATGGTATGGACGGAATTATATATGGTGAGGGGACCCCTTTAGTCTTCCTTCCAAGTACACTGACAGCTCAACGTTATGTTAATTGGGTCGTGGACCTAGTGGTAAAACCATCCCCATAAGGTATCCCTGGAGCATGTTTATCAACATGACAATGCTAGACCACATGTTACTCATGCTACTGTGAACTACCTACGTGGAGTTGGCATTTTACCGTGGCATGCCTCATTTCTTGACTTGTCTCCCATCGATCACATTTGGGACATTATTGGTCAACAATTGCAAAAGGAGGTGCCAGCTACCAATCTTGATGATTTATGTAGCCAATTGCTTGTTGCGTGGCAAAACATTCTTCAGGCAATGATTAATGTGATACATATCCTTATCAATAGTGTGCCAAAGCATGTACATGCGTGTATTTAGGCTCATGGTGGTCATCTTCCATACCGAATAAATTGATATGATTTGAATATTATGTTTCCAATTTTTAATCATTTGCACATGATCAACATGTCTATCAATCCTGAGAATTTCAAATTTATGCGACCTCTCTGTCTTGGTGTTGCAATTTCGATGTTGAGCAGTGTATGTATTCGCAAAGCTAATGTTTCATTTTTATTTAATTTAAAAAAGTGTGTATAACTATATATAAGAGAAAGGAGACTAGTATGATCAAAATCCCTTACCGATTAGATAATTTAGCTAAAAACACTTTTTGTTTTTCAAGTTTTAGTTACATATTTGGCAAACATTTTCTCCTGAGAAATATATGGGCTTAATAATTTTATATAAATTATATTAGTTTTGGTGCAAAATGGTAACTTTTGGAAGAAGTTTAGTCAAAAGTATAAGTTTTTCAAAATTTTCAGTATGCAATGTGGTACGAAAAGCATAGTTCAGAAAAATTATTTTAATAAGTTATTTATTATAACAATGAATTTCAAATTTCCCTGACTTGGGCCTTTGTATTTCCAATTTCACTAATTTTTCTAGGTTTTCTATGTTTTCCAGATGGGCAGACATCCTGCATAAACAACCAAACCAAGATTGCAATATGAATTGTTCTTTCTAAATGTAAATTTGTTACATAAAAAAAAATTGTCTTGTAGTACAAAACTCAACAGACGCAATTACATTTTAAATAAAGCACATACACTAAACAAGAATAATTTCTTTATTAATCTAGAAATTCTTGTAAAGCAAATAACGACATTATCCCATATCTACAAACAGTAATTCAAAACATGAACTTTAATTTATTAAATTAATAAAAATGTGAAATACAGTTAAATCTCTCCTAACGACCACCTTTATTCAGTGACACTGCACTTAACGACCATTTTTTCGGAAAACCAATTTCCTCCTCTTGGACCCAATGCTAACTTTACATCCATTCAGAGACATTCATGGGTCGTTTGACTCTCTGAGAGACTGCTTTTTCACGGAACCGGTGAGTGGTCGCCTTAGAGATGTTTTACTGTATTTCATAATTAACTACATTAACATATAAATAAAACATATATGTCGTTCAACGAGCTTTTGAACAGTTGTGCATATTTGACTATCATGGCAAGAGTAGTTTTCTTTTCTAGGAACAACTGATCTTGAAAATTTTTAGATATATAACAAAATGTACATAAAATGCAAAATTGATCAAAAGAGGTAGAAAATCTTCCCACATCACTGCAAAAATATCTAATTCCTGACTATGTTTTTAATTTTGATATTGCTCAAAAATTAAATTTGAAATAAAAATTAAATTATAATGGATTGTTGATAAATTTTAAAAACGTTAACAACGAAGCTGAAATTGCATTTTTGTATCATAAAATATCGCAAATTAAATAATGATTATAATATATAAACAACTAGCATGGTTTTGTTTTTGGTTTTGTTTTTTTTCACTTCACACACACTTATATTTTTATATAAGAAACTTTGAAATAAGAAATACAAATACCAAAGTTCAAAATGATACAAAGATCAATGAGGTTACTGACCTAATAAAAAAGGTATTAGAATACAACTCTCATTATAAAAACTAAATATACCATATTGACAAAAATTCATAAAACACTATAATAGAGTATGTTTTTCTTTGTTTTTAATACTTATTTATGTATATGAGCCAGTATTATTATTAGTTATAAATTAAAAATCTCAAATTCCAATAGAATACAATGTATGTACAATCCTGTTGCTTATTTAAAATTTTATTAAAGAAAAAATAAAGCAAAATACAGTAGACAATAAACCAAAGGAAATAAAAAAAAATGTCAAAGTTATCAAAAATTCAAGTCATGAAGAGACAAATACAATACATTTTATTTATTCCTTAGTACTTTGACTTACAGAAAATTTCAAATCATTGCAGTTCAACTAATCGAAGTTTCACACTTTGTATATACATGTTAGCTACATGTAACATATCAATTACTTGTTGCTGTTGTTTTTGGTTTTTTTCCTTTATATTCTAAGAACGTTAAAAAGAAAATTATATTTTACAAAATCCATGATTTAATCATTGCTAAATGACAACATACTTAAAAACATCAGTATCTTACTTGCACATGGATTAAAACTCACACCATATTAAAGTAAAATAGTGGATACACTCACAGTGCCACTGTGATCAGCTTTATAAGTTAATAGTATATGGCATTTGCTAGTACAGTGGCAGCTGCTTTGTGTGACTGAATTAAAGAAATAAAGTCTGTTTCTATTCCAAATGCACAATTAAATCATCAGCTACTGTAACCATCCATTTGCTTTCTGTTATCAGTCTGACAGTAACTTTATGGAAATACTTGAGAAGAAGCGAGACATTCCTCTGCAATTCAGCTTTGTGATCAATGCATTATCCAAGCAGTCAAAGTGCATTACCACTGTGAAATAAGTACAATAATCATTGAAATTATAGTTTGTGTTTTTATGGTATAAGGACAGCAAAGGTCATGATGTGCCAGGATCTACAATTTTCTAAGGAATCCGAACCTCAGCTGCCAAGAGAACCATAGCCCAGACTACAGTGGG
Source organism: Dysdera silvatica (assembly GCA_006491805.2). Lineage (NCBI taxonomy): Eukaryota > Metazoa > Arthropoda > Arachnida > Araneae > Dysderidae > Dysdera > Dysdera silvatica. Next base: position 198,901,541 of record QLNU02015360.1, read on the forward strand.
AAGAAAGATGCCGCACATTCCATGATACCATTGGAAATCAAACATGGGCTAATGTATTATCCCATGCCACCATAGGGCAGTGTACCTACATTTCTCCAAAGAATCCAAAGCTCTTGAAGTCAAGGGAACCAACTCCTGAAATACAGTGAGCAGTTAGTTAGCAAACAATTTCTTCCTCCACCGTTGAACCCGGAGTGATGATATGCTAGCTAGGTAAATGCATAATAAATGTGATACTGCAAGGCCTCGAAGCAATAAAAAATTAGATGAAAGAGCTATGGGCAAGTACACCAGCAAATAAAAAATCTTTCGGATGCTTTGCACCTTTTAGCCATCTCATGGAACAAGTTCATGACAAGAGAAAAAATCTACAATACATTTAAAAAAAGATTTCTTTATAAAAGAAGCTGAAACATCTTCTGACTCGCATGAGTAAGTGGAAAATCCCCTGATATAAATACAATTTCCATGGTTGAATGTGTTAATTAACCCTCTGGTGCATATATCCACCTCAAAGCAGACTTTAATGGCATTAATAGCCGCAGAAAATATTTTTCAGTTTTTATTGCATATCACTGCCTACAGGAAATGTTCACGGCATGCAATGGTATAGGTGTCACTGCTCTCGCGTGTTTAATCTGCCAGAAATGGTCAGTTGAACGTGGGATTTCATTGAAAACGAAAGTGTGCGAATTTCAACAAAAGAAAAAACACTTTTGTTTTCATCGTAGTGAACTAAAAAAATTATCGGTGAGTAGCTCTTATATTATAATTCATGTTTTTAGTATTTATTTTCTCAGAAAGAAAAATGAGAATCCGAGGTGCAGCTGAATATCATGTCTGCCCACAGGCGGACAGGTGCAGTACAGTATTAATGGGTTGCCTTAATTTTAGTTCCTAATTTCGGACTTTTTTAAATGAGATAAAATAAGGTAATTTCCTTGTATGTTTGTTTTTTGTTAAAATGGTTTCGCTGTTTTCTTTTGTTTAAAATTTAAAGTTTGATTATATATACATAAAGTTTGTTTGTAAAGTTTATATATAATGTAATACATATATATATATAATTTTTTTTTTAGTTTAGTCATGACTCATCAGCGAAGATTTTTCAATATATCTAAAATGACAGACGAGGATATCTATAAACTTACGGAATCAATTCCTACTGATGACGAAGGAATGAGTGATGAGGAAAAAGGTGAATTAGATAGTGATAACGATAGCCTCGAAGATCCAGATTATGTAGTGCCTGCTGAAAATGAATTAGACATTGACGAGTGCCTTGAAGGAATGACAAATGCAACATCGCTTGCAATTTTCACAGGGGCCATCAAGGCAAGTGTCAATATCGACACTTTGAGTGAGCCAATTGGTGATCCACCGGACAATCTGTCAACAGATGATGTTTTGTTTTTTCAATCTCAGATTTTATAAAAGGCGCCTGTTCATCTGGATGTGGCTTCCATACCTGTTCAAAATGATTTAATTGATAGAGCGCCAGCTACTCCAATTTTCAGACGTTCAAAACATCCCCGATCACCGGAACTTTCAGTAGAAGAAGATGGACCGGACATTTCGACCACAGACACTTTAACTGATGATGTTATGGCATTGAAGAAAGATGCCCAAGAATTCAAAATAATCAATTGGAAGAAGAGAAATCTTGAACTGCATGTTAATAAACTTGTATTTCATGGAGAAAAGAACTGCTCGCAAGTTTGAAGCAATTGAACACTCCCTATGACTGCTTTCGCTACTTCGTAAATGATGACCTGTTCCAGCACCTTGCCATACAAACGAATCTGTATACATGCCAACAAGATATTCAAATGAAATTCAATGTGGATCCCATCGAGCTACGTAAATTTGTAGGCATTATGATTATCATGTCAGTTTATCATTACCCAAATATACGACCATATTAGGGAACACGTGTATTCAAAGTGATTCGTCAAATAATGACAGTATTAAGATTTGAGGAAGTTCGTCGTTATCTGCATTACAATGATAATTTGTTGGCAGTTGAGAAAGATAAATCAGGATATGATCGTCTGTATAAAATTTGGCCCCTCATAACACATTTTAATGAGTGGTTTTTATCAGTACCAACGCTTCATCGGCTTTGTGAGGAAGAACAAATGTGCGCAACAAAAATGACAGGGACATATCTTCGACAATATATGCCGAATAAACCACATAAGGAGGGAATAAAATTTTTTAGTCTTTACGATTCTGCTGGATTTTCATATGCTTTTGAAATTTATTCTAGTGCTGGTGACAACACTATTCCTGATGATGCTCCTGATCTTGGTGCATCATTAAACGTCGTCATTCGTCTTTCAAAGCATATTCCAAATTTGGTAAACCATATCATTTACTTTTATAACTTCTACACGTCTATGGGACTAATGGTGTATCTTTGTAGTAGAGAAATTTATGCCTTGGGTTCAGTGCGTACATATCATGTGCTGAATTGCAAGCTTTCGAGTATATGGCTCTGAGTGCAATGAATGTGGCATGTGGTTATTCTGATGAGTTTGTTGGCCATGCGTATGGCATCGACATTTCCACCATGTTGTGGTATGATATTAAGACTGTGAGACTTTTATCTACCTACATTGGCATAAAACCTTTTGCATCCAACGTATAACCACAAAAAGTAACTCACAAGGGAAGGTCGGAGGGTATACGACGAGGATTTTAATGACATTAGGCTCATTTGAAAGCTGTCAAAAAATTATTAGACACGTATTCGGGCATTTTTCAGAATGGCCATAAATATAGGTGTTATAGGGCCGGAGAGAGCAAAAATGGGACTATTTTCAGAGATTTTATAATATCATATTTTCAAAAGTATTGAATATTTATTTTTTTTTTTGCTTCATTATGTTCCTTGCAGAAATCCATCGGATACGCGTTTCACGGTTTTTGGAGACGTAACTTATTAATAATGTTTTTAAAGGGTTATAAAATGCACGCGGAAACGAGTAGCCCAGCGCAAAAATTCGCCAACTTGTTGGCTGCTTGGCACATTTGCTGGTGTAGTATAATCAGTTATTTTCAAAGGTAGTATTAGAAAGTGACACATTCGGGAGTGTTGCATGACAGTTCATTTAAACTGTTCTTATATATCGTACGCATAATAAATTGTTAGTTTCGTATTTAAAAAATTGATTTGCATTCAACATATTTCTATATTTGTTTAAAATTTATTAGTTTATAATTTAAATCTTCGTGATATATCTTGTTCTTTTAATATTAAGCTAAAGTTTAGCTTCTGCAGAAAACCACAGAAAATTTAATTTTTGGCAAATTAACTTTTTTTTTCCTGTTTACTGATTTTCGCTTTATACATTAAAATGGATTTATTGCTCATAAATGCAATTAATGTTACTCATCATTTGCAAAAAAATAACTGAAACAATGTATTCAAATTTCTTTAACATATCCAGTGATATCACCGATTGTGAAAAAAGCTATAGCTGTGGAACTTTGTAGTGTGTTGGAAAATTATTTAACAAAATCGCAGTTTGAAGATGGTAAAGTTATCGAGATTTCCGAAAAAGATCCAGAACATTATTCTATACATGATGATAATGGGGTATAAATAAAATGTGATCCTGGTTATATAAGTATAGACGAAAAGGAGCGTATGGTCGCTATTAAAGAAACTCATCCAACCTGGAAATGGGACACTTTAATCAAAAAGGGCTGTAAAAAAATGCCTAATCAGAAAACATATCTGCGTTTTAAAAAGGATAAAGTAGACAGAGGGTCACTAATCGATATGTATAAAGCAATCGAAATGGAAGTTTGGTGAAATTTATGGAAATTATGGGCAAAAAACTACGAGTTATACATGGTTTCGATATTCGGAAATGGGCAATTGAATCTTCTTTACGTTTCCTAAACTAAAGTTTCTTGCCTCAAGCACATGGGTAAAGAGCTTTTGCAAACGTCATGACATAACATCTAGGAAGGTAACAAAACTTGTAACGAAAAAACTAGTGACTTCTCCGGAAATGATCCGAAACGCTGCAACAAAATTTTAAACAGATGCGATAAAACTATTTAAAACATATCCTCCCCGTTGTATATTTAATACCGATCAATGCGGATTCAATTGCGAATTAACAGATAGTCGAACGCTTTGTTTCCGAGGGGAAAAAATAACATTGGGTTGTGCATCATCTCCAACTAATCAGTGTACTCACTCGTACACCGTTCAATATTTAATAAATGCCGATAGCAAAGTTGTTGGTGATGCTTTTTATAGACAGAGATGATGATGGGGGAAGGGTTTGATGGCATTCTCAGATTAGTAGGAATGACAAATATGAAAGCTAGCGAGTTTGATTAGGTGGACATAGAATTAGAAGTTCCTGCTACGTTTAATACTATTCAGGAATTGTTAGCAAGACAATTCAGAAATTGTTAGAACTGTTAGAAAATATGATGGAAGGGAAAGAAAGTGATGAGGAAATGGAAGCGGAAGAGAGTGTGGAACTGCCACAAAATTCTAACATCAAAACATATTCTGACGTTTTGGCAAATTTTCAGGAGATACCTGCTCTAAACAAAAACGGTAATGAGTTATACAAAAGGACCACAAATATTATTATTTTCCTCAGAAAAGACTATTTACCATAGAAAAAATTTATGAATCACCGATTTTATTTAATGTAAATTAAAATAGATGAGGATTAATATATTTGAAATGACTAATGTTTTTATTGTTAATTTCGATTATTTTTATGCTGAACCTCTAAATAACAGTCATCTCCGAAGGACAGACACTTTTGTAGAGTCCAGTGGGTGACCATTATTCAGGAGTTTCACTGTACTAAACAACTATATTGATAGTAAAGAATGCCACAAAGTACATGCATGTGTTAATTAAGATATTAACTGTTTTATAAGTAGTCTGATATCTATGTATATATATTCACAATATATATAAAAAAATATACACATATTCTTATATATAGAATATCTACCATTTGTATTGGTTTCTCTCTTTTGGCCGGAGTACATTAGAAAGTGAATATGAACGTTTTTACCTAAAGCATTGAACAGGTATCTACTGAAGTAATAAGTACAGTTAGCTATTTTGGTTAAACAGAGTTTGAATAATCTGAGTTCTGCTACATATATTTAATCAAGGGCATAGGAAAGTGGGGATCAGGAGGCTCCCACTGGGTAGCAAAATACACTGTTCCGTTTAACGCCAAATCATATGATTGATCTGTTAAAAAACGATTTGAGCCCTCATAATTTTTGGATTGCTATACCCCTGTATCTCTAATTGATATTTATGGAGTGCAGCCTTCCTTAATTATAACTGAATGTGGCCTTCCAACACAAAAAGGTTCCCCACCCCTGTAATAAGCAGTGTTGAATACTTTTTTAGTAGTTACATTTTTATCATTGACGAATTTACTATTTTTTCGACTTCTTCATTACAATATTTTAAAATTTAACTTTTTAAGCATTTTTGAAGATTGATGGAGAAAAATTGTAGTTCTTAAGGATTTCAATAGTTTGTCATGTGTGTTACCCCTATATGGTACTTTAAATGTACTCCATTCAGTGCTAAAGGCCCCTTCTCCCGTTACGCATGGGACATTTTCATAACTTCCGACCCTAATACTGTAGATAAATATTTTGTGCACTGAACGCAACCTCATGTCATTTTTTCCCTTCTGAAAGTAATTGAATTATTTTTTTATTATTTCATACTAAATGTCAATGGTATCTACTAAGATTTCTATTGAAAAAGACATTGCATAAAATATTTATCTACAGTATGGAGGTCGCAAGTTATGAAAATGTCCCTTGCGTAACGGGAGAATGGGCCTAATACACATACTTTGCATTGCACTTGGACCCAGACTCCTCACTTTTTCACATGATCTGCAACCAAGGAAGCCACATCTAGCCAAGGTGTATTTTCCTGTTGCTCTTTCCACTGATCACATAATCCAATGTCAGAAAACTATCTGGTGCTTTGGGAAATTTCTTTATTGTTTTCCACTGATTTTGTTTTCAGCCCATCGACATGAAGCAATTCGGTATTGGCCAACAGGATATAGGTCCACATCATGTTTTTGTTGAACTGCATCGCTGTTTTCTCATTTTGCATTTTAAATCGTTTCGAAAATACTAACTTGACGAGATAATGAAGCATTTTCCTTTTCTCGAGCACGCTTCATTTCAAAAAGTTGAAAAACAAAACGGAATTAAAACAGATAATTGCGACACTATTTTTTAGAACTTCACTTTATTTGATCCAAGAACACTGTGCGAATGAATGCAATTTAAGCTTCTGAAAGAAACCTTTTAAGTGTAGCAGATAAAATAAAGGAACACACAACCCCCTACTATGTCGGAGAGGAAATATCATAGGAGGGAAGTTTCTGACCACTTAACTCCTCCTACGTCCACCTTTTCACTCTTGTTACCACTTTGTCTTGTTTAGTCACTGCTTTTCTCTTCACTGGTCTTTGCCTTTTTCGCCGGATTAAAAAAAAAATTGTCCAAGGAGGTTTGTTTCTTCCTCCCTTTCAGAATGCTGCGGAAATGAGTTAGGCAAGTGTCATTAAATAGCTCCGATGCACGACCCGTTGCAACTTTTTCGGGGTGTTTCTTTTCCACGAACTGTGAAACTCTCTCCCACATTCCCAAGATCTCTTTTATCTCACTTGTAGAGATAACCTCCTCCACCTCTGGCTCTTCCTCAAAACCAATTTCTTGCAGAACCCCGAATGCTGCTGCGACTGTAACTCTTGTAATTCCTCGGTCGTCAGTTCCTGAGAGTGCTCCCCGACGAGCTCGTTCACGTCTCTCTCATCCATCACCAGACCCATGGATTTTCCCAAAGACACAATCTCCTCCTCCACTGGCACTTCGGGTTCGAATCCTTCGAAGGTCCTTTCAGCTACAGACTCAGGCCACAGCTTCTTCCATTCAGAGTTAAGGTCCTTGTTGTAACACTCAGCCAGGCCTGATCAATAATTCTGAGGCATATCACGATGTTAAAGTGGTCCTTCCAGTACTCTCGAAGGGTGAGGTTTGTGTTCTCTGTCACCTCAAAGCAGCGCCGGAACAGGTGCTTAGTGTACAGCTTTTTAAAATTAGAAATCACCTGCTGATCCATGGGCTGCAGGATAGGAGTGGTGTTAGGTGGTAGATAGAGAACCTTTATAAACTTGAACTCTTCGAGGATGTCATCTTCGAGGTTCGGTGGGTGAGCAGGAGCATTGTCGAGGACGAGAAGGGCTTGCATGGGTAGGTTGTTTTCCTGTAGATATTTCTTAACAGAAGGGCCAAAAACCAGGTTTACCCACTGCTCAAAGAACTTCCTAGTGACCCATGCCTTCGGGTTTGCCCTCCACATAACTTGCAGTTTTTCTTTTAAAATCTTATGTGACTTAAAGGCTCTGGGGTTTTCCGAATGGTATACAAGCAGAGGCTTTATCTTGCAGTCGCCACTCGCATTGGCGCACAGTGCGAGAGTTAGTCTATCCTTCATGGGTTTGTGGCCTGGCATTATCTTCTCCTCTGCCGTTATGTAAGTCCTATTCGGCATCTTCTTCCAGAAAAGCCCTGTTTCGTCACAGTTGAAGACTTGCTGGGGGATGTATCCATTGGCTTCTATCAGTTCGAAAAAAGTTTTGAGATAATCCTCAGCTGCCTTCACATCCGAACTTGCTGCCTCACCATGCCTGACAACGGAGTGCATGCCGGTCCTTTTCCTAAAGTTGTCAAACCAGCCTCGACTGGCTTTAAACGAGTCTTCCGATGCCTCGTCCGTGGAAGTGCGCGGGGTCTGATTCAGCAAATCACCGTAAATCGCTCGTGCCTTCTCGCATATGATGCCCTGTGTTAAGGTATCGCCTTTAAGCTGCTTCTCCGTCACCCAAACCATCAGCAGTTTCTCCATCTTTTCATGGAGAGAGCTCCAGAGCTTAGAAATTATTGTAACGCCCTTAGCTGGCGTTATACCCTTTATCGACTCCTTCTGTTTAAGCACAGTGCATATCGCTGAAGTACTACGCCCGTACTGCCTCGCCAAGTCAGCTACTCGCACACCTTGCTCATTTTTTTCTATGATTTCACGCTTTAATTCAATAGACATCATCTTCTTCTGAGCACTGACCTTTCCACTCACTTTCTTCGGACCCATGGTTATAAAAAGAAATGTGATAAAGTATGTAAATGCACAAAAAGCGCAAAGCCCTAGAAAAACTTAGCAAAGATGCTTCGACAGCGAGGTAAACAAGCACACTGGGGAATACGTGGGATAATGCACGAGGCGCAGGCGCAGTAAACTGGTGGGCCGTGTGCAGCGTCGCAGCTGGCCGTTCCTCGTATCTCAAATGTCGCTCGTATTTCAAAACAAAACTTCGCTCGCTCGACAGCTCGTATCTCAAATAACTCGTATGTTAGGGCACTCGTATCTCGAGGTACCACTGTATTGTCAGAGAAGAGAAATTTTTATCGCATCATCATGACAGCTAGTATTGCCAGATCAGAGGTTTCACCTCTGAATCTAGAGGTTTTGCATGGGAAAAAGGTAAAAATTACCAAAACAGAGGTATGGCTTGATCAGAAATAAAAATTGAGATTTTTGATTACCACAGAGGTTTCTAGAGGTAAAAAATTTTCTGTGGGGGTGTTACTGGTCAAAGAAAAAAAATTAAATCAAAGAATTGAATAAAACTTTGATTCAAACTACAAACAGTTTAGTGTTATATCTGTTAGAATTATTTAATTACCCTGAAGTATTTCGAGGCACGATGAGTGGTAAGAGTAGAAGCGTGTAATTTCGTTGTGTTTTTGTTTCTTAAGGGGACACAGGACCTTTAAATCTTTAAAAAATCGATTTTTTATTTATTAGTTTAAAAAATAATATCGATTTTTGGCAGTGTTTTAAAACAAACCGCATCAAAATTCTTCAATTACTTCTTGCACTATTGTATAAAATAAAAATAACTATTACATGTTACCTTGTTACCAAGTTCCAACTTGAACGCTCTTTTTCTCAAAATCACTTTTTCTATATTGCGCAGAGATTATCTTCAGATCTATGCGCACTAGAGTTCTGAAATTTTTAATATGCTTTTATATCATAAATACCTATATTTTGAAACCAACTGACAAAG
>QLNU02015360.1:198918857-198955438 GCA_006491805.2 Dysdera silvatica
TCAAATTATTAAATTTAAAAATCCATGCACATTTTTTTTTCATTGCATATTAACAAAAATTCTGTATAAATATGAACTGACGTGTGTATTATGAAGAAATTTAAATTAACTGTGAATTTAAAAATTACCCAGTCTTACATTCTGTATATATTTAAACACTTTTGAATTAAAGTTATCATTATAAACATTACAGAAAGATAACACAAAAATAAACGATTTAAAGAAAAACTGACACAACTAAGATGAGGTCTACTTTCACACTTCTTTAGATCATATGTTTTTGAGATGTCTAGTCTAAGCCATAAAACATGGACGGATGTTAATGTTAATTTCATTGATCAATCCCCCCCCCCCGGTGAATTCCTGCTTTAAAAAGTGTGATATATAAATTTGCGTTTGATCTAAATTAAAAAGGTAAGGCTTCGTTAGATATGCATCGGTGATTCAGCTGGCAGAATGCTTGGGTTCCAATCAAGCTTGTGCCTTTTATAGTGCAAGGACAGCAAAAGGTCAGGCTGTGCTGGAACCCACAATTCTCCAAGGAATCCTAATCTCTGTTACCAAAAAAAAAAAAAAAAAAAAAAAAAAAAAATCCCAGACTACAGTAGGCAGAAAGACAGCACATATTCCTTGATGCTAATGGGAATCGAACCTAAGTAAATGGCATGATTACTATACCTACACAGGGCAGTAGACCTACATTTTACCAAGGAATCGGAACTAATCCCTGAACTACAGTAAGCAGTTGATAAGTGTGGTCTTTTTTTTTTTTTTTTTTAAATGCACCGTTTGGAGTGAAACCGAAGTTAGTATGCTAAGAGAATGAATTACCACTGCGTCACCTCAGGGCCGGTATGTTCAAATAAAATGCATGTATCATATGGCAAAATCAAGTAATATATCATTTTTTAAATTTAGTAAAGCATTTTTAATGACAAAATGTCTTTCTTGAAAAATAGAAAAAAGATTGAAATGCATTTAAATGGAATATATATCTTCAACTAAGTGGAATAAATTATTTGCATAAAAAATAATAAAAAATAAAAAAATGAATAACCTCATTGATAAATAAGGCATATATTTAACGCTGTTGTTTTAAATTATGTGTTATTATATGATGTAAACTTAATGGCAGGAAAGCATATATGCTATCTGTACATTATAAAAAAGTATGACGGCTCAAGTAAGCATTAATCAAACAAAATTAAAAATACAAAAACTCTTTTAAAAAATCAATTTCACACATTAAAAAGTAAATCTGTTAATTTTTATATCAATAGAAATATTTGTTTCATGGTCTACTATGTGGATCATGAGGAGATAAAATATGGTATATAATTAAAAAAATAGAAATATTTATGCAAATAGTAACTAAAATTATCTTTCACTATACAATATAATGATAAAAAAAACCATGGAAAACCTGGTTTTGTTTTGTTTTTAAATGCATTGTCAGAAAATACCATTCTACATTAATTGAAGTAGTGGTTCCAATTTCAACTGAAAAAAATAACTTCATCAATTATCATTCATGAAAATTAATTCATACAAAATTACTAACATTAACAAATTTTGTTCATTTTCTTCCACATTGACTTGTACACTTCGAACTGGAAGTTTTGTGGGCCCACTTTTGGTAAATGTTAAATAAGAATACATCAAACTCCCAGCCATACTGAAAAAAACGATTATATACTTTTCACTACTGCCATTAGTAAATTATCTGCAATCAATATAAAATAATGCTAGCACATACATATACAGATTTAAAAAATATATCTTCAAAATACTATGGAAAAAGAAAAACCTATGAATAATAATATCACAATAAAAATTTTATTGATATTTTTACAAAAAAAAAAAAAAAAAAGGCAAGCTCAAATATGTATATAATGTGAATCAAGCATGTAAAACTATTATAGGAATAATATATATATATATATACACATTATATTAACATTTTTTTTTAATTTTTACATTGGTTGCCAGAAGGTGCCACCGTAATCACCCAGTTAAATTGTATTTTATTTTTATTAATTGATTATTTAATCACAATAATGGAAACAGTGCCAATCTCTGCTGAAATTCACATTTTGCAAGTATATTTCTTTTAGAAGGTTGTATATAAACATGAGAAAGAAGAATCTTTTCTGCAAACCGCCAGGAACCAAACTTGGGACTATTTGGTGTCATGCCAAAGGCTCTTCCAACATAGCTATGGTCTATGATATTCCCATCTGTCATTTGCATTTATATATGTATGGAATGATAGATGATAGATAGATAGATAGATAGATAGATAGATAGATAGATAGATAGATAGATAGATAGATAGATAGATTACACACACATGTACAGGGTGCTCGAAAAACCTGACCACCGATTAATTCCTTAATATTGATCCTAGACATATGCATAAATTAGAAAGTGGCATACAATAAGTACGAATTTTTAAAATCGATTAAATTGCAGAGGATTATTTTTTGAAGAAATACAAAATTTTAAATTTTTATACAGTCCCTGTACACAAAAATTTCCAATAAGTGAAATGTGCCCCATAATCCAATAGGTCAATATACAAAATTTCAGCATTCTAGTAGGAAAAAAAAACAGAGATATGAAAGCCCAAAATAACTGACCTTACAACACATTTTTGAAGGGAGTAATAGATACACTATATGCCCAAAAGTATCCGGACACTTTGGATTTTTTAATTTTTTTCGAATTTCTAAAAAACTACCGGCCAATTGTCCTCTAACTTGGAGATATATATGAACATGCTGAATGCACACTTCCACAAAGTTTCCGGTGACTTGTGATTAGGGGACCACCCACATATTCACAAAGCGGAAAAATATATTTAATCACTCTGTAGCATGAAGAGCTGGAAATTATTTGCACTTTCAGAAAATATTTAACCAGCTATGCTTAATGCCTGTGTGCATTTTTGTGAAACAAACATGCATATTTATGAAGATAGAAACGTCCTTAAGAAAACCCAAATTTTGTCACATGTTTTTTGCTCATAATATCCACAATTTTCAGTCAAATTTCACGAAACTTACAGAACATTTGTAAAAGTCAAAAAAATATTATACTAAATTAGAAATTAACATATTGAATATATCGATAAGATACAAGATTGAAGAAAATTTTTTACTGCACATGCGGAAAGATATGAATAACTTTTCATAATTTTGTAGTCAATAGTCATAGAGCAACTAAAAAAAATACCAGTGGCACATCTTGAAAATTTAGAAAGTTATTGATGATATAGTGAGCCATATTTCTCTAAAGCTAGATGATAAGGAGGTTTTCCACAAATCGTCATATTCAGAATAACCCAACACCCCTGTTCTGAAAATGAAATATTCCAAATTTATGCAAATAAAGAATAAAAGTACCCGGACATGCTCTAAGTGCTGGATTCTGTTAGTGAAGTCAAATTTCTAGCTCTCAGACAAGTATAAAAGAAGTCTGACAAGTTAACAATTATAATTTCAAAGTCAGAAAAGTAAAATGGGAGGAAAGGATGAGCTAAATGATTTTGAACGTGAAGTCATTGGTTGTCACCATTGTGGAAAATCTGTTGGTGAGATTTCTGTGATGTTATAAGTGCCCCATTCCACCGTTAATGATGTTATCGTAAAGCAGAAATGTACGGGGGCTACAACGATGCATTCACAACCTGGTCGACCAATCCATCTAGTAGACAGTGACCACAGAGTGCTAAAGAGAGTTGTGAAAGCGAACCGCATGAAATCAGCAGAAAAAGTTTTTGACAATTTTCAAGCAGTCTATGGATGCAACGTCAGCACAAAAACTGTTTGTCGGGAGCTGCGAAATCTTGGTTTTCATGGCTGAGTAGCTGCATATAAATTAGGCATTACTGCAATCAATGTCAAGCGTCGCTTACAATGATTCAAAGTGTGCAAAACATGGAGCCTGCAGCAGTGGCGTGAAGTGTTATGGAGCGATGAACTACGGTAAACTATTTGGCAATCAGATGGTAGAGTCTGGGTGTGGAGAATGCTGGGTAAACGCTTTTTACTTGACTGTATTGTGCCGCAAGTTAAGTTTGGTGGTGGAAACATAATGGTTTGGGGTGGTTTCTCATGGTTCGAGCTTGGCACTTTAATTCCTTTGAAGGGAACTCTGAAGATGGAAGGCTATCTCGACATTTCGGACAATTCCACGCTGCCCACATTGTGGCAACAGTTTGGAGTAGGTTCATTCTTGTTTCAACAAGATCGTGCTCCTATCCACACAGCACAGGCTGTACAGAGCTGGTTTGCTGACATGGATGTTGAGGAATTGGACTGGCATGCTCAGAGCCCAGACCTAAATCCCATAGAACACCTATTGGATGAATTAGAACGTTGACTGTGAACTAAGCCAGAATGCCCCACATCAGTGAAAGAGCTGACTACTATTCTTTTGCGAGAATGGCGTGCAATTCTCACTGAAAAATTCCAGAAACTAGTAGATAGCCTCCACGATAGAGTGGCAGCCGTCATTGAAGCAAAAGGTGGCCCCACTTCATACTAATTTTTGACTTCTTGTTGGTTTGTTGTATTTTTATGGCGCAAGGACAATGGTCATTCTGCACCAAGCAAGGTTTCTGATTTCTGTAAAGGAGAAGCAAAACAATCAGGTGTGCGGATACCTTTGATCCTTATTTACATAAATCTGGAATTTTCCACTTTCAGAACAGGATTTTTTGGTAATTTGGAATATGACAATTTGTAAAAAAAAAATCTTATTATCTAGATATTTTCAGAAATTTAGAGAAATACGGCTCACTATATCGTCGACAACTTTCTGAATTTTCAAGATATCCCACTGGGTTTTGTTTTTTTTTTAATTGCCCTACACTGGAAATAAAATACAGGGTACCAGGGAGGAAATTTACATACAAAAGGTTAAACACTGGTAAAATAGCAATGAAAAAGATCACCCAAGCTTTCGGACTCGTCAGCAGCAGTCCTTCATCAGGAGTAATGACGATGTTATGTTTCTGTCTCTTTTTTATACTTGAAATTTCTGGAAAACCCTTCATCAGAGTAGTCCCGCAGAATGGAAAAACCCAATGGGAGGCCTCCAATAAAAATCTTTCTTTCTTTCTTTTTGGTTTTACGGCTCAAAGACTACAGTGGTCATGCTGCGCCGGGACCTACTGTTTTCCGAGGAATCCGAACCTCTTAAGGCCTAGGGAACCAAACCCCGGACTACAGTGAGCAGTGCGATCTTTATGAGATCTCTGAGTAAGCGTTCTTTTTGCACTGCTGGGAGTCGAACCCGGATTAGCGGCGCACTAGGAGAACGCGTTACCACACTGCGCCACCGCAGGGCTCCAGTAGAAATCATGGAAAAACCGAATAGGAACCAATGAGAAACCTGTGCTGCGGGGTACCTAATGTTGTGGAAGTCTCATACATTTCGTAAGAGTTGTTTGTAGGTTTCCAGAAGTGGTTGTGATGTATTAATGGCTTTCCCATGTAGTTTGCAAGTTTCCCAAGATTCCAAGAAGAGTCTACTATTTTTGTTTGTGATGAGCCGGTGTATAATTTTTATTGAGCCCCAACCGGGTTCGTGTCCGTGTTGTAAAGCGTGTTCTGCCAGAAATTTTTCTACACTCTTATCTGATACAAATACATACACCCGCATCACAAAAGACCCTACACAAACAATTCAATCCAAAATGAACTCTCTCCTTCTAAAACTCTATAAATCTAAAAAACTTACATTTAATCTCTACGACTCTTTAAAATGCACTTCCGGCCGCTTACCATCCTTCTACGGATTACCTAAAATTCATAAACAAAATATTCCTCTTAAAACTATAGTTAGTTTTTGCAGCTCTCCTACATATAACCTATCACAACACCTCTCACGTCTACTCTCTCCTATAATCGGTAATAACGACTACACTGTTTCTACTAGCCAATCCTTCTGCACCTCTTTAAATAACCTACAACTTGACGACGACGACCTCATGGTCTCATTCGATGTAATTTCTCTCTTCACTTGCATTCCCACATCACTTGCAATCGACACCGCACTTACACGCCTCCAAAATGACACAACACTACATGAACGCACTTCACTAACACCTCACGACATCTGCACATTGTTGAAATTTTGTCTGGACTCTGCTGTGTTCTCCTCACATGGTTCTATCTATAGACAAGTTTTTGGCACTGCCATGGGATCTCCGGTCTCAAGTGTTGTAGCTAACTTGGTTATGGAGTCATTTGAGGAAACTGCTTTGTCCTCACCGAATTTTAACATTAAATTCTGGAAAAGATACGTCGACGACACGTTTGTTGTACTTAAAACTAATACACTCCAAAGCTTCTTCCATTACCTTAATAACTTAAACTCACATATAAAATTCACATACGAAACAGAACAGAACAATAAACTCCCTTTCCTAGACGTTCTTGTACACAGATCTCACGATAACTCAATCTTCACCTCAGTTTACCGTAAACCCACACATACAGACAGATATCTCGATTTTAAATCGCATCATCCAACATGCCACAAAGCTTCCGTTGTTAAAACATTAAGTCTTAGAGCGAATTCTCACTGCAGTAATGAAACACTTTCAAACACAGAAACAAAACACATACACACGGCACTTAAAAATAATGGATACCCTAAACGATTCATTCTCAGAAACTGTAGACCCAATAGTACATCTTTAAACAATACATCTCACACCCGCATATCTATTCCATATATTCACGGCATTTCCGAAACAATCTCTCGCATCCTTAAAGAGGCAAATATCAAAACATTCTATTCCCCTGTCACAACACTTCGCAAACAACTTACAAAAGTTAAAGACCCAGTTCCACCAGAAGATCTCACAGGCGCCATATACCAAATACCATGCAAAGACTGCAACAAACATTACATAGGACAAACAAAAAGAATGATCAAAACAAGAAAAAAAGAACACAAACAAGCACTCGCGAAAGGAGACATAGCCTCACGTCTGGCAGAACACGCTTTACAACACGGACACGAACCCGACTGGGACTCAACAAAAATACTACACCGTCACATCACAAACAAGAATAGTAGACTCTTCTTAGAATCTTGGGAAACTTACAAACTACACGGGAAAGCCATTAATACATCACAACCACTTCCAGAAACTTATAAACAACTCTTACTCTGAAATGTATGAGACATCCCCAAATTAGGTAACCCGCAGTGTGGGTTTCTCATTGGTCCCTATTGGGGTTCTTCCATGATTCTATTGGAGGCCTCCCATTGGTTCTCATTGGGTTTTCCCATTCTGCGGGACTACTCTGATGAAGGGTTTTTCCAGAAATTTCAAGTATAAAAAAGAGACAGAAACATAACATCGTCATTACTCCTGATGAAGGACTGCTGCTGATGCGTCCGAAAGCTTGAGTGATCTTTTTCATTGCTATTTTACCAGTGTTTAACCTTTTTATGTAATTTCCTCCCTGGTACCCTGTATTTTATTTCTAGTATAGGGCAACTTAAAAAAAAAAACAGTGGGATATCTCGAAAATTCAGAAAGTTATTGGTGATACAGTGAGCCGTATTTCTCTAATTCTCTGAAAATATCTAGATGATAAGGGTTTTTTTACAAATTATCATATTCCAAATTACAAAACACCCCGGTTCTGAAGTGAAATATTCCAGATTTATGCAAATAAGGATCAAAAGTATCTGAACACCTGCATATTTTGCTTCCCCTTGACAGAAGTCAAAAACCTTGATTAGTGCAGAATGACCATTGTTGTCCTTGCGCCATAAAAATACAACAAAACCAACAAGAAGTCAAAAATGACTATGAAGTGGGACCACCTTTTGTTGCAGTGATGACTGCCACTCTATCGGGGAGGCTATCTACTAGTTTCTGGAATTTTTCAGTGGGAATTGCATGCCATTCTTGCAAAAGAATATTAGTCAGCTCTTGCGCCAATGTGGGGCGTTTTGGCCTAGCTCGCAGTCGACATTCTAATGCATTCCATAGGTGTTCTGTGGGATTTAGGTCTGGGCTCTAAGCTGACCATTCCAATTCCTCAACATCCATTTTAGCAAACCAGCTGTGTACAGCTTCGTCGCTCCGTAACACTTGACACCACTGCTGCAGGCTCCATGTTTTGCATGCTTTGCACCATTGTAAGCGATGCTTGGCATTGGTTGCGGTAATGCTTGGTTTATATGCAGCTGCTCGGCCATGAAAACCAAGACTTTGCAGTTCCCGACGAACTGTCTTTGTGCTGACGTTGCATCCAGAGGCTTTTTGAAAATCCGCACGAACGGATTTTCCGTCGATTTCATGCGGTTCGCTTTCACAACTCTCTTCAGCACTCTGCGTTCCCTGTCTACTAGACGGAGTGGTCGACCAGGTCGTGGATGCACCGTTGTAGTCCCCGTATGTTCCCACTTTACGATAACATCATTAACGGTGGAACGGGGCACTCGTAACATCACAGAAATCTCACGAACAGATTTTCCACAGCGGTGACAACCAATGACTTCACCACGTTCAAAATCATTTAGCTCGCCCTTTCCTCCCATTTTACTTTTCTAGCTTTGAAATTATAATTGTTAACTCGTCAGACTTCTTTTATACTTGTCTGAGAGCTAGAAATTTG
The DNA here is from genome assembly GCA_006491805.2 of Dysdera silvatica. NCBI lineage: Eukaryota > Metazoa > Arthropoda > Arachnida > Araneae > Dysderidae > Dysdera > Dysdera silvatica. The sequence continues at coordinate 198,927,506 of QLNU02015360.1, forward strand.
ACGTCACTAACAGAATCCACCACGTAGAGGGGTGTCCGAATACTTTTGATCCTTATTTGCATAAATCTGGAATATTTCATTTTCAGAACAGGGGTGTTTGGTAATTTGGAATATGACAATTTGTGGAAAAAACCCTTATCATCTAGCTACTTTCAGAGAATTAGAGAAATACGGCTCACTATATCGTCGATAACTTTCTGAATTTTCAAGATATCCCACTGGTATTTTTTTTAAGTTTCCCTATACTATTGACTACAAAATTATGAAAGAAAGTTATTCACATTTTTCGCGCATGCGCAGTAAAAAATTATTTTCTTCAAATGCTCATATCTCATCGTGTATTCAATATATTAATTTCTAATTTAAGTATAATATTTTTCTTGTACGTTGACAAATGTTCTGTAAGTTTCGTGAAATTTGACTGAAAATTGTGGATATTATAAGCAAAAAATATGTGACAAAATTTGGGTTTTCTTAAAGAAACGTTTCTATCTTCATGAATATACATGTTTGTTTTACAAAAATGCACACAGGCATTAAGCATAGCTGGTTAAATATTTTCTGAAAGTTACAAATAATTTCCAGCTTTTTATGATACAGGGTGATCAAATATATTTTTTCACTTTGTCAATATGTGGGTGGTCCCCTAAATGCACAAGTCACCGAAATTTCCTTGAAAAGTGGGCGTTCAAGTATGTTCTATATATCTCCAAAGTTAGAGAACAATTGGCCGAGTGGTTTTTTAGAAATTCGAAAAAAACAAAAAATCCAAAGTGTCTGGATATTTTTGAACATATAGTATACATGCCGGGGCATTGAGGGAAAATTCATTCTGCTAAGCCACGTTATTTTGGGTCTTCATATCTCTGGTTCTTTTTCCACTAGAATGCTGAAATTTTGTATATTGACCTATTGGAGTATGGGGAACATTTTACTAAATGGACAATTTTGTGTACAGGGACCGTATAAAAATTTAAATTTTGTATTTTTTCAAAAAATAATTCTCTGCGATTTTAATCGATTTCATAAAATTCTGCACCTTTTTTTATGCCACTTTGCAATTTAACACATATGTCTAGAATCAATATTTAAGGAAATAGAGGGGCGGTCAGGGTTTTTTGGACACCCTGTATATACTCATTGCTTAGCAGAAGCGCCTATAGGCTACAGATAGTAGAGAGCCCTATAGATATGAAAAATAACTGCGAATAAATAGCCTTCAAAGACACTAGTCAAATAAACAGTCACTAACAATTGAGCAGCAGAGTTAGCAGGGTATAATGCAGCGTTTGGACGTATTATACAGTAAATGTATAAAATGTGTAATACATACGTATTTTACAGTATAATATGTCTGGTTTTTATAAATTTTTCAACACACAAAAACTGAACTTATTTTGTATAAACAAAATTCCAAAATTTGGGGTAAAAAGCTCAAAACAGCCTAAAATCCATTGTTAAAAATTGTAGCAAAGCTGTGTGCAAAAGATTTATGAATATTAGGTGGTGAATATAATGGTTCACATAGCTTTTCGATTTCAGGCAAGTTGCCTAAGTACAGTGCACATTAGGCCCCATCATAAAGAACAGGATATTAGTTAGCTATCAGTAATTACATTAATGTTTTAAATTGATATATTATCGTATTGGTTTGTCCTACTCTCACTATCTAACCCAGGTGCTCCTTTTTATAAAGAAATGTGCCTATCTGTCTTTCAGTATTGTTTATGATTGTTCCATCAAGCAGTCAGTTAATGAAATTCTACATAACAGAATCAGGAGGTTCAATTTGGGGACTTACAAATTTTTTTTTTATTTATTGCAATCAAGAACTATTAATATTTAATGGCCAGTGGCCAGGATATGATTAAAACAGCATATATGACACATGAAAAGAAGTTTTATTTTCTTGTACAATTTGTTGATTTTTTTTGTTTTTTGTTTTTTAAAATTATTGCCATATCTTATTTCTAACCGTTCTAAACATTAAATAGAATAAATGCACTTTTTCACTAAAGTAATTATAAGTAGAATTTCAAATGTTTATAATTAGAACTGTACTATCTATATTGTTTTGTTAATTCAAGAATTAAAATGAAAAGTAACTAAAAAAAATTAGACATCTGTTATCAAACAAATCTAATAATTTTGGCTAACCTAGACCTATGGTTAGAGCATTGCATTCTAAACCCAAACTTAGGGACCCACCAGGGACACTTTAAGCTCACACTTTTCAATCAACTAACTGTAACAGGTTTTCCTGTCATGCTTACAAGAATTCAGATTAGCTTCCCATAAAAGTCCTATGTAAGGCATTTATCCCCCACTTAGTTCCTTGGTTGGTAATAAACTCACCTTGTTTAGCGCAGCATGATCTTAGCAGTTTTTGAACCATAAAAAAAAATAATAATAATAATGAGTTAATTTTTGGATTTCTTAGTTTTGAAAAGAGTTAGTATAAGTTATTGTAAGTTTCTTATTTATATCATAAGAAAGCTTTAAACTAAATAAAACTCTATAGACAGCACAATTATAGGATTTAATTATAGTTCTATAACTTTTCATATGTTTTGTATGTTTTTCTGGTTTTTATGATCTTTTATCCATAGTAAGCATGTAAAACCTTTTACACTCGTATGTCCCCAACTCCGGTGTGATAGACACTAGGGTGGAAGCTAGTACCTAAGTAAAGAATCATGTATACCCAACAACGACCCTGTGGTATGGCAAGCTAACACTGCCATCCTGTTTCCTGGGTAGACGAAGCTGTAAACAGGATTCCCACTCTCCATGGAGAAAAAAATTCCCCGACTAATCACAAACAAAGCTTTGAATTGAACATTGGTTTTGGGGAAAATAGCCTCATGCTCACGTAAAATTTAGCTATTCAGAACAGGTTAGAAAAGTTCCCCTGGCTTTTCCAGGCTTAACCAAAAAAATTTTGTTTTTGCCTGACTTAGGAATGATTTTAAATTCCCCGAAAATTCCAGGTTCTCTAGGTTGCGTGGGAATCCTGTTTAACATGCTTGGTTTACACCAAGCATGTCCAAAAAGTACATAAAAAACAAGAATAAAGTTAAAATTAATGTTAGCTTCTTGACGCTTGGCATCTCTTCTCTGTTACTAGCTTTCCTACTTCGAAGGAAATCTTGTCCCCAGCGATTACTTCCAAAACTGACCCAAAGTGAATGTCAGTAATTCTGGAACTGACAGGAAAAGTATTTCCTTTCATAATTGTAAATAACTGCCCACACCAATAAGTACTTCCAAACATAGAACTATTTCATATATGAATTTTATAGTATTTTCAAACCTGGTAGGCAAATATTTGTAAAATCCAGGCACTACAACTGCACTGAATTTTGCCTTCAAATCTGAATCACACTGGAGCTCAATCACTTCCATTTGCATTTGATTAGGTACTAATATATTTATTGAAAAAATCGAAGAAAACAAAGAAAACTTGTCTTCCAGACATTTAAAATCTGCAAAAGTTGCTTCAAATTCAGTTCCCAGGCTTAAAATTTTTTCTGTATTATTTCAATACGATGCAGTTTCACCTAAACTTCATTTGTTCATGTTGCATCTTGGAAGTGTGTTAAGTCTTCATTTTTCGACTGATTTTCCAATAGAACTAGCTTACATTTGAATGCTTTTACTTGGCCACACGTGTTTGCAATGATCTAATCTTTTCCTACCAATTTTATATTTAAATCATCGAATGTTGTAGTTCATTGTTAATAATTACGTATAACAGGATATTGTAAAAATTAAGTTATGAAATTTTAATTAAAACGTTTTTTACATATCGTTATATTGGCTGGGCCACAAAAATATTCATTGTGCGGGTCATGAATGACATGCTTGCTATAAACCCTGGATGGTAATCACCTAAGAGAAGGCACTTCAAAAACAAACCAAATCTACAAACCCACAACTAATCAGCGTGGCAGATTATGATCTACTTCAACATATTTATAAATGAAATCATGGTCCTCATTCTCTAGAGGCCTTAGAGCAGCTGCCTTTGGTAGCAGCAAGACAAGCTCAATGGCAGAGGGTGCTAAGAATCACAGGGTTCAGCCAAGCTACGAAAAGACTTTGCAAATAGAATACTTGACATCAGAACAATACAAATGGATGCTCGCCTACTGTTATTAGAACTCAAGTATATTAAGTGGGACATCACCAAATTGTGTGAAACAAGATATTAAGACAAAATTTTTGTAGCACTCGATACTGGTCATATATTGTATACAAAAGGTACTATAAACAGGAAGTGTAATGGTGTAGATTTCCTCAACAATCAACAACAACAGTTAATGAATGATGTTAATCAACTAAGTCGACTATCATCAGTGACTGAGAATGATTCAGAAGAAGCTTCGCAAAAGGCGAACCAAAATGCCTTTTGAGTATTTAAACCCATTTAATATTTTTATCACACAGTTCTGAACTCGAAAACTATTTTCCACTATGCTACATGCCAAGCATTAGACTGGGGACTATAGCCCCCTCTGGAACTGGGGCTAGTTATGAAGTCAGAGAAATTCTATTCAGTAGAAAATAATATTTATTGATACTTTAAACGTTTAGGTTAATTCCTTAATACACACTAAAAAATAAATTAATTTATATACATTGTTAAGGAAATTTAGTACATTTTTTTTTCTCGGCAAAGCCTTAGTGGTACATGCGCATATGTCGATGTTAAATTGAACATTGATTATTATTTTAGAAATCGGAAAACAATTAAACATACTGTTGTCAGAAAGAAAAGGTGAAATTATATGTTGCCAGATAGAAAAGGTGAAATTATATGTTGCCAGAAACGAAAAATAAAATTATATATATTTGGAAAATGTCAAATAAAAGGACACAATTTGGCAAGTTGCCAAGTTTAGAAATTGTACGTATTAAGTTTTCGTTTCTTGCTATTCTAAGTGGCAACACACAAGGAAGCCTACAAAGTGAACACATAGCATTTCTATTATGGTTACCCACAGTTACACAATCTTGTGGAGGCTATGTTTCAACGTATTGCTTCTGTTTTGATATTAAGAATTTGACTTACCTGTTACTAACCCAATGTATATAATAAATATTGTCTTTTTGATGTATAATTTCACAGGAGATTGCATAAAGGTAAAGTTACTGATTTAATGATGAATGACGGTGTTGAACGATATCAGTTTAAATACCAATAATAAGGTAGGTTATTTTACCATAAATAACCTATGATACTGAATACACTTAATTTAACTTTTGCACATGGATTAAAATATGTAGTAACTTAATGTATATATTTGAATGTAGTAAAATCTGTATTAGTTTACAATTACTTACCTGACATTCAGTCCTATAAAGTTCATCCAACTGAAAACATAGTCTCCTCCAATGTACATGCCAATGTAAGTTATTAAAATATTCTAGAATATGCATTAAAAAATACAAGTAAGAAAATATTGCAAGCATAGCATAAATATATTGTGTATATGCAGTGAAAAAAAGAAATATCATGAGCAATACTTTGCAAAATATATTACGGAAAAAATTTATCAATTCTTGACATTTCATTTTAACCTGCATATTACATCCACATACACCAAGTGGCCCTGTTTTCCCCACAAAATAAGTCACAATCTACTATCAGACTACTTCATCACTGATGATAAGGAACAGGTATATTCAAAATGTGCTCTTCTGCTCTTTCTATTGGTAGAATAATTATGGGTGATACAGGGAATTTTGATAACAACGTTAGTAACATATCAACAATATTTATGAATAAAAATCAACGCGTTTCGGGTGGACAAATCGGCTGCCCTTCTTCGAGATTTCACGAAGCTGATCCCGAAAAAGAGTGGCTGATTTGTTCGTCCGAAACATGCTAGTTTTTTATTCATAAATATTGTTGATACGTTACTAACATTGTTATAAAAATTCCCTGTATATCACATGTATCGAATCGTCATTTTTTACCACTTAACTAAGGGTTATTCCCACTGGTGTTCTGAGATACAGACGTTGGAATAAAAATAAAAAGACACATATACACATTCAAAAGAGTACAGATGTTGATCCCATTAGTTGAAACTAGGTTGATTAGTGTCTTCTGCCAATGTTCTATATAACTTATAATGAAATACTGAACTAGTGTACAAAATCGAAGCAATAATACATTAAGAAGTACTGTTTAGAATAGTTCTGTCAATGAACATCTAAAGTATAAATAAAATACAGAGTTAATTACTGGAACTACCTGGTTAATCCAATAATTAAACACTCAAATAAGTATTAGTTGAAAATAGCAAAAGCCTAATAAAAGCAAACATATTTATTTATGATCTTATACATGTGACATAAAGTACGGTTTATTCATAACGCCAAAGCATTAGTAAAAGGGCATGATGCAAAAAAAAAAAATGAACATACATGGTCTTACTTTTTTTTTTTTATTTTTTTTTTTGTTTTAGGTGAACTCATTGCCCTGTATATCTGGGACAGTAATAGATGGAAATGAATCACTGTATCAGAAATACATGATAAATAAATGATTTGTTGTCTCTTTACATCAGTAGTTACATGGCATTCTTGCAATTCATTTGTATATAGCAACAGCTTATATGTGATAGTATTTAAAGCTGCTATCATGTTGCTGTGTGTGTATGAATTTCGATGTTATCAAAATGTGCTCCTTTGAGAATCTTTGAAAACATTTTTTATATTTTCAAAGTGCAAGGTCTATTTTCAAACATATGCAAGTGTCCTACAAAGCACAAACCAGAATAAATCTGTCTTATTTTGGAATGATGAAACAACTAAATGGAAAAAGCAAGCAAAATACTCGATGTTACAATGAATCAAAAACTAAACTGGACTAAATATATTAACCTGATTGTCAAAATAGCACAGGAATCTGCCAGTTCTCTAAATGCAAACTTAAATCGGAAAAGCAAACTAATAAAACTGTTATTTAACCAATCCTAACATATGTAGGAGGGGCCTGGAGTACTGTCTCCAAGAGATCAAACCAGAAATTAGCATGGTTCGAGTCCAAATTCCTCAAAAGAATCACCAAAGCACAATGGTTCGTCTCGAACAGAACTATTTATAACAGAAGTAACATAATACCTTGCCAAGGATGTCTCATTACAATCAGAAAAAATATGTTTACAAAAATTGGCACCCATCCAAACCTCACCATAACGTCAAATATCGACCTGACAAGTAAATTCTTGGCCCTCACAAGGGAATCTCTTGAAATGCAATGCGCTGATTTTGATAAGTGTGGTACCACTGGATAACTCTTGTCATAAGAAACAAAAAGTCGACTGGAACTACCCATCTGAATTCAACCACCCAAGAGCTACAATGCGATTCATACAATCCTTTTTTCATACATAAGCCTTATCCCTACATACTAATAACCTGCTCCACTGCAGGGAAAACAACAAAAAAGTAGACAATAGTTGAAATATTATTTTGAATGTTTACGTTTTTCTACTGTTATTAATATAGCCAATGTTTTGGTGCATGTTGCAATTAAAGAAATGTACACTCAAACCTGTTTTTGTGTGGTCTTTTTTTGTGCGATTTTTTATTTGTGCGATTTTTTTTATTGATAACTTCGTCAATTATGTTCCAATTTGTTTGAAATTTTCATATACTGCACAAAAAAATCGCACAAATAAAAAAATCGCACAAAAACAGGTTTGAGTGTACTCTTTAATACAGAATGTTATGAATTGACTTATTAACATATACATCAACTCCTATGCCATAAATTCGGCGGTTAGTAAATTGTATACCCTGGAACATTTTGTTCATTTATTATGTTTTGCTGAGCACTTGCTCATTAGTGAAAGTGCCTTTCAGTGTAAAAGTGCTTAAAACATATGCATTCTTTATGCCAGGCATATTTTATAAATGTCTGGGTTTCACATTTGTTATAAGTTTTCTCAGCGTTAGTGTGAAACATACCTGCTGCACAGATCTAAAGGTGGGGATTTCAGTTTGTATTAGAGCCTTTTGGAAAGCATATCAGTACATGTTTCCAAATGTAGGAGCACAGATTTGGTTGCGAACCAAGTGATGCATTTTTAGGGTAGCTTCACTACATATGAGCTGGTGAGTTTTCAAATGCTCGGTTTATAAGTTTGTAGTCATAAAAACTTTCAATATCAAGGGGTTAAAGATCATTGCACCGCAGTATGACCATGACTTCTGTACTTTCGCACAATTTTCTGTGAACTTCAGGATCTACATGCCCTGACCACTTATCTACGACCAGCAGGGCCTTTTCTTCACCTCTCAAATTTTTTAGTGTTTGGAAGTACAATTCAGTCACCTTTTTTGTTGTTTTCCCTGCAGTGAAGCAAGTTATTAGTACATAGGGAGAAGGCTTATGTATGAGAGGGGGATTGTATGTAACATACGGCTACACCTTTAGACCTGAATTATGGAGACATTGTAACCAGAATTTCATAATTATAACTGCACCTGAAGATGTAAGTATTGAAGAAATGCAGCAATTCCATCTAGCTGAAATAATATTTATTAGAGCTTTAAATGTTTAGAATAGTTGATTAATATGCAAAAGATAAATATATTATAATGCAACATTAAAAGAATTTATGCTCTTTTTTGGGAGGGGGGAGTGAAGCCTTCTTTGTGAGTATTAAGGTATTATTACCCTCCGCAGGGATAACACAATTGCCAAATATGGTCAACACAAGAAAGCCTCCGGGGCGAGAATTTTGTGAGTTTTCGTGGGGGAATTTATTATACTATAATTTTTGCCACCCACGTTTTAATTACAGCTCAAACTAGAGCTTATGTAATTTTGGAGAAAAAGAGACGCTTTCCCCATCCTGGATTCGAACCAGGGTCCCTCCGTTTAGCCCGGAGTGTCTTGGACCGCTAGACGAATGAGGACAGGAAACAACGCTCTCTTTCTCCGTATGTAAAGGTGTTAAGGTATTATTACCCTCCGCAGGGATAACACAATTGCCAAATATGGTCAACACAAGAAAGCCTCCGGGGCGAGATTTTTGTGAGTTTTCGTGGGGGAATTTATTATACAATAATTTTTTTTTTTTTTTTTTTTTTTGTGGTATGTGTGCTCACATTGATGGTAAATTGAAGACTGATTTGATTTTAGAATTCGGAAAACAATTATACATACCGTTGCCAAATATAAAAAGTAAAATTATGATTATACAATATATGTTGTCAGATATGGAAAGTGAAATTATGTATATTTGAAAAAATCATATAAAAAGAAACAATCTGGCATGTTGCCAATTTCAGAAACTGTAATGATGTTTCAGGGTTTACACACATTTCCTGACATGAAATTTAATGACTTTTTAAGGACCAGAAATAAAAAAAAATGGGTTAAGGACCTATTAGCAAACAGGAATAGAATGTATCAGAGATAAGCTATGTAAACAACTTTGCACTTATAATACCATTTTAAGAATAAAATAGATGTTAGAATGTATTATATAGTTAAACATAATCTCAAAATTAACAATTATGAAACAAGAGTCATGAAGAATGAAAAGCAATTGCTTAAAAGTGATCGAGTAGAGTTAGCCTTAAACATGATAATACAAAACAAATACATTAGAATTCTGAGAAACCAGCCATTAAAAAGTATATAATTAAACAAGTTGAAAGCAAACGTTTCGAAGCTATCGCAACTTCACCTCCAATGCGAAATGGTTGAAATTATGGAAATGCTATATTTCCATAATTTCGACCATTTTGCACTGAAGATGAAGCTGTGAAAGCTTCGAAACATTTGCCTTCAACTTGTTTAATTATTTACTTCTTAATGGCTGTTTCCCAGAATTCTTATATATTTGTTTCAGTATATAATATCTATAATTAAAATTTCCTTCACTCGAGGGAATTGAATGTCGAAGATAGCATAATAATCCTTACTGCAGATTTTGAGATGGTCCTGTTTTTAAAAAAAAAATGACGAAATTCCATAAAGAGGCTCTGTGTACGTGCTTTTTTCATTCCTCTTATTCGAAATACGACGGTTGGTTAAAAATATGGCCTCTTTCTCACGAAACCACGTAAAAACAAAAAATGCCGTTCGAGTCAACCCTGTCACCAAACTGAATATCTCTCGATCGGCGGAACAGATCACTGCCACAAACAGTGTCCCCGGTTCCAGAATTACAAAAAGAGACGAAATGTCACTAGGGAATACTATCATCTTTTTCCTTTCCTCCTTTTTGAGAGTTCTGCCTTTGTTCTCTAGCAGACCACCATATCAGTCACTGACTCACGCTTGCTTGCCAGTTCAACAGCGGAAGGACATCAAGGGTCATGCTGCATCAGGATCTACAGTTTTCCAAAGATTTCAAACCTTGTAAGGCCTAGGGAACAAGCCCAAGACTGCAGTGAACAGTTTGATGGGGGTTTTTGGGGGGTTACTGTTGAAAAATGAACCCGGATAACGGTGCGCTAAGAGAACACATTACCACTGCACCACCGCAGGGTCCAACGTTTACTCAATACAAAATTTAAGAAATTTATTCATTAACACTAAATTTTTAGTCTGCTTAGATTGTTAGCATCGTTAAATATATTAATAAAATATATCGAAACAATGAACTCAAGTCCACCCCCCTGTAAAGAAGCATCTAACTATGGCCCTGAACCGAACAGAATATCTCCACCATCCGCAGTAGGATGGGGAGAAAGAAGGCTCAGTTTTTTAAAAAAGGTGTGCAAAATTTTAAAAGGTGACTTTTTTTTTTTTTTTACTCGTTTTTAAATTGTAGTCAATCTCTACTCAAGGCTTGAAATCAGGAACAGAAAGTTAGGCATCAACGGCACCTAATAATTTTTCCTTAGTTGCCAAAATGGTTTTCTTAAGTGCAATTTCAAAATTATTCATTTTATTCACGTAGTATTATGCTATGTATGTTCACACACATAGCATAATGACTTGTAATGATGACAATTAACAAAACAGGCATTTTACAAATTGTGAGGAAATATTTATTAAAAATTTACTTTTTAAAATGTGGTCTTGCCTTATACATATACACTATACATCGACCCACCATCACCTAAAAAATTAAATTAATATTCCCGGGAAACGTAGAGATCATTTACAAGGAACTTTATGCTAAAACAAAGAAATACAATTTCCTCAATCCATCTCCTCAAGTGGAATGGAAAATTGCGTAGTATGTGGAGGGGAGAATTATGATTATCTTATGTATATTATAAGATAAAATAACGAGATGTTTTTGTAAATTAATTTATTTTGTAAGACAACGAAATTTTGATTCCAATTCTTATTTGGTGGTAAAGGGGGTGTGTCTGTTTCATGAAATTTTTCAGAATTTAAAAAAAAAAAAAAAAAGGATATATGCTTTCGAGGGGAGGGCAGATCGACGGAATTCTATGGATCAAAATTGTGCTTAAAAATAAAAATAAATTTAAAACCTTTTAAATTTTTGTGTTCTGGACACTTGCCCACACATAAATCCGGGATTCTCCCTCCCCCCCCACCAAAAAAAAAAGACGAAAATTTACGGAAAATGTAGGGGAGGGCACTTACTAGGAATTTTCTGCTAGAAAAAAAAAAAGAATTCCGTCATCCATCTTCAAATGCAACTGCAACAGAAAATCGCAGAATATTGGGGTGGGGAGATATGAAATCACCTTATATGCATTATTATAAAAAAATGATATTTTTATGCATAAATTTATTTTATATGACAAAAATTTCCCGATATTATGGGGGGGAATGAATGCTTTTCCGGTGAAAACGAATCGATGAAGTTCATGGATAGACTGCAATTTAAAGAAGGAAAAAAAACCCTTTGCCGTCATTTGAAATTTTGCCCTACTAAAATTTAGTGCCTTGGACATATGCCTAACATGCCTATTTGTAAATTCCGATTCGATCGCATTTGATCACAATTTAAAATATTATGCATATGTGGACACTTCACTAAAGAAACTTTACTACCAATTCCGTTTTGAATAGTCTTCGTGATCGAAAATTGATAGCAAAGTTTAAAATCGAAAATGAGCGTGAAGCCAAGAAATATTGCTAAACGTAAACCATTCTTATAGAACTTCTTAGAGGCCAAAAAGGCTATGTTAAGATGCAAATAGAATGCTAGGGAAGGGAATCAAGGATCATAGTAGGTCAGAGCCCACTAGATTGCAGGTCGTAGATTCCCACCTAACGAGAGCAACAACGATTCTGATCTTGGGACTTTCGTCGGTAAGATTGGTAGAGGGGAAAATAAAGGATTGAGCAATCGAAATTTGCATCATATAAACAATAAAAATAAAGTTAGGTGCCAAAAATAACGACAAGGTCTAAAATCTTGGTCGTCAAAACAAAATTTATAGGTGCAAAATATGACTAATGACCACTAATTTCGAGCTCTGTCTCTATAGTAAAATTCTGTCAATCCACCCTCCTTAGAAAAGCACCCCTACTTTGCCTTAACTTAAAATTATGAAAAAATTCCATGAAACGCAGCTACCTTCCCCAAACAGTGGAAAAATAAAAAAAATTCATCATCAAATAAAATAAATCATTCAGAAAATATCATTATTTTATAATAATGTATATGAAGTAATCATGAATATCTCCCCACACTCCCCTTTTCTTCATGATTTTCTGTCGCAAAATATTTTCTTGGGTGGCTAGCTTAACTTTGAAGACCAGGTAGAACCATTCGCTTTTCGAAAAACGGCTAAGAGGAACACTATATACACACACACACAGTACAGAGTAAAGCTTCTCATAATGGAAATATCTAATTGCAAAATCTACAGGGTGGCAAGTGGGGACGCCAAACGATCGCCACTGTGCCTAAGGCACCTTGCACTTAAATATAAAGTTTAAATCTAGGTTTCGGAGAGGGAGGGGGTGAATTGCACTGGTCATTCTAGTTCTGAAGAAATGCTCAAGCAAGTTTCTAGGGGGAGTTCTCTATGCATATTCACAGAGGGAATTCTCCTCTATGCATGTTCCTATTGTTCACAAAAGGCATAGAATCCACATGGTGTAAATTTCATGTTCATTCTTTATGTTGATTTATACTGTGAGAAGAATGGCATTAATAAAAATTTTAACTAAAACATACTTCAGACAAATGTTGAGAAATAAAAGAACGAAGTTAAGGACTTTTTGCAGATTTTGGGTGAAAATAAGGACTTTTAAGGACCAAAAATCATTTCCTAAAAAATTAAGGACTTTTAAGGACATTCAAAGACCATATGAACCCTGAGTTTGAGTTTCTTGGTATTCCAAATGACAACAAAGGAAGCCTGAAAAGTGAACATATAGTATTTCCATTGTGAAAACCCACACACATATTACAATTATTATTATGAGACATATTCTCCCCATAATTTCTAAGTCAGACATCAAGCGATTATTCATCATAGAACTCAGAGACAAATTATGACCTGGAAAAAGTAAGTGCAAGATCTGATGAGTATGCAGTATGTTCAAGAACAGTAATTTGTTTCTTGGTTAAAATTTTCTGCATATACAGTGCTATGTACAAGAGTATGGACTTTATTAATCAGTAAGCTGTTTTGATGCCATTTTTGTATGATTTTTACATATTCAGATAGTCTTTTGAAATTTTTCTGACAGTTCTTTGACAATTTACACTCTATCAGAAATGTTTGCAATATCAAAGATCAGCAAAAACAATTTACTGAATGTTGATCGCAGTTTCCTTTGCTAATCTGCCTGGTTTCTCATCAAAATACACTGGTGTTCAAAATTAAGAGAATTTCATATTTTGTTGCATTTCCAAGAAAAGTACTGAAATAAATGGTAAAACTAATGCTTCCAAACAAAGATGCAAATCTTTAGCATCGATTACATAAGCCAAAGTGCATGGATGTGCATGTGAGGAACAGACTTTATACGTCATGTACAATTTCCTATGCTCCATTCCCTCGCACACTTTAGCGAATTTTGTGATGTTATTTGCAATATTCAGGAAATTCAAAAGCAAATAGTTAAAATAAATGAACACCAACGTTTGGATGATGGAATAAGGTGGCAAATCATGGTGAGATTGGAAGAAGGGTAGTCTAAGTGCAGATTGCTAAAGCATTGAATATAACACCAGCATCATGTCCAACTTATGGAAAGAGTTTAAAGATTCCGTATCCATAGAGAAAACCTGGGCAAGGTCGTCCAACAGTCATGATGGCCAATAAAGATAGATATTTGTCCATTACAGCGATATGTAACGGGAGTGCAACAGCTTCCCAGCTCTCTCGCGATTCATGTGTGGCTACAGAAACCTTAATTTCAACGGCTGCTGTTTCTAGAGGGTTACACAAGAGAGGTCCGTTTCCAAGAAGACCTGCTGTTTGCATCCTGCTCACTTCTGTGCACAGGAGAACCCATTTAGCACAGTGCAGGGATCGACTTCGGACCAGGAATCAGGGAGAACCATTCTATTCACTGTCAAGTCCTGATTCAGCCTAACCACGGATTCTCAACATACGTTCATCCAGAAAGAAACAGGGTCCTGCTACTTGTCCTCTAACATCTGTGAAAGAGACCACTATAGCAGTGGAGGTTTGATAGACTGGGCAAGCATCATGTTGGATGGGCGCACAGACCTCCATGTCTTTAACAAAAGCTCTGCGAATGCCATAAGGTAGAGGGATGACATCTTGGATCCCTATGTTTGCCAATTCTGGGATGCAGTTGGCCCCAATTTCATTTTAATGAACAACGCATGTCCACATAGGGCTTATCTGGTCAACAAATTGCTGGAAAGTGGGTATATTCGCTGGATGGATTAGCTAGATCTCCAGACCTAATCACTATAGAGGATGTCTGGAATGCTCTTAAGAAGGCAATTACAAGTCGCTTTCCCCTTGCCAGAATCATCCAAGGCCTGAAAATAGCATTGCTGGAAGAGTGGGACCTCCTGCTACAGGGACTCAAACCGGCTCATTTCCAGTATGAATTCGCGTTATAAAAGCTGTATAACTGTAAAAGGGAACCATACACCCTATTAACACATTTTTTGTTCGATATTTTAATCTCTGTTTTAGACTTTACGGTACTGATGTCTTCTACACGATCATGCATGTATACCGTAAATGTTATACAGTTGGTTTTTTATTATCATATCAACCTATGAATATACCTAATTTCATAAAAATATGTCCGGTAGTTCTGGAGATCATTGACCAAAAGTGAAAATTCTCTTAATTTTGAACATGAGTGTACTTTCACAACCATCAAAAAACCACCAAACTCATTAACAAATCATTTTCTTTTAAAAGCATGATTTTTAAATCTATACTAACAGTACCTGAGTTCTGGATCCACTTTTCATCAGTCTAATAAAAAAAAAGATGATTTTTGTTCACTGCTCCAACTTAAGCTCGCACAGTATCGTGACGTAACACAAGAATGCTCACCGACACAAGCTGCTGTTACACACAAATGAAATGCTACAAGCACGACTACTCATTTCTGCCTATCGCTGCCACACAAAATATGACAAGTTTGCGAGTTTAACTGTCAGACCTCGTATATTGTTATTTGCCTAAAAAAATGCAATCTTCATCTAAGATGAAAATAATAATTTCCCTTTGAACATTTCTCCCATTTGGAAAAGTACTCTGTGGCAAAAGAGGCTTCAACAGTCCCACCGCCTCTAGTTCCAGTATTTCCTTGGCTATGCAGTTATAATTATCATTTCAGGCAATACTATCTGGTATCATACACTGAGCCCCATCAATTGTCATTCTGACAATGGTAGCCCATGATTACTGAAACAGCTGTCAATAGTTAAATTAAACCTATTTAAAACTGTATTAATTTTGTGTGATTTTAGTTATTAATATTGCCACACAATGTGTTGTGAATTAGGTCAAGGAATGTATGGAATCAAGAAATTGATTATAGTAAGTATAAAAAATTCTTTCTTATGCATTTTTAGTATAAAATATTTTTCTTTACAAACATACATTACAGTAGTCAAAAGAAACAAGTCAAACATCATACGTGTACTACCATTAGACAAAACTAATGGCAGTCATGAACTTTTGTTTAAATTGTTAATATGGAATGGATTTACCTGACTATAAGTCAAATGCTTACCTTTAAAACACCCACAATGGTAGTTGTAAGAGCAGAATTGTAAGCTGTGCACAAAACAGTAGAATACATTAAAACAAAGCCCATTACACAAGACAAAACAAAGGAAATCAAAAATGCAGCATTTTTCCAGCCTTCAAAACTTATGGCCTGAAATACAGAAATGGTACAAAAGTCATAAGAAAGTAAAGAGAAAATACCGTAAAGAATATAGTAAATCAATAAATAAAATGTGTATTCATAATAACTAAATTGTAGTAGAAAAGATAGTTTACCTCACATCCCTCTTTCTTTCAATTAAAAAAAATTTACATACGTTCTAATCACATGAAACAGATTTAACCTAGGGGGTCAAAAAATTTCTTGCAACATTAATTAGGAGTATGTGTTTTAATAGTTATTAAATATGCACATATATATACATACTTACACTTGTGAATTCTAACTGTATTTTGCACAGGTTCTATGATGTAGTAAAATGTGTATCCATCTTTCTCTTGCTCCACGAATAAACTCACAATATATATACAATGAGCTTCTGTCTTTCTAACTTAAAGTACATTTAATTCTAAATTAGAAAGACAGAAACTCATTAGGAAACAAGTATGTAAGAGGGTGGATGTAAAGAACCTGAAAGGAAATACAGAGGCATCCAAATTGGAAAAAAAAATCGCTTTGCTGCACTGGAAGGACTTACTGAAGAAGTTAATACCTCAAAAGCAAATGAAAACGTTGTTAAGACAATAATTGAAACTGCTGGGGAAATTGGTGATGTAACATGTAAAAAGGACAATAGCAAATTATATGAGAAGATCAAACAGCTCATGAAAAGGCAAAGACATATGAAGGTGGGTAATCAAAATTCCATTTCCAGGATCGAGTATGTACAACTTCATAAAACTCTACGCAAAAGCATAAAAGAAGACACAAGAAAATTCAATGGTGATTTAGTAACTAAAGGCATTGAAAACAACAAGAGCCTCACGATTGTTGAAGGAAGTTTGTCTGTTGGGAAGAAACACATCATTGCATTAAAAGGAGAGGATGGCACCGTAACAAGAAATAGGGAAGAAATACTTAGAAGAGTTGAAGAATTCTACAAAAATCTATACGAAAGTAACAGTGAATTGAACGAAGACATTGAAATAGTCGAAGGAATAGCTCCTAAAATCTTAAAAGAAGAAGTTTCATTTGCAATAAAAAGCATGAAGAAAGGAAGAGCCCCTGTAATGATAGCATTATATTAGACATCCTAAAACAAGCTGGAGGAACACATAGAAGACATACTTGCAAAATTCTTTACCAAATATCTTAACAGCAATAACATACCAAACCAATCAGATTCTGCAACAGTAATTCTTTTGCATAAAAAAAAGGTGATAAAGAGAATTTGAAAAATTACCTACCAATTAGCTTGTCACCTGTTATTTATAAAATCTTCACAAAAGTGCTAACACATGACCTGAAGAAAAAATTAGATGCAGCTCAGCCAAGAGAACAAGCTGGTTTTCGAAGTGGATTCAGTACAGTAGACCATATTCAAGTATTAAAAGAACTAATTGAAAGAACACATGAATATGAACTTCCATTGTGTGTGGCATTTATTGACTATGAGAAGGCCTTTGACTCTATTGAAACGTCAGCAGTCATCAACTCTTTAAGATCAACAGATGTTGAGGAGGTGTACATTGACAAGGTGAAACATATGTATAAAAATGCAAGTGCAAAATTTCGGTTACATAAAGATACCGAAGCTATCAAAATTGGTAAAGGTGTGAGGCAGGGAGATACCATTTCTCCAAAACTTTTTACTTCAGCTTTACAGATGATTTTTCAGAAGATAAATTGGAATAACAAGGAAATAAAAATAAATGGTGAGTCCTCTGTGGTTTGCTGACGATTTTGTTATTTTTTCAATGATCCCATCAGAACTCCAAGACATAGTACAGGAGCACTCAACTAGAAGCAGAAAAGTTGGACTCAATGTGAATCTACAAAAAACTAAAACCATAAAATATTAAAAATAATTTCGTAGAGAAAACAAAAATACAAGTTGACAACATTGAGCTAGAAATTGCTGATTCATATATTTACCTTGGCCAGCTGATTTCAATGGATGGCAACATTATGAAAGAACTCAACAGACGTATTAAACTTGGCTGGAGTGCATTTGGAAGAAACAGTTTTATCCTGAAGGGGAAATTGCCTTTGTGTCTAAAAAGAAAGGTCTTCAACCAGTGTGTATTGCCAGTCCTCTCTTATGGATCAGAGACATGGAGTCTAACAGTTGGAGCAATACGAAAGTTACAGACAACGCAAAGGAGCATGGAGAGGTGCATGCTTGGAATAACTAGGAGAGATCGAAAAAGAAACACTTGGGTGAGAGAGCAAACTAGAGTAGAGGACATCATTGTTAAAGTAAAAGGGCTGAAATGGCGATGGGCTGGGCATATTGCAAGAAGAACTGATCAACGATGGACAACAGAAATTCTGAACTGGATTCCAAGAGACCACCGAAGACCTAGAAAACGTCCTCAAACTAGATGGGTGGATGAAATAAGAAAACAGGTTGGGGTGACGTGGAAGCGAATTGCTCAGGATAGACTTGTGTGGAAAGCATTTGGAGAGACCTTCATCCAGCAGTGGATAGATAATGGTTGAATATGATGATATAAACATACACACACATTACATATCATCATCATCATATTCAACCATTATCTATCCACTGCTGGATGAAGGTCTCTCCAAATGCTTTCCACACAAGTCTATCCTGGGCCATTCGTTTCCACGTCACCCCAACCTGTTTTCTTATTTCATCCACCCATCTAGTTTGAGGACGTTTTCTAGGTCTTCGGTGGTCTCTTGGAATCCAGTTCAGAATTTCTGTTGTCCATCGTTGATCAGTTCTTCTTGCAATATGCCCAGCCCATCGCCATTTCAGCCCTTTTACTTTAACAATGATGTCCTCTACTCTAGTTTGCTCTCTCACCCAAGTGTTCCTTTTTCGATCTCTCCTAGTTATTCCAAGCATGCACCTCTCCATGCTCCTTTGCGTTGTCTGTAACTTTCGTATTGCTCCAACTGTTAGACTCCATGTCTCTGATCCATAAGAGAGGACTGGCAATACACACTGGTTGAAGACCTTTCTTTTTAGACATAAAGGTAATTTTTTCCCTTCAGATAAAAACTGTTCCTACGAATGTGCTCCAGCCAAGTTTAACATGTCCGTTAGGTCTTCATAATGTTGCCTTCCCTTGAAACAGTTGTCCCAAGGTAATATATGATCACAACTAATAACTAAATGTCGTCAACTTTGTTGTTTTGTTTTCTTTAAGAAATCGTTTAACATGATTTTTAATTTTTTGCAGTTTACTTTGAGTAAAACTTTTTACTTCTAGTTGAGAGCTCCTCTATCATGTCTTAGAGTACTAATGGGTCGTGAAAATAACAATGTTCATCAGCAAACCGCAAATGATTTAAATATTCACCATTTATTTTTATTCCCCTGTTATTCCAATTTATTTGATGAAAAATCATCTGTAAAGCTGAAGTAAAAAGTTTTGGAGAAATGGTATCTCCCTGCCTCACACCTTTACCAATTTTGATAGTTTTGGTATCTTTATGTAACCGAAATTTTGCACTTGCATTTTTATACACACGTTTCACCATGTCAATGTACACATCCTCAATGTCTGTTGATCTTAAAGAGTTGATGACTGCTGATGTTTTAATAGAGTCAAAGGCCTTCTCATAGTCAATAAATGCAACACACAATGGAAGTTCATATTCATGTGTTCTTTCAATTAATTCTCTTAATACTTGAATATGGTCCACTGTACTGAATCCACTTCGAAATCCAGCTTGTTCTCTTGGTTGAGCTGCATCTAATTTTTTCTGCAGGCGATGTGTTAGCACTTTTGTGAAGATTTTATAAATAGCAGGTAACAAGCTAATTGGTCGGTAATTTTTCAAATCCTCTTTATCACCTTTTTTATGCAAAAGAATTACTGTTGCAGAATCCCATTGGTTTGGTATGTTACCGCTGTTAAGACATTTGGTAAAGAATTTTGCAAGTATGTCTTCTACATATTCTCCAGCTTCTTTTAGGATATCTAATGTAATACCATCATCACCAGGGGCTCTTCCTTTCTTCATATTTTTTATTGCAAATGAAACTTCTTCTTTTAAGATTTTAGGAGCTGTTCCTTCGACTATTTCAGTGTCTTCGTTTAATTCACTGTTACTTTCATATAGTTTTTTGTAGAATTCTTCAACTCTTCTAAGTATTTCTTCCCTATTTCTTGTTACGGTGCCATCCTCTCCTTTTAATGCAATGATGTGTTTCTTCCCAACAGATAAACTTCCTTTAACAACCCTAAGGCTCTTGTTATTTTCAATGGCTTTCCTTACTAGCTCACAGTTGAATTTTCTTATGTCTTCTTTCATGCTTTTGCGCAGAGTTTTACAAAGTTCTATGTACTCAATCCTGGAACTGGTATTTCGATTGTCCACCTTCATATCTCTTCGCCTTTTCATGAGCTGTTTCGTCTTCTCAGATAATTTGCTATTGTGCTTTTTACAGGTTACACCACCAATTTCCCCAGCAGTTTCAACTATTGTCTTAACAATGTTTTCATTTGCTTCTGAGATATCACTTTCATCAATAAGTCCTTCCAGTGCAGAAAAGCGATTTTTTAATTCCAACTTGAATGCCTCGGTATTTACTTTCAGTTTCATTAAATCCACCCTCTTACTTACTTGTTTCCTAATGAGCTTCTGTCTTTCTAATTTAGTATTTAAGTGCACTTTACATCTCACCATTCGATGATCACTTCCAGTATTAAATCTGTTCAGTACGCTGCAATCTTCAATAATTGATTTCTTGTTTGCCAGTATATACTATAATTTAACTATAATTAATATATAATATTATTTCACTAGTTCCCCCATTTGGGTGTTTCCATGTCCATTTTCTTTGCGGTTTCTTCTTAAAAAATGAATTCATGATGCTAAGGTTTTCAGCTTCTGCAAATTCGATGAGTTGATCGCCACGTTCATTCCTTTCCCCATATCCGTATTTACCAACCGATGTCTCTCCTTGTTCCTGTTGTCCAATTCTTGCATTGAAATCCCCTGCAAAAGGTTGCTGGTATCTAATAACTGGAAAGGAGATCCACCGTGAATGTGATGTGTGGAACCGGCCAGGCCAGTAACCTAGTGTCCTACCCCGCCTTCAAGTGGTGCAGGCTGAGCTTTCTATTTATGTGGCAAATTAATATTTGCTACACGGATAGAAAGGCGGAAGGGGAGGGCTAATTCACCAACCCGTTTAGCCAGCGTGGTGAAATTATGGCTAATTCCTCCATTATGTTGACACACCAGAAACCATGGCCCCTAGTCTCCAGGTGCTGGAGTGCTCCTGATCAAGGCAGCGGTCAGTGTGGCATGAAAGCAGGGGGTGCTAAGAATCACTGGAATGGCCCAGGCTGCCGTTTGTTATTGAC
This sequence comes from Dysdera silvatica, assembly GCA_006491805.2. Lineage (NCBI taxonomy): Eukaryota > Metazoa > Arthropoda > Arachnida > Araneae > Dysderidae > Dysdera > Dysdera silvatica. Next base: position 198,949,157 of record QLNU02015360.1, read on the forward strand.
CTTGGCTACGTTTAATGGACGATCCCTTGCTTCTGAAGCAAAACTTCAGGAATTGGAAGAGGAACTAGACAAGATCAAATGGGACATTGTAGGACTCAGTGAAATTAGAAGAAAAGGTGAAGAGTTGGTGGAACTGAAAAGCGGACATTTGTTTTACTATAGAGGAACGGAAACTGGAAGAACAAGTGGTGTTGGCTTCTTAATCAACAAAAGAATTAAAGACTGTCTTCTGGAAGTTGAAAGTACATCAGATCGAGCAGCGAGGCTTGTTGTTCAACTAACCCAGCGATACCAACTGGCCATTTTAGTATATGCACCAACATCCAAATACATACGACTTGAAGAGGTTGAAGAATTTTATGAAGAAATCAAAGAGTTACACACCAAAGGGAAACAACATATCAAGCTCATATATATATATATATGTGTGTGTATGTGTGTGAGTATGTATACAGGGTGCTCTCTAAATTCCAGTGCTTCGCAAATAACGTTTGAACGAAGGCCCATAGAGCTGTAAAATTTAGGTGCGAGTATAGTGAAGTGCCCATGGCCGATGAAATGAGATCGACGGCAGCGTCATCTGTGGCGAAATTGGGAAGTTATTGCACCTAATTCTGGAACTAAGGGAGATATAGAAAATTTTTCAATTACAAAGTTGTTAAGCACCAACTAATTAGTAAGAAACAAATTTTTTTCACCACCTTAATAGGTCAAAATTTGTTATTTAGGATGGATTTAAGGTGTCCATCCAGCAATGCTGTTGTTGGTCAAAGTTCCGATTTAACGTCAATTATTCATCCTTGCAATTCCATAAAACTTCGTTCATTATGTAAGTACAGATTGCATGCTACATGTTACATACAGTATGGTGGAAAAAATCGACGTTATTAATTCCGTTGTAGAAATATTTTTTGTGTTATCATGATTATTTGGTGTGATGTGGTAACGACAACAAACCAATTAGTTGCCAGGCTAACACCTTAACCAACTATGCCACTGGTACATCTACAGCAGAATGGAGTTGTCGTCGCAACCGCATCATACCAAATAATCATGATAACACAAAATAGTAACATTTCTACAAGAGCATTAATAGCATTTATTTTTTTTTACCGTACTGTACGTGGTACATAACATGCAATCTATACCATAATGAATGAAGTTTTACAGAATTACAAGAATGAATGATTGAAGTTAACATGAATTTTGAAAATTGAAGTTAATGATTGACGTTAAATCGGAATTTTGACCAACAATGGCGTTGCTGGACGGATACCTTTAAAACCTCTTAAATTGCAAATTTTGCCCTATTAAGGTGGTGAAAAAAACACGTTTCTTACAAATTAGTTAGTGCTTAACAACTTTATAATTGAAAATTTTCCTGTATCCCTTCTAGTTCCAGAATTAGGTGTAATAACTTCCCGATTTCGCCACAGAGGGCGCTGCCATCTATCCCATTTCATCGGCCATGGACACTTTACTATACGCACACCTAACTTTTACAGCTCTACGAGCCTTCGTTCAAAAGTTCTTTGCGAAACACCAGACTGTAGAGAGCACCCTGTACCTGCATATATATATATATATACAGTACCCCCTCTCTCTATCACAATAACGTCCTACTAATCAATGAAACTTTCCGTTTAACGACCATATTTTGAGGTCCTACAAAATTCTCCACAGAAAATAATGTGATTAAACTCTCTCAATAATGTTATTCTAATTAATGATTCTCTCCATTTAACAGCCACTTTGTAGTCCCGGAAAATGTTTCGTAATGTTCAAGTATTTCTGAATTATGAATTTCTGATTGGCCTTCTGTTCTTCTGGTTGGTCAGGACTCATCAAACCGTCTTTTGACGGCTTTTTTTCCTTACCTCCCCCCTCTCCTTCAGCAAACTTTTTAATATTGTATTGTTTTTTATCTTTAACTGTATTTGTGTAGTGATAAATAAATGAAATGCAAATTAAATGATTAACAATCCTTTTTTTTAACCGACGTTTACCCTTGCTTTGCTTTTCTCTCCATTCCCATTTCCTGTGTGAACTAAAAAGTTTCCTTTATATATATAAAGGTAAGAGGTTCATGTTTATAACTTTAGTTGAGAAATGACCATGATAAGAAAGCGTCTCGTGCCTCAGGATAAAGTAAAAAATTATTGAAAAATGAAAAATATAGAGTTAGCTAAACGATTTCAACTGCCCAAGTCTACTCTTCATGTTTACTCAATGAGTTTTTTTTATTTATAAAATATTACAAATTGTAAGTAGGTAAAAATTGCTCATGTTTATTATTAGATTTATTAAGGGTCATTAAACATTATTATATTTATCCAATAAAACCAGTTGAAGTAAATTTCTACAAATTTGTAGTTCAAAATCTAGGGTGAGAGTCTAGGAAACATTGCCATTTTTTTTTTTTTTTTTCAAATTTGCATCTAGAGAAATGCTTCAATATTATTTGGCTAGAATTATATAGATGTTTCAATGCGTTATTTAAAACCTTCATTAAAAATATTTTACATCTTTGAGCTCCAAACCATCGTATGTTTACAAACAATCAAATGTACTAGGAAGTGAACCCTGCCAAGTGAAGCCAAGTGGTTGATGTCATTCAGCAACTGAAGTGCTCCACTTCATGGCAGTATATCATCGATTAATCAGAACTGAAACTGACACTCGAATAATTATCAGATTAAATAAAAAAGTAGTCTTAGAAATTTATTCTGATAACCAATAACTTTAACTAAAATGAGAATCTGAATAAATAACATCCTACTGTATTTACGAAATATAGTGAAATGTAATAAAATCATATATTTCAAGACGAATATTATTAACTTAGCTCTCCATTGTATACTATATAGCCACTTTTTATTTGTCTATTATTTTTTTAATTAAGTATGTCTTCAAGTAAAATATATAGACATAATGATAAAAGAATGCTCAATGCATATAAAGTATGTTCCATAAAAAATACCAGAACTCACCTTTGTTATATCCCCTGTATACCATGATATTAGGAACAATGGGAAAATCATAAATAATGCATTATAGAAAAGCAAGCCAAATTTTCCCAAATCCTGAAACAAAATACTTCGTTGAAAAAAAAGCATCGAAGTTAATTACACTGAAGAAATTTAAATTGTTTTTTAAGTTTGAAGACTTCATAAAGAAATTAAACATGCATGGACAATTTAAAAACAATTAAAATGTAATTTATTATTGATTGATTGATTGATTGATTGATTGTTTGGCTTTTTTATGGCGCAAGAGCATCTGGGCTATACTGCGCCAAACATGGTAAAATCAAAGACTGTAGTAAAAACCAGTACTTTTTAAAAATTTTAAAACGTGCGTATGGTCAGCATGGTCATTTAAAATGTCAGACAGTGAACCATAGATCTTAAGGCTAGTTATGCCAGTGTCAGTGATGATAATAATGAAATTGATTGATTGATAGTTGAATGAATGAATTATTGGAGATATTTAACACATCATTTTCAATGTACAATGCAAATAGCATTCCATTTAGTGGTTTAGCAAAAATTTCCTCCTCATATATTTACATAAATAATACGCTCAAATGTAAATGAAACTAGAATGAGTGTGATTTTAAGTGATATAATGTGCGAAAAAAAAACCAATATACTGGAAGAACTGTGCACCGCTATTTGCTTCAAAGGACTAAAGCCTTTATTAGCGAATTTGCATTTCAATGTATGCTATTGTGTTCTTGACAAGTGTTGCTGCGGTTATGGAAAAGACAAAGTTTGGCCTTCATTTCCCAACTTGTTACCCAACCTAAAAACAAAATATGCATTTGAATGTAAACTATCTTTTATTTACACACAAAGTTTTTATAAATTTTTAAAAATTCTTCCAAGGATTGTGTGTATTTGCCAAGAATCAACCTCCTCAATAACTCGTTCGATTGAAAAGTGAAAACTTTACAGTTAAATTGTAACAACCATGTGGCAAATGCATTTATCCATTTAGATTTTTTTTTCTTTTTCAGCGTTCTTTGAACTGACGGAGAAATTTCGTTAGTAGAAAGAACACATTACACATTGGAAATCTGTTATATAGGTCATTTTCTTTTCTGATGTGCAGGAGCTATTCCACGGATCCAAGGGCAGACTGGGGCGGTGCGCCCTCATGGGCGGTAGGACTCGCGCCCTCCGAAAATTCAAGATATGCGCCCTTTGAGAGGACCCAGTCCGCCCCAGCACGGATCTCGGCAATATTTCCACAATACCGCCAATCACTATCGATTAAAGGAAATTCAAAATGAGCTCGTGAAAAAAAACAGATGCAATTTTTTACACCTGTTACTTCCCCCTGTTTGTACGAAATTGTGATAGATTTCATGAAATTTCAATAACTAAAAATAATTTATATTATACAGCCCAAAAAGAGCCGAGATCGTGGATGTTACAAAAGATGTAATTTTTTCAAAGAAGCTTGATAAATTGTCTACAAATCTGTTCTCAAGATTTCATCTTACAAATCTGCCAGTAATTGCTTTCCCAAATAACGTTGATCTCACGTACAATGTGTCAGCAAAGCATGATTGCCATGTAAGTCCAAATGCGATCTAAATGTAACACGCGTTGATTTGGTATGTTCCTCGTATGGATTTCGTAAAATTCGAGAAGACAAGAGCTAGATAATACAAGGCATCAAATCTTCACATATCGTCGTAATAGTCGTCCAGCACCTTTAAATTTAAAAAGCTACCGAACTTTGAACGCGGGTAAAAATTTGTTACTTAGGTAGAAGCAGTGGCGCAGCACTAGTAAAATTGGGGCCGGGCAGTTTTGAGGGTTGTTATGTGATTTGGTTAGATCCAGAATCTTCAGTGGTGGTGGTGGTGGGGAGGCGATTCGTTTCAATTCCCATTTTTAGACGTGTCTGGTTCTTTTCATTGTAATTCTATGGCGCATAGCCTAGATGCTCTTGCGCCATAAAAAAGCCAAACAAACAAACAAACTTTCTATGATAACCTTGTCTCAGAGGATAGGCGATCTCCCATCGCCCCTTGAATCCGCCAGTGCCCCACGACGTTCAATCTGTTAAGGAGTGAAAACGTCAAAATTATATCCTTAAACCAAGGATGTAGCCAGGATTTAATTTCAGGGGGGGGTCGCAAATTTTTCCAACAAATCACAGCATGTCAGTCCGTAGCCAAATCACATTAAAAATTTAATTTCAGGGGGGGGATCGGTCCCTAAGATCCCCCCCCCCTCTGGATACTGGCATGCCCCAACCTCACAAAAAGGAAGAGCAAGAAAATGTAAGAAGCAAAGTTAAATTTTAAGGTGTATGGATATTTTAAGTGACTATAGAAAATATGCACAAATATACACATTCTCTATACCGTTATTTAAACGTTACATATATTTTCACCTTTTTGTTCAGCATCCCCCCCCTCTAATTTGTTATACTCTGTATGATGACCGAGATTTTTTGGATAATATTTGATATTTTATATTTCACTGATTGTACGCCACTCATTGACACTCTTTCAAAAAAAAAATATATATATATAATTATAGCGAGCATACTTACATGTACCAAACGAGGCCGTTTACAAGGGGGTTGGGATTAACCCTCCCCCATTTAAATAATATTATAGGTTATTCCTTACGAAATTTTTTTTTTTTTTTTTTGTTCCTGTCAACCTTTTACCTTCACTCAAACCCCCTGCCCCCTTTTTCGAACTTGCTCATATAGCACCAGCTAAAAATGATAATGCGAATTAAAAGAAAGTGTTATCCTAATTCGAAAATAGTTCCCTATTTAAGCATTTTGCTAATTGGCGAATGCGTAATAAAAGAAATTTAAAGACATGAGTAAAACAATATTAGATGATAACATACCTTCATATTCTTGTTAAATTGAAATCCATTATATATATAATTACAACGTATGAGTAATGACAAACTAAATTCAAATTTTTATGAGTAACTACCTCCGTACAATATTAAATATACGTTGGCAAAGAAAGAAAAAAAGCTCTAGTTTCAGCTACAAAATATGCATGTCGGCGTTATTGCGTATTTTTTTTAAAGAGGGGTGGGTGGGATTATGGCCACCAAAAACCCATGGGAGAAACAACAAAGCAAAAGCAATATTGTGGCCTGAATACACACTCAGATAAAGACTGGAAAAATGAGAGTAATATGTACAGCAATTGTTGATACATTTATTACTATATCATTCTGACGATGCAATTGAATTTTTTTAAATTTAGAAAATATTGACAAGGATAGGGTAAAA
>QLNU02015360.1:198955538-198968214 GCA_006491805.2 Dysdera silvatica
ATTTATTATTAGAACAAATCAGAATATTAAATAGCTCAATTTAAAATATTAATAAAAGAAAACATACATCATGAAAAATATTATCTTACCCTTGCATCCAATTTTTTCTTGACATAGACATTATTCCCAGCAGTAAAGAAATCATTGCATAAAACAAATGAATATCCGCTAGGATCAAATGATAAGTCATCCCTGTAAAGATGGACAAGAACATACTTACCTTTAAACTTAAAGAAAAAAATCAGGTGTACAACTACTCAGGGAAAATAATACATCACTTTGAATTTAAAATTTTAAAGCTTTATTAATGAATAAAATTTGAAGTAAATAAAGTTGGACCAGCATTTATAAAACTGTTTCCTTTCAAAACCTATTTGAGTTTTATGGCAAATGAAAAACTAAGATCAGGCCTGGCACGATCACATAGGTAAACTAGGCAGCCGCCTAGGATGGCATCACAACATTTTTTTTTTACGATACTAAATACGGTAGGATGATTAAGATAAACTTGGCAATAAATAAATGGAACTGAATGGGTTATTTTCGCTTGAATGTCTTCACTAATATTTACTCTTCCTTTATACACTGGTGTGCAAAAATTAAGGACGGGACAGTTTTTCGCATGTAACGACACACTCCGGTGTTTCAAGTGGGTACAAAGCATATCATAACATTTCCAAGATGTAAGATTAAGGAAAATGTGGACGATACTGACCAAGAAAGGAATCCAAAGGATACAAAGGACTTTTATTCAAAAATGGGCTTTCAGCACAGGAGGACAGAAGGCAGAAACGTCCATGTGACAAACAGCAGGCAAGAAAAACAGTTTTCAGTAGGGGATATGATCACCCCTGACTGCGATGCAGGATGTACACCATCTGTTCATGTTCAGTAAGAGGTTGTTGACAAGCTCTTGAGGCATCATAGCCCATTCCTCTTGTTGTGCCGCTCGCAGCTGCAGAATTGTTGCCGACGGTTGGCGACATGCTGCCAGGCATCTCCCGAGAACATTCCACACGTGTTCTATTAGATTCAGGTCCGGAGACCGTGCGGGCCATTCCATACGATGAATATCTTCACTCTCTGACAGCTCAGCGACAGCAGCTGTACGATAAGGTGCAGTGTAATCAATGAAGAATAATGCTGGGCCCACAGCACCCCGGAAAAGATGGACATTAGGAAAGAACTTCGATACAATAGCGGTCACCAGTGACTGAACCTCCTTGGAAAATGTGGAGCTCCATACAGCCACCAAGCATTATGCCTCCCCCAAAGATAACTCTGCCACCTCCAAACCAGTCCCTTTGGATGATGTCAGAGGGTGATTGCGTATTCTCTGATCTCTTCAGATGTATAGATGTCAAGAATCGCACTCTCATCCATAAACAGCACTGGATCCCATTGCTGAGCTCCCCATTTTTGTGTTCCTGGCACCACAGAAAACGCCATCCCCGATGTATAGGTGTTAATAGCACACACCATATTGGTTGCAGAGCGAATAAACCACCTGTGTGCAGTTTCCTAGTCATGGTAAAATGCGATAGCAGCTGTCCAATAGTGCATTGAATGAGACTTACGATTTCACCCGCTGTCAGCCGTCGATCTCTCTCCTCGCCTGTAGAACAAGATACCGGTCCTCCCTTGCCATGGTTGCTCGTGGACAATCACCACTAAACCTTCGGACAGCTGTTCCTGTCATTTGAAATGCCGCCCACACTCGTGACACGATGTGTGTGCGATTACGAACTCCGAATCCATAATCGTCAAACTTCGGCTTTCTCATTTTCCAATGGTTCAACCCCGAATGAAGTCAGCCAGATGTTGTCTATCGGACTGCCTGTTGGATATCTTACACTGCTACAGCAACTCGCCGTTGTTCAAACCGATTTACCTGTATAATAGATCCCACTAAAATGCTGCTCATACACCGCCCTCGTGCTTTATACCCTACCCACACGCCCACATTACATCATGATGCGTATACGCAAATGCCCTACCGTGTAGGACCCTAGGCAGTCTCCTGATTGGTCTTTCGGTCGGTTCTGCCTGTTCGTTCCGCTGTTACGTTACTTTTTCCATCTTATCCTTAATTTTTGCACACCAGTGTATGTGTGCATGTATACATATATATATATTTCAATGCAAGAATTGGACAACAGGAACAAGGAGAGACATCGGTTGGTAAATATGGATATGGGGAAAGGAATGAACGTGGCGATCAACTCATCGAATTTGCAGAAGCTGAAAACCTTAGCATCATGAATTCATTTTTTAAGAAGAAACCGCAAAGAAAATGGACATGGAAACACCCAAATGGGGGAACTAGTGAAATTGACTATATCCTGGCAAACAAGAAATCAATTATTGAAGATTGCAGTGTACTGAACAGATTTAATACTGGAAGTGATCATCGAATGGTGAGATGTAAAGTGCACTTAAATACTAAATTAGAACGACAGAAGCTCATTAGGAAACAAGTAAGTAAGAGGGTGGATCTAATGAAACTGAAAGTAAATACCGAGGCATTCAAGTTGGAATTAAAAAATCGCTTTTCTGCACTGGAAGGACTTATTGATGAAAGTGATATCTCAGAAGCAAATGAAAACATTGTTAAGACAATAGTTGAAACTGCTGGGGAAATTGGTGGTGTAACCTGTAAAAAGCACAATAGCAAATTATCTGAGAAGACGAAACAGCTCATGAAAAGGCGAAGAGATATGAAGGTGGACAATCGAAATACCAGTTCCAGGATTGAGTACATAGAACTTTGTAAAACTCTGCGCAAAAGCATGAAAGAAGACATAAGAAAATTCAACTGTGAGCTAGTATTTGGTAAGCTATAGCTTGCAAACCACAAATAACACATGCATCGTATTTTTTTCCAGAATAAGCTGACCATGTGCTTTTTATGTTTTAAAAATAAGAAAGGTGTTTTGGGGGGGGGTTGCAAAAATATATATATATATTTCCTTTATATCATGCTGACAGAAATAATGGCCATTTTGACAGATTTCAGAGCTCTCTGAACCTGAAATAACTAACATATATCTACGAAATTAGTTAAAAGTATACCCGCTTATGTTGTTACAATATCAGTTGATATTATTTTGCATTATTTTGCTATTAGCTTACCTTTATAGTGAAAAATCATTTTGTACTTTTAGCCAGTTGCTGTACTTGTTTGTGAACCTTTTTATCTATGGCATATGTCCTTCCTGATAAAGACAATGATGAAGGAACTTCTTTGAGTATATTTTCATAGGGCACCCAGCAGCAGTCATTCCTGGTTGGCCAAAAATATGTTGTTGCTGGACCGGGTGGATGCATGAACTGAACTTTATCATCTCCTTCCCCTTCACAGATGTCTAGTATCTTCGCAATCCACCACTTACTATCATAAATAACTGCATAAAACCTACTGTTTCTACCCTGGTCAAAGTGACTTTGTCATCCAACCCTATAGGGCTTTTAAATTAAGAGAGATTCCTTCTTTGGAACCCTTTATTTCGAAAAAGAATAGAACTAAAAAAAATTGAATTGAGAGTTCTGTTCACATGAAGCTGAGGATATTTTCCAAGGGCTATTGATTATCAGCTCATGTTAAATAGTATTTTGTGTTAAATGTGTTATTGTTCAAAGAACTAAAATATAGGAATTCCCATACAATTTAACAGGGATTCAGAAAGCAATTCATGTTAAAAGTATTTAGTGTTCAGGTTAACAAGGTTTGACTGTATATCACAAATCGTAACTCTTCATACATATGACCATCTCCTTAAAAATATTCAAAACAACGTTAAAACCTTATCTGCACTGATTTATTAACAAAAATCAATGCATTTCGGGCGAACAAATCAGTCTCCCTTCTTTAGGAATGCACGATACTAAAATGTCAACAATCAAGAGTGGTTTTTCCATTCACATAGTTGCAGAATTGTCATTGCAATATTTTTTTTCAAAAATATATGCAATACCGCATTTGGGATACTGCATTGGTCTACATATAGCCAAATTTCCCAAGGAACTGAAACTGTGAGAAAACATTGGAAAACCAGAAGAAAAAGGTTTATGGTAAAGCGGGAGGCGCCAGGGAAGCAAAAGCAGTTTGTGAGGTGGACTTGAGAAGGTTTTTCGAGGAGGAGCTGAAGAAGGGTATGGATCTATGATCGTTCACTATAATGTCTTGAAATTTGTTCGTAAAAAAAGCTTCAACACAGTCGAGTTCGATAGGATATCTTGGTTGATGAATTATATGAGTGTCAGAGAAGTTGAATTTATGGTTGTGTTAAAGGCAATGGAACGCTATCAACAATTTATAGACCTCAGCCTTAGGAATGTAGCATTGGTGTTTTTTTAGTCTACGGGCCAATGCCTATTTTGTTTAGCCAATGTATGAGAGTCCACACTGACAGAAAATCTGGTAGATCCTCCCGAATGCTGAGAAATGCTGATGTTGTTCTTAAGTTGTGGAGGACAGATTTTGTTTACTGGCGAAAAAAACCTTTGAATTTTATGTGTCCGCTTCCCCGGCACCTTCCGCTTTACCATAAACTTTTTTGTTCTGGTTTTCCAATGTCTTCTCACAGTTTCAGTTCCTTGGGAAATTTGGTCATATATCAACCAACAAGGTATCCCAAAGATAGTCGATTTTTCAAAAAACCATCGCAATGGTAACTCTGAAACTACGTGAATGGAAACACCATTCTTAATTGTTAACATTTTAGTATTGTGTGTTCCCGAAGAAGGGCAACTGATTTGTTTGCCAAAAACGCATTGATTTTTGTTATAAATCATTGTAGATAAAGTTTTAACATTGTTCTAAACATTTTTAATACATTTCACATATCGATTCATCATTTCTTACCACTCACGATCTCCTTGTTGCTTAGTCATACTCACATATATAAAAATAGGATCATCATTGATTGCCAATTTCTTCTCATCTTTAGTAAAAGGATCAGGTTTTATAATATGCAAAAAAAGATTAATTTTATATAAATTTTAGAATATCTATTATTAATTAAAAAAACTTACATTGCAGCTATAATAGCTCCTCCAACCATTGCCAGAACAGTGCAGATGATTACTGGGCGTTGTCGAATTCTAAAGCCAATGAAAAAATTAGTTTAATTTGTTTTAGCTCTCTTACTTTTTCTCCACTAAAGAAAGGGTAATACTGTATACTTTAGTATACAGTATGTAAATAAAAAAATACTAACCTCAAAACAATGAATTCAAGAATCAAAGTTAAAAGTATTGTGAACCTCCTTAGAACTGTAAACATAGGTAAACTGCAAAAAACTTTGAATACTTAATGGGATACGGAATAAATAAATGCACCATAAAATGACCAAACACAATATTATTTACATAATGTTTTATATAAAATACAATACCATACACCAGTTTTATTCTTGTCTTAAGGAACCAAATCAGGGTGGTTACAGAATGTGGAAAAAATTTCTCTGACATTTCCCTGATTCTTAAAAACTTTGCTTAAAATTTCCCTGATTTTTTTGCGGTTGCCCTTTCCACTAATTAAGAATTCAAATTTAAAAAATTAAAGTGCTCTTTTATTTATATTATATATATATATACCACAACTGCCCCCTGCCAAGAATATTGGCACTCGACCAAAGCATCATTGGTGGCGGTCACTCCATCGGAGGGTGACACGTGTCCCGGGCAGAACTTTGGAATCTTCGTTAAACTGTAGGTCCAGCTTGCCAACCCGTTTGGCCAACATTCTGCGCTTAAGGCCATTTCCTTTGTATTTCTTTCACCATACTACGTGTATGTGTGATAACAGAGAGACCTCCATCCTGCTGTGGATTAAAAATGGTTGGTGATAATATATACACTCTATATAAAAAAAAAAAAAAATCGACGCACCGAGAAGTTGTCCGATTGCGATAAAAATTGGTGGATGTGAAGAACATACATAGAAAAAGAAAGGATTAAAATTTCAGAACAATTGAATGATTTATTGCAGAGTTTGACCGTTACAAAGGGAGGAAGTCAATAAGGCGTTGGTCCACCTCTGGCCTGGATGCAAGCTGTCACCCGGCGTGGCATAGACTGATAAAGATCCCGGATGGTGTCCTGCGGAATTTCTTGCCAAATTGTCTCCAACTGTCGGGCTAAATCGTCAACATTCCTGGATGGTTGCAATCGCCTTCCCATAGCGTCCCAAATGTGCTCTATGGGAGAGAGATCAGGAGATCTAGCTTGCCAAGGAAGTGTTGGGCAAGCTTGAAGACAATTCATAGCAACACGTGCCGTGTGCGGCCGGGCATTGTCTTGTTGAAACGTAAGTCCAGGGTGTCGCAAAAGGAACGGTAACACAACCGGTCGTAGAATGTCGTCTACGTACCGCTGTGCTGTAAGTGTGCCAGAAATGACCACCAAAGGGGTCCGGCTATCAAAGGAGATGGCACCACTGTAATCGGACTTGACGGTGTAAAGGCATGAGAAGTAAGCGGCGTAACGGTCGGCGCGAGTGTAAATTCCGCTCTCTCAGTCGTTTGCAGAGGGTCATGTTGGACACATGTGTGCGGGCCACACTTTTGATAGTTGATAACGACGAATCCGGTGCTGTGACAGCTGCTCTGACAATCGCTCTGTCTTCCCGTTCTGTTGTGGCCCTAGGTCGACCGCTGCCATCCCTACGCTGACATCTGTCGTTGTTGACCCACACTTGCCAGCACCGTCCAATCGCCGCATCGCTTCGACCCACATGTCCAGCGATTCTTCGATTCGTCCAACCAGCCTCTTTCAATCCGATAGCACGACCTCTTTCAAACTCTGACATATGCTCGTAATGAGCACGAATCTTTCGGCGAGGCATTGTTACAGTCGACGTAAGATATCCGCAGTCAAAATGCAACAGAAATTTTGACCACATATTGAGAATCGCTCCTTATATACACCTGCTGAATGCGCAGTTCCGATGCGCTGGAGTTCCCGCTATTCATTCATTGGACACCAAATTTTAATCATTTGCATGTTCGGTCAAAATGTCTTTGCATACGAAATTTCATTACAATCGGACAACTCCTTCTTGGTGAGTGGATTTTTTTGTTATAGTGTGTATATATATATATAAAATGTAGGTATCAGTAGCGTAGAGTGATTTCAAACAGTGGGTAATCTCCAAAAATATTTGCTCTTTAAATCCAGGTTTAAAAAAGTTTGCTCATTAAATCCAAGTTCCAAAAATACTTGTTACTCAAAGCAGTTAAACTGGATTGCATTTAATCATTACACCAAAGAAAATCCATATTTTCCTCACTATATCAGGAAACTCGCTAAATGCTGACTCATTCTAAGTGAGCCCTACTGTGTTTTAAATCCCAAAAAAAATATCCTCTCTGGATTAGCTACTTGCTAGGTACTGAATTGTTTTTCAAATTTTTAAAACATGACATTTTTAAAGTTAATGATAAGTTGATTACACAAGAAACAGTGTTTGGTTAGAATGATTGATTATTCACCATCCCCTCTCCACCCCTGCCCAATAAAAAAATCACAATATGTGTATATTATTATTATTATTATTGAACATAGGGAGGAATGGTGAACTGAAGAATGAATACAGATAAAGTTGGAGGAATATAAAAATACAGTGGACTCATGCTTTTACATGACCCAATTTACAAATCTGACGTTTTTACAAATCACTGGGTTGGTTCCAAAAAATATAATATATAAAAATCCTATTGAACTACTGTTAATTTCTGTCCCCCGATTTACGAACTAAAATTACACATTCATTCTCTTTTACGAATTCCGTTTCTTCACTTCCTTTTCACTGATTTCGTTCAGACGCCGAACTGTTGGAAAGGGGGAAGTTTGAATTTCCTCAAATTGGGACTTCAAATTGCCTAAATTGTAAGGATTTGAGGAGGGGGGGAATTTGCATGATTTCTTATTATTTTATACATTTATGACAAAATGAAGAGCAGCGCATTAATTAAACGTTAAAGAAGTGAGGGAATTTTTTTATGTTAGTTTGTGGCCTTATTTGAGAAACTGCGATATAGGGCAGGATAAAGCTAGATTTGACGCATGTACGAGGTGTGATCAAAAAATACAGTGAATAATTTTATTACAAAGTAATAAGCTTACGTCAAATTTAAATTAATCTCCTTCAAAGTACTCTCCTTGGCTAGCAATGCACTCATTCCAACGTTGATTCCATGATTGGAAGCATTTCTGGAAGGCTTAGGAAGGGCTTTCAGCTGCTCCGTCGTGTCCCTCTCAATATCGTAAATGGTGTCAAAACGTTTTCCTTTTAGCAAGGTTGTTATTTTCAGAAAGAGACAGAAGTAGCATGGTGCTAAACCCAGAGAGTAATGCAGATGTGGACAGACAGGAACCTTTTTTTCGGCCAAACACTCAGGGATCAGAAGTGAGGTGTGGCATGACATGTTGTCATGATGAAGGAGGAAGCCATTGGCACATTTTTCTGGTTTCCTTCTCCGCACATCCTTTCGCAAACGTTGCAGTAAGCCCTTGTAATATTCGATGTTTACAGTTGTTCCCCTTGGAGCGAACTCTGATCGCACTGTGCCCTCACAATAAAAAAATATCAATGAACATGACCTTGATGTTCGACATTAACTGACGTGCCTTCTTAGGGCAAGGAGAGCCACATGTTTTCCATTAGGAACTCTGAATTTTCGTCTCAGTGTCATAGCCATACACCCAACTTTCATCTCCAGTTATAATTTTGGACATGAAGTCCAAATCTGCACCAAGACAATCCTGCAATTCCGTGCAAACTGACACACGATTTTCCTTTTGTTCGCCAGTCAAAAGTCCGGGAACAAATTTCATACTCACCCATCTCATTTGCAAATTATCAGTTAAAATGCTTTTCACAGACCCGTACGAGATGTTCAGTTCTTATGTAAGCTCTCGAATAGTCAATCACCTGTTTGAACAAATCATTTTTTCCACTTTTTGCAAGTTTTCATCTGGTTTTGAGGTCGAAGGATGTCCCGACCGTTGCTCATTTTCAACAGACTCATTTCTGCTTTTAAATCACCCATACCACTTGTAAACAGTCTTCAGAGCCACCACATTATTGCCATACACTGATTTTAACATTTCATGAGCTTCTTTGGCACTTTTTTGCAACTTAAAACAAAACTTAATGTTAACGCGTTGTTCGAAATCCACGATACGCGACAGACACAGTAAACACAACCTCACTCTTCCAGCTCTGGAAGCTGACTGACCCAACTTGTTCAAACTTGCCACTGACTATCTCAACGAATCAGACTATTGGACTTATTACTTTAAATGGATGTAGCGACAGCAGTTGCTGCTATAAAAATTCATTCACCACATTTTTTGATCCCACCTTGTATTTGAAATGTAGAAGGTAAAGGCATGTAAGAGCTTTGGTACTGGAATTTATTGATGAGTTATAGCTTTAAATTTTAATTTTTATGGATGAGTTAAATATATCCGAGGATTACTTCAGTTGTCGTTAGTGAAAAAAAGAAAGAGTAAAAGAGGAGGCTTATTTATATATAGTGAATATTGTAACTTTGTCTACGGAAAGTTCATATTTACAAACGATTTGTAAAGTCGTCTTCACATTTTGCATCCCAGTAGCAATAACAACTTTGGACTTCGAAAGTCCAGATTTTTCTACAGCAAATATGTGTAACCTTGACAGGAACTCAGTATTTTAACTCTCAAAACTAAATACATTAATAAAAAAAAAATGGGAGGCATATAATATTTAAGGAAAACGCAGTAAAAAGAAAAAGAACATTTAGAGAAAAACTTGCATTAATTTTTAATGATCTGGACAAAAAACAGTTTTGGTGGAAGGGCCCCTCAGAATACTTTCGTGACACAATAACTTTCCCCTCTGTTGAAAAATTCACTCACTTCTCATATCATGATCCGAGAGGTCCCAGAACTGCTAATAAAGTCATCAAAGGCGTAATATGATTTATTTAGGAGATACATACATTCCTAAATTTAGCGAGAAGTTACTAAATCTAGCAACCTGATATTGACTTATCTCCCGATTCAAAATTTGTTGTATAGATTGTTGCTATGGTTGTATATAGAGAGTTGCAGAGAAACTAGAACAACTCGTTTGGAAAAGAGTTTTAATCGTCTAAGTGAAGACACAGTGGAATCAGCCAGGCTTATGCTTTTAGCTAGCTCATGGTTAGTATTGGTCAATATTTTTCAGGCACAGCTGGTACGAATCAATCTTTAATTATAAATATGTGAGCATATATGTAAATTCAGTTAGCTGTTTTTTACCTTTTAGAAGGCAATAAAAGAAGGTGGGGGGATTTCTCTAATGCACATGGAAGCGATATCTTGAACTTGGCAAAATCAGTGTAATGGTACTAAGTCATGAAGGGATTACAGGGAAATGTGGAAGCTGAAATTTCCTTGATTTTGAAATACTTTTAGCACAATTCCCTGACAATTTCCTGATTCCCCTAATTCTCAGATTCTGCAGCCACCTTGAAAATATATAAATTGTTAGTGTAGTTTTTTTATGTAATTATTTCCTTCTTCCAAATTCTCATATTTACAACAACAAAAATTAAATTAACGTATAACAGGGTGGTCAATAAAGACTCGTTTTAAATTTCCCTGGTAATTCCCTGTTGAATCCCATAATTTTCTCTGATAACAGATTTTGTTAATAAGAACAAATTTAACCAAGAATAATTTAACTAAGAACAATTTAACATCGCAACCTTTTTTTTTTTTTATGTATCAAACATTTAATAAATTCAATTTAATATTTAAGTCTCATCGAAAAACAATAATTTCAATATGCAAAATCAACAGATCACACAAATAAAGCTTTAGTTTCCTATTTTCACAAAATTAAAGGAAGAATGAAGTTGAAACCGAAAGACTATTTTAGGGACAGTTTCTTGAATAAGGGAAGTTAAAGGAAATTTTCTAGCTTCTTTGATACTGAAATATAATATTAATTTGCATTCAGTACTAATTATAAATAATAAAACATCAGCGGCACTGAAAAAGTTCTTACCTTTTGTTAACCACCAATAATGTTCTCACTCCAATGACAAATTTCAGTATGGTATTCAATTTTGAATAATTTATTGACACTAATATTCTTTTTCAGCCTTGTTGGTGCCAAGAATGCATGAAAAATATCTAAATTGGGCAAGACAGGCAACACTGCTGAGTGCTAACTTATTGAGAAACAGGGTCGCCAGATGATAAACAGTAAAAGCAATCCCACCTAAACAAAATTAGCCAGGAAATTGTTGTTGCCTAATATTGTTAGTTTAGCGATTTTATAGCTAAACAATGCTATTTATAGGACAATTTGTATATTTTTGGCAGCATTGTTTAAAAGTTCCCTTTAAAAGTCTTCTAAGACTTTTCCTAATTTGCAAATGTCCCTGACATTTCCCAATATTCTCGGTTACTGATCACCCTGAAATAATGAATAATTTTGCTACCTGTAAAATGATAATTGTATTATCAAAAAAATCAATTGATTAAATTAATATGAAATCTATTCCATGCTATTAACACAGTGATGAACTTCGAAAGTTCTCTTCAGTGTTCAACAAAGTTAGCCGATTCATATTTAAAAAAAACCTTATTGTTTAGTAGGTGGTAAGCTTTAATTTTCATGAGAATTCTTTGATCATAATACTTTCTTGAATGCAAAGTATCTCCTATTCTCCACTTTTATTCTTGCTTTAATATCTGTACTAACTTTTTCATATTATTTTAAAAGTGACTTTTTGTAATGCTCTTAGAAAGTATTCATGGCCCATCCGAGTTTTACAATTTTAGATATAATACCCCTTCCCCAGGATGGCAACCACATGTTAGGCAAATGACTGCACTGCCAGCCTCAATTTTAATGTATCAATTCATTTAAGGCCTAACAGTTTATCACAAAAATATTTAAAAATTTTCCTCCTTTTTTTAAATTAGAATTAAAACATAAAATTTAAATGCATCTCCTCAAAATTATTTTAGTTATGAGAAATAAATAGCAAATTTGTTTGTTGGTAATTATAATTTTATTACAGCTTATGAAAAAAACAATTATTCACATTGAAAGATGATTGGTTGAATTTTAATGGCACAAGGATAACTATGGTTGTGCTGCACCAAACAAGGTGAAGCTGTACAAATGCTTTTCCAATTAAAATGCACCTCATGGCTGCCACAGGGCCATTTGCAGAAATTTTCTCAAAGAATGGTATAATATAACCATCTTTCCATGGTCATTCAAAGCAATTTTTTTTATTGCTCATATGATGGAAGTGATACGTGCATACTTTTTTCAATGATTTCATTCATAATGCTTTATGTACCTAGTAATTGTTGCCATCAAATGTTAACAATGCTATTTTCTTTAGTGCTGGTCATTTCATCTGCTCATTTTATTGAAAGGTGCCTGTCAATGTACGTTTTCAAACTCTTTTTTTTTTTCTTTTGGTAATTTCTTTTCCTGAATTCTTTGTATAATCTATATAAGAATTTCGGTGTCAATCCAATGAAAGGTTTAAGCTGCACGGTGCTCTAGATGGGCTAAGTTTAATTATAACTATCTTGTATGTATGTGTGTGTGTGGTCATTTGTAAATGAAGGATCCAGTTAGTTTTTATTTTTATATGTAATTTTTGTTTCAGAA
>QLNU02015360.1:198974226-198990335 GCA_006491805.2 Dysdera silvatica
GATCAAAATCCCTTACCGATTAGATAATTTAGCTAAAAACACTTTTTGTTTTTCAAGTTTTAGTTATATATTTGGCAAACATTTTCTCCTGAAAAATATATAGGCTTAATAATTTTATATAAATTATATTAGTTTTGGTGCAAAATGGTAACTTTTGGAAGAAGTTTAGTCAAAAGTACAAGTTTTTCAAATTTTTCAGTAGGTAATGTGGTATGAAAAGCACAGTTCAGGAAAATTATTTTAATAAGTTATTTATTATAACAATGAATTTCAAATTTCCCTGACTTTGGCCTTTGTATTTCAAATTTCCCTGCTGACTTTCCCAGGTTTTCCAGCTCAGTAGACACCCTGGAATAAACTCCAAGTGTGTGAAAATCGCAATGTTTTGGACAACAAATTTCCCCGACTTTTCCAGATTCATAAAATGTCCTAATAATTCCCAGTCGCTGGCTGGCCACCCTGAAAAAAAACCACATTGACAATAGAATTTAACATGCCAAAAAAGTACAAAAACTAGCAGAAAATCGGAAGTGTTGCTAACCATGGCACGAAGATTGGAGCTTAGTTTTTGTTTTGGGATGCCAGTTACATTGATTGTACGCTAAATCTAGTGAAATGTGTCAAATTAATTTTTTTCCCCTCAAGAAATATTATTTTCAAGCTCACTTTAATTGAAGCATTCAAGATAACAAGAGACAAAAATTAATTTAGGTAAAAGACAGCAGTGTATTTTTTTTCAGGGGGAGCAGATAGAATGATGTGACACCTATTTTGATGAAAATGAGGTTAATATGCTTTTGCCAGGGAAAGATATGTGGAATGAATTCTGCCAGAACATAGAGGAGATAGAGTAACCTCCACTCCTAAAAAGTTGAAAAAAAAAATCCCCCCCAATGAGTCCTGAACCTGCCACCGAAGATCCCCCCCCCCACCTCACCTGGAAGCATTATAGAACTAAATATTTTAATATAAAAAATTGTTTTGCTTTTGTTGCATTAATAATTTATTAATTTTTAAATCTGTAACTGAGGAAAATGGGGGTGGGGACTGACTTCCATCATCCCAAAATGCCGCTTCTAGAGTGTCAGGTAGTGATCACCTGGGTTTATTTTTAGACCGTTGGTGACAAACCTTATTCATTTGTTGTTATTGTCTGAATGCATTTCCTACTGCACAACAACAATAAATAAATAGAATCAATCGCAAGCAATCCAAAAGTGAATCCAAGTGATCACCACATGACAAGTGAAACACAATAGCCAAAATCTACACACTCGCTAGGTGACACTAGGTGACACACTCGCTAGGTGACTGCTAGGTGACGCTAGGTGACACACTCGCGTATTCAGACTTTATATTGAGGAGAATTTGCAATAGGTTTGCCATAAAATCTCATTGCCGAGAAAACAGTAGCATTTCCATATTTGGATCTTATACTTTTGGAAGTTTATTGATTTTTTGGCAACTTTTTTTGTTGCCAAAATGATACCAAATACGCCGAAGAACATTACGTTTTTGTAACAGTTTGGTGCAAATATCGAGATTTTTAGCGTTTTTGTAACAGGATGTAGCAGCAAACGGAAATTGTAGCAGTTTGGCGTAATTGTAGCAAATTTTCCACCACTGTAATATGGACTTGAGATGAAAATACAGATTTTTACATAAAACACTGGCCCGCTGGGAGCCCTGTTATCCACTTTTTCAAAAGATGTGTTTCAACTAATAACTTATATACTTGCTATGAATTGTATTCCATTTTCTAATGAATGTGTTCCTAGTGTGTAAGCTATATAAATTCATGTTCTGAAACAAAAATTACATATAAAAATAAAAACTAACTGGATCCTTCATTTACAAATGACCCCACACACATACAAGGTAGTTATAATTAAACTTGGCCTATCTAAAGCACCATGCAGCTTAAACCGTTTATTGGATTGATACAAAAATTCTTGTATAGATTATCTAAAGAATTCAGGAAAAGGAATTTAGCAAAAAAAAATTAGTTTGAAAACGTCCATTGACAAGCACCTTTCAGTAAACCCAACACTAAACAAAAATAACATTGTTGACATTTGATGGCAACAATTACTAGGTACGTAAAGCATTATAAAATGAAATCATTGAAAAAACTACGCACATATCACTTCCGTCATATGAGCAATATAAAAAATTGCTTTGAATGCACATGGAAAGATGGTTAGGTTATACCATCCTTCTTTGAGAAAATTACTGCAAATGGCCTTGTGACATGTTCTGTGATGGCCATTAGGTACCATAATATACTGCAGGCAATTGTTTGTTTTACTGCAACTACAGTAACAACAGTGCCTCACATCTACCATTTTCATGTAAGATGGTGCACCCACCCCCCCCTTATGTAGGATGGTACATAAAACATTTTCTACTCAAACATTTCACGAATAAGTATGATTAGTCATATGTTTCCTAATTCTGGTTTCATATTCACCAGATCTCAATCCATGCAATTTCTGGTTATAAGAACATTTAAAAAATTTGGTGTATCATGGAAGTGTTTTCACGTAGACAGATTTGAAGGACCACATTACTCTACATGTGCAAAGCATCACACAGGACCAGATGCAACCTGCTATTGAACACACTGTCCATCGGCTTCAAATTTTACAAATGAACGATAGTGAACACATTCAGCAACATTCATTGCTTTGTCCTGTACAGGTTTAGCAGGAGGTGTGCAAATTCTTTTCATTTTATAGGACCTGCATTTGAAATGTTTCAAAGAAATGTTTATAGATAACTGACCAAGATACATTAACGATGTTTTTTATTAGTGTTGGCCATTTCTTCGTTTCATTTTTATAAAAGTCACCCCCTAGTAGACAAATTGTTGGGGGTTTTTTTTGCTAAATTCTTTTTCTATGTTCTTTGGATAGCCTAGATACCAATTTTGGTGTCAATCCACTGAACAGTTTAAGCTGCAGGGTTCTCTAAATAGGCCAAGTTTAATCATAATCTCCTTGTATATATATGATGGTTTCTCATTATTACTAAATTTTGAATTCAGAAATTTTCAGATCTATATGTCAAACATGGTTCTTCAATGTGATATTATTTTAATTCATAATTTTATTTAAGTAAAAAAAAGCACAACTCCAGTGGCTATTTCTATTACGAAAAGGATTCTGATTTATGATATCAAAATACACTTTAACTACTTTGATAATTAGCAAGTCTACGATTATTAAGATTAATAGTATCCTAAATACATGTTTAATATTAGTACTATTTTGTTCACATACCTCAAATGTTTTGTTCCACCTAAACCACACACCAAATTTCCAAGGTAAAATAATGGCAATGGAAATATCTGCAAGCCAAAACAATAATCATGACCTTACAATTACATTTATAACACCACATACAGATATATTTACTTTTATTTATGCATGCCTATGAATTTGCAACAATATTTTCAAAATAAAATTATATCATGAACAAAAAAAACTGCAAAAACAATACATACTATGATGATATGCATTAAGATTTTAAAAAACCTAGTGTACCCCAAAGGTCGCTGGACTAGATTTGATCGGCAGTAAATGTATTATAGACTGGAGGTCACATTCAGTTATGGATCCTGTCCCAGGTGACTCATCAAACAGTTTTAAGGAATAAAAATACAAGCTATATACGTATATACACAAGCAAATAAAGAACACCTTTTCTTAAAAATGCTTAACTGTAGTACTTAAACTGGTGTAAACTTGAACAGGAGTTATATTTTCTTAAAAAACATGTTTAGATATATATTCAAAGTAAATAGAAAGACCTACTTTTTTCGGAATGTCATCAGATATAGGAGGGAAACTGATGATTTTTAGTACTTTTCCAAAATGAAGTACAAGGAATGTCACTATCATCTAAAATTAATTAGAAAACAAAGGATTGATATGAAAAATCAATTCAATATCTATGAATGTAATATGATAAACAATTATTTGAACCAGCGTGCACTTACCTGCTAAGCCAACATTTGGTATAACAAAAATCTTTTGAAAAATTTTGCCAAAATTTTTGACACATTTAAATCTAAATTGTATTGTAAGCAATTATTCTAAACGAAACATTGCATTATCCATTACTCTCTTGATTTCATATTTAACTTTTCATTAGAAAATTTCAATTTCTTCAGAGAAATACTTCACAAGATTTACTTTTCGTGACAAGTATTAAACCATTGCAGTCTGGTTACTAAACTACATATAATAAGGAAAAAATAAACACTCCAATACATATTTCTTTTAGCCTTCATACCACAGGTAGATTAAATTGAGAGTAATGAACTGGTTAGGTGTTATGGTGAAAATAGAGGTGATCTCTGAGGTTCATGGTTTGAAAAAGGTCCAAATTTTATTCTGAGTTTATAAGATGGAAAGCCATATACAGTAAAACCTCATTATTTTGTCACCCTATGGGACCGAAAAGAAATGGCGAATGAAGTGGTGTGACAAAATAACGAATATTAGGAATATCGCCCATGAATTCCCAAAAATTGCTTTATTTAAGCAAATAATATATGTGCTATGTATATTATGTCAAGTGTGTATATTATTTTTAATTAACTCATGACATTAATGCACGTAAATAAAAAAAAAAAAATTAGACATACCGCCTGTAGTATTTTATTTATGAACTCCAAGTCCAATTTTTACATAACATTAAAATAATACTGAATATGGGTTTGCATATGTGGCACTTGTTACAAAACAAAGCAATTTTTTTTAGTTCAATTAGTTTTTTTAAATCAACCTCATTTGTGTCTGTTAAGTCTTATAAAAACTGTTCTACCATTTTCATGCTCCGCACCACCGCCTTGCGGAATAATGTTGCTTTAACCAGTTGTAATTCAGGCGCCGACTGCGTCGGCCTCATTGCAATTCTTTAAAGCGATGATTTCATCAGCCAACACCATTCTCCCATTAAAGCGGAGAAAATTAGAAATAAATACAGATATTTTTTGGTCCATCGTTTGAATTTTAATTCAGCGTCACCATATAGTGGTCAGCGTCGAGCCCCAGTTTGCAATCACCATGGATACAAAGTTAAAGCCCTTAAATCGAGCTTGGGGTCACATCAAAGCGAAACTAGCCAAAACCTTCTTAGAAGAATTTGTGGATAAAAAAGATTCAGTGATACACATCACAAGAAAACTGGATAACCTTCCAGATGCGAAGGAGGAAATAAATCGACTGTTTACAGACTACGAGGCAACTCTGGAAAAAGGCGAAGACATCGTGGATATGGAAGCCGAGTTATCGGAATTGGAAGACCAACGGGAAAATCTTGAAGTAAGACTTAAATATATTCTATCAACGTTAAATTCTAAAGCAGTTAACTATTAAAAAAATACTAAGTAAGATAATGCTAGTTTAAATTTATAATCTAAATTACCGAATATTCCATTACCGATTTTTTATGGTAAAATCGAATTCTCAAATAATTTGTAAAAATCGTTTCTAAAAATTATAAATTATCAACCACGCAGAAGTTATTTTATTTAAAATCAGCTTTGTGCTGTGATGCTAGAAACGTCGAAATGAGCGAAGATGATTTTGAGTCGCCGTTTCATGTCCTTGAGCAGAGATATGAGAATAAACGGGCAGTTGTTGATACACATATACAGGCAATATCAAAATTGGAGACAATTTCACGTGAATCATCAAAATGTTTAAGAAACATCACAGATACTGTAAAAAAGAGTTTAAGAGCCTTAAGGGTTTTGAAATTGGAGTGTAACGAGCTTACCGAAGCAATGCTTGTTAATATTATCCTGCAAAAACTTGATAAAGAAAGCAGGAGAACGTACGAATTATCGTTAAATTCCAAGAAAATTCCTTCTTTGACCGAGTTAATAGAATTTCTTGATAATAGGTCAATGGTTTTAGAAAATTTAAAAAAATGTTCGCCTTCCAAACCATCAAAGTGGTTTCACAATACTATGACTAAACCTAAAAAATTGTTTGTAAGTTCAAATAAAAACATTTGTAAAAATTCCATTAAGGCATGCATCTTATGTAAAGAATTTCACAATTTATACAAGTGTTTAAAATTTTTAAATCTGTCTATGCCGCAAAGACTAGATACCATAAAAACATTCAAACTGTGTAGAAATCGTTCAAAAGCGCACAGTTTGCCTTGCACATCCTACTTTTCATGTAAGATATGTAATGAAAAGCATAACACGCTTATTCACTGCAAGCGCAAAGTCCAGCAAGTGTAAATAGTCGATCAACAAGTGAACTCTGAACTTCCAAGCGGGGTTTGCGATTTCGTTCCACGCAGAGTCTAGACAGCAGAATTCAAAATCGTCTCTTATCAGCACCGTTCAAGGACAAATATCAGGCTTGTTTTGTACAGCAATAGTTACGACGCAGAACACTTCTGGTCAATCCATAAAGCTTCGAGCTATATTAGATAGCGGGAGTTCTGTTAATTGTTTAACAACTGAAGTTGCCAATGTTTTGGGTTTAAAAAGGGAGCGTGTAAGCGTGTCTATCACCAGAATTAATGGCGGTGAACATTTTATTAAAAACAAAGTTACTGCGATAATTTCTAACCTGCCTAGTGTTGCCAAAAGCCATGGATTTCATGCCAAATCGCAAATTACATACCTTGCAAGTTAAATTCTGAGGCGAAATTAAATTAGCGGACACGACATTTTGTGTTCCAAGCAAGGTCCACCTATTAATAGGTTGTGAATTTTTCTTTGAATTATTAAAGCCCGAAAGATTTTGAATTGAGGATGGGTCATTGCTGATAAAAAAGCATTAAATCTAACAGAGAATTTTTATTACACCTTGAAAGTGGATTTTTTAAGTTTATATCTTCGTAAATTTGATAAGCTGTTGCTCGCAAACCACAACTAACACATGCATCATATATATATTTTTTTTTTTTTCAGAATGAGCTGACCATGTGCTTTTTATGTTTTAAAAATAAGAAAGGTGGTTTTTTTTGGGGGAGGTTGCAAAAATATATATACATATTTCCTTTATATCATGCTGACAGAAATAATGGCCATTTTGACAGATTTCAGAGCTCTCTGAACCTGAAATAACTAACATATATCTACGAAATTAGTTAAAAGTACACCCGCTTATGTTGTTACAATATCAGTTGATATTATTTTGCATTATTTCGCTATTAGCTTACCTATATAGTGAAAAATCATTTCGTACTTTTAGCCAGTTGCTGTACTTGTTTGTGAACCTTTTTATCTATGGCATATGTCCTTCCTGATAAAGACAATGATGAAGGAACTTCTTTGAGTATATTTTCATAGGGCACCCAGCAGCAGTCATACCTGGTTGGCCAAAAATATGTAGGTGCTAGACCAGGTGGACGCATGAACTGAACTTTAGCATTTTTTTCTCCTCCCCAGATGTCTAGCACCTTCCCAATCCACCACTTACTGTCATAAATAACTGCATAAAACTTTTCTGGAATAACATGTACGAGTCTTTTTTATTCTATCACCCACAGTGTCTTTAACCCCTTCCTTTTCACTCCCGTCAAAATTACGGAGTGAGGTATCGCCCTCTATTTCTCGTGCTTATGATATTTCCGGGCTGGAGTGTTCAAAAGTGATGCACCAAAAAGATTAAAAACAATCCATTTCTTCTACCCGGAAAATATACTTTTATTTTAGATTTCAAGCTAAAAAGAATTCCAAAAATTAAAAATGAATACATATATTTTTCGTACACTTACTTTTATACAATTTTCTTGAACAAAGAAGTAGGCACTTTTTTTACTGTTTTCTTGAAAATTATGCAATCATTAAGGGGTTAAAAGATTTTTCAGAATCTGAAACTCGCTTCACCAAATGGGCTGTTTTGTCCAATGGTTTGAAGAAGTGGTTCCCTCTGGTACCTTCTATTGAAAATGAATTTTCATACCGTTTTTTCATGAAGTCTTCGTTTGCCCATATCTCAGTTGATGATGTGAAAAATACTTGAATTCCCTTTGTGTTTTGAAGCAAATTCAAATAAATCTTGTTTACTCAAGATTTGCCCTTCAATAGTCCTTTGAAGACTTGCTCTTGTTTCAAAATAATTTGAATTCTATTATAATACTTAAACACAACCTTCCTCAAACAGGTCTGGAATGAGATGCAATGTAACATGTCTTGACACGAATTTTCTTGTTAAGACATGTTCACTCATAAAAACTTTGGCATCCAATCCAACTTGTTCTAGTTTTTTCTTGTTAAGATATTAAGCAAACTCAATGTAAATATAGGTAGGGCCTACCCTAATTTTTTTTTTGGTTCATCAGAAAAAAAAGTTTTTTTTTCTTCTGATATTCAGAAAGTAACCTTGCATAATGCAGTGAACAAAATCAGTCTTACAATAGTTTTATATTCTGGGAATACATACATTATGCAGTACTTTGACCATGTTGCTGCAGTACATAAAGTTCAAATTAACAAGGACTTCAGAGACATAGTCAAGAATTTTTTGTGAGAGGAGATTATTAAAAAATGAATAGACTTAAAAATTTACCATTTATTTCTTAACCCCCCCCCCACACACACACAATTACACAAATGTAAGATTCTGAACGGCATTTTTTTTCTTAAATTATAATTTTTAATTTGAGAACTACTAAAAACACTCGTTTATTTTTTAAGCATAAATAGTGCATGGTCAACTCATTCTGCCATAAAAATATAATATGTATGTTGATGGTGGTTTGCAAGCTATGGCCTATGGAACTTACTAATGTAAAAATTACTAAAATTGCATTTACATGCCCAGTGATATTTTTCTGTGACAGTAACATTTTTTTGCCTTCTTTTGAAAGAGTAAACAATTACCTTTAATTTGATACCAAAATAAGCCTAATCGGTTGAAAAATAAATAAAACAGGAGGATTTTTCTAAACGGATGCAGAAAGTATGATTGCCTAATTATGTAAAAATCAAAGATTTTAAAAAAATCTCTGGAACCCAATTTTGAATTAAAAAATCTGAAAAAAATAATGTAAGGTTTTCTCATAGGTATCTATTCATAAAAAAATTTGAAAAAAAATGTGTATCATAAGAGCACATAGCATCTGTTGATGTGGTGTAAAATAACCCAAATATGAAAGGTTCATACCTGTCCTATTCCTAAAGCATGAACAGATGGAAACCTAAAGAATTTAAAAAAAAATACATATAATTTAGTATAGCTGAAAACAACTATAGTTTAGTAAACCTGAAAAAAAAAACTTTATGCTACTCCAGGTAACAGTAACTAGGCATCCACTTATTCAAGAAAAATACTGGGGCTCCCAAAAAAATTAGTTTTTAAAAATTTCGATTATTACAATTTCCTAATACTTGTGCCAGATTCACTGGTTCAGCAGGTTGTGAGGCATAGGTTCAATGCCAGCATCCAGAAGGGTGGTGTGGTGGAAGTCCCCCCCACCTCCACTAGAAGTTAATAAAAGTTCTGAGGCTCCCAACAAAATGAGATCTTAGTTTTTTAAAACCTTGATTATTACAACAGCTTCAAAACAATCCCTCCATTAATAAAAAAAAATGTGATTTCCAACACAGCAGGGTCACAGTACGCATATGCCTCTGCCATGATGAAAAATTTTGAAAAATTGACACAGTTACGGTAGTCTAGAGTAACATCAATAACTTATTTCACTAATTTAAAATATTGCTTATTATTTTAAATACAACTGATTACACATCAATGATCATTATCTGTAACAGAAATGGCCACTTTTATACATAGAGTGCCAATGTACAGTAAAACTTCTGAATAGAAGACACCTCTGAACTTGAGTATCTGTTTGCTATTCAGGAGGGTTAAAGGCATGATTGGCAAGTTTCTGCTAAGGCAGTTAAAACCACTGGTTATAACCGGTTAAAACTGGCATGTGCTGGTTTTAAAGAAAAGATAAATAATATATTAAAACACTACCTTCAGGGAAGACAACAATTTGTCCTTGTAAATAACATAAAATCTGATTCATTGGAAAGCAAACATGGAGTTCCCCAGCAATCAATCCTTGCTCCCCTATTGTTTTTACTGTATGTAAATGATATTATGCATGTATCAGACAAAGGTACATTAACATTATGTGCAGACAACACTAGTGTATTTGTAAGAGGAAGTAACATTGAAGAATTGATAAAAACTGGACAGGAAGAAATTGGAAAATATGAACTTTGGTTTAGAAGTAATCACATGAAAATAAATGACACTAAAATAAAAATATTAATTTTTAAAACGAGGAACAAAAAAATTGGTAAATTGAGGGATTTAGATAGAATTTATATTAATGGAAAAGAAGTTGAAATTGTCAAAGAAATTGATTCCTTAGGAGTAACATTAACGAACGATTTAAACTGCAATAAACAAGTTGAAAGTTTTTTTTAAAAAATCAGTTCGGGAACAGGAATTATAAAGAAATTGTCACGTGAAGTTAATAAGAATGTGTTACTGAGTCTGTACTATCTTTTTCTATATAGTCACCTGATTTATTGCAATTGTATATAGGAAAATTTGAATAAGAACAACATGAAGGTAATTAAATCCGTACAGAATAAATTTTTAAAAACCATCGAACGAAACACCAGCTTAAGTTACATTACATTATTTGTAAAATATGGTATATTACCAATTGATAAAATCAATGAATATTGTACGCTAGAACTAATGTAGGAAAGGATAATAGAAGGAAAACATTTTGGATAATATTGATATCCAATATCACGAAAACAACAGAAATTTAAGAAGAAGCAACCAAATTAAGCTACGAGAGATTAGAACGGAAATGTACAGAAAGGAATTGAATATATGGGAATAAAGCTTTGGAATGAATTACCAAATAATCTTAACAATATAAAATTGTTTAAAAAGAAATTAATTGTATACTTATTAAACGGAGTTTGTGCGCCAGCGGATTAATAGGGTCCTCAACCGGTTAAATTTTATAATTTAAACTGGGGACCCGTCACGGGGAAATGCAAATTGTATTGTCTGTTCTAAACTGTGTGAAATTTATTATACTTAAATTGAAATTCAAGACTGTATGCAATATGTAACCCTTGTGACAAATAAACATTATTATTATTATTAAGGTTCAAAAAGATGACTTTTCTATTCCAGATGCTTATGAAATTTGGTTGACCCTAGTAAATGATGATAATCTCATAGAAATGAATCAAAAAAGGGTAAAAAGTAAACTTTATCAGGCAATAACTCAACATCATATATGCCAGTTTATATGCTTCATCCAAAGTACATGTGATCTAAATTGTCACATGAGCACATAGGCGTAGCCAGGGGGTGGTTTTGGGGGTTGTAACCCCCATTGCAATGAAATTTTGTATATTTAACATAGGAATATGTGAGTTGTCACCTGTAACCCCTCCCCTCCCATTAGGCCTATAACACCTTAGAACTTTCTGCCTACTATGCACGAGCAGGAGAAAAATATCAGGAGATGCCTTAATGTCATTAACCCAAATTTTATGCTTTACATTATAGCTTTTTGAGCAAAATCAATTCCTTTTCCTGAAACATACTACTCCAATAAAATCTTGGAAAATGTCCCTGCTTCTATGTGGTGGTCTAGTTTAAAGGAAACAACTATAAATGATGATTTTGTAACTCCTGTTCACACAGTGATAATATTGCCTGCAGTATTGGTGGGCTTGGAAAAATGCTTCTGTAACGCTTTTCGTCTATTCATAATAAATTAAGAAATTATTTGAATTAGGAAATCGCACCAAAACTGATATTTTATTATAGACTGCTATGAAAAATTATATATAGAAATTGCTGTGGTGTAAGCTTTGAATAAATACTAAAAACATTATAACTAAATTTGTTTTACTTTAAAATGCATTCCTTTTAGAATTTGGGATATTTTGATAAATCTTTAACGTGTGAAATAATTATTTCTTTGATTTCTGCTGGTTATTGCCACATTTGTGGCAGGAACTAGTTTCTTCCATGCTGGTTTTAACCAGTTATAGCCAGCGGTTTTAACCACCTTGGCAGAAACTTACCAACCCTGCTTTACAATGTTTATGTATTCCTTTAGACAAGCACCTTGTCTGTAACGATTTCTCAAATATTTCTGAACAGATACCACATGCTTTGCAACAGACTTAAAAGGAAAAGTGGTTCATTAGCTGTAATACAGCTTGTCCAATTGGTCATAAACCACTAAGGCTTTTTCTTACTGCCAGTCTGTCAATGTTGCTATTTTTTATTTTATAGCCAAAGGTCTAATGAGGTAGAGAATATAAATAAGGCGAAATAGGCATAATAAGTTAAAAAATATGGCCTTCGAAAGATGGTTTTCATAATAAACCTTTGATTTACTCTTGAATACATTTAATTATTTTAAAATACTTTATTAAAATAATTAATATAAACCTGTATAATATGCTAAACTATTGTCATAATATATATATATTTGTAATCTTTCATTTACTAAATAATACAATACTTTTATTAGTTTCTGCCAGTTAAAACCAGTTAAAACCAGTTAAAACCAGTTTCTGCCGGCAGAAAGCCAACTCTGGTTAAGAGATATCAAGCATTGGGGCAAGGAATTAGAAAAGTGTCTGCAATTTGGGAGTGTCCACTAACCTTTAAATAACGGCAAGTGCGATGAGTGAATTTGCCTTCCACACGTCTGAAATACTCTGAATACTTTCCCCCTCTTGTACTTTTTCTCAGATCAACGTCGTGACATGGGGTCATTTGCAAATTTTAGCAAAATGGTTGCTGATAACTGTGCCCTTCAAAACCTCTTTATTCTCCAAAATTCCCTCTATTCTTTATGTGGATGCAGAATCCCCCCCTCTCTCCCTCTCCTGAAAGCTAACATGTGGATCTTAGAATAATGGGTCCTTATAAATTGATGTGACTGTGGGGGGGGGGAGTGTATGGTACATATATGTCCAATGAGCTGCAAACTTTTGGCGATAATTTCATAGGACAAGCCCTGACCCACCGTCACCAAAAGGTTAAAGGAGTTTTACTGTATGACGTATACTGCCATATCACAAGCTCTGCACAATGTTTTGTTTAGCCAATATTTAGAAATATGCCTTGGAGTAATAAACATGTTACATCAGTGGTGTAGCAATTTTGAAATTATGAAGGGGCTCAAACAGTTTTAAGAAAATTATATAATGGGGCCTTAGAGAGAAGTGTCTTAATAAGAGTACACTTAGTTGAATACTTATTCAACTGTCTCAATGAGAAAATGTCACAATCCAAGTATTCAATGGGGATGGAGACTTGGGCGCTCTTTTTCCTACGCTAGTGGTTAACATCTCTGATATGATTATGTACTGCATTTAATTCAGCGTTAGTGCAGAATAGATCCACAAGGTGATATTATTCCAGATATGGTTTCAAGGTAATTTAGTGTTTCTGGCAACCTTGTTTTAGATTGGATTCATAGAGTTTTGGTTTCATTTATAGTTTCCTCTATAGCTTCTCCAGGCCTCTTATAGTGTATATAATGGTATCAGCAAAATAGGGAATTCAAGTTTCACTAGATGGGTAGTGTCATTTCACATTTCGTTCTGTGTTATTGTAATGCTTCAATGTATCTGATCATTGATTTTTTTTTTTTTTCTGAAACCAGGTAGAGTTTGATATTTTATGTTTGCTCTGTATATGTTCAAGGTCGAATGTGGATGACCAGTTTCAACAGATATCTACATAATGGACTTCAATGGACATCTACATAGAGAGGTGAGGTTTTTATTATTTTTACTATTGCAAGGTTTACGAACAAGAGATTATAGTGCCAGGATTTTCTGTTTTGATCTACTCTGGAGAGTGGAGGGCCACCACATGAGGCATGTATTGGTGTAGAAAAATACTGGGTGCAAAAAATGGCTTTTCGACTATTTTTACTCTTGCATGGTGATGGAAGTGCACAATTCACACTGGTTGGCAAAATTTTGAATCATTGCCAAAAATGAACAGCAGTAGCTGTAGCGATTATCCGATATAATGGAATGATGTTTTCCAACGATTTTGCGGTGCAGTAGTTTTCTTGAATCAGTACATGCCTTATGGGGACACCCCTCATATCTATCCCCATACTAAAACATCAGATAATCATGGCATCACTATCTGTTGGATCCTTAAACCTTACAATAACACAAAAAAAAAAAGGTTTCCTGACACACTAGTTTTCCTGAATCAGTACAAGCGGGGTACAAGTGTGGGGATTCCCCCCACACACGCAAGGCCGTCCCTGACTAAGATCTCTCTTTTTCCAAGGTGTACTGCGCTACTCTTAATTCAGAAAGAAAAAAATCCTCCAAAAAATGCTTACCTGCAAACAAAAACTAAAAAATTGAAGAAAGCAGCAATAGGAACTAAATTAAAATGTTGTTTAAAGAGGAGTTAGTAGCAGGTGGACAGTACAGATTTCGTTACCCAAAACTCACTCTATTCCCTTGAAATCGATGGAAATTCCACTAAATTGATGGTCATGTGTGACATCACTAGGAGTGGTATGGTACACCATTTTGTGCTGCCTTCACGTTCTTTGTGGTCATGTATGTATTGCAACCGAAATGTCTGAACGTTTGAATTGAGCTTATTTTTTTATTATTTACGTAAGGAAGTTAAGAGAAGTGTGATGGGGTGGACGACATGAGAGAAGTTAATTGCGTGGGAGTATAAGTGTCAAAAGTGCAAGTCAGCAAAAAATTGCAGTCAGTGTTTTGAGGAGGCGAAAGAAATTGATATAAGTGTATTTTTATACTATACAATAATTTTTGCCACCCACGTTTAAGTAGCTCAAACTAGAGCTTTTTTTATATTTGGAGAAAAAGAGGCGCCGTCCTCATCCTGGATTCGAACCAGGGTACATCCTGTGAACCATCCCTGTAAAGGCTAATAATATCTTACAAGTGTATTGAATAACTGCACCATAAAAATTGTATTTTATTTGCTTCTAAAGTGTGTTTTTGTTTGTAAGTGGATTTTGCAAATTAAAACGCAAGTTCTGATATTTTACTTTTTTTTTTTAGGTAGAGGTGGATGAAATTTTTTTGTGGGGGGGGATGAGGAGGATGCCAAGGCAGAGAAAGACGGGGGCAAGAGGTAGGTGAGAAAGAGAAAGATGAGGGAAAGAGATAGGCAGGGAGAAAGAGGAGGACTTTTTTGGGGAAGGCAAATAGAGGGTAAGGGAAGGTAAAGAGCTGGAGGGGGTAGAGGGGAAAAGAGTGGGGGGGAAGAAGGGACGGATAAACGAAAGTAACACAAAACGATATAAACAATTTCAAGTGAGAGAAAAGATGAGAGAGAGGAAGAGGAGGAAGAAAGGATTAACGAAAATAACAAAAAACGCCGCAAAAAATAATGGCAGCTAATGAAAATAACAAAAAATGCTGCAAAAAACAATGGCGGCTAATGAAAATAACAAAAAATGCTGTAAAACACAATGACAGCCAGCCACTATGTGCCAACTGCCAGGTTGGAAGTTCTTGTAAACACCGCGCTTGATTATGCCAAATTCTAGGGGTAACGTATCGTGTAACAGCACTAGTAAAGCTTGGCTAAATCCATGCAGCGGTTTGCCGAACGCGAGACAAACGTAAATGCCTCGTCGTATCATGAGCCCTGCCCTAATGTTTTTGTAGATAAAACACTATTTTTAAATAGAGAATGCACGAAGTAGAGGGGTTTCGCTACATGTTTTGTGGTCCATGAATGAGATAGGTCCCTTGTTAGTGCTCGGGTGCTCTGTGGTTTTTTTATACGAGATCCCAAACAAGCAAAAAACAACCCTCTGGACACTTAAGAAAGGAAGTAATATGCAGTCACGCCTTGTTTTTATACCAAAAGAGTTTAATCAGTATAATACAAATAGGAAGTCCATTTGTAAACAAACATGGGGAGTGGAAATGAAGCAAACATGCAAAACAGCGAATCATAATAACGTAATGTAAGAAGGAGGTTGCCGCACCTTGGTGACAAAGCAAGCATGGGACACATCTGTACTGTGGCCCACGAAACAGTGACAATACAAATTTCGTCCTGCAGTGCAATTTTCCTCTAGAAAAGAGTCAGAAAGTC
>QLNU02015360.1:198998372-199022300 GCA_006491805.2 Dysdera silvatica
AACTTCAAATATTGAAATTTGCCCAAGAAAAAATTAATAGCCGTTTGGTGATTTTTACTCAACCAGTCCTTAATGTATTTTTAATTGCGAGATTAAATTCATTATTTTTCGATCGTTACGCTTATAGGAGGACCTGTGTGTTAACTAAGTAAACGATAATAAATTTGAACTGCGATAATTTTGTGTTGATAATTGTTTGTTGGTTTCGCGAAGTGTAGCACTATATGATTATCAAAGTCTTTTGAATCTGCAAATCTGAGTCAATTGGTCATTTGAACCAGTGAATCCGAGTCAATTGCCACTCTTTGTTAATGGGAAGA
This sequence comes from Dysdera silvatica, assembly GCA_006491805.2. Classification (NCBI taxonomy): domain Eukaryota; kingdom Metazoa; phylum Arthropoda; class Arachnida; order Araneae; family Dysderidae; genus Dysdera; species Dysdera silvatica. Next base: position 198,998,693 of record QLNU02015360.1, read on the forward strand.
AAAATTGTTTTTAGCTCTTATCCAGTTTATATTTGGTTTCCTGTTGTGAGAAATGCAATGAACGTTGAAGTTCAATTGTTGTCTATCAAAGTTCACATTTTGTCCCAAACAGGGGTTAGGTCTAATGGAATGAATCATGAAAACTGTATCCGTATCCCTATCTGAGGGTGACCGCTAAGCAAGGGTTTGAAATACATTATTGTAAATCAGTTTCTGCCGGAGAATTTTTATTTAACTGTAAAAGCAGGATGACCGTATTTGACGGATGTCCGTTCAGAGGGGTTTCACTGTATGTGTGTGTGTACATATATATGCATGCTGTGATTTTGTTGTGAAAGTGAATACCCAGAGTGGACTCAAAAGCTTTACCATATTAAATCCCAAGCAAAAGCTGAAAGTGCAACAAAAATATTTACAAATCAAAATGGTCATATAAATAGAAGCACAATTATAAAAAAATATATATATATATTGTAAAGAGGTTGTATAGAATAATGGTTGCACTGTGACTTTGATCGTTCAGCACATGGAGTTTAGATTTTCGTTAGTAATGACATATTGGCTTAAAATAAAATGCTAAGTGAAAATAAACTTAGTTTTTTAGCCTTGGTTATTCGTGGGATGCCACATCAGTAATGTTTAAATATGTGACATTGTAGATATATCCAAATTATGTGTAAATACATTCTAACAGTATTACGGAACTAATCTTTAAAACAACGAACTCATATGCTACACAGTACAGTATGTGCAGAAGTGATTTGTTGAGAAGGAGAAAGAAGTGTTAGAGATCAATCTGTTTAAAATACAGATCTAAAACCAATTGAACAACTTTATTAGATAAACTAAAGTGACTGCTATGATTTCAATCATAGTGATCTTCTACAAAAGCATCGCTGCATTTTTTTTGTTTCGCTGGAAGAATGGAACTACATTTCAATAAAAGCACCAAAATTTAGTAGCAAATATGCCTAAATAAATTGTCACCATAACTAAAGCCAAAGGTGGTCCTACTAATTACTAAAATGCAAAACATAGCCATTTTTTCAAAGACGAAAAATATGTCAGAATACTTTTTAATGATAATGTATATTCAAAATGGAAATGGGGATGTGAAATGTGAACAATATTCATCAGATGCCTTCTTTGATTCAGATGTTGGTGGCAAACATAGACCACTGTCCCCTCTCTCTCTGCACTTATAAAGAAAAAAAATCTGTATGTAGTCTTGCCTGTGTCTTAAAATCATCCATCCTTTTCTTTTATGTAATATTATTAGCTTATAAATATGTTACAAAGGGTACTTCCAACAAATATTCCCATTCACATTGGTAAAAGAAATTCCCTGACTTTTCTGGCAAAATTCCCTAATTTCTTTGACTACTCTCTATAGACTGAATTAAACTTTGGTTGTGGGGAAAATGGCTTCGCATGCGTGGGAAATTCAGTTATTTGATGCAGAAGTTTGGGAAAGTTTTCCCTACCTTTTCCAGATTTGACCACAAAATCTCAGTTTTCCCTGACTCTTTTAGGGATGTGTTCAAATTCCCTGACAACCCTAAGTTCTCCAGATTTTCCAGGTGCACGGGAACCCTGTTTCAAGTAAATTAAGTGTCATGGAGAATGTATGCCTTTTCACATCTTCACACACTTAAAGCAAATATAGAATTTAAGTTATAATCTAGCAATTTATGTAGTTGAAAGCAAACATATTGCACTACCTTATGGATATATTGTACAATACACACTTATTTTTTGCATCTGAAATACATATAAAGCACATGCTACATTAACACAATCACTAATAACTGCTACAAAAAAAAAAATGTGCCTATATGTATACATGCATTACATCCAGTAAATCCATTTCATGGAGAATCAAGTGCATGAATTTATTTCTTCAATCAACCTTTCTCAAATAAAGATTTTTACTTAATTTTTATATTTAAAAAGTTGAAAAAATCTAAAATACCATTACATTACTCAAAACCCACTATATAAAGTTAAGGAGCAAAATCAAAGATTCTGTAATGAACTTTTTGATATTAATAAATATTTCTACATAAGTATATTAATCGCAATACCTAAAGTGGTGGAAATAGAAAATTCACATCTCACATAAGCACATTACAAACACCAAAGTTCTACTGTTAGTCACTTTGCTACAGAAAAATACCAAATTTCACAAAAATTCTTTTCAAAAAGGAAAAAGTAAAAATATTTGTAAAACTAAAAATGAATACTGATACTAAAAATGAAAACTTTTTTTTTACAAAACTGATAAACTTATTAGCTTGAACATTACATTACTTAAACTGAACTTAAGTTACCATAATCAGTCAATATTATGTTTTTTATAAAACATTAAAAGATCGAATTTACAAACACATTCATTTTTAAATCAATGGCAAAAATTCATCACATACGATTTAATTTTCCATTAAATATTTTTTAAATCCCATGCATTCATAGAATATGATTTTATAAAATGATGACAAAATAAACTAGTTTAACATAGAAGGGATATAACTAAGGTACATTGCTTAATAACTAAAATAAAAACTATTGACAACTTTCAAAAGCCATTAATTTTGAAAAGAAACTTTACAAAATCTCTCCTCTAACCCTACCTACAGGTATTTTTAGAGATTAGGACTATAGTGTAAAACATATTTGGAAAGCCAGTAAACTGTTTGAAAATATTTCCATTGCAGCACTGAGCTTGTTGTTTCACACATGCACACTTCTCTCACTGAGTAGAGGCCCTAGATTGTGTTTAACATGATCCAGTGGCCCGCTGACTGAGAATATAGTCTTACTTATTTTTTAATGCAAAAAATGTAAAACCGACTGACAATTATCGCCAGATGTATGAAGTCTACAGTCAAAATGTTATGAGTGAAAGAATGGATCAGGTAGTCAATGAAAGTCATGAAAACATGAATGATGAAGCATGCAAAGTGACTATCCATCTATAGTTAATGATGATGTGGTGCATGCTGTCAACTTAAACATTTGTAAGAACAGACCATTTACATTTTTATTGCATTCCTTGTATTTTCCACGTATTTCAATGACCCCTTCTTTACGAAATTATTAGATCATTTGAACTTTCAGAAAGTATACTCAAGCTGAATGCTAAAGATGCCCTCTGAGGAGAACAAAACTAAATTGCAAGTGCTTTGAATTTTTACATGCGATACAGTAAACAAGGTGATGGATTCTTGAGACATGGTGTCACTGGTGATGAGACGTATGTCCCATGTGACTCCAGAGAATCAAAGCATCAATCCATGGAGATACATCTTACCTTCAAGAAAGTACAAATTTAAATACACAATTTCAACCCAACAGATCACATGCTCAATTTTTAGCACAGATCAGAAATTCAGCTTGTTGAATTCTTACCTTAGGGCACAACAATTAATGTAACCTCTCCTATTATGAGACCTTGAAAAAACTGTCATGCCATCCAGAATAACAGGTGTAACATACTAATGGTATGGAATTGTATTCTTACACGACAATACTTAGCCTCACACTATTTTCTATACTATATTGCTCAAATTTAAGCTTTCATCATACCATTTAACTAAAAATAGATGCATTTCCCTCATCCCTCTATGGCCTAGACAGCAAATAATTTTCATCTATTCTTGCGTCTCAAAAAGTTCCTCTTTTCCGGCCTGTATTTCAACAATGATGACATCAAAACTGAAATGCAAAAGTGGCTATCTTCACAGGTAGTCACTTTTTTTCAACATGGAAATACAGACAGTAGTATCCCGTTGTGATATATATTTTAATCATCAATAATTATTATATAATTACTTATCCAATTATAATAATTACATGCATTAAATATTGAAAATTAGTGTAAGGTCAAAAATAGAATTGTTTGAAAAAAGTTTTTTTTTAATAGCCTTAATGGTACTTCCCAAATATGTTTTCCATTTCTTAAAATAGTGACAATTTCATTTACCTATTATATGTCATTACATGTTCAAACAGAGTGTCCAGTAGAATTGCTGACAAGAATTCAAGCATTTCAAGGTTCATTCTTAAAAATTTCAATCATCCCCTTCCCACAAAAAATTATTTTTTCAAAAAAATCTCCCTTAGACTCATGAAATCAACCTTCCAGGCATGACTCATATAACCACCTTTCTAGGTGTGACTCATACATACACACCTTTCCAAGATGGAAGTTTGGGTTGGCAAGTTTCTTCCAAACTGGAAAAAAACGGCTGGAAGAAATAGGTTTCTTCCACTAGTGGAAGAAATCAGTTTTTTTTGTTTTTTTTTAAGTATTTACCATATAAGTTGCAACTTTGTAACATACAATAAATGCATTTTTCTTACCTTAGGTAAATTTAATTACACCTACAAAAACTTCATTATATATGTTAAATTAATAATTACATCAGTTTTTTAGACGTCAGCTCACACAGCAAAATACGCAAAATCCATTAAAAGTTATCAATTTAATCAGCACAATTTTTTATTATTTAAACTTCTTTAACTGTTAGTATAAATTACTTACCTACTGTAGGATGAAACTTACTTTACAGATTATTTAAATAAAAGACAGTGCTTTTAATTTGCATTCATTTAATTAAAGGAACTAATATACAATAATTACTACATTAGAAAACGCCATCGAAATCCTTACTTACCTTACTACAGTGCAACATGGTATAACAAAATTAAGGTTTTTTTAGCAGTAGCATGCTGCAACCGATTTCTTAACTTGGAATGGATGAATGCAAAAAATAAAAAATTCTTTTGGGTCCTGTAAAACTTGAAGGAGAATTTAAAAAGGATTTCGACATATCTGTAGAGTTCATTGGGTATGCTACTGCACTTAAACATCCCTCCACCAGGTAATTGGGTCTAACTTCTTCATGATTGAGTCATTAAAATAGATCTTTGGGTATGGACCAATTTCTGTTTCAAAAAGTATCCCAGCAGGCAACAGATCACTGTTTTTTTTCTTCAATCAATTTCCTTGCTGTCTCTTTTTGTTCATGGCTCAATCTTTCTTCTTTATACTGAAGATACATAAGATAGAAAAAACATATGGTGGGACAGAATTGCCTTGGTAAACCTATCTGTTACAGCTTCAACATGAGGTTTAAGTTCAGGATTTTATAGAAATGCAAGCCATTCATGTGTTGCATCAGCAATATTTGCTATATCTTTTTGTGAATGATCAAGTACAACAGAAATTGGCTGTAACTGTTTTACAAGACCTTTAACTTGTTTATGTAAATTAAAATTCCTAATGACATCTATGATTGTTTTATCAATATCACCAAAACGTTCATTTACAATGCTTAAATAAACTGCATGATTTGTTCAATATGACTGAAAACATGTCAACTGGCTGTTCCATCAAGTTTCATAAGGCAGTTGTGGTTTAATAGAACCAGATGGTTGGTTGTATTTTTATGACGCAAGGAAAACAATGGTCATTCTGTGCCATAACAGAACCAGAACACTTCTTTAAACAAGCCTGGGGGGCATGATGATTCCTAAAATACTTTTGTACCTTTACAACATAAGACATGATATTTAGTGGTGTGATATCCTATCTGAGCAGGTTCAAATAATGGGCTGAACATCCATGGGAAATTAGATTCAACTCTGTTTTTTCAAGCTCTCTGTGCATTTTAACCATACAGTTAATGTTATCAGTAACAACACTTTTGACTTTACAATCATATTTGTCACTCATTGTATATATGATCTGTTTACTTAAATCAGTCCAGCACTCTGTTATTTTAGGGTCATAACCAGCATCAACAAGATAGGATTTCCCTTCAGTATACAAAGCTGCTACAGTAAATAGTTCATTGTGCACATTGCTCCATCCATCAACAATTAAAGTTGTTGTTTTTCCTTTCAGATCTATAATCATTTTATTCTGCAGTTCATCATGAATATCATCTAAAATATTTACAAGAGCTTTTTGGTTGGTGGATTGTATCCTGGTCTAAGTTTAGATATTAGTCTTTTAAAATGCTCCCTTTCCACATGTGAAAATGGTACATTACAAGCATAAAAAAACATACTTATTAATTTATCCAATTCCTTTTCTTAACTATTATTTGTAGAGAAGCAAAAAGCACCAATTGAATTCTGTACTTCTCTTTTTTTGCCAAATTTTCAACTTAAAGAACTGATGAGGTATTCATTATCTCTTCTAATTGATCTTTGCATTCTTGAAAAATAGCTTCAGGGACCATTCACAAAGGATGTTTGCATGATTTTGGCACCTTTCAACTCTCCCCACCTCCCTGGTACATGCTCGTTCAATTTCACTCAACCTGACCTGTGGCGGACATCCAACAGATGACTAACCCCCCTCCCCCATGTTCTTCAAAATTCAAAAAAAATTGTCCAAGATTTCGAAATTACATACAAAATATTTTTCTTCATATTCAACATCTTATAGTATTCTTTTCAGGATGTAGGTGTGTTACATACACCACTTAAGCAATAAAAAATTTCTTTTTAGGGCAAAGCTTTTGCACTCACCAGTGCTTGTAGAGTTTCAAGAGGGGAACAAAACCACAGTAAAACCTGTGGAAATCCATGGGCCAGAAGGGGGCAAATGTCCCTTTCTGAGCACTAATGTTTACCGCCACCCAAGCACGTAACCAGGATTTTGGGAAGGGGGGTCCATTGCAAAAAAAAAAATTTATATAAATTTAATATAATTAACATAATATGGTTAATTATAATTTAATAATTAATTTTACTTCTTCAAGTGAAATATTCTTAACACTTAGGATTCATGACTAGCAAGGGAGTGCGGAGGATAATGGTCCATGAAGCTATAGAGCTGCCTCCTCGCCCCCCCCACAACAAATAAATGAAAAAAATGAACATTGAAAAGTATAAGATAGCAGTTCGTGCTCTCCGAAAAAACCTTAATAAGGTACTGCATACGCCACTAATAGAGAAAGTAAATGCTTCTAATTTCATCATGAACACAAGTAACAGCTTGTTGGTTGCTTTGAATAATAAATGGGAAAAACATTTTTGTATGAATTTAATTAGAAATTATGCCATTTGTGCCCGTTGCACATGTTTGGAAGTCATAAAAAAAATAAAATTACAATATCAACCTTCTTTTCTCCATTCGTGCCATAACGCTTAATGCGTCATCTTCTTTAAAAGATATAATATATGGACATCAGTGCTAAGCCAGTTAATCGTTCATTACCCATCCTGTTCCTTAAATAAGATTTTATTCTCTTGAGGGCTGAGAATGATCTCTCAGCTTTGCACGTAAAGACTGGCAAGAATGCTCAGACAGAGTAGATGTCAAAAATTTGGATAGAATTTCTTATCACAACCATTTAATAAAAGCATAATTCGAGATGGTAAGGCAGATTTCTTCGTAGATTAGATTTCCATTTTTCTCACCACAAGATGCACCCTGCTTGGGGTGTTGTTTCAGACATCCTATGTTCACAGTAAACTTTCAGTCTTTTTGATTATTTCTACATTATTCGGTGTATAGTTTTTCGGAAACAACATCTCGATGGCAGATAAATCTCTATTTTGATTGAATCTTTGTTCAAGACTCACAATAAGTCCATCGACAGATGGTAAAAAAACTGACCTTTTATGATACTTCTTGGGAGATTTATGTGGGCACTTGTCATGTTTTGCTTTTTCGTTTGTCTCGGGACATCAATATGAGTTTCGAAAACAGTTTTACCAACAGCTACAGCTTTCTGAAAGATCTTTTTTTTTTTTATATTTTTTTCTTTTTGGTTTTACGGCTCAAAGACTACAGTGGTCATGCTGCGCCGGGACCTACTGTTTTCCGAGGAATCCGAACCTCTTAAGGCCTAGGGAACCAAACCCCGGACTACAGTGAGCAGTGCGATCTTTATGAGATCTCTGAGTAAGCGTTCTTTTTGCACTGCTGGGAGTCGAACCCGGATTAGCCGCGCAATAGGAGAACGCGTTACCACACTGCGCCACCGCAGGGCCTGAAAGATCTTATGAAACTCATTCTTACCTTTATCGCCAGTGTGAAGATTCTTTAATATTTGCAGAATATCTTCACTGAACTTGCCGCAGAAGCTAGTTCGTGCTGAGGATTTTGGAGGTATACTGAAAGTGATAATGTGAGGCTAAAAATGTAGTTACAAACAAGCATAGATACAATAAAGCTTCCTTTCTCCATGGCGAATGGAAGTTGTGACACAGTGCTTGAAAATGACCAGTTATTTTCTGCAAGCTCTTGAAAACTTTGAACTATTGCAGCAAGAAGCTCAACGTAAGTATTTACAGTGACCCGACGCTCAACAAACCTTGTTTTTCAAAACACCACCAATCTCGATTTTGTTTTTATTCTGGTAATATCTTAGAAACGTTTTCTTCTAAAAGGTTCCCTGCTTGCGTCTAAATAATTGAATTGCCTCATTTAAAACTCCAAAGCTGTTTGAGATTAAAGGCACATTAAGAGACTCACTGAGAACTAAATTTAGACAAAGACTTTCGCAGTGAACGTATATCACTTTTGGATAACGTTTTAGAATTTTTATTTGAACATCATTTTTGCATCTGCTTATTGTAGAAGCTCCATCATATATATCCCTGACCGGTGAATTTGTCTAGATCAATGCCTAAGCAATTGCAAGTACCCAAAAATTTTCCAGCCACATTCTCTGCAGATAAATCAGTTAATGGAAAAAAGGTTACAAATTCTTCACTCAGTGAAGGATGGTTTTCGTTATATATCTGATACATATTGAAAACTGTTCCTGGGCAGAAACATCAAGAGTTTCGTCTCCAATAATAGAGAAACACACTACATTGTTGACATTTTTAACTATTTCTTCCTGAATTAGCTGTCCACAAATGCCTATAATTTCATTTTGAAATTGTGGATCGAAGCAAGATTCATTTTTGGAACCGTGAAGTATGTGTTTTTGCAAAAAGCCCAGTACATAATAACGACACCCACAAGATTTTTGTAGCAGGAGACAATGAGGCAATAGCCCTAGTTCTTGTCCAGTCACTATTGAAGCGAGCTTACAGACCAACCACGATCGTCGTAACAATCGGAGCTCTGCTATTTCGGCAACCGTGATTGATTTGTGAGCTTCTCATGGAACGTTTGCTTCAATAGCGACCGGACCAGATTTGGGCCCGATGATAATTCGGGCAGCAAATATGTAAATAACTACGAAGAAACATATTACCGATCATTTTCAGTTTAATCACAGATTTAACGATCTCAATTATAGTGGAAATCGTTTATAACGACCAACCGCATATAACAATGGAATTTTTACAAGAAGTTTGGTTTGCTATTCTACTCCATACTAAATATATCGGTTATAACGACATCGTATATAACAACGAAACCTGATATAACGACGGCGATTTTGTAGTCTACGTAGATTCTAAGTAGAACAATCCGTATCGGATATAACGACGCGATTTGATAGTTATACATTGGAACCACGTGGGTTCGAGACAACGCTAGAATCACACTTATGTTATTAAAATTTAAGCGTTATTTTAATCTTGTTTATTTACAAATGTCCAAGAGATTTTTATTACCTATAAACCTGTATAATGAAAGTAACGAACTTGGAAAAAAAATCGTGATTTATTAATTGAATATCACGAGGGCCATATTCTTTAGGGGCCTATTTTATTTTTTCAGCATAAAACTCTTAAACCAGCACTGTTCGGAAGTCATTAGTATAATATAATAAATATTATTTATTACATTTTTTTCCATATTATATACTTTATATAGTATTTCCTATAATTTTTTTAATTTAATGTTTGTTTGTTTGTTTTTTGGTTTTACGGCTCAAAGACTACAATGGTCATGCTGCGCCGGGACCTACTGTTTTCCGAGGAATCCGAACCTCTTATGGCCTAGGGAACCAAACCCCGGACTACAGTGAGCAGTGCGATCTTTTATGAGATCTCTGAGTAAGCGTTCTTTGTACACTGTTGGGAGTCGAACCCGGATTAACGGCATACTAGAGTTTAAAAATTAAAAAAGCACTATGTATTTAGTGTGATTTTATATAAATAATTTAATATATATTCAGTAATTAAATCATTATAATTAAATATAATTTTTAAACAGAACAGTTTAATACTTTTCTATTAAAATGATTTATAGACTCTAAAGTGTGTTACTATAATTTTAATAAGGTATCATTTATAACGACCATTGGTTATAACAACTTAATTTGCATGGTCCCTTGAAGGTCTTTATGACCGATTTTCACTGTATATCCAAAAAAAGGAGGGGGTGTTGAAATAAAACGGGAGGCGGCCAAAGAAAATAAAATTTTCAAAAGTGGATTCGCTTCATTATTATTTCCCATGCTCTTTTTTTTCGATTTTTTTTTCCTGAAGGGGATGTTTGGACCCCCCTTTGGATACATGTTTGCGCCACCCCATTAGGTATTCCATGATATTCCAGGCATCTGATGGGAATCAGATAGGCCACTTGCTCCTTAGCTTCATGTATCCCCCCCCCAAACGATTAAAACAGTCGTAAAACATGGATTTTTGCCCATCTTCTGTACTTTCCAAAAGAGACCTTTTTTTTTCCGCAATCCCAACATGTGATTCAAATTGTCATGCAATTTACGTTTGAAACAAAAATGTATTTTTCATCGAATTTATAAAAAACAAATTGGAATGGGGAATTTACGTATAAAAAAAAGGTTCACATCTTTTCCATCAAATTTGTGAGAAAAAAACTGAAATGCAGACGGTCTTTAATGAAGCAGCCCCGCTCCCCGTCTGTCCTGATTTGTCCACTTGGACCTGACTTCCCCTCCACCCTAAAGCAAGGATATCCCTTGTGAATGGTCTCTTATTAGCAGCAACATTCTTATTACAGTTATTGATATGTTGTTCACATGATTCAACATGAGCATGCATGTTACATGCTTTTATGCTTTGCACATGTCCACATCTTACATTTAGCTTTCACTATGCTATTTTCTTCAATCTCTTGAAATTTTGCCAAATAGGATCTCTTCTTCTACCCCCTTTATTCATTCGTGTACAGAGGAATGCTAAATAAATGTTGTCTTTGTCTAATAAGACAAGTTTGATAAAATCGCATAAACAAAATTACCAGAAAAATTCTGTTGTTACTTCAGAAATTCTAGCACAAGACTTACTGAATGACAAGAACAACCTAATGCTCAACTGCAACTGTAGAAATGGGATAACCTATCCTTTATGTCTACCTCATTTCCTGTTGAATTGGTAATGCAAACTTCCAAGAAATCAACAATGGCCTGTTCTTACTCTCCTCTACATGCCCAACACAGGTGTGCCATAGTGGCCGGAATTTTTTATTTTATATATATTTTACCGGAAAGAGAGCCCCGTTACTAGCATCGCTACTGCTCTCTTTCCATTTCCCAAGCAAATCGTTTTTATAGTCTCCTGATGTATAAAATAATAAGGAATAAAGTATTATCCTTATTATAGTCAAACACAATTAATAGGTACCTATGACTCACCACACTCTTTCTAGCCTCATGGCTGGTGGGGCCAGTCTGTAACAATAGGAGAGAATAAAACATTGCAGGTGTATAAGGTAAGGTGCAAATGAAAAGGGGGGGGTGAGAGGGGAAATAAATTGTCAGTACAGCTCATACAAAGGATTGATTCTAAAAAGAAATATTAATGAACCATATTTTGGCCAAAAATTATGTAACTATTAACACTAAGGGCCTTGATTTTCATGTATGAATTTAAACCAAATAATATGCAAATATGCTCAAATTATTACAAGATATGCACAAAAATATTCAGGAATATGCAAGTGCATAGAAATTTGGACCCTACTCATAAGCGATGTTTCGAAATGTATAAAATGACAATTTATTGAAACAGTGCAAATGTTCTTGAAATTATTGCATAACATATATACTGAAATGCATAAAAAAATCACCTTGTTATGTCCTTGAATATGATTATGCACAAAATTAATACAAAATACACACCAAAATGTATGAAATACGTACGGAGATATTTTTAACGTATGGCATTATAAGCATTGCCTTGGACCCAAGGACGCCGGCGCGGGGTGAAATCTAGAGGGGAGGGCAAAAGCCTTAAAAAATGGAAATTTTCTACCATACCTTTTTAATTTTACCTTTTTTTTTAAAAGAAAATAAAAAAAATGAGATATTGGGGGAGAGGGGGCAATGGCCCTCCCTTGCCCATACCTGCCGGCGCCCATGGCTTGGGGTGGAAAATATTACACTTGGTCTTGACTTTGAAAATAATACGCATATTGAGAAATATCGCCACAGAAATGTGAAGGCACATAAATTTATTTGTTTTTTCTAACTTTAATATTATCTAATTATATCACTTATAGTGGAAACATATTCTGTAGCACCTTTTTTTAATTTTTTATTCAAAAGAATTCAAAAAAAAAAAAAAGAACCATCGAATTAATCTAATTGATTGAATTACAAGCGGAGGGGGAAAAAAAAAAAAACTTTTTGAAAATTTTATGAAAAATTTGCAGACATATGCCAAAATATGCGCACAAAGGCGAAATATGCAAAAGCATGCTAGTGCATAGGAATCCGGGGCCCCAATTATCACATATAATTCATTAGCATAAGATATGAGATAGTATCTATGCAAAAAGTTTTAGAACATTAGTCTTTTAAAATCAGCATTGAAACATGCTTGCTAGTATAAATGATTACAATTTTTTTAATGTGTTGCACAATAGAGTCCTTAAATTTAAAATTATGCATTTTTGTATGAAAAATAAAGAATCGGTAAGTAAGTTTTTTACAGAAATAGCGGAAACTGTGAAAAAACATCCCTCCCCCTAAAGTTGTAAATAACTGAAGCTTGTTACTAAAAAATAATTTATTTTTCCAAAAATAGTATTTTTAATATTAAGTTATGGACTTCAGATTTGATATAATATTATGCTTTGAGTTTAATTCTTTTATATAGAAAATATATTTTAATTTCGAGCATCTGTTTTGTTTTATGATGGTTTCTTCCACTTCTTCCAGTTTTTTCCATTTCTTCCATTTTTTTTTCTAGTTTTTTCCACTGTCCTAGAAGAAACCAGTTTCTTCCAGAAAAAACCCAACCCAGATGAAAGTAGAAAAGTACATTTTGGAACATGGCCAGAGCTCTCACCAGTTTGATTAATAAAAGTAGGACATTCGTAATGTTGACAAATAAAATTACTATTACATAATATTTTGCTCAAAGTTACATGGGGACCCTCCCACATTACACACACATGCAATGTTTACCAATATAATAATACATTTTAAAGGTAGGTCTGTAGAAGGAAAATAAGAATTGCTTTCATTAATAAATATAAAATACTGCACAATATGAAAAGAGATGCCAACTTCTGATTAAATGTTTCAAGTAAACAAAATCATGATTTTCAGGAATGACGTTGTGACTTCAGTAATGATGTAATTAACCATTTTAATATGCACATATTTTAATTATTAACCCTTTTGCTGATTGCTGATGTGATGGCATGTTTGGTCAAAAGTGTCGAATATTTTTTGTTAGGACGGGCGAAGTGGCTATTTTTGTGAACGATTCTTTTAAGACCGGTATATTTTTTAGATTTATTCTTTTGAACTAACTTCTCTATAATATGTGCACACATGCTTTACTTGGCATTTTATTTATGTTAATTTATGCATTTATTATATTGCATTATATAATAAAATTAAAAATATAGTACTGAATTTTGCTTATCATCGTATTCCTCAACTAAACTATTAAATATATTCTTTACATGTCAGATATATACACGTAATTCATATTTTCATACAATCAATTTTAAAATTACAAAATGAATATTGTATTCATAGATAATCACCAGTCGGTTTCAAACCAATAACTTGATAAAATTTTAATAAACATTTAAAAATTGGACAATACTACAGTATGTCAGGTAATAAGAATTATTCCCGCACAGAGGCGAGTCAATGCTGTCTTATTCAAGCCCATACTAAACAGACCTCTTGATCCATATATTTCTCACAATTAAAAGGTTCAAGCTTAATTTTTGCTTACAATAAAATAAAAGTTTGGTGTTGATTTTTCACACATTTCCTAGTTTAAAATTTGAACATATCAATATTTACACATTTTAAATATCCATGGTTGAAAAAATAGTTTAAATAAATTAAATTGAAAAAAGGTTGAAAATTAAAAGGAGTTACATGTTTTTTTTTTTTTAAGAATCATGTTATTTCAAACACGTCCAAAACCAGAATTAAAAAAGAACAACCGTTTGCGAAAATCGAGGTCCTGCACATCGTTCATTTTTGTGGCTAGTTCTTCGACCCACTTTTTTATGAAGGAGTTTACTGTTCATTCATGGAAAGCAGTCGATGGAACAGTTAAAAATAATGGGAGATGATGTCACAAATGGGCTAATTCATAACAGCATAGGAGGACCACAATTTCAGAACTTGTTTTTAGTGAACGTTTGTCGGCGCCAAAATCAAGTTCTGAAATTGGAATCCTCCTCTGCTGTAATGGGATAGTCCGTTTGTAACGTCACCTCCCGTTATTTCTAACTATTCCATCGGACTTCTTTTCATGAACGAACAGTAAGTCTATGAGTCTTCCAGTATGTGAGCCATTTGTTATGTGGTAGCCGTCACACAGCAAAAAGGTTAAGGATGTACAGTAACACTAAGTCAAACAGTCCAGTTTTAGGATTACTGTGAGCCATAGGCATGTTTTTTGGCAGGAGGAGGAGGGGATCCTAACCAACATCAAGTTCTGCACATTAAATTTATTGGAGGTAAGGGTAAAATACTTGAAAAGTGCAATTAAAGTTGCTAAAAACCTTTTAAAAATATATATACAATCCCAACTGACAAGAAAAACATTATATCCACTATAACAGATAAACAAGATTTGGTTTCTCATCAGTATTATTTCTTAAAGTGATTAATTAAAAAAATTAGTGAGCTGCAGTAATATTTTTCTAAGGGGGAAAAGTGGAAAATTCTTAATTTAGTGGATTTCAGTTAGTTTGGACAGTTTTTCCTTGTTAAAACTGGTGGAGGAAATCAGCAATACTGTATTGTATACTGCTGACCAGATCATGTGAATGGATTAGATTGCTTGTCTGAAAATCAAATCATGATGTTTTGGGCAACTTGAATTTCCTTGACAATTCACTGTTCTTGGGAGGAGGAGGGGGCACTGTAAATAGAAGTTCCCTCTCCTGTTCAATCACTGGGAATCCCTCCTCACCCTGCTCAGGGAATAAGCAAGTGAGTAACATTTGTTTATGTTATGTTTATAGCCACAGATAGCCACCAGATGCCCATGAAATATAGTAACATAGCAGGAGGTCGTTCATAAACTCAAATATTCACAAATTGCATTGTTTTGAATATTCCCCACAATTTTAAAATAAAATTGTCAATAATGGCATAATGGGAGCAGAAGATCTATTATGGTTGGCATCTCAGTTACATTTATCAAAACTTAAGGTAGTTTCTATTTTTATCGTTAAAATGGTTCAACAAAACGAAAGCTGCAAAACGAAATGTGTCTAAATTAAGGTTAGTTTTATTTACACCATGTAGCCATCTGCTGAATGAAAAATTAGAGCAATGGCTGAAAATCCTCATGTAAACAAAAAGCAGAAGGTAATTTTAAAACAAAAAGTTAAATAAATTAATTGGCATTTACCTTCTGAAGAACATGTAGGACAAGGATCTATGAAGCCAAAAAAAAAAAAAAAAAGGAGACAGACCAACAAACCCAAGGCATAGACAAACACAATGAAACCACACATAAGCATGCATGACATCACACATGGAGAGTCGGATTTGAGTTGTGATGTATTAATATGTTTTCATTTATTCAATTTGAAAAATATTGTTTTTTATTGCCTTTTTTTATCCATAATGAATATTTCACAGTGTGGCCAACCAAAACAAAGAGAACATTTTCTGGATGTTGACCATAAAATGAAATATTAAACACAAATTTCAAGGGTATCTCTCGACTTTTCTGAGGTGCTAAAAATTCAAGTACATTTCCCGATGGCTGGACACCGTGTCAAAGACAAAGAATATTATATATCCACATAAAGCTTGAATAAAATATAAACTTACAAAGTACACATGATATAGTGTAAATTCTAAAACAACCAAATTTAATCGTAAGACAATATTACATATACACGTTACAAAATTATCATAAATTAGGTATAACACTGCTTGTGTTTTTTCAGATATCTATTATTCGATATCTAATGAAAATTTAATTTGACTAAGTAATACAACAGCCAACGTAATCCTACTTTAATATAAAAGTAAAAAAAATGCATTTTTATGTGGGGAGGGAGCAGTTTAAATATATTACATTATAAACTGGGATGCTAATTCATACGAAGGTTAATTGATAACTACCACCTTCAGTAAAGTGAAATCCGCATTTTTTTTTTACATCTAATGCCATGCATTACTAGCAATCAATAGAAGTTACAAATTATTTTTCTATATATAAATTATCCTCTATTTTTTATAAATTGTAACTACGCAGTATAAAATTGGTGTGTTACAAATTGGAATTAGTGTTCTTAGAGTATATCATTATAGTGTATCATTACTTTTAAGAATAATTTCCCCATCAAAACTTCCACGTTAGGAATTTCTCATCGCTAAGAACCTACAGTTGAGGTTGTTTTTTTTTAAATTTTCCATTACTTGACAGTATGAAAACATTGTAAAAAATCTGAAAGTTCATGTTAAAGAAATTAATTTGTATACTGGGAATTAAAAAAAAAATATTAAAATTATGCACAAACAATTTTAGGTGCCAATTTCAAAATGTAACTCTTAAGAACTTTATTAGTTATGTCATAGTAATACACATTTTAGTTTCATAAAAATTTTCCCCATATGGTGACATAACTTGAAATTTATTAAGTTCTAAAAATTTCTGTTAACTTGGATACCTCATTAAATTTCTTTCATAACATATAAAAGCATCTGCTTTTCAATATAAATCACAAGTAAAACTATACCTTATATTTAAATGTCATTAATACAAAGATGTTTATAAAACCATCAAATCATTTAAAACTTTTGTATCACAGCATATCATGGAGAAATAATGCACATTTTATTGACAGGATTTATTTTTACGCATATTTACCAGGTAAACATTTTTACTTTATATTCGCAAGTCTTCAGAAGTTTGTAATTTGGATACTGGTTGAAGCAAAATTGGTAATGAAAAAAGTTTCATAGTTATTGGTTTTAGTTTTACTTCCAGTTTCAATGTTCACCAGTCACTATTATCAAAGCTGACAATAAATTCCCTACCATATAGCCCCAAATACATATACAGAGGGGAAACTGAATTTAATTACAGTACCGGAATTTTCTTTTCTTCTTCTATTTTTTTTTTTTTTTAAATAAGCATTCAAGAGGAAAAGATGTACAGGGGAGATTCTTGTGACAAACTCCAAAGAACTGCTAAATTCCTTTGTTATAACAAAACGTAAATATATATGTAAAGCATTTCTCACCTTAACCACACATGATTTTGATGGAAAAACAATTAACTTAGAATAATTTAGTGAAATAAAATTCAAAAATTAAAGACTAATCTTTATTTACATTACTGCAGAAAGATTTTTATAGTTATTTCTCAATTTTATCTTGATCTTTTAAAACTGTATCTACAGTTGATGGGAATATGAGACATATTTTTGACCACATAATCATTCCATAATCCTTTATTGGTGACAGAAATTATGGCCTTTTCTTCCAAAAAGAAACTTCTGTTGTTTTACCTCACAAGGAAAGTATCCAATAGCAACTCTCCGATTTGCTTGAAATTTTCAAAATAGGTTCAGACCAATGTTTGAAGCGTCATCCTGCTGGCTTTTCATTAGAAAATTCATGGATACAAAATTAATATTTTAAGGTGCTACAAGACTTTTTTTATTGTCAGTGGTTAAAGAAATGTCTGGTAGAATCAGGATGTCTACCGAAATTTTGTTTCAAACTTCCCCAACTTTCCATACCAGTAACAAAAACTTTCCAAGTGTAGCGTTTAGAAACTTAGATACATAGAACATTCTATTAATCAATAAAGTTGCTAAACTATAATAAATAAGAATAAACTTAATTTAAACTACTATTGTTTTTTAGATATTTTAAATTCGAGTCATAATTGTAATGTTCTCCATCTACCTTGCATATTTTAACATTTCACAACTGATTTCAATGATTCAGCCATCAACAGAAGCTAGAGAGAAAAAACTGTATACACTTAAAAAAGTCCTAAAATACTGTAATTAGTTGAATATGGATATATTATTTATATAACATAGTGTATATTTATAAAATATGATATATAAGTAATAATATAATTATATAATTAATAAGTAGAATAGTGTCTGCCCAAATTCAATTTCAAACTTCCCTGACTTTTCCAGACACTAGTTTTAGTAAATAATACATTACAATGCATTAAAATTTGCATCATTGAAGTAAGTTTCGAGACCATAAAATCCGCGAACACAAACCCCAAAGCCATTTATAACTCAATTACAGTGAATTTACAAATACAAAAATTGTATGAAAAATACATTTCCTTATATTAAACACCTGCATTGATTATTTGCAACAACATTTTCATTCGGCCCTTTTTGAGTTCATTATAAAAGAGTTTAACTATATAATCGCAAAGCTGATGCTTCATCTGTTATTCAATTTAAAAAATATGTTTGACTACATATAAGGAAACGGATATTGGTATGATCATAATCCTTTACAGATTAGAAAATTTAGCTAAAAACATTTCTTTTTTTGAGTTTTAGTTATATATTTAGCAAATAATCTCTCCTGAGATATATACGAGCTTAATAATTTTATATAAATCATTTCAGTTTTTGGGGAAAAAAGAATATGGGAGATGTGATGGAGCAGGAATACAATGTTTGGCCAGATATTCCTGGACTAATACAAAAGTATGGGGCCTTGCATTGTAGTGCATAAAAACTACCGCCCAGATGCCTACAAATCAGGACAGTGCTGCTGAATTGCTTGACTCAAACATTTCAGCATGTCAATGTTAAAGTTTTGGTTTATCGTTTGTCCTTTAGGCAGATATTCATGATGCACCAAACCTCTAGCATCAAAAAATGTGATCAACATAGTCTTTGAATGTGATGTTGACAAGCAATCAACTCTGGGTTCGTGCTGCGCTGAATCTCTGCTTTCCTGAAACCTTTCGTGTCATTCAAAGACATGGCTTCTCGATAATGTGTCGTCATCGTATGCTTGCAGTATCATATTCCATGTTTCATTAGAGGTTTTCCCTAGTTTAACACAGGATTTAATATTAATTCTCTGCTCAGAATCCACGTCCATCGCATCACTCATGTAACTTCTGACAAATGCTCCAACAAGCCAAACAGTGAGTTAAGTATAGCCCTGCCACCTACAGAGTTTACATGGAAACACTTTCAAGACCATGCCCATCCAGAAGACATATCAGGTGACTGAAGTATACCCATTTTGTGTGTTTGAATACCACAGATAAATAATTAAAAAATCAGTCCTGTGCTTTTAAGACAAAGGTTGTGTTAATAACGAGCAATGTGAAAAGTCATCCACTTTGATTTGTGCCAACTGGTCTCAGTTACTGAAATGACTCATTCTTTCAACTCGTTCCTTTAACCCGTTCACTTGAAGTGTATGTGTGTGTGTGTTTTAGTTGGATTTTAACAGCACAAGGGCACACTTGGGATGCGTGTGCTCCTTAAGTCACTTCTTACCCCTCTTGCTGTTGGATTGGGGTGGGGGAATAAGTGTGGGTGTGCACAGAATACATGGTTATTGCAATTTTTAAAACAAGAGGGAAATATATATCATCGTTTGTTTAAATACAATAGTTTGGTTAAAATTTCGCCCATACATCTATTGCTAGGAAATTTTGCCAAACATTTACTTCTACATATTATATAGAAGTCAATGGCACATATAGTATGTATTCCCCGTTAATATTTCCACTTTCATGTTTCCCTCTCATGAGGAAAGTATCTGACAGAGAGCTTACTGATTTTTTTTAAAATTTACAAAATATTAGCCAAAGTAATTTGACACATAACATTACACATATCATATACACAAAATAAAGAATACATTATTAAATTTTGCTGGGTTACTAGATGTGTTGGAATTGCTGATAATCAACAGACGAGACATTGCTGCGAAATCTGCGACAATAGAAACAGAAAATTAAGACATTCTTTTTATTGATTTTTGAAACCAAAATATCAATTTTAACTTTTAATTTAGTTACAATAAATAGAGATATGGAAGCACAAGGGATTTAGCAATTCAAAAATTATGCGGGAGGCTCAAGGAACTTTAAAACAGATCAAATAATTCAGCGTTAAAGAGAACAATGTGTTTTGTTACCCAATGGGGGCTTAAGCCCCTCTTTTTCCTGTGCCACTGAGACAAACAAATTCTTCACAAACTTCACCTTCTTAAACGTCTGATTGAATTTTAAAAGACTGACCTGTATCTCATTTACTTGAAAAACTCGTTCAAAATTACCGATTCATTCGTGAATGACACATCATTATCAATAACTTCGTATCCGTGAATTTGCAAATGAAAAACCAGCAAGGTTGCGCTTCTAACATTGGTCTGTACCTATTTTGAAAATTTCAAGCAAATTGCAGTGGTCACTATCAGGTACTTTCCTTGTTAGCCATATCACTGGAGGACAGTGGTGGATTTCTAAGTAGACACACAAAGCACAGGCCTAGGGGCAGCACTTATCGGAGGGCGGCATCAATGTGCTTAAACATAAAATTGTCCAAACTCAACAACGTTGAAAAACTAACGTTTCTTTTAATTATTGCCCTATTTCCCCAATAGCTATGACATATAAGCGATTACTTTAACTTGCCTGCAAATACAAACTACAGAATCGAAAGACAAAGGGCCCTAAAAATTTTGCGCCCTGGGCATTTGCCCAGCGTACCCATTTATAAATCCAGGCTTAACACGCTTTTTATATATACTAATAGTAAATGAATGAATAAAGAAAAACTTGACTGATAATGAAAAAATTCATGCAAGGATGCATACGTGTATTTTTCTCAAATACGCAAAATACACGCAAAAATATCAGAGGTTCCAGGAATCCATACTAAAATTATTGTGGATCCAAAAGTGGCTTGAATCCACGAAGTCACACTATGGTAGCAATAATTTCGAATTGCACGTATCTTATTAGTTTGAATAATTATATGAAAAATCTCCTTCACATATCAAATTTTAAGAGCATGATATGCGTTTTTTTTAAACAAATATTCCGTTCTTTCTAAAGGAGGGAGGGGGCGGCAGTACAGGCTGTGCCTAAGGGCGGCAATTTTATAAATCTGCCACTGCTGGAGGAATTTGAAAGAAAAAAAAAATCGCAACTACCAGTGGATACAGACAATAGCAAAATGGACTTCGAACATCCCTTTCATAGTTATATGTTAGAACTCTGCCCACCAGGTTTTCACATACTCAACCTGGAGGGAAGATGGGAAAGAACGGAAAATTAGAAAACAAATTAGAAAGTAGAAAAAGAATATCAAGGGGTGGAAAAAATAGGTGCAATTGTCATTTATTCTTTCATCATCATATCCCCCCCCCCAAAAATGTAAAGCCTTATCTTTTGCATTTTTAATTCTACGCATTTGAAGTGCTTTTTTTTTATGTAACAGAAGAAAGTAATTTGGATCTGGAATAAATTTTTCATTACAATAGAATTTCCAAAAAGTTACTTCTTTAAATTGGAAATTTTAATACATTGTATTACTGGCATTTGAAATGAGAATTGGTCTTAGTTTCACAAAAATGAATTTTTTATTGTATCGGTATTAGTTATAAAGAGAATTTACAGTATTTGAGGGGGAAAAAAACTAAAATAATATCATACTAATGGGGAAACACACCAAAGAATCTCTTCCCTCCCCTAGAACTGTATGGTTGAATGGCTGTGTATAGTATACAAATGGCAAATGTTATGCTGCGCCAAAAATCATATTTGAATATTTGAATTAACAATATGCATAGACTACAGAAAATGTAAGTAAAATTTTCCAGTGCCCTCTCTCCCCATCAATTTATAAATTAAAAAAAAACAACCTACCAGACTATTAAAAGATTTTGCTGGAAAAACATACTTGTTTATGAAAAATTTTAACCAATTCGTTGAAATAATGAACATAAATCAATGTTACCAAACGATATTTTTGCCAATATGAATATGGTTCAGACATTCATCAGTTCTTGCTTGTAACATTCTACACCTAAATTTTTTTACATGATTAATCATAACTGGATAAGCTTTGCTTATATGGAAGTTGCCTTGTATAAGGACAACAAAACAAAAATACCGTTCAGAATGCCCAGCAAAATTGCTGGTAAAACTTCAAGCATATTTCGAGGATTTCAACTCTCATTCCCAAAAATTTCAGGCGTCTCCTTCCTGTGCCCAAGTGGTGGGTGGGGGGTTCCCAACCAACATCTAGTTCTGCATATTAAATCTATTACAGGTCAGTGGTGTAGGCAAAAAGTTCATAAGGGGGGGGTTATAAATTTAATGGGAAGGGTTATAGAGCTACAACTCATATTCCTATGTTAAATATACAAAATTTCATTGCGATAGGGGGTTACAACCCCCAAAACCGCCCCCTGGCTACGCCTATGTTAAAGATAAGGGAAGCTCGAAAAACGAAATTGAAGTTACTAAAAAAGGCTTTTCAAAAAATATACACACTCCTTAATAACAAGGAACAAAAAATATTGTTATTATATTCACTAAAACAGATAAGCAAGATCTGCTTTTTCATCAGTATTTTTTCCTAAAATGATTAATAAAAAAAAAATGGTAAACCATAGTAATATTCTTCAAAACTAAGAAACGATGACAAATCTAGTGTAAATCGCTAAATTTAGCAGATTTCAGTTAGTTTTGGAGGGTTTTCCTTGTTAAAATCCCTTAAATCAAGGAGGAAAATTGGAAACACTGTCTTATGAACTGATGCTTGCAGGTGTACGAAAATAGCGATATTTTGGGCAACTTGAATTTCACTGACAATTTTCTGTAAGGTGGTCCTTAGCCACCCTGCAAATATAAGCTCAGCCCTTCAGTTCAGTCACTCCAAATCTCTCCCTTCCCAGCAGTCGATTAAGGGTTGTTTATGTTACATTCATAGACAAATACATCAATTTTCAACACCTATGTATTAATTAGCTCAAACTAGAGCTTATTCGTTTTGGAGAAAAAGAGACGCTTTCCCCATCCTGGATTCGAACCAGGGTCCCTCCGTTTAGCCCGGAGTGTCTTGGACCGCTAGACGAATGAGGACAGGTAATAACGCTCTTTTTCTCCGTATATAAAGGTGTTAAGGTATTATTACCCTTCACAGGGATAACACAATTGCCAAATATGGTCAACACAAGAAAGCCTCCGGGGCGAGATTTTTGTGAGTTTTTGTGGGGAATTTATTATGTAATAATTTTCA
>QLNU02015360.1:199045067-199069536 GCA_006491805.2 Dysdera silvatica
GTTGTAAGCAAATAGTGTGTAATAAATAAATAAGAAAAGTGGATTTGCTAAAATATATTTATTAAAATACATTATAATTCTAAACTGGCAGGGAAGTCACAGGAAGTCTTGGAGGGGATCCCAAATGAAAAAAGGTTGAGAGCCACTGATTTAAATAATCAAATATTTAACAGTGATTATGTGCATTTTAGAGTGGCGTATATTCCAGGGGCTCTAGGTAATCTCCTGTAGACCAACTTGTTTTTTGCTTTTTAACGAGCTTTTCAAAAACTCGTTTTCTTAGAAAAATGTAGTGTTTTAGAAGAAATTCAAAAAAATTTAGAAAAATATAAAGGGTTTGGTATACATAAGAAACAAATATTCGAAAACAGAGAAACTGATCCTTTCTTCAAGGTGTTTGTGACAGCAATAGTCACTGGATGGAAAACAGCCAAGTTATTCTGTAATTCCTAGCGATGGGAAGGTACATATGTTAAATTCATCACACACTTTTTGGCAACAGGGGTGTAGTGTTTACATTTATTTTATCATACAGCAAATGGAAATTCGAAGTCGTTATTCTCGCTTTTGCGAGAGAGTTGTATTGTAAAAGCTAGTTGGATAGGGTTAATAGAGTTCTCAGTTATAATAAGAAATACGTTTCTGAAATTTTCACTCGCAAAGAAAGTTTTTAAAATTAATTCAGGAGATATCACATTGTGCAATAATTTAAAAATATATATTTTATAACAATTATATAATTGTTATTATATAATAATTCTGATTATACAAGGTATTAAAGTATACCAATGTTATTATATGAAATATAATAAATTTGAATAAATCTTGGCCAAATAATATAATCAGTATAGAAACTTATAGTTTTAGTTGTTTTTGGTATATTTTAATACAAATAGATTACTTTTTATAAACTCATGTTTGTAAAAATTGCAACACCATGAAGGTAGCATGTGATTAAGCTGAAACTTTCAGGAAATGCAAATTAGGGTATGCTATTCAAATGATTAGAATTTCAGAGTCATCACGCATGCGTGGGCTGAGCAGCGCCCTCTGAACTGCTGATGGATCCGTATAAATAGAGGGCTGTAGCGGGGCGTGTATGGCTATCTGCTAGTGGTAAACGTTACATGAGACGTCACTATGCCTCTACGACGAAAGAGGGCGACATTTCAGCAAGTTACGGAGTTTGAACGGGGACGAATGATCGGCCTTCGTGAAGGAGGGTTTTCTTATCGTGCAATAGCAGCTCGTATGGGGCGTAACAGCAGCACAGTGATGCGAGTGTGGAAGCAGTGGGTTCAAGAGAACCAGACAACTCAGAAATCCGGGAGTGGACGCCGAAAGGTGACGTCAGCACGGGATGATAGACACCTGGTCCGCATGGCGGTGACGGACCGTTTTGCTTCATCTGGACAGTTGGCAGAATGTTGGTGCACTGCTACAGGTGTATCATTGTGTGCTTCATCAATTCGTCGGCGTCTACTGCGTGCAAGAGTTCCTTTATACAGGATCCCCCTGACGAAAAACTATCGACACTTGCGGCTACAATGGGCTCATGGACATAGAGACTGGCGTGCTGATTGGCAACAAGTGGTGTTTTCTGATGAATCCCGCTTTAATTTGGGGTACAGTGATGGCCGCATCCGTGTTAGACGCTATACCGGTGAACGCCACCTTCCGGAGTGCATTATCCAACGTCATAGTGGACGAACCCCCAGCGTTATAGTCTGGGGTTCGATTGCGTATCATGGACGATCTCAGCTGCTACGAATTGTGGGTAATCTTAACAGCAACCGGTACATCAATGAAGTTCTGGAGCCCGAAGTTGTTCCCTTCCTTCAAGGCATTCCCGGAGCTGTATTTCAACAGGACAATGCCCGCCCACATATTGCCAGGAATGTTCAAGACTTCTTTTCATCACAACAGATACAGCTTCTTCCTTGGCCTGCCTATTCGCCGGATATGTCGCCGATTGAACATGTGTGGGATTTCGTTGGTCGGCGTCTCGCTCGTGATCCTCGTCCCATAGCTACTACAGATGAACTTTGGGGTCGCATACAAGCAATCTGGAATGCTCTTCCTCAGGCACACATTCAACATCTGTTTGATTCCATGCCACGTCGTATAGCATCACTTATTGCAGCGCGTGGTGGCTTCACCAAATACTGATTTTCGACATGTATTATTTTTTTGCTTTGTAATTTTAATCGTTTATTTGTATCAACACAGGTCGTTTGTACATTAAATTTCATTCAATTCGGACGAGTCCTTCATGGTGTTGCAATTTTTACAAACATGAGTATATATTAGAAAAATGATGAACAATATTGTTGGGAATTTACAGTAACCATTAATTCTCATTTACTTAAATCACCGGAACACTGGTTTTCAACCTTGGCATAATTATTATTCCTGTAGGATATTATATCTACATATATAAGATACATATTTACAATTATTATCAGTGTAGGAACGAAGACAAGTCATTGCAATTGTAGAATTGTCCATCCAAATTTAGGATACATGGTAATTCTAAACTCACATATAATAGGTTGGTTGGTTGCATTTTTATGGCACAAGGACAGCAAGGGTCATTCTGCACCAAACAAGATGAGAACATGCACACAGGCTTAATATGAAATAAATTAAAGCCAAAAAGGTAAAGACTTGTTAAAACAACTTAACAAAGGTACCAAACGAAACAATATAAAAATCATATTAGATGGGAATAGCCAATATTAAAAAAAAGGTTAAAAATGATTTCATGGTTAAAGGAGTCACATAGAACGTCACAAAGACTAAAATTATTTTGGTTAAAAGTTAATGATCAATGCTGATTAAATTGGGACAAATACATAAAACATGTAAAATATTTAATGCTTCACCACGTGTGACACACATCGGGATGTCTTCTCCCTTTAAGAAATATTGATGGGAGAAGCGTGTATGCCCAATGCAAAGTCTAGCCAGAGTGACCTCTTTACGATGGTCACTCCTACAGCTAGACTGCCATACTTCAAGATGAAGTTTAATGAGGTGAAGCTTATTAAAAACTTGCTCATCCCATTCTGTCATTTTCCGTACAG
The DNA here is from genome assembly GCA_006491805.2 of Dysdera silvatica. Classification (NCBI taxonomy): domain Eukaryota; kingdom Metazoa; phylum Arthropoda; class Arachnida; order Araneae; family Dysderidae; genus Dysdera; species Dysdera silvatica. The sequence goes on from QLNU02015360.1 coordinate 199,048,154, forward strand.
GTGGTATGAGACACGAGAGTTAAGATCTCAGAATGGAATGTTCATACACTCAGGTTTTGTAATTGCAGTGTCTGCAGCAATGTCAGCCTGTTCATTACCGACGATACCCATGTGGCCTAGAACCCAACAGAATTTCGCAATATACTGTGCGTTTTTTATATCCACGAGTTGTTTGTGAACTCTGTGGATTCCAGTGTGATGCGAGACGTTGAATGAAGTCAGGCTTTGCAGAACGCTGAGTGAATCTGTACAGATAACAGTTGGAGATATAGAATTATGCAAAATGAATTGTAAAGCTAGCCCAATGGCATGGATTTCTGCTGTGAAATTTAAACAGAATATTGACAGTTGTTGACCCTTTATGACATCTCCACAGACAAATGCCCCACTGACATAGTCATCCACTTTTGATCCGTCTGTGAAAATGAAGGGTCAGCCTTCATACACACGAGACAGATCAGCGAATGCTTGCCAGCAGGCGATGTCTGCGGTATTGTCTTTTAAGATGTCTGTGTCAATATCAAACCATGGAGGAATGATGTTTGGCACAGATTCCGTTACCATGGCTTTTATAATGCTCAATTAGTTTGCAGCATTTTCCATCCTCATGCCATAGGTTGGGATACTTGAAGGACAAGCATTAAAAGGTGAAATGAAACAAGGTTGATGAAGTGATGATGATGCAAGATGGTCTTTTAGTGATAGAATTTTAAAGTAATAGTTGAGAGACAAGCATTGGCGACGTAAACTTAATAGAGATTCTACGGCTTCAGCATATAAACTAGTGACTGGGGAAGTCCAAAAGGCCCCAGTGCACAGTCATAGACCCTCATGATGTATGGAGTCAAGTCTTTTGGGTAACGACTGGCATGCTGAGCCATAGTCTAATTTCTAATTTAGAAAGGATTAATGACTTATGGAGTCTCAGCAATGAACATCGGTCTTCCCCCAGGATGTGTGAGACAAAACCTTGATGATATTCAGGGCTTTAAAACATTTGTCTTGCAGATATCTGATGTGAAAATGAAATGTTAGTGAGCAGACGAAAATAACCACAAAGAATTTTGTCTCATAGACCACTCTGATAACATCATTTCCCATTTGGAGCTCCGGGTCAAAATGTAAACCATGTTTGTGACAAAAATATATACAAACTTTTTTTGCAGTGAGAAATTAAACCCGTTATTAGCTATCCATTCCATTATTTTGTTTAGTGCCAACTGCAGTTGCAGACCATCCCAACAGTTTGCAAAAGCAACTAAAAGCAATAGATCGATAATTTTTTTGGATTCTTTGGATCTTTGCCTTGTTTACGAAAGGTATGATAATGGTTTTGCGTCATATCTCTGGAAAAAACTGTTCTGTCCAAATCTTATTGAATAGAATTAGAATATTTTCAAGGGATTTGTGACAGACAGGTTCCTGATCATTGCATAATGTATTTGATCAGGTCCAAGGGCAGTATTTTTGGACCGATGTAATGCACATTTTAATTCAGAAAAGGTAAATGGGATATTATAGGGAGATACTGTGTTTTCCCAGAAATAAAGAATTTGTTTTTCTTGATGTCTTTTTATGATTTAGAATGAGGGAACGTATATTGGTACTGCTTGAGATGTTAGAGAAAGCAGTAGCCAATGTCTTTCCATGGACATCACTGATTTTTATACCATTGCTCTCTAAGATAGAGAGTGGGTGTGAGGTGTAATTTCCATTTACTTTTTTAATTTTGTTCCAAATATTACCTATGAATTTGTGCAAATGTTATGCCAGAAATATACCTTTTCCAAGAACCCTTCTTTGATTTTTGTCGGATGGATCTCACCTTGGCTCTGGCTCTTTTGAACATAATTAAATTTGTTTACGTGGGGTATCCGCGAAATATACCTCATGCCTTTTTTTCTTCTTTGTATGCAATTTTACAGTCACGGTTCCACCAAGCTTTTGGTATTTTTGAAAATTGTGCCGAGGTTTTTGGAACTGAACGTTTTGCTGCCTGCAGAATGTGATCCATGACCATTTTAACTGCTTTGTTAATGTTAGAGGTGTTTACCGTAGCACTATGGACGTTTGATTACGAAAAAGTTCCCAGACAGGTTTTTCAATTATCCATCTTGGGTTCCGTGCTGGTGTACAGGAACCCAGTCCGGTATATTTCAGGATAATGGGAAAATGATCACTACCAAGCGGATCTTGCTTGGTTTCCCATGCCATACTGGGAGAAGAGATGGTGAACAAATTGAAAAATCTATTACTGAGAAACTCTGGTTTGCAGAATGTATGTGCGTAGATGTTCCAGTATTTATTATTATAAGTGATTAGTTGTAAACAAAGGCTTCTATTGCACATCCTCTTTGATTGGTGTTCTCACAGCCGCATAAAGTTCTGTAAGAGTTAAAATCCCCAAGAAGAAGGAATGGGGTTGGAAGCTGATCAACCAAATTGGAGAGGGAGTTCAAATTGATATTTTGATTTAATGGAAGGTACAAAGAACATATTGTGATTTCAGCTGCTATTGAGAGGCGAATGGCTATTGCTTGTAGTGGTGTATTGAGGTTAAGGCTTGTGAAGGGAAACTGGTTATCAATAACAACTGCAACTCCTCCACAAACTCTATTAATGTTGGTGGTGTCTTTTCAAATGACGGTATAATTTCTTATAAAAGCCGTATTATGCCCTTACAGAACAGGGTTTTTTATAACTGAAGCGCCGTTAAACTTGGCTTCGAACGCGGATGACAGAAGAGACTTTTAATACACACCCATAGAGACATTCATATTGATGTAAATAAAGTGATTGACAAATTTTCAAAGAAACCAAGATGGCTTGACTTTGCACTATAAACGTCAAGTTTTTTAAAAAGTTGCTTGTTATGAAAAAAAGTAAAATAATTACGATGTTTTTGTAGTTTAAATTTAAAGTTGTTCTATTAATTACATTACCAGATTATCCTTCTGTCATACTTAACTATAATCTACCCTAAACCATATAGTTTAATTAAAGAAAAGCCCAACTTTAATTCATTGTCGTAAATTAAATATTTTGGTGAGTATAAAGGAAGGCTAGTAATATAACAACATTTACCTAAACTATTTAATAGTCCAAAACTAAAAATTTTCTTAGTGAGGGGCCCCCGAAATTGCCCCCCTAGGACCGGATTTATGGTAGGAAGTGTTCTAGGCACATCAATTTTTGGCACCCCCTCCATTGGCTTAACTAGGGGAGACCAACCACCCCCTAGAAAATTTCTTTTAAGCATTGAGGTATAGGGTTTAGCCCCTCTAGAAAATGGGTTAGCCCCCTAGAAAAAAATTAACCCTCCTACACTTTGAAACTAGTTACGCCCATGCCCCTCCCTCCAGTCGTACTAACAGAAACAAAATTCTGTCATTTCACCCTCTCAAAATTATTGTAAAAAAAAAATAATTCTATGAATGAATTACTTTTATTTAAAGATCTTTTTAAAGACTTTTATTAAAGATAATCACTTCCAATAATAAATATTTTTACAGTATTTTTCTTTTTCCAATTTCATAATTTAGTTAATATATAACTTGAAACTTTATAGAGCAGATAATTCAGTCAATTTGTAGAACTAAACGACCATTAATAATAAATAGAGAACTTAGCAATAATGTAATATATACTCTTTGTAAAGTAAAAAGAAAAAAAAAATTAAAAGGATATGCAGCAACTTGGTTAATCCATAGCTTATCAAGTATCCAATCAAAATCTTATACAAAATATTTTCTTTTGGTAGGAAATATAAAAATATAGTTGCATAATTACAAATTTGCATTAAATATACCATAATTTAAAAATTCAATGTAAATACAGAAAAGAGAACACTTACAGCTGATTTTTCGATATCTTTTATGAAAGACACTGCCCTTCTTTGGGAATGGCCATCATTGAAGAAAGCAATAAGACAACTCTACATAAATTATAAGGAATGGAACGTTTGAACTGCATTTCTATTATTACATGACAAAAAATATGCATGAAATACATGCATCCGTGTATTCAATTATATGATAATTTTTCTGAAAACTAAACATATTTTGTTCATGCAAAAATGTAGTTAAAATTAAATATATTTCTGTTTATAAATCTTTGGGATTTTAAGAGCGAGAGAAACATATTTTGACTGATGAGTTGATATAGAGTTTTACATCCCCAGACTTTGTTATCTGCAAAAAGGCTAACATAATTTTATATAATTTCCGAACAATGAAAAGTCTGTCCTTCCAAGAATTCAACCCAACATTAGGACAACAGATTGCAATTTAACATGCTATGCCAATACAGCAGCATGTGATGCATTTTAGTAACTAAGATGCAAATCAAAATGTTTCATTAAAATAAATACAATATCTTGAAAAAATGCTATACAGTTATATTACTATTTAACAATTAAAGTGTAATATGTACCTGTCTGAAACTTTTAAATTAAAAAAAAAATTCAATGATTTTGAATAATAACTTTCAAAAACAAAACTTTCAAACTGTGTATTGTCCAAAGATGTAAGTTATTACAAACAATATTGGTAAAAAAAAAATATTAAAAAAGAAACTGTTTTAAATCACCTTTCATTTTCAATCAATTTATCCAGAGAATTAAGTATACACCTACTCCTTGATTTGCATAGTACTAGATTAAACTACATGATTTCAAATTAATGCAAAGATATACCAAAAACACTCAACACAGTATGATTTCAATTTCACATGGACAAAAAATGCACTCATAATTAACAAATTTTCGTAATCAATAATATTCTTAAGTAAACGCAATATACTTCCTTTACATAAAATAATGGAGTTGGCCACTACAGAAATAAAATCGACGTCTTTAAATGCCGGCTGGAAATTTATCTGGCCAGAAATGGTTTTGAGGAGATGGGATTCCACAAGTAGGAAATAAATTATGAATAATAATTTTGACACCCACTTTTAAGCTCTATTGGCTTATCCATCTGCTCTTACCATCTGAACTATCCAACAGTGTCCCCTGTCATCAACATGTTGTATGACACAACAGTTGTTGGTGGTTTTACCCGAATCATGTACTTATGATACACCCTTGACACTGTAGCCTGTGAAAATCTCAGTGCCTGCATAGCTTTGGTGATGATATGCCCCATGAATTTAGCCCCAACGACCTGGTCATGATCAAATGTGATGAGATTTCTTCCCCATTCTGTGATCAACTGTCACTTAGACTGTCAGTATAAAGTCTAATGACATCCCTACTATACATAACATGGCACACTTCTATTCACCGAAGCGACCACAGTGTCATTTTTCTAACATGGCAGATGTCTGATTAAACTGCTCATGAGTGTGTATTTGCCAAGATTAGAAGGAAAACATGATTTTTCTATCTAATATTAATTAAACACAATTTGTTCCTAATCTTTTTGATGGACAAATTTGAAAATCAAACCTGTTGTGATATTTTCTGATGAGGACCAGATGTATAAGGTACTGTACTGCTAAAAGTATCTAGTCTTATTTCCATGCCATTAAGAAATTCTGGAGATGGAATATGGAAATATTCTTCAATTGCAACACCCTACATAAATAAAAATTTCACATTTACTTACAAATACTAAATGGAAAGTGATAACAATTAAGCAACCCTTTTCAGCAAAGTCTTAAGTTTCAAGAATAGCAAGTGCGATTAAAAAATAAATGCAATGAAATAAAATAGCCTACCGAATTATTATTTTTAAGAATTTGTGTGAATAACCAACTTCAAAATTTTCTTTTTGAATATACAGTAAACTACCTATACTGGTACTCTACAGACCAGAAAAGGGTACTATTATAGGCAGTTTATCATTATTGAAAAGGTTGAATCTAATACACTTTGTATCAGGACTACAGAAAATATCATTATAAGCAGATTGTACTGTACTTTCATATTTTGAAACTAACCATATTTTTAGCTACAAGAAGCATAAACCAATTGCATTCAAGCACTTTTAATGTTATAAGGCAAAATCTAATCTGAGTTGTTATAGCATTTTTAAGGAAAATGCACGTCATTTGCAAACTCTGAAAATATTTTAAACATATATTTGTTATTTCTACATCGCCAAACTGCCTGTCGGGTCATCTGGGATGGTAGCAATGTGGGCTCTGAACTATGAAACATTTACCCATAACCAAACTGAGAATCAAGCATAACCCTATAGCAGTGGTTCTCAGTTTTTATCGCAGTCCACTTTGGATTTTTTTTTCCGGTTGACGGGCCAGGAGATATGAAAATGAAATTATCTTAGATGCTATATAGACAATGGGGGGCAGCTGAGAGCTTATCCCCCTACAAATTTTCTGATTCAATGAAATAGCATTGAGGTAAGAGCTTTAGCCTTCTCTAGAAAAAAATTTTTCAGTTTATCTTTTGTAGCCGGACCAGTTGTTACTATTTACAAGCCAGATCTGGCCCACAGGCCGTCTTTTCAGAATCACTGCCCTATAGGATCAAAGGCTGTAATTGCAACCACTGAGCTACTAGGATATTTAAATCTATGCCATACGTTTCCAAAGTTTGTTTTTTTATGGTGCAAGAACAGCTATGATTATACTGCACCAGGACCTATAGTTTTCCCAGGAATCCTACCCTATTTCACAAAGTGAATCAAACACCGAACTGTAGATTCTCAGGGGAAAAAAAAAGGGGAAAAAAAAGGGAATCAAACACAAATAATTCACATGGTGCACAAGTGTATTGACACTATGCTACCACAGGATACATTTCCAAAAGTAATAAAGCAACAAATGGCATCCTCAAAAGAAAATATGAACTGTCACTGTCACATGGGAATCAACCTTAGACCAAGGACATACCCTTAAGCTTGGAAAGGGACATCTCTTTAGAGACAGACAATAGAGAAAACACATGACAGAATGAGAGAAACAAATTCAATGTTGGGAAGATGAAAGGTCAACATAAGTGGCTAACGAGAGAAAAACCTTGTTTTGTCCACGCTAATATAATTTATTTCTATGTTTGGTCATGAGAACGTAAACTGATTGAATGTAATATTGTTTGTGATATTAATATTGTTACAACCATATTATAGTCAAATAACACTGTTACTGCTTTGCAATTATTTCAGCACTGAGTTACCACAGCACATCATTAACAGTTCAAGATAAGCAAACCTAACATACTTGTACCTACAGCAATCGGTAACACACTGCTGTGCTGTTCAGTAATATATTCTCAAAGAAATACATGTGCTACCAGTAGACTAGTCTCCGTCAACATTATAATCATCCATATCAAAAAAAATTCTAGTATGCAAATTATAGTGAATTAAATTTGCACTTCACAACAAACTGAAGTTTATAAAATTGAAAAAGAAATTTCTTCATTAAATATTTTCAGTCAAACTATTGTTTAATAAGAAAAATGGATTAGTTAATTTAGCATACTAATAAGCAAATTTATTTATTATAGTCTAACTATTTAACGGAATAAAAAATTATTAGGCTTTTAAGTTAAAATTCAAAGTAAACTTTGCAATTATAACATGTCAATAAATAAAACTTGAGGATGGGGTTAGGGGTGAGAAAAAGTTATGGTATTATTTACTTAAGAAAATTACTTGCACATTTCAAGTTCATTACATAATGGATATTAAGTACATTTAAAAATATCTCACTTTTGGAAGCAAACTCCAATTTTGATCTCCTTCAGCAGGCGTGAAATCATGGATATTGCTCCAGTTATTGTTAAAAATACTAAGATGGGCATTCTGAAACTGTTCTAATTAAATGAAAAATTCTCTAAGAATAACAATTATATAACTATTTAAACAATTTACACAGCATATCCTAGATTTATAAAGCAAAACATGGATATGCGCTTATATACAAATAAAATCTCTATTTCATGTCCCCACATAAATGCCAAAAGGAGGGTTTCACTTTATATAATACTGCAATTACAGAAGTGAACTTAAATTTGCCACAGACAAGGTGGGGGCAGGGGGATTTTTATAAACAACCTAGGCTTCTGAAAGTTACAAAACATTCATAGATGACAAAAACTCAATGTACGCCATGAAACTAGAAATCAATTTACTGTGTAATAACTTAATACTTAAGATAAAATAAAGTAACAACAGTAATTTAGAAAAGATGTAATCGACCTTTTATTCCTAATGTCAGCTCCACTATCGCTTCTATTATCTAAATTTAATTTCGAGTCATTTTCTCACCCATTAACAAAATTGGTATTTCAAAGCTCAGAAACTCAAATTCCAGATCACAATTCATGGGGCATATATAGAATCCCATGCTTGTGTCTGAAATTGTAGATTGGAAACTCAATGGGTAGTCTACTTCAGAGTTAAAGAATACAAGGTGTACGTTAAAAACAGGAACTGCCAAAATCATCTATAGTGCATCATTGTCGGACTTAAGACTACAAATTTAATTTTCATTGAGCTCAATTAATCATTAAATCTCCTCCTCCAGCAAATTTAAATTTCTTTAAAACCTATCTAATCCATTAAAGCATTAAGCATTTGGTCAATGGCACATCAACTGCAACCAATGTCCATCCATGAAGTCCTGTTGCCTTCGTGTCAATTTCCTTCCTACTTTAATTTCTGTCTATTTATTCTCAATTTTTGTCCATCTCTCGTTTGTGTAGTTTTACTTTTTAACTTTCCTTCTGTTATTTGCAACTAAAGGCACCAACTCATGGACAACACCCATAACCTCACCCTGTTGTACCACACTTATTGTTGCGAGATGCTTCAGTGGAAGATGACGGCAAACCATCGAAAAATGTTTAAAGCTAAATTAAAAGCAATCAATCGATGAACAACCAAGGAACTTGGACATATAACCATCTAAGACGGGAATTTTCACTTTTTTGATTCACAACTCCCTTCATCTTTCATAAACTGTCGACGACTTCCAGATGTACAAATCAGATGCTATACATACTTTCATATAACATAAATTGTTCTTCGATGTTGCAATGCCTTAATTGCAATCTGAAATGCCTCACGAACTGCAACAAACAGTTTAAAAAACCCTGACCTGAGATGCTAATATATTAGATGATGAAACACAAAACAAACTACCTCCCACTCTCCAAGTTTCAAGAAGCCAATGATGCTCTATGGTTGGTGTTTGAGTTTTCATGGTGCAAAGACAGCAATAATCATTCTATGCTAAAAAGGTTAAACCATATCGTGTAGTTTCAATGATGCTCTAAATATTCTTCATGATATCATCTTATCCTACATAGAAAACAATTCACTTCAGCTTCTTGGAAAATTAGAAGCAAACTGAGAATGCTACCAAAATCAACTCTTTTGAATTTTTATCTAAATGAAAAAAACGATCCATAAATTTTGTCACTTCATAAATCACCTCATTATTAATGTACTGTGGGATTTGTATTAAATTGTAAGATGTAATTAAAATAAATTTTAAAAAACGACTTTGAAACATGTCAATGTATTTATCACAAATCCCCACGTTCATCAACAAATTCCGTTGCATGCTCCAAAAGTGACAGTGTGGTGTAGCTTCACCTCATCTTTCGTCATTGGTCCTTACTTCTTTGAAGAAAATACGGCCTCGGGGCCAATGACATGTTCTGTTACTGGCTCTAGGTATGCATTTATGCTCTGGAACTTTGTCATTCCTTCGCTTCAACAGAGAAATTGTCTTGACACTACAATTTTCATGCAAGATGGTGCACCCCCGCACATCGCGTTGCCTGTTCAAACATTATTACGGCAAAACTTTTCGGATGACAGAGTGATTAGCAGGTCATTTTCAACATCTTGGCCGCCTCGGTCACCCGATCTTAACCCTTGTGACTTTTGGCTGTGGGGATATTTAAAGAGCTGCGTTTATAAAGGCAATGTTCCGAACTTAGCAGTCTTAAAAGACAGAATTTCGTAACATGTAACCCACCTCCAAGCGAATGAGTTACGTTCTGCCGTGGAATGTGTTGTGCATCGAATGCAATTTCTAGAGCAAAGAGACGGCGGACATACCGAGCCGTATCTGTGATGATAGTGTGGTTCCACATGTGATAGCAATAAAGTTATTGCACAAATCTTTTTTTAGTCATACCTACTGTCCTACGGTATACTGTAATTTGTAGTTAATTTCATGTGATTGCAATAAAGGTTATTGCATGTTAAAACACTTTTTCGTTGTTAATATTAATAAATTGCCTGCTCCGCAGCGCCATTTCCTTCCCTAGCGGCCGAAATATGAACTCAATGTTTTCTTTCAGAAATCGAAACCACATACTCAGGAGAGCATGTGTACGAAATTTGGGTGAAATTGGCCGAGTAGTTTTCTCTACAGAGAGGTCTAAACACCTCCTGTTTGATCTGGATCACCCTGTATGTGTGTGTGCATGTGTGTATTAGATGTGCTTATGAAAGTTTTATATTTTTCTAAATGTTATACAAACTATTCTCACCTTCTAATTTTTCATAGGAAAAACGAAAACATCCAAACTGCATATCACTACATGACTCGATAATAGGTTGTGTTGGGCAGCACAGAAAAATATCAACACGTTTACAATCTCTTGCACGAAATTGTTGAGCAGCAATCAAAAAATGACAATCTCGACAATCCCGTAAAAAAACACTGTAAAACAATCCAATTTTATACACATATAAAAAAAAAAATAGTTTCATAAATTTAATAATGCAGGCAACAATTTCATAACTATGAATTGGCCTAAAATTTGTGATAATGAAAAAAGAAAAAAAATATTAAAAAATAAATCGTTTAATCATGCGTTTTATAATTATGAATAATTGCTACATAACTACTGAACTTCTTAAGTCCAAAAGTTCAATAAACCTGTTTGTGATTTTACGGCTTAAAGACTACAATGGTCACGGTGTGATGGGATCTACTGTTTTCCAAGGAATCCGAACCTTTCCAAGGAATCCGAACCTCTGGACCTACTGTTTTCCGAGGAATTTGAACCTCTGGACCTACAATTTTCCGAGGAATCCGAACCTCTTAAGGCTTAGGGAACCAAACCCTGGACTACAGTGAGCAGTGTGATCTTTATGAGATCTCTGAGTAAGTGTTCTTTTCACCGTTGGGAGTCGAACCTGTGCTAATGGCACACCAGGTAAACATTTTACCACACTACATCACTGCAGAGCTCAATGAATTTGAAACCTCATACACACAAAATATCTGCAATATACAATTGGCCTTACTTAACCAGGTCAAGGGTATTGAATATTTTGCTCTGATAAGAATGAATCTATTAGAATCAAAATTCTTCCCATAGTATCAAGGTTAAATTTCCCCCAGTTTCAGCACATTTTCAATGAACACACACACGTCCTTGGATAATCAAATAGAAGTTTAATAATAATGGCATCGAAATCAGTGCTCAAATAAGAAAAAAATATGCAGAGAAAAATTCTCTTCACAAATATTTACCCTACCCTCCATCCCCCACTTGTTAAATGATTGTCAAAATCACCCTGTTAAAAGTGGAATACAAAAGCTTTAATAGATTTCTTTCAGCATAAATAATGCAGCAAGTACATGTTAGTCTATAATGTTCCTTTCATTAAAAATGCATAGGTATGTATAACTTTTTCCGTTTTGTACATAGTAGTATTCTATTCAGTACTATTTCATGTAAATTACAGGGTTCCCACTCATATCGGAGAAAAAAATTCCTCGATCTTTCCAGATTTCACTCTGACTTTGCCAGCAAAATCCCTGACCAATCACAAGTCATTTTCAACTGAACTTTGGTTGCGGGGAAAATAACTTCACATGCAGGAAAGATTTAACTATTCAAAACAGAAGTTAAGGTTTTCCTTGGCTTTCCAGGTCTGACCAAAGAATCCTGTTTCCCCTGACCTTTACAGACGATTTTAAATTCCCTGACAATTCCAGGTTTTCCCAGTTGTGTGAATACCTTTAAATTATGTGTGCAGTCAACACTAGTGTACCATCATATTTAAGTACACGTGTAATTATGCATTTGTTTCTCCATATAATTGAATTCTCCGCTGAGTGAAATACTATTTGCTGGAAGCTTCGATATTATTTTAAGCAGGTCCAATTGCAGTTACACGAATAAAATAGTATTAAAGCTACATACACAGAAATTATAAATATTTTTAAATAGAAAAATTATAATGGCATTTCAAAAATTGAAATACAGTAAAACCTTGATAAGTCATCACTCAAGGGACCAAAATTTTATGACTTAAATGAAGTGACAAGTTAAGCGGAATAGTGACTTTGTGGAGTACAGGACTGCCATCATAAAATTTGTTCAAAAAAGTTGCTTCAGTTGCCTGTGAAGCCAAAAGTAGTAGGAAAAACAGTTACATACCATCACTGATTTAGTAGCAAAATAGTTGCCTTTCAAACTTATCATCATCATCACCATCATCTAGGATTAGGCAAATTGCCAGTTCCAGCTTCTTTTTCTTTCCACCTGGATTCTGATCTACCTCTTTTCCCATTAGGGCTTATCACATGCTACTTGGGAAAAGTTAGTTGATATATGTAAAAAAATGGCAATATAAATAAAATATTTTAAACTGACGTATTCACTAGTCTAAAAATGTATGAAAATAGGAACGCTAAACAATTTTTGAAATTGCAAGCATCAAATATTTCATCATGTTACAACCTGCTTTTTATTTCACAAATTAAAATTGGATCCTGAACATTTATTCACAATATAACCGAATATGTTAATTTGAATTTGTCTGCAGATTTTTTCACCCATCAGTAGATAATTTCAAAATATACAACATAAAATGTCTTTAGCGAAATAACCAAACTGTGTGTGTTTTAGACAAAAAGTGAATGACACTATAAATACATATAACTAAAAATAATACTTACTAATCAAAGGATTTCTACTTATAAAAATTACCATACAATGAGCATATTTAAATTTCAAACTTTATTCGAGAATTAAATAGTTTTTAAGAGAAAATTATGTAAGTTTAGGTTTCTTGCTAAAAATAGGTATCTATTAAATTTGATTTTCGTTTGTGAACAATTTTGTTGAGTTTGGTATGTTTATTTTCATGTTCCCTCTCTTTTATTCGTAATTTTTCAGCTCCCTCCAACATCCCTTGAGCAACTTTAATTGAATTTAAATCACCCTTTGCTTTGCCAATTTTAGTCTATTATTATTAGCCTCTTTCAATAATGAATCATCAGAGTCCTGTGTGTCTTTTTTTTCCTGAGCTAAAAGTTTAACTTTAATTTCCAAGTTTTCGATTGTTTTTTTCCATTTCTTCCTGCCTCAATCTCTTTCTCTATATTTTCTTCCCTTTCTTGTTCTCCTTTTAAGGACTTTTCTCTTAGCATTTTCTGTTCATTCGGGTAATTGTCATAAGATTTACGGGCACTGTATGCCAAATTAATAAGATCCCTTGTTATGGGCACTTGTGCAACATTTTTGAACATTTTCAAATAATCTTGAATTACTAGACTTTCATTTAACACTCGGAAGGACATACTAGACTTATCTGCCAGAATCCTTTTTGAAATGGAAAAACCTCTCTCCACATCGACATTTATGTGTGACCAACACAAAGCAGCTTTCACTGATTTCTTCAGTGAAGAGTACTTTGGTTCCCCGAAAGCAGTTTTCAGCACCGAATCTCTCTCCAGAAATGATCTATTCTGACTTCTATGTCGGGAATACTATATTCTGATTGTAATAATCTACACTCATCTTTGATGTCCATACCTACTACTCCAACCTACTACTCCAATGAAAGGGAGAGTATTAGCAAGCTTTCCAACAAGTTGTAAACTTTTCAGTTGCAATATTGCTTTAGGCTGAAGACACAATATATTATATTTTCATTCGTTCAAAGGTTCACTTTTTGTCCCCTTTGGCTTAGCTTATTCATTACCCAGACTCCTTATTTTCTATGTTATCTTTATTACCTTTTTTTTTGTAAAAAGTTCAGAAATTGCATCACTCATTTCTGGCTTTATGTCATGCACTTGTCCTGTGGGTGTTGATAAATCCAAAGGACACAAGATTCTTAAAATATTTTTCAGTTCTACCCATATGCAGTCATTTTTACAAATTTTGAAACTGGTACACTTGGTCCTGAAGGATGAAAGATACTTATTTTAAAATCTTGTTCAGTATAGAAATGTCTTTTACAATTCCAAGCCACCAATTTCACTGATATATGCAAGCAACATTACTGTTATTCTTTACACACCCAAAGGAAACAAAGTCTTGGATATTTTCTTTGAAGATTTTACAATCGATAAAATGTTCTGAAAGGGAAGTTTCACGGGCTCTTATATATGTTTAAAGGAATGAAGCTGTGGTAAGCTTGAGTGTTCAAAATCCTAACACAAAAACCAACTCTGTCCGCAAGAAATTCTGCTTGCTCTTCAACCTTTGATTGTACCACAATGACATATTTGATTTGAGATATGTTTTGTTTACAAAACTCAAACATATCCTTTGGTGTTGTGATATGATCCTGGGTAATTCTTTGAACGTCCGCTTCTGATACAAGTCTTTTAGTGGCCTCTCTAATACCATCACAAGGTCCCTTACCATGTGAGGTTGCACAAAAATGCCACTCAGCATTCAGCCAAAAATCTTCTTGGTGATGACTGACGTTTTTAGATTTATTTTTATTTTTGTAGTGCTCTGATGCCTTGTCGGAGAAATGTATAACCTTTCCCACATATGGAACAGTGGCTTTTAAAAGCTCAATTCCTTTTGGACTGTGTAAACTTCTTACACTGTGTGATTAAGGCAATCACTGACAATACAGATACTCTTGCTAAGCACTTCTGCATCATCTTGCATTTTAAAGTGCAAATGGTAAAAATGATTCTTTGTGGTTGCAGTTAATTTGATAAATATTAAAGAATAAAATAATTCAAAGTCTTAAACTGAAATCTGAACTAAATCTAAGTCTGAAATTTGAAATATATATATATATTAAGGTACAGTCTGCAAAAGGGTTGCTGGTATCTAACTGGAAGGAGACCCACACGCTGAACGTATGTGACGATGTGTGGAACCGGCCAGGCCAGTAACCTAGTGTCCTACCCCGCCTTCAAGTGGTGCAGGCTGAGCTTTCTATTTATGTGGCAAATTAATATTTGCTACACGGATAGAAAGGCGGAAGGGGAGGGCTAATTCACCAACCCGTCTAGCCAGCGTGGTGAAATTATGGCTAATTCCTCCATTATGTTGACACACCAGAAACCATGGCCCCTAGTCTCCAGGTGCTGGAGTGCTCCTGATCAAGGCAGCGGTCAGTGTGGCATGAAAGCAGGGGGTGCTAAGAATCACTGGAATGGCCCAGGCTGCCGTTTGTTATTGACCTTGGCTACGTTTAATGGACGATCCCTTGCTTCTGAAGCAAAACTTCAGGAATTGGAAGAAGAACTTGACAAGATCAAATGGGACATTGTAGGACTCAGTGAAGTTAGAAGAAAAGGTGAAGAGTTGGTGGAACTTAAAAGTGGACATTTGTTTTATTATAGAGGAACGGAAACTGGAAGAACAAGTGGTGTTGGCTTCTTAATCAACAAAAGAATTAAAGACTACCTTCTTGAAGTCGAAAGCACGTCAGATCGAGCAGCGAGGCTTGTTGTTCAACTAACCCAGCGATACCAACTTCAAATAGTACAGGTATATGCACCAACATCAAGCCATACCGACGAAGAGGTTGAAGAATTTTATGAAGAAATCAAAGAGTTACACACCAAAGGGAAACAACATATCAAGCTCATCATGGGGGATTTCAATGCAAGAATTGGACAACAGGAACAAGGAGAGACATCGGTTGGTAAATACGGATATGGGGAAAGGAATGAACGTGGCGATCAACTCATCGAATTTGCAGAAGCTGAAAATCTTAGCATCATGAATTCATTTTTTAAGAAGAAACCGCAAAGAAAATGGACATGGAAACACCCAAATGGGGGAACTAGTGAAATTGACTATATCCTGGCAAACAAGAAATCAATTATTGAAGATTGCAGTGTACTGAACAGATTTAATACTGGAAGTGATCATCGAATGGTGAGATGTAAAGTGCACTTAAATACTAAATTAGAACGACAGAAGCTCATTAGGAAACAAGTAAGTAAGAGGGTGGATTTAAAGAAATTAAAAGAAAATACCGAGGCATTCAAGTTGGAATTAAAAAATCGCTTTTCTGCACTGGAAGGACTTATTGAAGAAGTTGACATCTCAGAAGCAAATGAAAACATTGTTAAGACAATAGTTGAAACTGCTGGGGAAATTGGTGGTGTAACCTGTAAAAAGCACAATAGCAAATTATCTGAGAAGACGAAACAGCTCATGAAAAGGCGAAGAGATATGAAGGTGGACAATCAAAATACCAGTTCCAGGATTAAAGTACATGGGAGCTTTGTAAACTCTCTTAAAAGCATGCAAAGAAAACGGAAATTTCTTTGTGAGTTAGTAAGGAAGGCCATTGAAAATAACAAGAGCCTTAGGGTTGTTAAAGGAAGTTTATCTGTTGGGAAGAAACACATCATTGCATTAAAAGGAGAGGATGGCACCGTAACAAGAAATAGGGAAGAAATACTTAGAAGAGTTGAAGAATTCTACAAAAATCTATACGAAAGTAACAGTGGATTAAACGAAGACATTGAAATAGTCGAAGGAACAGCTCCTAAAATCTTAAAAGAAGAAGTTTCATTTGCAATAAAAAGTATGAAGAAAGGAAGAGCCCCTGGTGATGATGGTATTACATTAGATATCCTAAAAGAAGCTGGAGAATATGTAGAAGACATACTTGCAAAATTCTTTACCAAATGTCTTAACAGCGGTAACATACCAAACCAATGGGATTCTGCAACAGTAATTCTTTTGCATAAAAAAGGTGATAAAGAGGATTTGAAAAATTACCGACCAATTAGCTTGTTACCTGCTATTTATAAAATCTTCACAAAAGTGCTAACACATCGCCTGCAGAAAAAATTAGATGCAGCTCAACCAAGAGAACAAGCTGGATTTCGAAGTGGATTCAGTACAGTGGACCATATTCAAGTATTAAGAGAATTAATTGAAAGAACACATGAATATGAACTTCCATTGTGTGTGGCATTTATTGACTATGAGAAGGCCTTTGACTCTATTAAAACATCAGCAGTCATCAACTCTTTAAGATCAACAGACATTGAGGATGTGTACATTGACATGGTGAAACGTGTGTATAAAAATGCAAGTGCAAAATTTCGGTTACATAAAGATACCAAAACTATCAAACTTGGCAAAGGGGTGAGGCAGGGAGATACCATTTCTCCAAAACTTTTTACTTCAGCTTTACAGATGATTTTTCAGCAGATAAATTGGAATAACAAGGGAATAAAAATAAATGGTGAATATTTAAATCATTTGCGGTTTGCTGATGACATTGTTATTTTTTCAACGAACCCATTAGAACTCCAAGACATGGTACAGGAGCTCTCAACTAGAAGTGAAGAAGTTGGACTCAAGATGAACCTACAAAAAACTAAGATCATGTTCAATAATTTCGTAGAGGAAACAAAAATACAAGTTGACAACATTGAGCTAGAAATTGCTGATTCATATATTTACCTTGGCCAGCTGATTTCAATGGATGGCAACATTATGAAAGAACTCAACAGACGTATTAAACTTGGCTGGAGTGCATTTGGAAGAAACAGTTTTATCCTGAAGGGGAAATTGCCTTTGTGTCTAAAAAGAAAGGTCTTCAACCAGTGTGTATTGCCAGTCCTCTCTTATGGATCAGAGACATGGAGTCTAACAGTTGGAGCAATACGAAAGTTACAGACAACGCAAAGGAGCATGGAGAGGTGCATGCTTGGAATAACTAGGAGAGATCGAAAAAGAAACACTTGGGTGAGAGAGCAAACTAGAGTAGAGGACATCATTGTTAAAGTAAAAGGGCTGAAATGGCGATGGGCTGGGCATATTGCAAGAAGAACTGATCAACGATGGACAACAGAAATTCTGAACTGGATTCCAAGAGACCACCGAAGACCTAGAAAACGTCCTCAAACTAGATGGGTGGATGAAATAAGAAAAGAGGTTGGGGTGACGTGGAAACGAATGACCTGGGAGTGAACTTGTGTGAAAGACCTTCATCCAGCAGTGGATAGATAATGGACAGTGATTAGAGTGAAAAATCAAAATTTGAAGAATGTCATGTAATAGTGAGGAAAAGTTGCCTTTCGTATATATTATTTACCATGTACAAGCATTTTGATAGCAAACAATATATAGAGGTTCCGCTCAGGCCATGAAAGTAGGCGATAATGCATAAAAATTGAATAATCTTGTAATGCACCATAGGATGAGAAAATGTATTTTAGAAACTTTAGATGTAATATAGGTTCATTGTTTTTAATATAGGCAAGTTAACAAGTAAAAGCATTTACTCACATTGTTAAGATAACTTGAGGCTCCACTCAGAGTATGAACTTGACAACAAAATGTGAAATTCCCATATTGTATAGAACAAAGGTTAAGTATAAGTAAGTATGAAATTATGAATCTAGCTTGAAATAGCTCACAAGAGTCATCACTTGAAACTAAAGATGTTGGTAAAAAAATTCTTATGCTTTTCAGACGTTAAAGTGTAACCATAATGCAAACAAATGAACGTAAGAATAATTTTATGGGTGATTTAAATTGACTATTGCCGATATTTTGCTTTGGTGTTAAATTGTGGCATAAGTTGTCTAGACTCCAATCTGACTCTAATAAATCCATCTCTCTCTTGGTTGCATTACAAACCACAGCTGCCGCTTCTGTGACTAATTTAACACATCTTTCCATCGATTGAGTATGACATGGGTAATTTGGGAATCGAACACTTCAGGTACGCCATCAAGAATCATTTGTTTCAAAGCTTCATCTGAAATTCCCATGGTAAGTGGAGGTTCTGTTTTTTCCAAATTCTGCCAATTGATGAGTTCATAGTAGTCTTTAGCTTCGAAGTTGGAAACTGGAATTGCAAATTTACGCAGTCCAATGTATTTCCTTGCTCTTGCCGCCAAAATCCGAAGCAAAGCAAGATCCCTAGTGAATTTTCGATCATCTGTAATCATTACTAATAGTATATTTTCTGAACTCCCAAAGAAACCATTGCGCTGAATCACAGGATCGATCACAGTTTCATTTCAGCAGAAAGATAAGAGGATTTTTTTATTATTTCAAAAATGTGTTTGGAACCATTCTTGCAGGAGTGGTGAATTTTAATACTGAACCACATTAGTGCATAAACTTTCAGAACGTATTCCGATAGCGTGTATAAATTCTGTGATGGATTATCGATTGCCATGTATAACCACCTTGAATGGGATAATGCTCCAGGTTCTCATCTTAACAAACTTGTTGAGCACTGGCCGCTAATTACAGCTTGGCGAACATCCAATAAGTACTGTTGATCCGCGCTTAACTCTTTTCTATTTATTTCTAGCAGGTTAACCGGAATTGTCTCAAACGATACAATTGGCAACTGTTCATAATTAGCTAATGCCTTTCCAATAATACGAGTGCATGAACAGGACCCTGTAGTTGTGCTGTCTAGGTGTTACAGTAGCTGTCATAAAGGAAGTTCGTTTGAGCTGACATATAAACCACTGTAAGGGTTTTCTAAACCTTATTATTCTTCCATTTCTTCCAGTATTTAGGCTGGTTCCGTCACATTCGATGGCAACAATGTTATCAGAAGAAACTCCGTTCTCCATTAGATAATCAGTTATGCTCTTGGTGATGTTTTTCGTTGTGCCACTGTATGGAGTCACATGACCAAGATAGTTAGATTCAGGTTCTTGAATCAGAGTAACATGCTCTTCAACTACTGTTTTGCAGTATTTTTCCCATCTAAACTTGCAAGTTGTAACGTCTTATCCCTTCTACCATCGAAGTACAATTCACGTAGTAATGTTGGTCTTTCTGCCTCCTGTATGTTCTTCCTTTTCTCTCTCATGATTTTGCTACGGTCAATCACGCTTTAAGACTCTTGTTCCGTAACTACACTCACATCTTGAAGCACAGCGCTTGAGATTACTGCTGATGCTCTGTCGGACACACCGTATCTGTCACATTCCCTTGCCAACTTTGATAAAGGAAGTTGCATTTATTGTGAATTTGGGGATGGCTTCGCTGAATAATGGTGTTCATTAACTGTTGCTCTAAAGGTTGATATTTTTGAAGTAGAAGCCATGAAAATGTTACCTCCATTCCTGGTGAACCCGAACTTGATTCGGAGAACAATGGTGCTGTACTTTCAGTTAGTTCACAACTTTAGAAATTCGAGCATTTTCTTGTGCTTTTCGTTCTGACTTGTGTCGGAGGATCTTTGTTGCGGTTATGTCAAGAGTACAGACGACAATTTTCCTAACAGTTCTTTGGTCATGAAGCAACGCCTGTTCTTGAAGAGGAACCTTACAAGACTTTTCACAACAGCAAGAGGAAAATTCACATTTACAGGCCAAAATATCGAACAATTTTAGTTTAACTTCCTCTCTGAATGCTTTGAACTTAACCTGATAATGTTCACTGATTTGTTTCCCTTTAATTGATTTTAACAGCCCTTTGTACTTGGTATGGTATGACGAATGAGTTGAAGAACTCGCACGTGGGTTACTATGGGTATTGAAGCTTTCGTCCACAGTTCTTCTATCTCTGAAGCTACTACCTCTAAGACTTCAATTACGGTCGGTTCTTTCGTCGTTTCGTCTAGCTTTAAATCGTTCCTCATATATAAATAATTCTTTATCATGTCTTCATACGTGGGCAAAACAACCTTACTAAACTCCTTCGGTACTGCAAACACATGGAAATTCAATCCAGTTCTTGTTTTAGCTTTGTTAGTGGTAGCCACTTTTTACAATTTAGTCAACGATTCGACTCGAAAATCGACTGATATTCGACAATACACAATATCGTAGTGGCAATATACGAGCACGTAGGCCCAAGCTCAAATAATGTATGCCTTTGTCTACTGCCGCTACGATGATAAATGACATGGTCTTGAATAACCGTCACGGGCCTTTGGACGAATTCATTCCTAAAATTCGGTGTGAGGAAGAGGCGAAATGCGGGCGCACGCGCGATGATGTTGAAGTGGACTCCTTTTAAGGTCAGAGCGAACCCTCGAGATGAATGAATATGTGAAATAGAGCTATTTTAGCTCTTCTGTCTTAATGATGCCAAATGGAAATTTCTCTGCGATATTAGAAATTGAATTTCGGGAGAAAAAATACTTATCACCGTCATAGTGTTACAAAAATAAAGCAAGTTTTGTAAAAGTCAAGGTCAAATCGGAACTTCAAGATGAAAAAGTAGAATAAAACTACTT
>QLNU02015360.1:199086029-199100239 GCA_006491805.2 Dysdera silvatica
GTACTCTCAAGGCCTCAAGAAAGTTATTGTATTTGCTGGTTTCAGGGAAACTTTTAACAAAGCCCAGGCCTTTTTTTCCCCCTAGTCATTTACAAACTTGAATAGAAAATAAAGGGGAAATGAGAAAAACCTCCCGAATCCCCCCCAAGCCTCAAAATAATATCCTGCGTACGACCAGGAGAGGAATGAAAAACTGATGAAAGTGACAACTGACATCTTTTGATTGGATAGACGATCGGGGGCGCCGAGAGCCAACGCGGGCCCCCAAGCTCACTTCGACCGGCTCCATTACCCCTTCCCTGGGCCGCCCCCCCACACAGCATAGGTCCCGCCTGAGAGGTCCACTGGCGCAGTCCCGCTGTCCCCCCTCTCGTCGGCTCTGTAGACGATAGACGACCAGGGTCAAATGCCAAATATCCCATGTAGACTATCAAATTGTATGTCCAACGTACGATTTGAACAATGGTTTTGAACTTGACGGCTATTTGAATTCGCGCGCGTATAATACAGAAAAATCAGCCAGACACAAGAAATGAAGACACACATTATCCCAAAACAAAAATTTAATCTTTGTTTTACAGGTTTTTACAGAGAAAGTCTTATGCGCAAGATTGTGTTACGACAAATGACAACGACATTTTTTTAGTGGTTCCCTTTAACTTCATCTTTCAAAAGCCCAGTATAATTTGCTAAGTTTTACCACACAATAAATTTTCGTAAGAAAAAAATTCCTTAACCCAGCAAAAATCGAGCTACAGCAAAGATGAAACTAATTCCAATGGGCAATCACAATAATCTGCAGCTGTCTTCCAGTATTTCAGAATCGAACAACATCAATTATCACTTCGAAATGATATCGGTTTCTTTCAAAAAATTGTACCAGCAACTACTCCACAAAAGTTTAATATATCGCGGTGTGCCTGTATTTTCAAGGCCTCTTGAAGTAGCGTATAACATTAAGCAACGATGCGCTGAAAAAGAACAAAATTTCGGCAATTTTAAATTGTTTTGAAAGTGTGGAATAAACATCTTTCTTCCACCCAAACGTTTTCCAATGTATCCAGCGTAGAAAACGTAGTTTTGAAAATACAGATAAACAAACTACATTTTCTGTAAGAGATTGTGGGCCAGTTAATACTGAAAGAGTCGTTCTTTAATATTTTTTTTTATAAAATACAGAACAACGATATTGTGACGGTATGAGTTTATATATATATATTTATACTACAACTACCATTACTACAGAAAACAACATCTTCATTGGCCGTCAGTTTCTCACTTGTTTTCGGTTTATATCATTAACATGACTCCGTGGATGCGGTAACTCCATTAGAAAAATATTGAAAATTACTCATAAATACAGGCTATAAAATCGATCACATTTCAGAAGGAATCAGCATTTTCATCATGTATATTTCTAGTTTAATAAAGAGTTTACTAAAATTTCAATTTATGAAAGGACGCCCACCTCATTATCTAAATATTTACTGCTAAGAGAGATCAATCTGCGCCGAAAAATTTGGTGGTTTTTCTTTTAATTCGGCAACGATCAGTAAAAAATTCATTACCTTTTATACCCTTAAAGGACATATAAATTTTTACCTATTTGAAATAAATCAAATCTCTTAGAAAGTAGAGATTTTCTAAAAACCATAAAAAGCGATGACTCCATGTTGTAAAAAAAAAAAGCGGAAGTGTTATTTAAGTTCGAGGTTATTAGGGCGTCATTATAACACTGCATTTTTAGCATTAAATTTGGGAATAACCAAACCTACATTTAAGGATATGTTAGTCTTATAAAATGCTGGTTTTATAAAGACCTTTTGAGAACTAATGGACGAAGTCTTATTGAAGGGGAAAATCGTTGGATTATGGCATCAAAACTATGATGATGATATTTATGGGAATGCTAATATCAGAATGCTTTTTCAAGTTTTAGATTGGGCATTGACTGGAATTATAAAACGTTGATTAGGATGCGGACTAACCTCATAATGCTTATTGGTGTTAGAAGTTTATGAAAAATGGTGTGTTAGAGGTAAACTTTGTGAACGAATAGACTAGACATAGTAAGTGCACACATTTTTGTTTTGTAGCGTATGATAAGAAATGCACGTCTGTTGATTAGTATATAGAGTTATAAAAGTGTCATTAAGAAAGAAGCCTATTTCGAATATAGATTCGTATGCATAAAATGTCGAAAAATGTGTTGAAAACGGAAAAAAGAATAGAAAATTCATTTATGGTCCCAGTGAGCAAACCTCGCATCAAAATTATCATAAAATCCGAGAATTTAAACAAAAGAACCAAATTAGCCGCTCGTGGAATAGAAAGAATAATTCATGTGTAATCGTATATGAGTCGCATATGAGTTAATCGTATTTTTAAGCATAATTTAGATGAACTTGTGGCCATTTTTAATGTAAAAGTTAAAGGTGAGGTTAATATTTGATCGTAAAATTAATAAATTAAACTTTTATAATTCGATTACTCGTTACTTTCATTCATTGTTTTTTAATCTTATGGTGTATAACATATGTGAGAAATCCAAAAAGTTGATGTTTTAGTTGATCTGGATTTCATAACAGCCAACCACTTGTATCAACAACTAAATTTTGGCTCGAAATTCAACTCCAAGTAACATTATCACTCTCAGCAAATAAAAAGGTGGTTAAAAGCAAAAGGTAAAGCACTGTTAGTTAATTTAAAGAGCATTAATTAAAATTAACACTAAAAGTTAGATATATCTGCGATTTTCTCTGACAATTTTTGTGTATATACAACACCAGAATGTGCATAACACGATACAATATACTATATGTTACTCTATTTCCACTCATCTGTGTGTACAATCATTCCTCATCATCCATTTGGTACCCAAACTCAAAGCCTACGATCAAAAATAGGTTTAAAAATTTTCTGAACTAACAACAGGCTCCATTTAGGCGTATATCACGAAGATATGCATATTCCATCAAGAACGTGAGCTCTAAGGTTCATAAAAATATGTTTTTCGTTTGACGAAATTGATTATCCGCGTCAATAGTAGGGAGGATGCGACATCGTGAAAACATCGAATCCAAAGGAACAGGCGAGGAAGCTGATAAAGTGGACCTCAAGTTAATTTGATGGAAGGACAATTATCGTATGCCGCGGGGAAGTAGCAGAACACCGTTTCGTGGAGGCGGATTATACGACGAGGGAATTCCAGTTATCGAATTAGGGAAGGAATAACACTGACTGGCAATATTTGCGAGCAACAGTTAGAGTTCAATAAAGATTTAAAATATACATTGTAGACATGTGATGACTTGCTATGAACGCCGTCGCGATGTGCGTTCAACATGTAGTGTTGCATACGCGATATATGCGGAAGATGTGTGTGTGTGTGCACGTTGTGATAGCGTAGCTGACTTTAGAACAGAAAATGAAATGAAACATCGACCCAAGTCTTTCCATGTGCACTAAGTTTCTTTCAAACAAATATTCGTCGTGGGATGTCCGGAGGTTCGTCGCGAACCACCGACAGCTGGGCACGAAGTTCAGCATCTGCAAAAAACAAATCAGAACACAATGAGTCCAAGTTTGATCAAGAACTTTATGTTATTGCTCAACAACACATCTTCATTAGTTCAAATATTTAAAATTTCGCAGAATCGTCACCGCAAGGACAATTAAAACCGTGAACATATCAAGGGGAGTAAAGTGTAAGTTTATATATAGTTCACACGTTTAGTGATGTTCCAACTGCGAACATATATAGTGAAGATATCTGAGCAACTGATACAGGATGACGTTTTCGTTTGAAGAATGTCGGGCCAACGAGAGAGATTAATTATTCTCCCTTTGTGTATAACCATGAAGAAAGACTAGGAGCATCTAATCACTTAATTAGTAAATATATATGCGAGTAAGTAATTAATACATTGCTATTAGTATTATTAAGACACTATAATTGAAGTTGATGTAACAGCCATAACGCGACAATGATGTGAAAAACAAAATCATTACAATTAAATGGTATAATAGTCTACGCCACCAAGGTTGATGGGATAGTTTCGCCCAACAAGCTTGTACATAAATTGAAGTTTTTTCTGAAGTTCTTTCTTTTTTTCTAGGAGGATTTTAGAGAGCTGCACAGTATGGAAAGAAGACAAAGAGTTCTTCAAAATTTACAAAATCAATCTACAAATTCAGATTGAATAACTAAATAAATAAATGTCTTTTGTAGTATGAGAATGTTTTAGGTCGTTAGAACGTTTTATTTTTTCAGAATGCGTGTGTGTTTTATTGCGTGGGAACGCTTTATTTTGTTAGAACTATCGCGTTATGTTGGTGCTGATGTGTTAATTTATATTGTTGGTAGGGACGTTGCAATACCACATTTGATACGATATTTGGTATCGATACCAACAACGTTAAGGAGTGTGGAGACCCACGATAGCATCGAACATAAATTAGTGCAACTCAGGCCGGCAGCCAGGATGAAAGGGCAATTGGGTAACGGGGGACCTGGGGACCCACGAGTATAAAGTAATTGCCAGGAGCGGCAAGGAATTTAGGCAATATGTTACTACGAACTCAAATTTGACGCTCCTCTTACGGCTTTTTTAGTTTATTACAACTACAAATACTGTAACATTAGCATATACCGCGGTTTGCATTTTACATTTTATGAATGTAAAACTGGGTGGGAGAGGAAGAATTTTGCTCACGGTGCTCTTATGCCTAGGCCTAGTGACCCTGTTGGAAAACTCATGGCTGCCCATAAGGAAAACGTTAATGTTCATTCAAATTTAGCACATTTTTATATAAACATTATTAAATATTATACATATATATCTACAAATAGCTTAATGGAGCAAGTGGGGCACAAGCATGGGGCAACTAGGGCTGTGCCTCTGCTGGCCCCGATTTGGTTACAAGCCTGGTGCCACTTCATGTCGGGGAACCTGGGCAATACGGGGTTAAGTTTTTTTTTTGTCAGAAGTGACGTCACCTACCCACTGTTTTGCTAAGTGGTTACGTTTTCCGGGAAGTACTTTGGACAAGTATAGAAATGGCCATACGACTTCTCTCATTACTTTAATGAATTTTTATGTGCTTTTGAAGCGTTTTGCTATAATTTTCTGTTCAAATCACAGTAGAGTCTCTTAACACGAATCACACTAATCCGAAAATCCGGTTAATCCGAATTTTTGTTAGTTGGTTGCAACGGCAGCCGACGGATAAGATGTAAATAAACCCCGCAGAAATTTCTCATAAAGGAAGGGGAAATTTTTCCTTCTCACGCCCGTCGTCAGTTGCCTGTTAATCATGTACTCCAAAACACACGTATCAAACAATTATAGCTTACAGTAAATTCTGTAATAAAGATTTTGGTTAATCCAAAAATTTGTTAATCCGAACAGGTCTCGGTCCCAATTAGTTCGGATTAACCAGATTCTACAGTACTTCTATCGCTGTGGGGTAAAGGGCGGGATCTGATTCAAACCCTAATAACTCTTAGTTAAAATATACTTATTAGTTGAAAGGTGGCGAATGTGCTAGCACGTGTTGTCATGCTTTGAGCTAGGAGGATGCATATTTTCAATAGAATGTGGGGCAAGACGGAGAATAAATTCCATTATCCGGAATTAAAATTTTAACTCGAAATTTGGACGATAGCACTGCACAACCTGGCTGTACCAACTAAACTACACTCAACACTTCCATAGGACTTACATAGCAGTTAATTTAATTGTAATTAGAATTAATTGTAATCGAAATTAAATTAATTGTAACCGGAATTAAATTAAATCAAATGAGTTTAAATTAATTGTGATCAGAATTAAATGAACTGCAATCAGTTTGAAAATAATATTGTTTCACCAACTATTCGGTTACCCCATTTTGCCCTGGGTATGGAGTAAAACGGGGCACTTAACTTTTTATATAAAGTTCAAGATATCCATACAGGTTCGTAATGAAGTACATTTTTTGTGATGTGTGCTACAGCAATATATTAAGATAATAAACAGACCAAAATAATTCTTTATATTGTCTGTCTGATAGGAGTAACACTAATTCAAACGCCTTAATCTCCCCGTCTTGCCTCAGGTTTCCCTACTTGCATCCGTGAATAGTGATAGGTAATTGATAGATGATTCATCACTCAGAAAAAAATTGTCACTTGCATATAAAATAACAAACGATCAGCTAAAACATCACATATTAGTAGAAACACAAATACATTTGTATAATATTTGTATCAACTTTTAACCCTATATTTTCATAATTAAATTTAAAAAAAGAATTTCAATTTAAGTTTTTCAAAATCTTAGTCTTAAATCTTAAACCTTTAGCATACACCCTGCCTAGCAAAATTCATTTTCTCAAAGGTTTTGATGAAAGATGACTTCTCTTTTAAGTAATAGTTCATCCAGCCTGTAAGGAAAAAAAATGTTCACCTAAGATTGATGACGATGTTTTAGACAAGAGAGTAAAGTCTGCTTTGCTTGTTTACAAACACGG
This sequence comes from Dysdera silvatica, assembly GCA_006491805.2. Taxonomy (NCBI): domain Eukaryota; kingdom Metazoa; phylum Arthropoda; class Arachnida; order Araneae; family Dysderidae; genus Dysdera; species Dysdera silvatica. The sequence continues at coordinate 199,092,543 of QLNU02015360.1, forward strand.
AAAAATTGTTTTCAATTTTTCTAAAGGGTTCGATGCAAGAGGGCGCTCACTGGATTCGCTAAATATGCCGAGAGTTCTAAAGAATTTTCACGTTTTTTTTGTCCACAAGCAAGTTTCTTGCAATTTTTTCAAAAATCGGAAGTAGAATGAATGCCTTCTGCTGATTTTCTATATAAAAAATTGCTCAATTTTATAGTTATCTTCAATCTACTAATTGCCGTTTCACAACCAATAAAGTGTCCATGAAAATGCATATTCTTGAAATGTGGATACATGACCCTTCCGAAAACAAAGAAATGGTAATGATAAAAAAAGTAAGGACTTGCTAATTAGTATGAAGTCCATGAAGTCAGAAAACCACATACGCATCGATTCATCCCTTCGGCGTCAACCGATGGTTTGTGGTACATGATTCAACAAAATTTCACAGTAAATCTAGCTTTACTAACAGCCGGTTTTGCGGCATCCCCAACTGCCAAACAATACATATGCCATAAATTTTTCCATTCACTTGTGTCTGCAGTGAATGATATCCAAATATTGAAGATCAACGTAAAAGGTGGCCGACTGTTATTAGAATGAAGGTACTTCTGTACCTTCTTCTGGTACTTCTGTACCTTCTTCTGGTACTTCTGTACTTGAAGCAGCCATTTGTAGCTAGATCTAACAACCGGAATGACACCAAATTTGGTAGATGAACTACTCAAAAAGACATAGGCAGAAAAATGTTGTGAAAAAAGTAGTTCTAAAGGTCACTGATAATGGAAAACCTGGTGTTGCTTTAGTCTACGTATCCAAGAATTTGCACAAAACACAGGTAAATGCTTGTTTTTGTAAAAAAATTTCGACTACGTGGGTTAGAACAACACCAGTAATTTGGGCTATAAAATGATGGGAATACTTCAAAAAGACACGTTAACCCATAGTCTAATTTATCCTACATTCAGCATGTTGAACATATATGTACCATCATCGGTTAATCAACATAATCACCGTAATTTCCATTTATGAATAAACTAAAGTAATTGGTTGCGTCTATAGACGCAACCAATTGTCTTGTCTTATAGTTATTTAACATAACACATATAAATTTATAATTATTTTGAATAAAATATGGCTTTACAGCAGTATAAAACCAGCTCAAGTTAAAGGATATTCTTATTTTTTAGATAGTTCATAGCCGGTGGCAATAAAAGTGGCTTGAAGGTCTCGAGATTTTATATATAAAGGTCTTGATAATCAACGTAAAATTTATAGACCATAGGATCATGGGTATAATGAAAAGAAGGGTATAGGGCAATATTCATCTGTGCGTTAGTTTAAAGGGAACAGTGAAGTCCGGAACAGTAGACCTCAGGAAACCAGGATTTTAGACTTAGCCCCGTAAGGGGCACATCTAAATAAATATATTGAATCCTGAAAATTAGCGCATAATTATTTTTTAATATATATAAATTTACTTCATGTAGGATATTTTGAAATGTTCTATGAAAATTTTTAGCAAGGGGATGTTTATTTTTATGCGACTGTTTTAAAAATTCTATGCCGCTGAACGTTTTTTTGACTGACAGATAGGTAGAGAGGGGGGGGAGAGACAGATAGTGAGAAAGGTGAACTTAATTGTGTGTGTACTGGAAAAATCAATTTCAATAATGTGATTTGGTATAGTGAGCCAAAACTACAGGAAGTGGTTTATATGAAGATGTCTTCGTCCGTTTAAAGTGCAATATTTAAGGAAAATTCGTAATTGAATATCCCCTCGTCATTTAACCACGAAATGACGATCTCTAGAGAAACCTGCAAATATGGGAGTGAAATTAAAGAATTGTTAATGTATATAAAGTTCGGCAACATTCGCATTAATTACTTTATATTATTGCTGAATCTTAATAATTTTGCTTTGAATGTTCATTTAAATAATATAATTTTAATAATAATAATTTTAATAATATAATCTTATACGACCATTGTATCGTGACTTCGTAGCCAGAAGTATCGTAATAAAAACGCTGTCAATTACTTGATAAAAAGAACCCTATTGTCTCAAATGTCTCGTGCGTGCGTTCTGTTACAGGAAGATTGTCCTGTAACAAAGTTTCGTTTTAACTTGTATAGTTTCCCCTAAATTTGTACTTTAAGCCATAAAAGAAAGAACTCACTTTCTTTTACAATGCAACGGCGGCAAGAAGATGTTTCATTAATAATTCCCTTTCTACAATTCTCTCATCCTTTTGTACAACCTAAAAATCTCTACAGTAACAATATTAATCAACGTTTATTGGCGTAGTGATACCAGCGCCGATGTTATGGCGTGATTAGATCGTGAAACGTTCGAAAGAAAATAAATATTTCTGCGTTCTGTGGGACCTGAATCCACTACCCGCCAATAAACGTTGATTTATATTGTTGTTTAATTTAATCTGCGTAGTGTTCGATTTATATAAATATATATGCTCCAACGGGCATTTCGATCAATTTAATACCGGTCCTTTCTTAATTTGGTTTAAAAAGTAGTCCATGTACTACACCATTCTGCGAAATAACCGGCTTCAGTAAATAGTCTTTATATACGTTCGTAAAGAGATTAGATATTGTCGTTCGTAGCTCAGATGGTAGAGCCTCCGCCCGGCAAGTGGAAGGTCGTGGGTTCAGGTCCCACCGAACGCAGAAATATTTATTTTCTTTCGAACGTTTCACCATCTAATCACGCCATAACATCGGCGCTGGTATCACTACGCCAATAAACGTTGATTTATATTGTTATTGTAGAGATTTTTAGGTTGTACAAAAGGATGAGAGAATTGTAGGAAGGGAATTATTCATGAAATATCTTCTTGCCGCCGTTGATTATAAGGGAAAGTGAGTTCTTTCTTTTATGGCTTAACGTACAAATTTAGGGGAAAATATACAAATTAAAACAAAACTTCGTTACAGGACAATCTTCTTGTAACAGAACGCACGCACGAGGCATTTGTTATGACAAGAAGGTTCTTTGTATTAAGTAATTGACAGCGTGTTTTATTACGACACTTCGTGATACGAAGTCACGATATAGTGGTCGTATAAGATTATAGAGTAGTGACCTTTTGACATTGACCTTGGTAAAAGTGAAACGCCGTCAAATTTAAATATTTCCGCCTATTTCACGAGGAAGCATAATACTCGTTATACAAGTAAAAATAAGAGAAATAGTTGCAAAATGTGTCACCCTTTCAAACTGCTGTTTTTTACATTTGAAAGTGCAATACATGCACTAATACTATTTTAGGCATAAAGATTATACATTATCAATACAAATTCTCATTTAGGGAAAAGCACATTTTTAGTTCTTCTCGAGTGAGGGGAAAGAATGGCGTGGACAGGTGTCAATTCCTCAAAATATAATAATTTAGCAATATGGCTATTGAAAGTAATTGTCCACAGCGCTGGAAAATAAAAGTTTGACAATTTCATTTTCTGATGCTTTTGAAGAATTGTTTTTATTGGTCGAGGGAATTCGATATGTCGTGAAATATGCATTAGGGGAAGAAATGTCTCCATTACCAGATTCAGCCATGTTTGAACTATTGATAGACGAAGTATCGTTCAATTTCCTGTCATTTTGACAGAATTTTGAAACTATTGTTCGTATACCCCCCCACCTACGCTGGCCAGACGAATTGGCTAGTTGTTCAGCTACTTTCCCTTTATATCTGTTTGTCCGTGGTTCAAATACAAAATTTGTTAGCAAAATATCAGTAAAGTCGCATCAGCAGGGACGTAGCTACTGCATAAGTATAATAATATATTTGATATATAATATATATATGATATATATATATGATATATATAATATACGATACATATATTATATATGATATATATAATATATAATAATATAATATATATATAATGCATAAGTATAATAATAAGTACGCAAGGCCTAGAGACCCTACTTTCGTTTTCAACCTACCCTTCGTTCGTTTTTATAGAAATAAAGGGCCTTACTGTATTTGTTTGAAGTCCTACTTAATTTAATAGAAAGGGGGGGGCTCAAAAAACTCAAATACTCTACTAAGCATAAGTAAATCTTTTATAGTAAAGAGCATCAGAACTCCTTTGCGATCTTATGAGGGAACCCCCCAATGTGCCCGACAGGGATTGGAACCAAAGTAGGGGCATTCTAAATGTCTCAAAAAGTTATTAGACCCAGTTCCAAGCTTTTTTCAGAATGGCCCTATATTTCGGCGATATAGTCCCCGCCCAAAGTCCGAAAACAGCCATATTACAGACCTTGATATCTCATAATTCCGAGGGTGGATTTTAATTATCTGCGGCTTTTAAGACAGATTATCGAAAATCACTTGCGTCATGAACGTCATCGAATATGACTTGCAATCCAAATCTTTGGTTTTCACTTACATTAATCACCGAATATAAAGTAGGTTCTCAATAAAATTGAGAGAGGAAATTAAAATTGCAACTTTTTTTAGGAAACGCGAAATCTAAACATTTTTCTTCTTGAACGATTTCATTTGCATTACTTTCAAAAATTGAATACGCGTAGTTTACAATGTGTTCAAAATAGTGATGAACATTGAAGGGATTAATAGTGCTATTCATAATTTCAAATTACTGAAAATGACAAAAATTTTAAACATATATACTTTCAAAGCCCTATTAACTATCAAATAACAAACTCATCAAATCAATAAAAAATCATAATTGGTTTAAATTTAATTTGATTTTTGAAATTGATGAACGCATGATTAATTTCTTTCATATCTTAAAATTAATATTAATAATATTTAAGGAGGTGACCCCTTAAAATACTCGCAGTACGATTGACGGAACGAAATCTAACGAACAAAATCAGTTTTATTTCTATACTTAATATAATTATTGCTCAAATACGTCTCAACTCATTTTTCTATATTTTCAAACAATTTTTCTCTTTAAACTTGTTTTGAATTCATTTATCGGAGGGGAAAATAACAATTATTATGCTCGCTTAAACGGCCAGAAAAGCCTACGTGATTTATTTTAAATTTATTAGTATTTACATATTTATTTTAGTACAGGCAAAAAGCTCTACAGGGTGTTACACTGTATCAAAAGTATATAGGCGTGATGCAAAATGGACCATAATGGACCTTTACATGGGGGGTCGGAAATAAATAACCACGGAGTTATGGCTATAAACAAATAACAAAGCATGATTGGATAAAAAAAAAGAAGTCACTCCTAAAATAAACGTATTTATCCAATAGACACAGTACCTAGGCTGTATTATAAAAAAAATGATAGTTTATTTGCTGTGCATATGTGGCATGTGGGAGTTAACAATTTCGAGCCAGTGAAAATTGTATTTGAAAGTTTGGCCTTTAATTTCCCAACTTCCGCCGTCGCCAATTTTTGGCGGGAATGGCGAACTTTTGGCTGTAAATCATGAGCGAATATAAAAAAATTTCGGAGCATAAATGTTTATGACTGGCAGGTGGAAGGCATTGACAGGTCTAGTACGAATTCTAGAGGTGGGGAGAGTAGCGATTTGTATGAAAGTGCGCATGGTAATTTTAACCCTCTGACTGCTTAAATATTTTATCAAAGTCGTTTCAAAAATTGCATATTTTGTTATTACATATTTCCAAGTTGCATGTATTTGAGAGTTAAAATATGTAGCACATTTTTGTAAACAAGATTTTTTTAAAATAAATTTCGTGCATAAGAATAGGCTTTCATAAAAATCAATTTTAAGAGTGATCATATAATGACAAAAATTCTGAAAATAAATCTTGATTAAATTACGATTTAGGGAGTTTTCATGTAAGCAATATTTAGGAAGTGTTCAAGTATTACGTAAGCAATATTTTGGCCATTTCAATCCCCCCTCCCTCCGGGTAAGCAAAAATTAACATTGACCAACATAGGAAAATAAGAAAATCGGCAACCCCCCCCCAAAGATGCTTACATAATACTTAAATACTCCCTTACTTTATAAAATACAAATATAAAGATGATAAAACCAATAAAAACTACTCGCTGAACGTTTCCTGCAAGCCATATTCTGAACACAAACAACGATAACAAAGGGAGCGCTTGCAAAATCAGTTAGTGAACTCCACGCCAATATGAAAATTTAGGCGAAAATAACGCCATTTGTTGATCAAAACATGACTCAAAGTCTAAATATTGTAGAAAATGCATTATAGACGGTTAAACGAGGGAAAAGCGGCATGCGCTTTTAAATAGAATGGAAAATTTGCCTACCCGCGGAAATCGCGGGAGGAGCAAATTTTGATACTTTCATGTTGCCCGTGGAAATCGCGGGATAAGCAGTCATAGGGTTAAAGGGTTAAACTGCAGGGGGGCGTCCCAGTAACGCAGTTGGTAAGGAGTCCGTCTACTGATCTCGCTAACGTGTATTGGGCGGAGAGTTTGTTCCTTTTAGTACCGGGCCCCCTTGGCCGTACGAGGCCCCTGTGCAATTAATTCGCTTTCCCTCCCCTATCGTCTACCCTGCTCTTCGTAGCAAAAATTGGAACACTCCTTAGGCAAACTTCCTTAATCGGTGTTGCGAAATTTGAAAATTTAATTTTTCAAACTAAACTTCTTGTTTTGAAACAAGAGGGCTTCCACGGACCTAAGGGGCATCCCGATGTTCATAGAGCTCCACCGGGAAAATTTGGAAGTTGCAGCCCTACGTAGGAACCTTGAAATCTTTATCTATGAAATACGCCAATTATCAGAAAAGTCGCCAATTTCGGCAATCACAAAAAATGCCAACACACCTCAAAACCAGTTCAGCGCCGGATTTGAGATTTGGAGGAAAGCTCATTTTTAGTTTGAAAGCGCCATTGGTTATTAGAGACCCCGCCTCTCAAAACTAAAAGTATGCATAACTCCGTGGGTATTCATTTCCGACCCCCATGTAAAGGGCCATTATGGTCCATTTTGCACAAGGATCACGGCTATATACGTTTGATTCGGTGTTTTCGGAACACCCTGTATAGGTTAATACATATCTAGCAAGCGAACCTATCTGGATTTCGAACGAATTGCACTGAAACTTATATTTCCAATGCTGGCTTTCTCTGAAAAACAGCCGAACAGGGGTAGATTATTTTTCGTTTTGCCAAAAGATTTGAAGGTTAATATTTCAAAATTTTGAGTCTTACTGGAAAATTGCTCAAACACGTATCACGTGATTTTAGATAACTTGCCTTAAAAGGCGCAAATAATTAAAATCCATCCATGTAATCATGAGATATCAAGGTCTGTAATATGGCTGTTTTCGGATTTTGGGGGACCATATCGCCGAAATATAGGGTCATTCTGAAAAAAGTTTGGAGATGGGTCCAATAACTCTTTGAGACCTTTTGAACGCTTCTACTTTGGTTCCAATCCCCATCGGGCACGTTGGGGGTCCCTCGTTAGTAGATTACAAGCAACTGAAATTCTCCGAGCAAATCGAGGTAATTATGCTTATATGTTATAAAATTATTAATGCAGGATACCTTCAAATCAGGACGTTAGTATCGTGAGTTATTTATTACCGAGTTGTGTTTGCTTTTCATCGACTGTCCATGCCTTTGAAACCTTTAATATGAATTCTTTACAATCTAAACGTTTTGGGTGTTTTTGTAGGTTAAAGAAGATTGTATGAGTTATTGGTAAAGCAGTGTTACAGGGCTCGACGAATCGGGGCGAATTACACT
>QLNU02015360.1:199100339-199131979 GCA_006491805.2 Dysdera silvatica
ACATACATGCAAAATGGACCATAATGGACCTTTACATAGGGGGGTCGGAAATGAATATCCAGGGTTTTATGACTATAAACAAATATCAAAGCATAATCGGATGAAAAAAAAAGCATTCCCAAACTGGACGTATTTATCCAATACACAGCATCTGGGCTGTATTATAAAAAAAAAGGATAGCTTATTCGCTGTATATTTGTGGCATGTGGGTGTTAACAATTTCGAGCCAATTAAAATTGTATTTGGAAGTTTGGCCTTTAATTTCCCATCTTTCGCCGTCGCCAATTTTTGGCGAGAATGGCGCATTTTTGGCTGTAAATCATGAGCGAAAATAAAAAAATTTCGGAGCATAAATGTTTATGATTGGCAGGTGGAGGGCATTGATGGATCTAGTATGAATCCTAGAGGTGGGGAGGGTGGCGATTTGTATGGAAGTATGCAAAATAATTTGAACCCTCTTAACTGCTTAATCATTTTCTCAAAGTCGCTTCAAAAATTGCATATATTTTTATTACATATTTCAAATCTACATGCATTTGAGAGTTAAAATATGTAGCACATTTTTGTAATCCAGATTTTTTTTGATATAAATTTCGTGCATAAGAACAGGCTTTCATAAAAATCAATTTTAAGAGTAATCGTTTAAATTCAAAAATTCTGAAAATAAATCTTGATTAAATTATGATTTAGGGAGTTTTCATGTAAGCAATATTTAGGAAGAGTTCAAGTATTACGTAAGCAATATTTTGGAAATTCCAACCCCACCACCCCGGTAAGCGAAAATTAACATTGACCAACATAGAAAAATAAGAAAATCGGCAACCCCCCCCCAAAGATGCTTACATAATACTTGAACACTTCCTTACTTTATAGAATACAAATATAAAGCATGTATACTAATAAAAACTACTCGCTGAACTTCCTGCAAGCCATATTCTGAATACAAAAACCGATAACAAAGGGAGCGCTTGCAAAATCAGTTAGTGAACTCTATGCAAATACGAAAATTTAGGCGACAATAACGCCATTTGTTGACCAAACTACGACTAGAAGTCTAAATATTGTAGAAAATGCATTACCGACAGTTAAACGGTGGAGAAGCGGGATGCGCTTTTAAATAGATGGAAAAATTGCATACCCGCGAAAATCGCGGGATGAAAAATTCTGTTACTTTCATGTTGCCCGTGGAAATCGCGGGATAAGCAGTTAGAGGGTTAAACTGCAGGGGGGGGGGGTCCCAGTAACGCAGTTGGTAAGGAGTCCGTCTACTGATCTCGCTAACGTGTATTGGGCGGAGGGTTTATTCCTTTTAGTACCGGGCTCCCTTGGCCGCACCGGGTCCCTGTGCAATCCCCCCTTCCCCCTATTGCCTGCCCTGCCCTTCGTAGCAAAAATTGGAACAGTCCTTAGGCAAACTTCCTTAATCGGTGTTGCGAGGTTTGAAAATTTGATTTTTCAAACTAAACTTCTTATTTTGAACCAAGAGAGTTTCCACGGACCTAGAGGGTATCCCGGTGTTCATAGAGCTCCTTCGGGAAAAATTGGAAGTTGCAGCCCTACGTAGGAACCATGAAATCTTTATCTATGAAATTGCGCCAATTATCAGACCAAATCGCCAATTTCGGAAATAACAAAAAATGCCAACACACCTCAAAACCAATTTAGCGCCGAATTTCAAATTTAAAGTAAGGCTCATTTTTGGTTTGAAGGCGCCATTGGTTATTAGAGACCCCGCCTCTCAAATCTAAAAGTATGCATAACTCCGTGGGTATTCATTTCCGACCCCCCCCCCCATGTAAAGGGCCATTATGGCCTATTTTGCACACAAGGATCACGGTTAGATACTTTTGACTCGATGTTTTTGGAACACCCTGTATAGGTTAATACATATCTAGCAAGCGAACCTATCTCGATTTCGAACTAACTGCATTGAAGCTTATATTTCCAATGCTGGCTTTCTCTGAAAAACAGCCGAACAGGGGTTGATTATTTTTTGTTTTGCCGAAAGATTTGAAGGTTAATATTTCAAAATTTTGAGTTACATTGGAAAATTGCTGGAACACGTATCAAGTAATTTTCGATAACCTGTTTTAAAATCCGCAGATCATTAAAATCCATCCATGGAATCATGAGATATCAAGGTCTGTATTATGGCTGTTTCCGGATTTTGGTGAACCATATCTCCGAAATATAGGGACATCCTGAAAAAAGCTTGGAGATGGGTCCAATAACTCTTTGAGACCTTTTGAACGCTTCTACTTTGGTTCCAATCCCATCGGGCACGTTAGGAGGGTCCCTCGTTAGTAGATTACAAGCAACTGAAATTCTCCGAGCAAATCGAGGTAATTATGCTTATATGTTATAAAATTATTAATGCAGGATACCTTCAAATCAGGACGTTAGTATCGTGAGTTATTTATTACCGAGTTGTGTTTGCTTTTCATCGACTGTCCATGCCTTTGAAACCTTTAATATGAATTCTTTACAATCTAAACGTTTTGGGTGTTTTTGTAGGTTAAAGAAGATTGTATGAGTTATTGGTAAAGCAGTGTTACAGGGCTCGACGAATCGGGGCGAATTACACTTGCCGGACAAGAATAGTACATGCACGAAGAAATGCAGAAAGAAAAATCAGAAGCCTAATAGGAAAAGGAGATTTGCTACTTGCCAACTTGAAAAATTTAGTCGGTAAAAGCGAGCGGATTTGTCGAGTACTGGTCATATACACAAGTTGCTTTGTAAAATGATATAAACTCTACATGTCTCAAGCCGAAGTGAGAAACAATCTATAGATTTCTATTTATATATATATATGAAGTAAATCTTTACGTAAATAAAATGACAGAAACGAAAAGGTTTTTATTTAACGTCTTTTCTATTTAGTGGTGTCTAAATTAAATTACCTCTGTGCGTCCTCTCCTTCCATTTTGTCTTGTTGTCTTCAAGATGCGGAAGCCAAGGGCGTTTGACTTTTGATTTTCCTGCTGGATTCGACGCTTTTGGTGAAGGTGGGGCACTGTTTGTAGATGCTGGTTCCGCTCCTTGGGAATCCAAAGTGTCTTTCCTGGCTAAGGGTGTTAGTGCCCCAGATAAAGATTGAGATTTTCGCCTTAGAGCTACAGAAAATAGATATACGGATTAAGAGATTAACCATCTTTAAACGGAAACCATACATGCTTTATACGTATGAACTTAGTCAGCAAAAATTGCACTTTTAAAGACACCATTATTCTGTTAGAGCGTACCCAAGCAAAGATAAGATTTTTCTTTAAAAGCGACGATGTTAAAAATACATGTTAATTTTAGCAGATATTTCGACAATTAATTCTTGACATCACAAAAATGCCTCGAATGAAAGATTTTGTATATAAGATAGTTTAATGTAAATTGCCAGTTTCCAAATCAATTAACATGCACATTATAACATGGGTGTTCAATTACAACAGCAATACGATATTTTCATATTAATTGATTTTCAATAATTATTAATACTCAATAATTACTACAATAATTTATATTTATTTATATTGAATGATTACTGACGTTCAATAATTATAAATATTCAATAATTATTACAATATTCCATATTTATAAATACTCCATATTTATAAATATTCCATATTTATTAATGTTCAATAATTATGATAATGTTTCGCACATATCATAATACCACAAATTGTAACGGCATCGTCTCCTATAGACACGTCTGGTGTTCCACTAAATGGCTAATCGGCTTTGGTTACTGACGGAATATGCAGCGGCAGTCGGTGGTGACGCCGTTACAAAGTTTATTAATTGTTAATACGCGTTTTGATCTATACTTTATATTTATTAAATGAATAAAACCAAGCCTGAGTCTATGGTTCCTGGTTTTCACAGATTAGATGGTTTCTCTGCACTTGATGAGTTGCATCCTTGGCCTTTGCGCTTTATCATGAGATTACTTTTGCCTGTTCTTACTAAATCATTAAATGTTTGTTGAACGTGCTGGAGTTTCTATGGCTTTTGAAGTGTCCAGGGTGGTTAAAATATGCAAAAATGGTGCCAGGACCGACCCTAGCAATTATAGACCCATTCTAATTATTCCAGTGATTTTCAACTTATTTGAGTTTATGTTTAGACTTCATCATCTCGGAATTCCGGGTTTATATCTGGATTTCCTGGGACCATTTAGCTGATCGTAGACAGTTTGTTCCATATGTGGCAGTGAGAAATTTTCTACTTTAGTTACTTCACTTGGTATTCCGCAGGGCTCTGTGTTGGGCAGATTACTATTCCTTGTATATATTAACTACCTTTTATATTGGCATATTCGCAGATGATATTACTTTCGTATTTTCTCATAATGATTTGGATTCTCCTGTAGCATTGACGTGTGAATATACCCTTATGATTTTTTCATGGTTTACTGCAAATAGATTGAGAGTTAATGAATCCAAAACTATATGTGTCTTGTTTCACAATAGACATCGTCATCAAGTATTCCCTGATCTGATAATCAATCATAATTTGGTTCCATTTTCTTTTCCAGTCACCTTTTTAGGTGTTACTCTTCAATCCAAACTTTCGAGGAATCTTCATATTAAGAGTGTCGTTTCAAGATTATTTGCTGGTTTGCGTCGAACCAAAATCATTCTTTCAAGCCTTGAGGTAAATCTACAATTCTTCAATGCTTTGAAAACGTCTTCGATTACGATCTCAAAGACAACGTCTCTAGTGTAGAAAACGCTTAAAACACCTAATTCCAGTACGGAAGATTCTAATCTTTATTTTACTTTAAAAAATATCCCTGCTACACTCAAAGCCCAACTCTCAATCTCAAAAACTAAAATATATACAAAAATTAACTTCTTTTTCTTTCCTTTTTTTCGTGAAGACAAAACAACAACAACAAAAAAAAAAACCCTCTTTCCTTCTTGGTACATTATTGCTTAAACATAAAAGTAAATAAAGAACATTTCGTATTATCAGACGATGTCACAGCTTCCTTATTTTTCATATTGCAACGAAGTTTGGGCTTTTGTTGGGGCATGCAAGATTAATAAATTTGGAAGGATTCATGAGGACCCCGTTGACAAAGTTACGTCTTCCAGAACCATATTCTTTAGATTATTTTTATGTATTATTATTTCGGGATGTGGTTGCTTATAGGCTTTTTAATTTCATGCTTTACCGTGCTAATCTAAATACGCATGAGGATCTTATTAACTTTTCTTGGAAACCTGAAAGTTATCCCTCACGCCAGGGTACTCTGATGGCAATAAATATTTTTTTTTTTCATTCGAGTTCAGTGGGTCATCGAGCCTGGAACGCATTGCTATCAAGTATTACCTGTTCACAGGATAAAGGATTGTTTTGGTCAAGACTTAAATAATTTCTGTTGGGAAATATTTCTTCTCAAATTATTTATTGATAATGTTAATTAATATTTTCTTACCACTTCATAAATTTTTAATTATTTTAATAAATGTATACTTTTGTATAGTTATTTATATTATCTTTTGCTCAGTGCTCAATTTAGAAAATCTATTATGTTGAAGTTTTTATTTTGTACATTTTCTCCACTGTTTTCCTTTCACCCAATTATGTTATATTTTCTTGTTTAATGGGGGTGGGGGGATTTGTGAAACTGACACTTTTGTCAGCATTTTTTCCTGCCTCCTCCCAGGCCTTTGTTATTCATGATTTATTTAATTCATTTGCAATGATTATACCGTGTTCCTGGGGAAATAATAAATATAAAAAAGGTATCTTCATATTTTAATCGTTAATTCGTGCGTGGGGAGTCCAATATCTTTTCGCAGGTAAAAATATCTAGAATGCCCGGCAGCATTTTTATTTAAGGATACATATATTACTGACAGATTTGGTGAAATTTCATATTTACAAAGAATTTGCTAGAATTCCAATTATTCGTATTCCGATAATTCTAAACATCGAATAATCCGATCTTCATCAAGAAGGTCAATAAATATTGTATCTGAAGTGATGGTTCTAACCTAGTGATATTTTGTTATCCCCCTTGTATATAACCGATATATTTTTTGTGTTTTATAGCGCAAGGATACGTAAGATTATGCTGCACGAGGACGTATAGATTTCCGAGAGATCCGTACTTCAGCCATTTAGGGAATCCAGCCCTTGAATGCAGATCGAAAGAAAAAATGGCAAGCCCTCGTTAGATTCAAGCCACGTTTTTCTGTGCCGTAGACACACTAGTACGTTACTTATAGTAACACTATAATAGTATCTACTCTATAATACTGCCTATTACGTGCAGCATATAATTTTATATTAAATATATATGACTGATAAATGAAACTAGAGAGAGAGAGAGAGGGAGTATATTTTATGTCCCAAAACTGTGATATTGGGATGGACAGACGGTTGACCTATGTGACCTACGAGACAAGATACATTTACACACAACGACGTTTTATTTTTAACATAGCAAGAAATCTGGCAATTGACATGGTTTATTTACCGAGGCACTAACGTAAATTTCATAAAATCAAACCCGGAAATTCCAACTTTGAAACTGATTAATAAATGACGATTTTTTTTTAGCAAAGCCCGTCACTCTCAATTACAAGCTGAACGAGAAGTTGAACTCTAAAAGAGCCTTTGGATCCCTGTCGAAATCATGGCCTTAGCTAACCAACGGTTTCTTATACAGGTGTGTTAAACCGCTCTCTGAATGAACCAAACAACTACTTTGCCCATCTGTTATAAACAAGCTGAGCCGTTCAATGGTACGGGCACTAAACGATGTGGCGTATTGCTAGTTCATTACTCGATCACCCGCCGTCACGAGCGTGCAGGATTCTGTCAAATCAATACAATTCCAGTTGAAGTAGATTTGCTTTTAATTGATACCTTCCGTGTTCCAGTTGTGATCATAGAATATCACGAATGACTGAGCTCTGTGTATTAAGTACACATCTCAAAACTGCCAACTAACGATCCCTATTTATTTGGGAATTGAACGAAGTTCAAGTGCAGATTATCTTGACATGAAGTTTTCACGTAGATTACCTCGAAACGAAGTTCCCGTGCTCGTTTTGTCTTCTTAAACGGAATCCTTGTGCAGTATATTTAGATCTATTAGATTGGGATATTAGATCTATTCATGATTGGGATGTGTGTTTAAGACAATTGGAGATTTGCAAACTTCCATTTCGCAATGTGGTCTATGGCGCTGTTGATTGATTGACCAAAAGTTTGTGTCTGTGGAGAATCTGGCAATATAATAATAATAATAATAATAATAGCTTTTTATTTACTTCCAACGGGTTATATTTTACACACAAGCATACATATTTTTTCAAACAATTTTTGACTTTTATGCAATTTGCTGCAACGTGCATTTCGATCAATTTAATACCAGTCTCTTTGCAATTTGGTTTAAATAGTAGTCTATGTACTACACCATTCTGCGAAATAACTGGCAACAATATATATACGTTCGTAAAGAGATTATATATTGTCCTTCGTAGCTCAGTGGGTAGAGCCTCCGCCCGGCAAGTGGAAGGTCGTGGGTTCAGGTCCCACCGAAGGCAGAAATATTTATTTTCTTTCGAACGTTTCACCATCTAATCACGCCATACCATCGGCGTTGGTATCACTACGCCAATAAACGTTGATTGATTGACATTGTTGTTTGATTTTATGCAATTACAAACAATTGTTACATACAATTAAATTACATATAAAAATTTTTAATTTTAATACAATGACAGGAGTTTTAAAATTTGCAAGGAATATTGGTAGTATCGTAGAGAAAGGCTAGCTAAAAGCTGGACCACGTGACTCTACTACGAGAAACAATGATCTGAAGCTAATGAAAAAATCCAAAAGATAAAAGAAATGGCAGGGGATGGATTAAATTGGCTCTGATAGAGTAAAGCTGGTTTCTGAAGTTAGTAGCTGGAAGAGATAGAAATCGCGTCGGAAGGTAAGTTGCGTCATGCAACCGTCCAGAGATTCAACAACTTGTCCAAGATAACATAGACCATTGAACACTACTTCACATTATAAGCATTAATTATAATGAGGTTTCGTATAGTAAATATTCTGTACACGAACAGCTATTTTTTTCTAGTCATTTTTATGGAAAATTTTCAACACATTTGAAATTATTTTGTGATACTTTATATATATGTATTTTGTGATTTTTGCAGAGTACCTGATACTTTGTTATTTTCTGATAAAACATCTTCGGAGGAGGATTCAGCAAGAGGAGGATTCCGATTTCCTTGAACACGTACTTCAATTTTTTCAAGTAGATCGCCACATACTTCTAGACTTGGAGCCACAATAAAGTCGATAAAACCTAATAACGAATACGTGAAAAAAATCTGTAAAAACACAGGGCATCTTCACACAGTTCTTCAACAATTAGCTTAATATATAATTTTATGAGTTACTCAATTGACGCCATGTAGAAAAAGGCCGAAACGTGTAGATGTAATTAAGATCCCACCACAACACAACTATTCAGTGTGAGTGGTTAAGTGAATGTCTCCAACGTAAGGTTAATAACTAGTTAACTAAGTTCTTTAAATTCTGTTGTTATGCCGTGAGAGTTTATGATCTGTTAGAGACGTACTTTGATATTAAGCTTAAAATAAACATTCTTGAAACTTAATATTGCATTGAAGCTAAATACGTAAGACTTTCCTGAAACTGAACATTGCTATTATCCATAAAAGTTTAAAAAACACTTTCGAAATGTTATGTTTTGTTTTTAGAGATGAATTTTCAAATTTCTGCAGATCTGTTTGGACTACGTTTCTGGAATTTCTCGAGTTTGAGATCCATCTCTATCTGCAATCTTTCTCGATCTCAGATTTATATTTCAATGTTTGAAGAGGGGCAACAAGAGAGGCTACAAGAGTAAAACTCGATTAAAGGAAAGTAGAAAACAAGTTTGGAAACATAGTCTTAAAGCTTTTATATGGGTCTAATTAAACCTTAATAAAATATATAATAATTTGTAATATATTTTTTCTATGTTGGCATCTAATTATACGTAAAGCGGCGATTATTCTAAAAAAGTATTTACGAACATATTACAACATACTTTATTGGGTGTATGTAAATTCGTATTAATACTTTAAAAATATGACTGTAAATTGAAATGGAAGAATATAAATCTGTATCTGTAATGTTATCATTCCGGCATTTCTGTTTTCTGTAAATTTTCGCCAACTTGCTAATCGTTTTTAAATGAGTAGTTTATTAATATAATACAAGATTAATGTGATTAATACTTCTCGAATCATTCTCAGAATAATCTGGTTCAAACATTAAAACGGTAAGGTGTTAAATACCCAATACAATCTGATATCGGATTATTTTAACGGTTAACTATTTTACGTAGGTTAAGTTTATCAGTCTGCAAATAACATCTGGGAAGAAATTGTTAGTAATAGTCTTTGATTTTACCATGTTTGGCGCAGTATAGCCCAGATGCTCTTGCGCCATAAAAAATCCAAACAAACAAACAAACTATTAGTTAATTTGATGAAGTGTTGAAGGAAGTGTGAAGCAGGTTGAACACACACGCACAAAGAAAAAGTGCCAAAGAAAACAAATTTGGAGAGGCGTTTCTAAAATATAGTTAGAAGTAATGAAACCAACTAAAAGGGCACCGGGAATTCCCAAGAGAGTAAAGTCGACCATTTTCTAAAAATATATTTCTTTTCCGTTTAAGATAACGCAGATAGATAGATAGATAATTTGTGTAATTTTGGAGCCCGTGAGATAATCAAGGCCCTGCAGCTGTGGTTTTTCTTTGAAAATAGTCCCGACCATTATCGAAACCTACTCGCTTTATCCACGGAATTTTCTGGCCCCTTATGTACAAAACAGATTGACTGAAACATTCTCCTTGAACGGGAGCGGAAAATCGTAAATCAGACGGCGCTGCAAATTAAAAAGATAACGAAAAACAGTCGCCAAAGATTTTTCCTAATGAGAAATTGGATCTGCTTAATTTTCTCTTCATCTTTCGGTTCCAGGAATATTTTTTTTTCCATAGTTAATTATCCTACAAAAATGTAGTGCAATTGCCTTATATTTGCCCTTCAGACATTCAGGCAGCCCAGAGATTATTTATAGTTGATATCAATGTTGCTGTTTTAATTTTTATACACTTGCTGAATATTTATCCAGTCCCCTATATCGTAAATATTCTTAAAATGGAAATTTCGCTGGAATATTGCCGAGTATAGTTGCCCAATGGTTACAGTCACGGTTTCTAATCTAAAAGCAGGCCTCATCAAATTTGATTGTGGCCCGGAGGTCCCCTACGTCTGTCGACTTGTCCATCATGTGGCTTTGCGACGTTACGCTACAGACAATAGATTCCTCTAAATTAGAGAATTTACTTGAGTAATGATGAGAATAGGAACATTGGGTGCATACTGTAGAATTCTAATTATGTGGACTCCGATCATCTAAATTACATAATTAACCAGATCTCTACTCTTCATCTAGAATAGTGAGTTGTAAGTGAGCTAGTTAACACAAGTGTTTGCTATTTAACGAAGATCCACCTTCAAATTTGCATATATTAAAAAGTTCGCCAATTTTCAATATACAGTGAAACCCCTCATTAACGGCCACTTGCGCGACAGAAAAATTTGGCCGTAAAAGATTGGTGGGGGGTCTTTCTGAAGTAGGTGAAATATTACACCTCAATCACTTAAATACTTCATTTCGAAATTTAATTATTTTTGAGCACATAAGACAAGTTTAAAATAACGAACATAAGCATTTGTTGAATATAACAAGTAAATTTACAACAAAACGTTAAATATTAAAATGTATTTACATTGGAAAAAATTGATCAATAGCTGTTTGGTAGGTTTTACTCACCAATTCTTCTCCTTAGAAATGTATTTTTAATTGATAGATTAAATTCACCGTTTTTCCATCGTTACTCTTACAGAACCAGTGTGCTAGTAAACGATAATAATAAATTTGAACTGCGATAATTTTGTGTTGATAATTGTTTATTAGTTTCGAGCAGTGTATCCTTACATGATTTGTTTATTATCAATGTCTTTATTAAGCATGAGTCATTTGAATCAACGAGTCCGAGTTAATTTCCACCCTTTGTTGACGGGAGCGAAAATTCTCCTTAGCTCTTATCCGCTTTATATTTAGTTTTCTGTTGTGAGGAATACAGTGAAAATCGAAGTTCAATTTTGTTCGTATTTTGGCCATATGAATTTTGTCCGTAGAAGTTCGTATACTGCTCGTACAAGGGTTCTGGTCTAATGGAGTGAATCATAAAAACAGTGATTGCGTCCGTATCTGAGGGTGACCGCTAAGCAAGGGTTTGAAATACATTATTGTAAATCAGTTTCCGCCGGGGGAATTTTTATCTGACAGTAAAAGTGGGGTGGCCGTATCTGAGAGGTGGGTGTTAAGAGGGGTTTCACTGTACTTTCGTTTGTGACACAAATTATAGATATGTTTTTATACTTACATTTATGTTTTTTATGATCACGTTCTTTATTTTTAAAGACGATAGATTACAGAAGGTTTTGTTTCAAACATCTTGGAATAATTATTTATTTATGGGAAGTTCAATAACTATAGAAGTTAAGTCTACAAACCTGTTTGGGATTCAGCTATGAGTGTAGTATTTCTGTCGCACAGTGGTGAGAAGGGAAGTCCAAGTTCCTGCTCCTTATCTCCCTAAAAAAATAACTTCATTCAGAGGTATTTCCTCATCATTTGTTCAATTAGCTCCTAAGTTAAGTTACTTAATTATTTATTATCCCCCACTTTGACTTAAGTTTTCGATAATTGGTTATAAAGGTATCTATAATAAAATGAAATCTCACTTGAAGAAAGAACTCCTCCATGAGAAGTAAAGTCCATCTATTATGCAAATTCCAAGCTTTGCTCGGGTGACTGATATCACAGCAATGAAGAACAAGAGATAATGCTTTTGACTTTTCAATGCTATGGAAAAAAGGAATAGTGATACACAATAACACTAAAATCGTATGTAAAATTTGACGCTCAAAATGTGAAAGGTAAAGTACGATATCTATAATATTTATCGGAAATCTAGCAAATGATGGTCTTGCTTTAATTGCTGAATGAAAAATAAGCATTCGTGCGTGTATTCAATGAAACCACACATAACTCGCGCATCTAATATATTTTATTTATGAAGAAAAGAATATTTTCAAACGTTATGAGTTTTATGCTAGAAAACCCGACATGGGAAATATAGAATATATTAAAACATTTTAGCAAAATTCTTTTACCTAAATTCGGAATGCGACAATGATGATTTAATGGACTTGATCTGCTGAAAATGGGAAGACATATCTGTTGCAAGAACCATCTCAATGACAAGAGTTCGAAATTCTCTGCAGAAACGAAAAGACAAAAGACTTAAGGTCGTATAGCGGCAAGATATTACATTTTAATGATTTTGAGATGACGAGAGAGATATTTTTAATAATTAATAATCAAAAAGTGAATTACAAAAATAAAGTATATTTAAATATTAATTCAAAGTGTAGTTAAATTTGGGTGGAAGAGCATTCAATCGCAGAAAAATAAAAGTAAGATTGTAAAAATTGTAAGACTGTATATAATACAGGGCGGCCGTGACTAAAGGTTGGGAGTTTATGGAGTCCGGTAGCCAAAAAATTCGTTGAACCAAATGCAACCAAATTTGGTGTATACATACTCTTGGGACCATGGGATTTTAATTCATTCATTATATATTATTAATTATAATATATGATAGTTTGTTATATAATATTGATTTGCTACATTATAAATATATTATATTTAGTCTTATTTTTATGAATGGTTTTACATTCTATTAAAATAATATGCTTAATAATATAAAACAATTATAACAGTATCTACAAAAACAATAAAAAAATGTCGAGGCAAAGTATTTATTATTTTTTATTGAAAAATATGACCTCCATATGAACGTTATTACTATCGTAAAAACATTTTATCTAAAAGATATTTTGCAAATGGGGCTTCACAGAAACCAAAAGTAAATAATCGTCATGCCAAATATTGTTTTTCTAAAAAAACATAATGTCTTTTCATTATTTCAATAGAATTTAAATTCATTGAACAAATACACTACTTTTATCAGCATTAGGACCAAAGCCGCTTGTGCAATCTTTTCCCCTCTCATAATTTTAAATTAATTAAAATAACATTAACATTATTCATGGACGTAACTCATGGAGAGCTAAATTCTTAAGCGACTAGTTATTGAATATTGAAAGTAAATAATTCCATCTGTAAGGCTGATGGTAGCAGTATTACTTGATAAATCATCCGCAGGAAAAAGAAAGTACATTTTACCAGAAATAAAGTATTATTTTTTTGTATTTATTTAACTAATACAATCAACTTGATATAATTTGATGACGATACTGGCACTAATAAAAGAATTGAGAAGGCAACAAATTAACACAGTTGAATAATAAATTTAATCGTTCACAGCTGTTTCAATAGCCCTGGGATATTTTCGTCAGAACGGCAACTGACTGCCACTCATGATGAAGTGCAATGATGGCAACAGATACAACGGTTGGTATCGAAACAGCTACAAAAGATTAAATTTATTATCCAACTGTGTTAATTTGTCGCCTTCTCAATTATTTTATAATACAATCACATTAAATAATTCGAGTATTAACGTGTTTGGTGTCACTAATGAGGACTCTTAATTTAGTTTATAGGTATCCAGAGAATGGAAATCTGAATTTACAATGAGGTTTCTCTAAGCTGAAGTCGAATATCTAATTAATCGATTCGCGGAAAAGGATTAGAGTATGGTGAACATCTAGTTATGGAGGATTTAAGGTTTATGCGATTTGTTCATCATAAATGCAGCCATCGATATGTATGCTTTGAATAAGTTTAAAGCTAATATATGATTTACGAACATTACTTGGAAATTGATGCGAATTCACGTAATAGAGTAATGGTTCAATATTTTCACTATTTAATCTCAAAATATTGATATATACTGATATATATTTTCTTTATTTAAAAAGGCATATCTACATATCAAGTAATTTGAAAGCCAATTTGAATATGAAAACCGCAATAAATAAAGGGAATATATCGCAGGATTTAATTTTTATAGCATTCACGAATTTTGATTCCAATTATTGTGTCGCAAAAATTATAAAAAAAATATACCTTTCATATTTTAAATAATGTTTTTTTCCATCTACATCATTACATCTTTTCATTTAAGACATGGTTCACATGCACTAAACCGTGAGACACAACAAATCGTAAAAATATAAACTGTGGTCAGATTCTGCCTTCGTCTTTCATTGTTTAAGGGAAAGAAACCAAACCAGGAAAGAGTACCCGTGGAACTATTTAATACAGAAATGACATGAATTAAAACTTGGACAGCCGACTACAACTCCACATGGAACAGGACCTCGATACCTATGGCCATTAATGTTAATCGAAACACCCAGAAGAAATGGCCTCATGCATATTGACTATTCACCGTTAAAGAAGTGACTGGACTCCTTGTATGAACACTAGAGACTTCATTTTACAAACTCAATATATCAAGCTTTTCCAATCCAGTGGACATCTTCAAACAAGAACTTAGTTTTCTTAATAAAATATGCATCGAACTAATTCTCCTTTTTTTTCAGAGACAACAGGCATGACGGTGGACATAGCTACTAATTTGTGAAATTCTTGTTTTGATAAAAATGTTCAGTTCATTTTATTTATGTGTAATAATTCATGATATCGGAATTTCCTTTCAGTGCATTAACTTGTTCATGCACTTATGCAAAATAGGGTAATTTAATATTCAGTGAAAAGTATTTGGTTTTTACTATTCACACTACTGGGCAACACAATTTAATTACAATCATTATTTTTTTGTGTGGTTTCCACCCAGATACTTCGATTGGTAAGTTATTGCGGCTAGCCATGTACGATCATCTCGTTTTCCAGAGTGTAAACTCTAGGTAACCCAAAGTTCTTTATTCGAGTCTGGCGCCTTTATTTTCTTCTTAGATTTTTATAAGTTTAAGGAGGAGTTCTGGACAAAAGAATTTAGTGACCAATCCCTCCACACAACCCCTTTCATCTAATTAGGGAGAATTTCCCCACAGATAAAGGACATAAATGCTAGAATGAGAGGGAGACTTACCTATACTCCTCCTTACTGAGATGAGAGAGAATATTGGCATCTTCATCCCGCAATACTCTAAAAGCTGCGCTAACGTGGTGGTTTTCCAAGACGGCTCGGTCATTATACATCATAGCAGTATCGGACCTAAATACGATAAAATAATTGCAAATTACAAATCTTTGAACCAATTCGGATAGTTCTCACAAAACAAGACTTTTTTACTTACCCTTTGTAAATTCCAACTATCACATTTTCAGATTTATAAGCTTTGCAGTCATGTATTCTCTCTGACGTTACAAGAATGCACCCGTACGACCATAGGTGTACGCAGAAAGTTCATAAGGGGGTTATAGACTTAATGGGAGGGGTTACAGAGCTACAACTCACATATTCCTATGTTAAATATACAAAATTTCATTGCAATGGGGGTTACAACCCCCATCAACACCCCTCTGCGTACGTCAATGCGCACGACGTGACATTTCATTATTCTATACAATTCTTATGCCTAGGGCAGTAAAAGACGGGCGCCACTGGGCGCTAAGCCAAGGGGGGGAATGGCGACAAATGGTCTAAGAACTCTGAAGCACAGACATGGCCAAATCCAATTTAATCATCCAATCTCTGATCCTTAAATAAGTTTCAATAAATCAAATTGATAATTGAAAATAATTAACATTTAGGGGGAGAAGGACGACAAAGTTTGGGCTTGCAGCTGGCGTATACCATCTAAATCAGTCTCTGGTCTAGGATTATATAGTAGCGCTATCCAAAATTCAAATTTTCTCATAATTCACAAATTAATAACTTTTTTTGTGTTTTACAACATAAGAATATTCAAAGAGTCATTTGAAAATAGAAGGATGGCTTAATACGACAAGAAATTACAATTAGTTCACAGGCATATTCCAGCCATGTCTGCACTGGAACTCAGAATTTGTTGACTTGCGAAGATGGCCTTATTGTTCCTGTGCCTACATAAATAATGAGTCAATAGTACCTCTTAAAACTTATGAATTTTGTCATTCTTATATTGTTAAAAGAACAAAATTGTTTTTAATGTTCAAATTTTACGTACAAAATAATTTTTGCTCTTTTTGTATTTAAATCAGTGTTGCATGATGGATGGTAGATATAGTCTTAACGCTGTTTATTAGACACTTCATTTATCTTTGAGACATGCTTAATAACCGAATAAGGCATTCTGAGAAAAGTGTTCGTTTAGTAAAAGGCTAAAATACATGACAAAAAAAAAATACAAGAATTGACCAGGGTTTATCATAATTAGTAAAATTTGTCATCATTGGTTGATATGCGAAAGAAAAGGCAAAAAGCTAAAAGAAAACAATAGGAAGAAATGAGTGAAGCGAAAGTATGAAAGCAAAAACAAGAATGGTAAAGCTAATGGAAGGAGCGAAAAGAATAAATTAGAAAAAGCAAAGAAAGGAAAAGGGGATACTAAAAAATGAGAAAGTAAGTAGAAAGTAATGGGAAAAGAGTAAAAATAAGTAAAACTTACCAAAGACATACAAAAAAAAAACCAAAAAAAAACCCAAAAAAAACCTCCGCAATGTTTGGAGAATAAATCTTCTCTTTATCAAGTGAAGTCATTTCACTTGATAAAGAAAAGAAAAAACAAAAGACAGAACGTTTACCTTTGCTGTGAAAGCTAAAGATGTCCTCACTAAGTCATAAAATGTGAAAAGGAGAGCCTGCTTTAATTCGAAATAAGTGTCTGAATACACATGGACACCATCAGGATGGCCTTATTTCTGCCTTGCCCATGTCATGTGGGTAGTTTAAGTTCATGCATTTACATGCGAGGTCCAAAACACAAGGGCATTGTCCTACACGATGTTGCCTCTTCTTATAGTGCCCATGTGTACGAATACTTTTGAAAACATAGTGTATGTTTAGATGGACTTCCACTTACCTGGACATAACGTGGAAATTGTTCGTCGTTCCCGTGTGTTCATAGTCATGGATCACTGCGGCTATCAAAGCTGCAAAAATCTCCAAGTCGGTCAACCAATTCTAAAAAAACAGAGGGGCAAAAAATAATTGCACTGACCGGATAGTCATGCGAGTTTCAGGTTCAGAAAACTGACACTAAATATTGGAAAATGGCATGAAAATTACAAGCGAGAAAACGGCACCTTATGCTTTCAAAGAGGTTGATCAATATCTTGTATATATCTCTAATATCACTAAATTTCGAACGAAATGGACAGAACTTATCAACCAAAAGTGTGACATCATAGAACTATGTCAGTGCTTCGTTGTTATTTTCTTCACTTTGATAAGAGACGGCAAAAAATCTGGACATCCTCAAATTATGAGATTTGCTTATTTATATATTGGTGTAATGACTATGAGCACAGTAAATTAAATATTAAAGACTTGCGTCCAAAATGTACATTTTCAAAGTACAAGCATATAGCTTCTTGCAAGTTATTAACTATTTAGAAACTGATACATGAAACTCGCATACGAATTTGAAATTCGATCAGTGCAATTCAAAGATTACGGGAGTCGGGAGAGGGGTGACAGATTATTGCACCAACTCTGGTTTGTAGCATAAGGTGTCGGTTTCGTATTTAAAAACTGCAGTACTTTACCAAATTATTTGATTAATGTGGAATAAATAGTTTACGCTTTACCATATAAGTTCATAAATATACTCTTCCTTACCTGAAATTTTCATCTTTATGACCAGAATTGTATGTAAAAATTTCGTGCTAAGAAATATAAATAGATTGACTACTTACCTGAAGAACTTCACTAAATGAAACAGGTTAACGTTTATATGAGCTGGAGAATAAACAGCTCCGCAAAGCGTTAAGGCGGCATTTAAAAGAGCAGCTTGTGCTTAGGATATAATAGTCTAGTATTTTGCGGGTTGCGGTAAGTGGAAGCTTTTGCTTTTTCGACGGCAGTCATGTAGCTATAACTAGTGCTTATGGTTAGCTGAAGTTAATCATTATTTTACATTCTGTTTCTACGTTAATATAATAGTTTATACACTACCAAATATTTGCGGCGAAATGTACATTTAGGTCGATTGCAAAACAGGAGGTTTCTAAAGTTCTTCCACTAGGCCAGTACCTCAAATATTTCGATAGACGATTCACGATGATCTCAACACCGGCAGGACTTTGCTGAATGCAAAAACTGTACATAAGATGCTGTCTGATTTTTTCAACATAAGAACTGTTACCATAAAACAACTGTCATAAGGTATTTGGTACCGGTGGTTGCTACTGGTGCATTTACAATCACTCTGGCAGGGCTATAAAAGTTTGTGAAATCAAACTGAGATTTGATAAGGCTTTTTAAACTTAAAATCAAATTTCATTGTTTTGAAATATTTATTAATTTGAAATAATTTAAAGAGCAGAAAAATACCTTGATATCCAATTTTACCACTTGTTGGGGAAAAAAACCCGATTTAAATGTGTTTTCTATTCATATGACTGTTTATATGGAGTTCATAATTTTTGCGCACCAAAGAGGGAGGGATTGAAATTTCTGGAGGGGGAAAAAAATCTGTCATCCATTAAAATATAAATTTTATTAAAATTTATTATAGAACATTCGCATGAAATTAATAAAGAAGAATTACTTATTATGCCATGCCTTCAAAATTAATAATTATTTAATGATATCGTTGAATAAATCGTGAGTAATTTTTCATCGCCTTAAAATTTTCACAAGAATTGAGGTTCCCATTGGCGCCTTTGGTGTCAATTTGGCGAGTTTTTTATTAATTATCTCTTGTGGGGATTTAATTTTTTTGTAACCATATTAAATTACGCAGGAATTGGTCTTCTCTAAACGTAGTGGAAGTGACGTTTAGTGCGGAAGTTGGATAGTGACATAGTAAATAGTTTGTAAGTCTGGTGAAAGTGACGTTGCAACGCAAATGTTCACAAATTCGGCAAGTATATGAGGAGATCAAATAACTTGTCATTTGTGAAATGAGTCAGCAGGTTACCAGATCATTTTCAAATTAGTGGGTGGTATGGTAAAGTACAATAATTTTTAACAAAAACAAACCAGTCATCCCATAAGCGATTTTATCAGTCTGTTTCCTGTGCCATAGGTTATTGTTATGTACTCATGTCATGAAATCAACATGAAATTTAGTAGCGCTTTCAATCAATCATGTAATTATTACCTCTTACGCGATTGCATTTCTGACACATTCTTTTTATTGCAATTTTTAAACGTAATGCAGTTTAGATTTACGGCCTTATTGTTTAAGGGAATATTCATGCGTTTAAAATTTCGTATACTCAACATTTTTACAAAAACTACTAAGTGATAACGCATTTGAAAAATATAATAATTTCATAAATTTTAAGTAATTGATCTTATTTTAAGTCTGATTAGTAAAATATTCCTTTTGCTTCGTTGTAAACTACTTTATATCACATGCTTACAACGAATCTGACAAGCGAATATGGTTACAATTTGTTTATTTCACTGAAAATTATTATAATTTGTCTATTTCACTGAAAATTATTTTAATTTGCCTATTTCATTGCAAATTATTATACAGATCATATATTATATATCTGATCATATATATCATATATTATATATCTGTCTATTTCACTGAAAATTATTGTAATTTGTCTATTTCACTGAAAATGATTACAATTTGAAAAAACAAAATAATAAAAGAAATTCACTGGCACTTCTAGCCTCTACAGAGCCTTGATCTACTTTTCCACGTTTTCCTAAGAATAGACATTATTTTCTCTAGGGTAAGGTTGTTTGTCCCATGATTACAAGACCTACAGTTTAAAGAGAAATTCAAACTTCGTCCGGCCAGTTCCACCACGGGAACCAAACTCGGATTACAGAGCGTAGCGAAAAGCGTCGATATTTTTATAATATATTGGGAATTAAACTCATATTTTTGCATGCTTAAGGCACGCACCTCACTTTTAAGCCACAGTAACGGCCTTTACTAACAACACGCGAAATTATCACCAGTTTCTAGAAGATCACCCTCCCGGTTTCTGACGTACTCAATGCTACTTCAAATTTGTTCTGGCAGAAACTGGCATTCTAGCAAGATATGGCCATTGATCGGGGTTTTATTAGAAGTTTTTTGAGGGTTTAGTTCTGGATTTTATTTAAAGTTCCGTTAATGATATAAATGAGCTTTTATATAATTTCCCAAAGAAAACAGTCTGCTATAAAAGATATATCATCAGGATTAGCAAATTAAATGAACTCGTTTATAATTATACTAGTAAATAGCTATATGGCATTTGTTGAATTCAAGAGCGGATCTAGAAAATGTTTGTGGGGTGAGGGGGGTGAAAAGTTTGAAAACCAAATTATAGTAAGTATAAATTAGAGACCAATTATATGTAAATTCTTTTATTCTCGGTGGGGAATCACCCCATTCACCTCCCCCCCCCGGATTCGCCATTGGATGCGTAATACATCAATTATTACACATTTTTGGTTGTAGAATCCGGATTGGCTTTCGAAGATGCTGTATCACGTAAGGCTTTAAGATATTTCAGATATTTTCTAAATTTTTTAGATTTTGGAAAATAGTTTTAGAAACTTGGGCTTGATGAAGAATTCTAGAAAACCTCTTGATTATGAAGATCATCTCTTCAGTCATGTCCGTATCCAGAGGGGGGATCTTAGGGACCGGTCCCCCCGAAACTAAATTTTTAATGGGACTTGGCTACGGACTTGCATGCTGTGATTGTATCGATACATGCTGTAAAAATTTTTGACCCCCTCCGGAAATTAATGGCTACGGTGTTGTCTTCAGTCATATAAAGAAAATGTTTCGCAAGTTGCTGAATTAAATGTAAAAGAAGGTATATATATTGAGCCACAAATCGAGAAATTGTTGAAAGATCCAACCTCTGATGTTAAACTTACAAATCTCGAATTAGATTCTTGGCTATCTGTCAAAGAAATTATTTGCGGCTTTTTGAGTACTAGATAAGATGATAGCCATGTTTTCATACCGACTGAACTATTGGACAACTGCAAAAACATGGGGCTTAGGAAGTCCGCAAAACTTCACTTTTTACACTTGCACCTTAACTTGCACCTACTGACGAACAGGATGAACGCTGTCACCAAAACATTCTTGCTGTGGAGCCAACCAAAGACCAATGAGCTTATCAAAGGCAGTGGAACTCTTTTATGGTGAACTATAATTGTCGGTTTCTTTTTAGGGAAACTGATCAGATACCGTACAAAAGGAAAGAACAATCATCTTATTTTGCCAAAAGGAAATTGACATTAAACTTCGTAAATATTAACCCCATTATCTAATTATCGTAGTGCTGGCCTTGGCTTATATGAGTGTTTTTACGTTATCAAGAAAACAGCAGTGAGTTCTCAGTACTGTGCTTCGCTTGAATTTACAATGGTCAATATTTGCCCATACTGTACAGTAATCGTTATCAATAGCCTGATCCAAATTAACGACGATATTTATTTGCGGTCATAGCAAATGCTGAAATAGTATTAATGTACACAAATTAAAGTTTTTTTTTGTTTAATGGTGTTTTTTCACCTTAGTTTAACAGTAATTAAACCGGGAGAGTACTGTACATTAGTGCACTGTGTACCCAGGAAATGTGATGCAACAAGAAACTCCAACATTTTTACTGAACTTAACTCCTCGAAATTAGACGAATTCACCCAATTACAAACCAGATATAGAAATTAATTTAAGATTCGTTAACTAGCGTTTTTATTAGCCATTTAAATCCAAAAGCAAACCATGGACACGGGCCATTGTTTTTTTGAGTTAAGTGACTAAAAATAACCAATGAATTAATAAGCGCAAAAAACCCAGGCTATTTTTAACATCACTTTCCGGCGACAGGCGGAACTTGGTAGCCTTTCTATTACGTTGACAGGTCAACAAACGTTGCAAGTTTTCTATTACGTACGTAATAACGTAATCGAATACGGGAATTTTCATTTTATTGTTCTTATAGACGAAATAATATAAACACAGTTTTTGTTAAATGAAATATACATGAATATTAATGAGCGCATATTTTCAATAGATATGTTCTAGAGTTTCGTAAATGGAGGAGTAGCTTTACTTGAACTATTAAAAATACCTTGCTATTCAGAGATTGAGGACGTCCTGTTTTAATATACATTAATTTCACACGTTTTGTATAAGTTGATATATATCGGGTGTCCCATAAATTCGTAAAAATCGAACAAATTGGTGCAGGGCAGCCTCTACCAATAATGATGGGCCCCAGTACCGTTTTTTTTGGTAGGCCCTCTGATGAAAACATATTCAGTATCATGGGCCCCTGCCAGCTCTAAGCCCGGGTAAAAATAATTACCGTCGTCAGCCCCTAAAAGCTACGGGCCCCGATATTGCGGTACCTGTAACCAGGGGCGGACTTGTCCGCCGGCCTCATGAGCCATAGGACTCGCTCCTCGGAATGGATCAGGATTCGCGCCATCCGATAAGCCAAGGTATGCGCCCTTTAAAAGGACCCAGTCTGTCCCTGCTTGTATCTCCCCCAAACGGAGGCCCTGGATTGGTATAATGCAGTGAAGTTTTCAAGTTAATGAAGTACAAAGAGGGGGATTTTTTCCCGAAAACAAAAGTTAAAAATTACAAAAGAGTACCGCCTCATATCGCATCTCTGGTGAAGTAGTTCCTCCAGAGTACGATTGGTCAAGAACGATCAACCAATCGTGATTGAAATAATGCATGTCCTCCTCGGGCACCTGAAAATTTCAATTGTGGGACTACTTGAAATCCCGAGTGTACCTGAGCAGCCATCTCCATTTACCCAATGTCTCTGGCATTCAGCCCGGTATGATGAGGCCTTGCTGTATGAGGTATTCTCAACCGCTTGTATGACACAATTTCTCGTGGTGGTGGCGGACATATTTAATATTTATTTTTGTGATATGTAATTGGTTTCCTGCATATAAATTAATAGGATTTAATACAACTCTGATTATCATCACTGCGCCTGTCATCTATCGGTAAGAAAAGGTGAAATATTATTGTTTCCTCGGGGAAAATATTCCTTTCTTCGCGTTTTTATCTTCGTTTAAGTTGCACTGCAATATACCAATTCGTTCGACTTTTTATGAATTATTGAAAAGTTTACGAATTTATGTAACACCCTGTATATATACATATTATACATGCTGGAAAACGGAGATCATCGAAACATGTAATATTTAATCATGCATGTTGAATAAATATTATTTTTTTTCCCGAAAACACAGACACAAATTGTTGATATTTAGCTGGTAGGAGGCTAAGCATGAATGCAGGGGCAGAGGGTGCTCTCAAAGGGCACATACTTTGGATTAGCGGAGGGCGCCCCGGCCCTGGGGCCGACTGGCCGGAGGTACAGTCCGCCCCTGCATGTATGACAACGTGTTGAATCGGCCGGGTCAATATTCAATTACCATAGCTTGACTCGAAGTAAGAGCAAGCTGGGAGCTTGTTATCCATGAAACAAATTTCATATTTGAATCATGAAGAGACGAAAAAAGAGGGCTACATGACCAACATTAACTCAACCGGCAAAGGGATGAGTATACGGCCAGTATCTATCTCCAAGGCCTCGATACTCACTCAGCGACATATAGATTGGGCTAAATATGGGAATATACTGAGATAGAAACAGGTACAAGTAAAACGTACTGCCAGGCCTTGTTGACATAGCATGTAGTGCACGGTTTGAGTGACATCAGCAGCATGCAGATCGTTATGATAAGGATTTTTATGACGAACATATCCGTGTAGGATATGAGTCATAAAATTCTCCATGGTAGCGGTTGAAATCTGAAAGAGAAAGTGAGCATATTGAATTATCATCATCAATTCATCATCTACAATATTTGATAATTAATGACACTTTATAAAACAAGATCGCAGAACAAGTAAATTCTTTCTGCTATTTAGGAAAACATTTTCACAATAATGATCAAATGAAGAAAATTAGATTGAATTGCAATTTTTTGCTAAACTTTACTTGCAATTCAATAAAATGCAATGAGTTATCTGCGAGAGAAAATTAATTCTGCAGTTCATAATCTCAATATATCTGCCTTATTCTGCTGTAAGTATGCGAGACTTGGGCAATAAGAAAAAATGAGGACAGCAACAAAATTGAAGTTTCCGAAATGTGTACCATTAGAAGCTTACTGGAAATCAAGGGGACGCAGAAGATCTCCAACCAAGACGTCCTGAACAAATCCAGTACAAAAAAATTTAACGCGAATATAAAATTGAGATGAAAGTTAGCGTATTGGGGACACGTACTGAGGGGAATTAGCACTGGAGAGAAATTAGTTTGTTCGTGTTTTACGGAGCAAGGACAGCAAGGGTCAAGCCGCGCCGAAACCTAGAGATTTCCGAGGAATCTGAACCTCTCAAAGTCTAGGGAACCCAACCTCAGACTACGGTGAGCAGTTAGTCGGGAAGCGTTATTTTTTTTTGGCACATTGGGAGTCAAACCCGGGATAATCGCAGGCTAAGCAAACGCGTTACCATTGCACCACCGGAGGACCCACTAGAGAGAGAGAGAGAGAGGGAGAACAACTTACAGAGAAAAGATTTACAGATAGAAAAAATAGAATGGATGGGCTATTTAAAGGTTTCGATTGACTAAAATCACAGAAAGCACATTATTTATACGAGCAGAAATAGGGAAATGAGGTTCATATTGGCCTCCAACCTCCGAATCGAACAATGCATTGGAAGAGAAGAAAAGAAGAAGAATATTTGATACACCATACTTGATTCATTTTTTCGTAAATACTTAATTTTTCTTCATTAAATTTACTAGATACTTAATTTTTCTTCATTAAATTTACTAGATACTTGATTTTTCTTAACTAAATATTTAGCCTATACTTGATTTTTCTTGATTAAATATTTAGTAGATTCTTATTTTTTCTGAAATAAAATGATTAGATACTTAATTTTTAATTCAAGTTTTTAAATATTTAAGTTGTTAATCCAGTTTCTTTGAAATAATACAGAAAGCAATTGACATGAAAACGATTATTTATTTAATTTTCAAAGCGGTAATTGATCTTTGCAGTTGTGTTTCAGAAATGACAAGATTTGGGGTTTTCTTGAAATGAGTCATTCGGTGACATTTGTGGCAATTAAGTCTATGTCAAATAAATAATATATCATATACATTATAGAGCTTTGTGGAATATTCTGCCGCGTCTGTTTATTAAAACACGTAACGTTTCGCTCCTCGGGAATATCCCGCAAAGCTCTATAATGTATATTAATAGACGCCGTGAAAGTCTTCGTGAATGTATACAAAAAAATTATTATTTAAATTCCATTTTAATATCAATAAATATGAATTTTATTTAAATTTAGGTGTATACAGATGAAATCGGAGACATTACTTTTCGAGTATGGATCAAAACTACGTGGAAAAACGTTTCACAATACGTATTCATAATAATAATCGTTGCACATTAAAGGTCAATGTTTTAAACGCACTATGTGCTCAACCAATGTCAACGTGATTCTATGACGCATATTTGTTTTGTGACATTTAAATGACAGAATTGTTTTCAGTTTTGTGTCAACAAAAGACGTAATTTCCCGAGCGTTAATTTCACAAGGAAGTAGTTGACATAATGGCAATTAAACCAAACAAACGCAATTTGTTTGCAATTTCAATTTTTTCTTTCGACGTTGTTGTATTGTTTGACGGACGCCAATGTCTAAGGTAAACAAATAAATCTAATTTCGTGAAAGCGCATTTAAAACAACAATAACACATTTTTCGTGTTTTTGTAACACGCTCCATTTACGTCGTAAAATTTTCAAGGGAATTTCATTTTTTATTACTGACTTTCTTAAAGAAAATGAATTAAATATGTCCCATTTAATTTTCGAATATTTCCCCCTTCAATGAAATTAAATGTGTATATGCTGCATATAAGTGCTTGTACGTGTGTTGGGGGCACGTTGCTTCTTTCAAAAATATGCGAATTAATTGTTTCTTGTTTTTACGTTATTGGAACATATTGAGTGGCTAAAGTGGGATTAGACTTCCTTTCTGTTTCAGGCCGGACAGTTCCATTTTGAGAGAACGTTTTCCGCTCCCTCCAAGACTTCTTGTGGGACGTATAGCTCACCTACTTCGGAGTGTAGTCCGTCTGGATAATTAAGTAATAAACTAAAAGCGTAAAACCGCAGGGTCTAAAATTGTAAACGTTTTCGAGAAAATTCTTTAAACCATCGACACATTAGAAAAATCGTAGATTATCTGTACTGCCACCGTCAGAAAGCAATGCAGCAGTTAAGGTTTTTTTTATACAATATATTAGCAGATATTGGTCCCAAAAATTAATTATGTTTTAAATTACCAAGACCTTTATTTAATAATGCGGTTTTTACCAATACTTTTAAACGATGTAAGATATTATTACCCTTCACAGGGATAACACAATTGCCAAATAATGGTCAACACAGAAAAGCCTCCGGGGCGAGATTTTTTTATGAGTTTGTAAAGTAAACGTGGATGGAAAAAATTGTATAACTTTTAAAAGAAACAAGTTTTAATACCTGGTATGAATTTGAAAAGTGTATACGAATATATAAAAATGCACTGATTTGAATGTAAAATAAAAGCCGAAACTGTCTGAGGACGGAGAAAGGGATTGTCATGCTTTTCAGTTACAACAATTTCTTTTCCTTCAACGCTTATCTTTCAATAAACATCGTCCCTCTTTTGGGAAAAATATGTCTGGTCACGCTATGTGCTGTATTAATTTTGTTTTCATATTTTTAGAATAGAATAAACTTTATTCAACCTATAGTAACTGTTAATACATCTGTTACGATAATACTCTGAAGATACAATTGAAATTTGTTTAGATTTAGAAAATATTGTAGACAAAAATAGGTTGTTTTTAATAAGATTAAGTATTTAATAGTACTGAATAATATCTCTACATCCCACTTTATTTCTCAATGAATCTCCAGCCTCCTTTTGGTTAAAATACACATACGAGAAAGCACCACGTACGGTTGTACCCAGTGGTTTAGCGGTCAAGGCAATGGGATGGTAACTCATCGATCGTTCGTTCGACTCCAGTATGAGTACGTGTTTTTTTTAATTTCTTTCGACTTAAAACAAAGGTTATGGTATGAACCTTTTAAAAAAGGGGAGTGCCAAATCTTAATTGCATTGTATAAACCGTTCACACCGTCTTTTACATCTTAAAGAGTGCTTCTATTCAGATTTTTGTCATATTTTCATGAAAGAAGTCTTTTAAATCAGATGATAACTCAAGCTAAATGAAGAAATTTCTAGTATAAAATGGCAAGAGGAAACGGAGAAAAAAATGGAGATGGAGGGGGAACTTTTTCAGCAAGTCTCGTCTGGTTTTGTAGCTTTTAAGTGAGGTTCCATAATCTTAGAATTGCAGACGAAATTGCTACTGCTGATGGTACTGCTACTGCGAACATTTTCAACAAGTTAGAAGAAGCCAGATGGAAGAAAGGAGGCAAAAAACACAGACAAGATTTTGATGTAGACGAAATAGGTTTGCTTTGGAACTAGAAGGCGCCCTTTGCCACTTATTTGGTAGAAAAAGAAGAGTTGCAATCAAGATATCCAAAACACCACTTGACACTTCCATTAGGTGAAATGGCAACCTCCAGGCCGTTGCTTATTAATTAACATTGGTGTGGACAAAGCCTTATTTTGGCACCATAATGCCCGTCTGCATATGGTAAACACATATCAAGGGAATGTATCAACATGCTATCATGGTTTGCCAGATTATGGATTTGTTCCCAACAGATAATATCTCAGATATTATGGAACATCATCTACAAGCTTAGGCATAACCACCACATTTAACAGCAACTTCTTTTCTGGAAGTTGAGTAAATACGGTGAGCAGTACCAGAGTGTCTCCCAGAATATCTGTTGAGGGGAGAAGGTGTCAAACTTCGTTTGGGAGGTGTCAAATTTACCTTCAAAATTTTAATTTTTTTTATAAAATGTACTTACCAGAAAAGAAACGAAATAAAATATTCGGTAGTTATGAAATAATTCGTTCATATTTACACAAAAAAAGTTCATGTTTTTTATTCAGAGGAAAACAAAATTCAAGCATTTTTTCTCAGACATTTAGTCTATTCACAGACAGTTGATAATTTTTGAGGTGGCAGGATTTTACTTCATATGATACCTTCTCCCTCCTTATATCCCTATCCGTATTTTTCTTTGAAAAATTGCTACATAGAAAAAATTATTACTAAGGCTCGGATTTTCATGCGTTAAATTCAACCCAAATAATATGCAAATATGCACGAAATTATTGCAAACTATGCATGGAAATATGCAAAAATATGCAAGTGCATAGAAATTTGGACCCTACTCATAAGCGATGTTTCGAAATGTATAAAATGACAATTTATTGAAACAGTGCAAATGTTCTTGAAATTATTGCATAATATGTACTGAAATGCATAAAAAATATCACTTTGTTACGTCCTTGAATATGAGTATGCACAAAATTAATGCGAAATACAGATCAAAATGTATGAAATACGTACAAAGATACGTTTAAAAATATGGCATCATAAACATTGGCTTGGGCCCAAAGACATTGGCAGGGTGAAATTGGGGGTAAAGGCCTTAAAAAATTAAAATTTTCTACCTCAACTTTTATATTTTAGTTTTTCAAAGAAAATCGACATATGGGGGTGGGGAGGGGGC
Organism: Dysdera silvatica; assembly: GCA_006491805.2. NCBI lineage: Eukaryota > Metazoa > Arthropoda > Arachnida > Araneae > Dysderidae > Dysdera > Dysdera silvatica. Next base: position 199,129,277 of record QLNU02015360.1, read on the forward strand.
AATGGCCCTTCCTCGCCTATACCTGCCGGCGCCCATGGCTTGGGGTGGAAAATATTACACTTGGTCTTGACTTGGAAAGTATTATGCATATTGAGAAATTCCACCACAGAAATGTGAAGACGCATAAAATTCTTTTGTTTTTTCTAATTTCAGTGTTATCTAATCATATCATTTACAATGGAAACATATTCTGTAGTACTTTTGTTTTTCATTTTTATTCAAATTAAAAAAAAAGAAACATCGAATTAATCTAATTGGTTGAAGAATTACAAGCGGATTGGAAAAATACACACTTTTTGAAAATTTTATGAAAATTTTGCAGAAATATGCTAACATATGCAGAAATATTCAAAATATGCAGAAAGACGCAGCGGTGGGAGGAGTTCCCGTGGTATAAACCGACAATACTGAACCAAGACATGTTTATAAGTTTCAGGCCAATTGCATGTTTCCCCTCTTGGTGTTGCAATTTTAATTTTACTCAGTGTATTTTAAATCACGTTTTAACAATAATTTATAATAAAATATTTAAGTTATATCATTTTACTCCCCAAGGGGCATTTCAAGTATCACGTAAGCATCCTTGGGGAGGAGGGTTACGATTTGCTTATTTTTTCTGACAACGAGGAGGGGGGAGATCTTAACCATATGTACGTAAAGCACAGAAAATAACAAAAGTAGCACACAGTCGCGAAGTACAACCCCCCTGACAGAACTGCAATACTTGTATAACACACTGACAGTAGATGGTACAAAATACAGGTAATCGCAGTTAAATATTTAATTATTTAAACTAGTGGTTCTTAACTATTTTCACTCGGGGCCTTCTTCTAAATTATATAACGAATGTATTATTTTTAATAAATGTATTTTTTCAAATTCGATTACTTTTATTACACGCTATTTGCTTGCAATGTAATAAATATTATTATTAAAAATGTAACGAATAACTTTACAATGTCACCAAAATAGCAATTAACAGCGTGTTAAAACTTTTTTTAAACGCGATAATTTATTGTGATTACTCTCTATTTATAAATAAGCGTTTAATATTATAACAAACTTACAAATAAATGCTCTGTATTACAATAAAAACGTAAATATTATAATTTGCATTAAACATTGCATTTCCATTTCAAAAACTTGTACCAACCAATTAGAGAACCGAAATCTTACGTAAACGTGAAAGTGGGGGAGGGCAGGCATTTGCTTATTTTTTCTTACAAGGTGGAGGGGGAGTATAAAATGGCCAGAAATGTGCTTACGTAATATTTGAACTGCTGCCAATAGGCACGAGGATATTTTAACAGTCAGTAAAGCATTCTTTCTTCTCCGATATAAAACAAATACAGAAAAGAATTCAGTTTTTTGAAAGTATATTTTTAAGCGATTCTTTTGAATGCTATAAAAACGTAGTCCATTTTATAGATATATGTAGCTTGTTTTTTTTTAACCCATCTGTCAAGGGAGGAAATCATGGTACTTTGATTATTCTCCCCCCCCCCTGCCTCCCCTTTTCTACTAGTTCCGTCTGTTTTCTTTCCAAGGGGCAATTCTATCCTTTAAAAAAATATTTTCCCCACAGGTAAAAGAAAAGCAGAATCTTCCTTCGACGCGACGAACTGACTCGCAAATTATGGAGAATTCACCATTCTTAAATTGTCTCCGGGTCAATAACATGGGATGACGTTGAACATGAAGGTCATAGGATTAAAGAAAGGTTCAAGTTCAAAGAGAAGATCAATGTTATTTCCAATTTGTACGCAATGGAAGTGGAGGCAAGAATTTTGATTGCTACAAACACGACTGATCACATGGGATGCCAAAGGGGACAAATACATACCGAATTTCTAAGATCCTGCAACTTTTATTGATCTGTAATGCAGATAGTCAATTATCCTATTACTTACTTGCCCCCAGTGGCGGATTTATAAAATTGCCGCCCTTAGGCACAGCCTGTACTGCCGCCCCTCCTCCAGAGCTTTCTTGAATACCAGAAGACTTAAAGAAGGCCTTTCCTCCTCTTTCTTTTACAAAGAAAGGAAGATTTGTATATATATATATATATAAAAATAAAATAACGCATATCATACTCTTAACATTTTGCACGTAATGGGGATTTTTTGTATAATTATTTAAACCATTACAGTTCGAAATTATTGTTACCATAATCGCCGACTTCGTGGGTTTGAGACATTTTTTAAATCCACAAAAATGTGATTATGGATTTCTGGAACCTTCGATATTTTTGCATGCATTTTGTGCATTTGGGAAAAATGAACGTACGCATACATGCACGAATTTTGTTTTTCATTATCAGTTCAGGATTTTCATTATTCATTCATTTACTATCAGTAGTCTATATACAGGGTGTCCCAACACCAGGGTTGCAAACATCTAGGAGGGGTAGGGTACACCTAGACGAACAATATTTGTCATAGAACCTAGGGTCGCAAACCACTCACAGCGCTAGTTCTAAAACCGTCCAGCATGCACAAATATTTTCAACCACTGCGTGAAAAGCGCCAGATAAAACTCAGGTCAGCTGCTCAAGTGCATAGATGATTAGGACATCGCATTTTGCGCTTCTCATGCACTGGTTGTCACTATTTGTGCATGCTGGACGGTTTTAGAACTGGCGCTGTGAGTGATTTGCGACCCTAGATTCTATGGCAAATATTGTTCGTTTAGGTTAGTGGTTCC
>QLNU02015360.1:199137586-199149510 GCA_006491805.2 Dysdera silvatica
AGCTATTAATATATTAGTCCAGTGGTTCTCAAAAATTTTACCTTGAACCCCTTTACACCTAAATGCGAACGTCGCCCCCTCTATACCTACATGCCGCCGCCCCGTCCCCCTCAACCCCCTCTACGTATCATATGAATAAAAATATTTTGTTTGCTTAGTGTATGCCTTTTTGCACATATATGTATATGCACATTTTAACGTTTTCTTTATAGGAAAATGAATAAGTGGTTCAAATTAGAACAGTTTTATCTAAATAAATCCGTTTGTTTGTGGTTTTACGGTTCAAGGACTACAATGGTCATGCTGCGCCGGGACCTACAGTTTTCAGAGGAATCCGAACCTCTTAAGGCCTAGGGAACCAAACCCCGGACTACAGTGAGCAATGCGATTTTTATGAGATATCGGAGTAAGCGTTCTTTGCACTGTTGGGAGTCGAACCCGAGTTAACGGCGCACTAGGCGAACGCGTTACCACACTGCGCCACCGCAGGGCCTAAACAAATTCAATGTCTGATTCAACACAAAATAATATTTTAGCTGCCATGTAAACGCATCAGCATTTTTTTTTATTAAAGAGTACATCTTAATACAGGGGTGGACTGGGTCCTCTCAAAGGGCACATACCTTGGATTATCGAAGGGCGCACCTGCCCCAAGGGTTCTCCAACCGATTATGCCACAGGGCGCCTATTTGATCCTCATCTAACCCTTGAACCTGAAAATCAAGAAGAAGCTCCAGCGGAGATTATTTACGAATTTGTGAATACTGAGGAAGCCCATTCTTCTGACCACATCCTAACACCAAAACCTGTATAACAAACAAAAACTTCACTTAATTGTATTTTGGAACCCCCACAAACATAGCTTCCTCTACAAGTGGTTCCCTTCTAAAAGATATGAATGAAGTGACGTATCGTGTCGTTGACTTCCCACTCAGAAAAACTACACACATTTCACGCCCTGAGACTGAGACTGAGGTTGATCTCAACGAGATCAGTAACAACATTACATCGAATAGGGAAAAATGGAATAAAATGGAGACAAATCCTTAATCAATACGAAAGAATGAAACTGAGCAAAAGAGGCACCTTCCGAACAAAATTCTCAAAATACTGGAAAGTAGTTGAGATCATCAAGGAATTACACCATAGATGTTTATTGAGGGATAAAGTAAAAATTTAAAGTGAGAAAAAAAAAAAAACCAACACTGTATTCATGATTACGACACTCTTTTTGCCACTCCTGGGCTGAAACTTAAAAAAAAAAAATAGACTTATTTAAAGCGGATTGGTCCATGAGTGCCGAGTTAAGGATGCACATGGAAGACATCCTCTTAGACTGAAAAAAGGCTCTACTGGATTTTCATGATTCTGAAGTTGTGTGGAATAAATTTGACAATTTTTTCGAAAGCTGAAGAATGAAAAAAAAAAAATGGAGAGTTTGAGGATGTATATGTGAATCATTAATAGCCCACGCCTTCTGGATGATTTAGCTATACTTTTCCTCCTTAACACGATTGGCCTCTTTAGCCATTTTAGACAGTTCTATGTCGCTGAATTAATGTATTATACAATATAAGAAACAATCCGCGGTTAAGTAGCTTCGCTGCGGCATTCTGGTTAAATATATAACTATCCTACAAGGTTGAAACAAAGGGTGATTGCATTGTATTAAAATGATATGTGGAGGATGAAATCCGATTAATATTACAATTATAATCGATTAATAAGTGTTTATATTGATATGTCCTGATCGTGGAATTTTTCCATTTTTGGCGAGGTCACTTTAAGCGACTTAGAAACCTGTTGTGGGCGGAAACTTCAGTCTCTTGTCAGTTTCAATAATATCGAAATTGATTTAATCATTCGATTTAGTTTATTATTTGAGATAATCTGCTTTTTTGGAAAGCAACGTTCTTTAGTAATTGCCCGTTCGTTTCTGCACGGCGCATACTTAGTGCGTCATGCGAGTTAGAATTTTTTTTCAAACATGAGTAAGATTTACATCTACATGTTTCAAAATACGTATTTATTAAATGCTCATATTTGTTTAGTATCGCGTAATACTAAATTAATTTGAATTCAGTTTAATTTGAAGTTAAGTAAAAATTAAACTACAAATTTACTTAATTTAACAAACATTATTATATTAAAGAGTTTATGGTAGTTGTTATTATCTCAAGTATAATTACTAACAGTTTTGTTCTTACAGCTAAAAATTGGTAAAATTTCGTTGCTGGTTATGGGGATCCCGATAAAGAGAGTAGTGGTCCTTGAAACGTTGCAAAAATGTTTTTAAGCTAGTATCACTATTTCGTTTAACTTCTTTTCCTTTTCTCTTTTTTTGCAAGCCAAAACACTTCGAACGAAATTTAATTTCAAACGATCTCAGGGGTGTTCTTATAGATATAGATATAATTTCGTTGCATCTCCTTTATTCCCAGCTTTTACTTATATAGGGTGTTTAAAAATAATAGAACGAACTTTCAGGGGTGAAAGAATGCACCAAAATAAACGCTTTTCATCATAGAATGCATGGTCGCAAGTGGAGGTCACGAACTAGAGGGCTCGTTTTTAGGTAGACGTACAAAAGCGGCGGTTTTCGTATGCAAGGGCACGAGTGATTCAGAATGGATCGATATACAGTAGAATCTCTTTAATCCGGCACGTTCGGAACCACGGCCTTGCCGGATTATCGAACGTTAATATGGTTTTAACGGGAATACCAAAGAAAAATTAATACAGTGCAGTGATATTTAAAACAAGTTGCAATAAGCTGTTGTATGGCCAGACAAAATACACACGAATGTTACTGTTTAAAAAAAAAATCTCTGATATACGTTACCTTCGTGATTCGTATCTTTTCTTGGAAACATCGTTACAAATTATGCACAGATTTATGAGTTCTGCATAGATATAGCTTTTGTTGGATTTCGCTAAATTCTATAAATGTATTTAATGTATCAGAAGCCTGTTTCCACGAGACTTTAGCTTCATCTGCCATGTCTCCTCCTTCATCCGACTTGGCGGACAAGGTCAACGAACGCCTGAATCCACCCGGAAAAAACCGAACGCCAGCAGCTCGATTAGTGCCGTATTATAGAATGTGCCGAATCAAAGAATAGCGGATTAAAGAGCTTCTACTGTAGCAATGTGGAGAAGGTGGCCATGCATTTTGCGTACGGCCTCGCCAATGGTATTGGCAGGGAAGCGCAAAGGCTTTACCGAGAATGCTTCCTCAACAGGGTGCGTTCCTGATTACAGAACGTTTTCTCATTTGCACCGTCAATTGTCTGAAAAGAGACACTTCAGTGCTGCCATGCACGATACAGGTCGTGGCAGAAGGCCGGCCACGTCAGAAGAGATTTTACGAGAGGTGATTAATGTTTGTGCATATGATTTAATTCGTACAGCTGTTTAATGCTTTCAATTTTGATTTCTTTTTGTCATGTTAGCAGTTATAGACGTTTCGGTTTGTTTTAAATGAAGTTCTATTTCGATATTTCGTGTCCACACTGTTTTTGCATTGCGTAAGATGTCGTGTATATGGAGAAATAGAGAGCTCTCTCTAGTATCTAACCTCTTCATTTGTGACCATGCATTCTATGATGAACAGAGTTTGTCTCGTGATCTATCACCTATGAAAGTTTGTTCTGTTAGTTTTGAATCACTTAATATCATCATATTGTATTTGAAGCTTTAACGTGATTTTATTACAATAAAACCATTTTAAAATTAGGAAAAATGCGTTTAAGAACGAAAGAAATCACTCGTTCCGAATTATTGAATAATTATTGACATTTTAACATGGTCAGACTCTGATCAATGAATAAGTCTGCAGAGATGAATAGGAAAGAGAGGTACAAAGGATGGCGGGGAAAAATATATGAACTATCCCGCTTAAAGAGATTTAAATTTGTTTTGACATCCTTTCCTTTTTTAAATTGTAAAAGTGAAGGAATGAAAAAGACATCTGTCAGTTTCCTTCAGGTTTCTTTTGTCGTTATAAACTAAAGTACTGCGTGTTGTTTCCATTCTGTTTTTGTTTTTTTATCGTGCGTTATCAAACGGAGAGACCATCAATTTGGCCTCGCAGAAGATTATAACTCGTTTGAAAGGCGTCACGCCTGAACCTTTTATTTCTTTTTTTTTTTAAATTTTTTGCCTGAAGAATTAAATTACACGAAAGAATTTTTGTCGGCTATTCAATACCATCGTTAATCAGTCCTTAATTCCTTTAAATTGCGTTGCATGCCACAGTTCGAACACCTCTTCTTCACAATAATACAATGGTTTGTTATTTGTTATGGAACCTGCAATTCAAATTTTTTAAGCATACATATATATATGACAACATTAGGAGTAGTTTAGCGATGTTATATATATATATATCATCATCATCATATTCAACCATTATCTATCCACTGCTGGATGAAGGTCTCTCCAAATGCTTTCCACACAAGTCTATCCTGGGCCATTCGTTTCCACGTCACCCCAACCTGTTTTCTTATTTCATCCACCCATCTAGTTTGAGGACGTTTTCTAGGTCTTCGGTGGTCTCTTGGAATCCAGTTCAGAATTTCTGTTGTCCATCGTTGATCAGTTCTTCTTGCAATATGCCCAGCCCATCGCCATTTCAGCCCTTTTACTTTAACAATGATGTCCTCTACTCTAGTTTGCTCTCTCACCCAAGTGTTTCTTTTTCGATCTCTCCTAGTTATTCCAAGCATGCACCTCTCCATGCTCCTTTGCGTTGTCTGTAACTTTCGTATTGCTCCAACTGTTAGACTCCATGTCTCTGATCCATAAGAGAGGACTGGCAATACACACTGGTTGAAGACCTTTCTTTTTAGACACAAAGGCAATTTCCCCTTCAGGATAAAACTGTTTCTTCCAAATGCACTCCAGCCAAGTTTAATACGTCTGTTGAGTTCTTTCATAATGTTGCCATCCATTGAAATCAGCTGGCCAAGGTAAATATATGAATCAGCAATTTCTAGCTCAATGTTGTCAACTTGTATTTTTGTTTCCTCTACAAAATTATTGAACATGATCTTAGTTTTTTGTAGGTTCATCTTGAGTCCAACTTCTTTACTTCTAGTTGAGAGCTCCTGTACCATGTCTTGGAGTTCTGATGGGTTCGTTGAAAAAATAACAATGTCATCAGCAAACCGCAAATGATTTAAATATTCACCATTTATTTTTATTCCCTTGTTATTCCAATTTATCAGCTGAAAAATCATCTGTAAAGCTGAAGTAAAAAGTTTTGGAGAAATGGTATCTCCCTGCCTCACCCCTTTGCCAAGTTTGATAGTTTTGGTATCTTTATGTAACCGAAATTTTGCACTTGCATTTTTATACACACGTTTCACCATGTCAATGTACACATCCTCAATGTCTGTTGATCTTAAAGAGTTGATGACTGCTGATGTTTTAATAGAGTCAAAGGCCTTCTCATAGTCAATAAATGCAACACACAATGGAAGTTCATATTCATGTGTTCTTTCAATTAATTCTCTTAATACTTGAATATGGTCCACTGTACTGAATCCACTTCGAAATCCAGCTTGTTCTCTTGGTTGAGCTGCATCTAATTTTTTCTGCAGGCGATGTGTTAGCACTTTTGTGAAGATTTTATAAATAGCAGGTAACAAGCTAATTGGTCGGTAATTTTTCAAATCCTCTTTATCACCTTTTTTATGCAAAAGAATTACTGTTGCAGAATCCCATTGGTTTGGTATGTTACCACTGTTGAGGCATTTGGTAAAGAATTTTGCAAGTATGTCTTCTACATATTCTCCAGCTTCTTTTAAGATATCTAATGTAATGCCATCATCGCCAGGGGCTCTTCCTTTCTTCATACTTTTTATTGCAAATGAAACTTCTTCTTTTAAGATTTTAGGAGCTGTTCCTTCGACTATTTCAGTGTCTTCGTTTAATCCACTGTTACTTTCATATAGTTTTTTGTAGAATTCTTCAACTCTTCTAAGTATTTCTTCCCTATTTCTTGTTACGGTGCCATCCTCTCCTTTTAATGCAATGATGTGTTTCTTCCCAACAGATAAACTTCCTTTAACAACCCTAAGGCTCTTGTTATTTTCAATGGCCTTCCTTACTAGCTCACAATTGAATTTTCTTATATCTTCTTTCATGTTTTTGCGCAAAGTTTTACAAAGTTCTACATACTCGATCTTGGAACTGGTATTTCGATTGTCCACCTTCATATCTCTTCGCCTTTTCATGAGCTGTTTCGTCTTCTCAGATAATTTGCTATTGTGCTTTTTACAGGTTACACCACCAATTTCCCCAGCAGTTTCAACTATTGTCTTAACAATGTTTTCATTTGCTTCTGAGATGTCAACTTCTTCAATAAGTCCTTCCAGTGCAGAAAAGCGATTTTTTAATTCCAACTTGAATGCCTCGGTATTTTCTTTTAATTTCTTTAAATCCACCCTCTTACTTACTTGTTTCCTAATGAGCTTCTGTCGTTCTAATTTAGTATTTAAGTGCACTTTACATCTCACCATTCGATGATCACTTCCAGTATTAAATCTGTTCAGTACACTGCAATCTTCAATAATTGATTTCTTGTTTGCCAGGATATAGTCAATTTCACTAGTTCCCCCATTTGGGTGTTTCCATGTCCATTTTCTTTGCGGTTTCTTCTTAAAAAATGAATTCATGATGCTAAGGTTTTCAGCTTCTGCAAATTCGATGAGTTGATCGCCACGTTCATTCCTTTCCCCATATCCGTATTTACCAACCGATGTCTCTCCTTGTTCCTGTTGTCCAATTCTTGCATTGAAATCCCCCATGATGAGCTTGATATGTTGTTTCCCCTTGGTATGTAGCTGTTTGATTTCTTCATAGAATTCCTCAACCTCCTCGTCGGTATGGCTTGACGTATATATATATATAAAAGTTTTCCTCGCCCATTCTTGGCGGAAACAGGCTTTGGGACGGGCAGAGCGCCATGTTCCCAAGCCTCTTTTTACATCACTTCTTAATGTGCCATGTCTAGAAACTTCCTGACAATGTGACACGTGTTTAGGATTGTGGCTTTTTGTATTTCAATGTAGGTGTTTGGGTCAATGTTGAGTATCTCCAAATTCGTCGCAAGCGTTTTTGGTACTATCCCTGTTGCTGAGATGACTAACGGGATGATGAGGATCTTTTCCATACCCCATATATCTCGTACTTCATGTCTGAGATCTTGGTACTTGGTGATTTTCGTTGTGTAGGTTGTCTGTATGTTATTGGTGTTGGGTACTGCTATGTCGATTAAGTACGTGGTCTTATTCGATTTATCGACGAGGGTTATGTCAGGACGGTTATGTGGGACTGTCTTGTCTGTTATGATTGCTCTATCCCAGTAAAGCTTGTGTGTTTCGTTCTCATGCACGGTCTCTGGCTCATATTTGTAGTACGGGCATTTTTCTGTCAGAAAGCCAGCATTCGCTGCCAATTTCTGGTGGACTATTTTCGCTACTTGATCGTGTCTATGTTTGTAGTCTGACTGCGCAAGGATCTTGCATCCTGCCATCACGTGTTGGATTGTCTCCGATGCCGCATGACAGTGTCTGCATTTGTCGCTTTCTATGTCTTTTCTCTGGATGAATTTCTGATTGTTCCTTGTTGCGATCACTTGGTCTTGGATGGCTAGCATGAATCCTTCTGTCTCTGGCTGGAGAGTGCCTTTGGCCAGCCAAGAATTTGATGCCTTTTTGTCAACGTGTGGTTGTTGCAGGTCATTGTAGTGCCTGCCATGTAATGGTTTTCCGGCCCAAGTTCTCAGTTTCTGTTCGTTGGCTGTTTCCAGGACACGCTCTTCGGTACTACACAGGTTTAGTGGCGTGTAATTTGCATCTGCTTGTATTATGGCTTGGATGAGTGGCGATCGGGGACTCTTCAACTGGAAGTATTGCCTCATGCTCTGGATCTGCTTGTCATGTAAGTCTTTGAGGTCCGCTTGTCCGCGTCCTCCTTCTTCCCGGGGTAGTGTTTGCCGTTCAATTGCCGTTGCAGGGTGTAGTTGTCCGGCTCTTCTCTGGATGGTTCTCATTTTCCGCTGGAGTTGTTCTAGTTCAGTGTTGGACCATTTGATGATCCCGAAGGAGTAGGTGAGCACTGGTACCGCATATGCGTTAATTGCTTGCGTGGTGTTCTTCCCGCTCAGTTTCGTCTTCACAATGCTTCTAAGTCTTTCTTGGAATGCTTGCGTGAGCTGGACCTTGACTTTCTTGTGCTCCTGCTGCCGTTTTTGCATTATCCCTAGGTATTTGTAGGTTTCGCCCTCGTCCAAGGTCTTCAGTAGTCTCCCGTCTTCGAGTTCGTCCTCGAAGCGTTCAACCGTTCAAGTCCCTCGGTAACCGCCACCATTTGTCGTTTGCAAGTATGTCGGTACCAGTGAGACGCAGGTAGGTTTCTCTTGTCTTTCTTCAGCATGTATCCGTATTTACTTGCGTTCAGCATCCTTGACAAGGGGTTTAACGCCAAGCAGAACCACTGGGGGCTTAGTGCGTCTCCTTGAAAGATTCCGCGCCGGATGGGGATCTCGGCCGTTTCTATTTTACTGTCTGGCGTGTTTAGCTGTAACCGGGTTCTCCATTGTTTCATGCTGCTCTGTAGGAATCGGATGATTGAGGGATGCACTTTGTATATGCTGAGTATTTCAAGGAGCCACGAGTGCGGAACAGAGTCGAAAGCCTTCTTGTAGTCTATGTATGCGGTGTTGAGTTTTCGCTTTTGTTTTCTTGCTTGTTCCAGGATAACTGAGTCGATGGTAAGCTGCTCTTTACATCCCAGAGTCCCTTTCTGGCATCCCTTTTGTTCTTCCGTCATTAAGTTGTTGCTTTCGCTGTGCCGGCTTATTTTTTCAGAGATGCACCCCGTGAGTATCTTGTACAGGGTGTTAAGGCACGTAATGGGTCGGTATTTCGCTGGGTTACTGGTATCCTGGTCTCGGGTAGAGTGTAAGCTTTGGTCCTTGAGGGTTCCAGCATTTTGTTGGGTTCAATTGACGCCAAGTTCCTTGGCTAATGGGCCATGGGCGCTGGTAAATTTCTTGTACCAGAAGTTGTGTATGCCGTCAATACCCGGTGCTTTCCAGTTGTGCGTACGTTGGATTACCTGCTGGAGTTCCTCTATCGTGATGCCCGTGTACTCCATCTCCTCTATTCCTCTCGTAGCCTCCATTTCTTGCTGAATCCAGGGGGCACTTTTGTGCTGTATATATATATATATATAAAAAAAGTTGAGTACGACATTAGCATTCGTTTTCAGAAGCCAGCCAGCCAGCCAGCCAGGCGGAACCGGTTGGCCTGCCTGTCTGCCTTCCTTCCTTTGTGTTTAAAGGAGGATGGGGCGACAATTCTCTAAATTTGCCATTGGCTTATATAATACATAGTTCATTAAATTTTAAGTGAATTTAAAGTCGAATATTAATACATGCACATATGCTACCTATACGGGCTTCCAAAACGTATTTAGCGACGAAAGGATATAGCTAGTGCCGAATTTATGTATGGGTCTAGGGACCCCACGATTTTGGGGTCCTGCGGAGGTCTAGTATCTAAGTTTAAGCATTATTTTAACCTTTTCTATTTATAACTGTCCCATAAATTTTCATTACCAATAAGCCAAAATATTAAAATAATGAACTTAAAAGAAAGACTCATGATTTATTGTCTAGCATTACAAGTGCCACAATTTTACGGGCCCATAAAAGCTTCAATCCGGCAGTGGATATAGCATACATTTTCATTGCCAAATTTGTCTTGGGACAAATGTTTCTGGGAATGTCCGCTAATGGGGAGGTTTTGCTGTATCATTATTAATGCATACTACACTCCCAGAATTTTTTTTTTTTTAAATGCTCACTTTGGTGTCCGACAGTCAAACTGCTAGGCACCATGTTAGGAGATTGACATTACCCCGCACGCAACTAGATCAGAATGGCCACCCTCGACAACCAGTCGCTCACCATGTTGCTCAACTCCAACGACTGAATTGTAACCGGTATTTACAATAACAGATGCCCAGCACCCCTTAGAACAACAATGGCGCAACTAAAAAAAGCAACTTAACTGTGTAGTTCTTTAACTGACGAGTGTTGACAGGGTTATTGATTGTTCCTTTAAAGAATATTATAAACTTCATTGTACAAAAAATACCACGTTTCTAATTGCAATAGCTAGTTTAGAATTTAAGGAAATTTAATTTTTCCTTTCTAATTATTTATTGAATTTGGAAATTTGTTTTGTTTTTTTCTCTCTCTCATAAAAATTTGCATTTTTGAGTTGCGAAAGTATTCGCTTAAGGATGTGATATAAATAAATTAAGCAGGGAAAATTTAAGAATCAAATTTTATCTATTTCTATCATTGATGCAAAATTTACTTAACAATTGTGTGGATCAATTCATTTCTTACAAAAAAAGATCGATAGTTCTGAATTTAGTGTCTTCTTAAAAAACAACAAGAGGTTGGTAAAGAACTATTTAGCACATCCAAGCACGCATCTTTTAACGCCCCCTATTTCGGCGCCTTCGAAGGCATCTATTTACAGAGGAAACGGCGCCAACTAATGCGTCTTTAGGCAAATAACCAATTAATGGGTCTAGAGCCTTCCACTCCCAAGAGGGAACATGTAGCCGCAAATGGGGAAAACGTTTGGAGATTAACATTGGTATGTGAGAGGGTTGAAAAGTAAAAATCCCTAACCGGTCCCATTAAGGATTTTTCAAGGGGGAAAATGCTTCCCCATGAAGAAAGCACGTACACAATCTAAGTTTTAAAAGTCCGATTGTATCGCGAAAAATACTTTCTTTCCGATTTGTGGAATCATATAAATCAAATTGGCATTTATTCCTTGTTTTTTGCGTCCTAAAACGCTAAGCAGTATACTACAGATTTCATTGATAGGAAAAAAGCAATTTACACATTTGAAAGTCGTTTTAAGGCCACACCATTCACACAAATATGCGCACGCGTATGCACGCGTTCATTCATTAAACTTTCAAGCTTTCGGCTGGTTCTTCAGCCGCTAAAATATAATATTTGATTTCAGAGATAGACGTAGATTTATTATCTCCATAATGCGTTTTCCCCGCATCATCCATTCTTTCCCTCCTCCTTTGTTTGTTTGGCTTTTTTATGGCGCAAGAGCATCTGGGCTATACTGCGCCAAGCTCCTTTCGTTTCTTTCCTGGTCTCCAGAAAAACGCAATATACAGTATTACCACCTAATGGGGAACACTAAAGAGACCGGACATTTTGTCCCTTAAGCAGAGGTGTCCTTTCTTCGGAGGTACATGTGTGTCTCTATTCAAAGGGACGGGGGAGAGGGACCAGAGTAATCATCCTTTAAATAGAGGTGCCCATTATTCGTAGGTGTCCTTTACGGGAGGTAATATGGTATTTTCATATTTCGATTGTGAGGCAAATGAAATTTAAAACAAGCGAAGGCCATTCGTTTAAAGACAAAAGACAAATAAAATAATATTTGTCTTTGTATTTGAATAAATATTAGCAGACAATTGCTCTATAGTAAGTAGCCAAATATATGTGTTTTTTATGCATATTATATTATTTACCATATTCATATTATTATTTATTACTATTATTTATTACTATATTATCATTATTTATGAATTACTATATTTATCTATTCATGGAGTAATAATATATAGAGCAGTGGTTCCCAACCTTTTTCAATCAGCCACGCACTTTTACAGCAGCCAAGTAATAAGCGACTCCCTTTTACTGTAGCCAAGTAATATGCGACCCCTTTTATTATAGCCAAAAGATCTGGAACTCCCCTCTCTCCGCCGCCACCACATTTGTTAAAAATGCTTTTATTATTCAGAGTAAAGACAACACATTAAATATAAAATTATGTTATATTAATTATATATATTATATTAATTAA
>QLNU02015360.1:199149610-199163048 GCA_006491805.2 Dysdera silvatica
TTCTTACTCGGAGGGAAAGATAAATCTTCTCGAGTTGCTTACTTTGCCGAGATAAATGGAAAATGTCACATAGTAGTCATTATCGTATCTATTTATGATACGCGTGTACGAGTTTTTTCTCTTTAGCTCCTGTGTTTGTAACTGTTCAACACTTACATTGAATTATTCTTTATTAGACGCTAAATTTGTATCTTGCAATCGCCAACGGAGACTGAAAATGGAATTTTGGTACATTTCCTGGAAGAGCTTTTTAAAGCGATAATTTAGTTATTTATTAGGATTCCAGTAAGAAGGTTATCTTTATCTTTTAATGTGGCTCAAAGGTAGTTTTTATTTTTTTTTAAATATGCGACACATTTTGGAAATGTTTTGTATATCAAGTGAATTTTTAGAAACTTCAGTAATAGAATAGCGTATGCTTAGTTTTATGGATATTTTTTTTTATAAAATCGAAAAACTAAAATGAAGTCATTTTTTTCTGTAAAAAAACAAAAAACAATTAACATCGGTGATATTTTTGTAAAAAAATAGATCATTAAAAAAAAAAGTTTAATTTTTAATTAAAAAAAAATCGCATATCACATTTTATATTACATCGAGATTATTTTTGTTGACAAGAAAATGAACTTTTAGATTATGTTCGTTGAATAAATGCAGTAATGATTTTCCTAAATTCTTGTATAATAAAGTAACACCATTTAATTAATGCCCTATTTCTTATAAGTGTTATTTGATGTTTAAAGCTGATACTTTGTGTTAATATTATTGGCGTTAGAATGATACCTTATGTTAACGTTATTTTGTGTTATGTTATTAAAAAAACTAAGCTCTTCCAGTTCAAAACGCTGCTAAAAGGAATGACTTTGTTAATAATATACGCTGAGCTACATATGAAAAGTAAGTCTAAACTGGAAAGACTTTTTCTAAAAAAAAAAAAAAAAAAACCTGGAATTTTGGAAATTATATTTTTTTTTACACAGAATTTTATGTATCATCTTATAATAAAATAAAGATTGCTGAATATCATTTAATGTTTTCAATTTAATTCATTTAGCCTATCAAAAATTTATTCGATGGTTTGTATGTCTTTATTTGGTAGAGAAAATTTTTTTTTGAAGGTTTTATTATATACAGATAACAGCATGTTCTTATAATTTGACAGGAATTAATATACACATGTGATTAATGAAGAAATTAAATTATATTCATATACGTTCTTCAAGAGAAATAATTATCTCATTAACACTGTTTTGTTTCATCAACATATAATTGCTCCTAATTAATTAAATATGTGGTTTATGTTCTTTTTAAAAATATAGTAATTATTTCGCTTTGCGGGAGTAACACAGATTAAACTTTGCTCACCTGTCCACCATGATTCCAGCACGAATT
Source organism: Dysdera silvatica (assembly GCA_006491805.2). NCBI lineage: Eukaryota > Metazoa > Arthropoda > Arachnida > Araneae > Dysderidae > Dysdera > Dysdera silvatica. The sequence continues at coordinate 199,151,003 of QLNU02015360.1, forward strand.
GCATTAGCTACAGATCTGAATTTGGGTTTGTCTTCTGATCTTCGTCTTTGGGTGGCTGTCTTTTTACTGAATGTCGACGCCAGCCATTCTCGGACTTCAGTGGGAACAGCATTTGGGTGAAATTCAGATAACTCATCGTCATCATCTATTGTTCTTCGACTAATCAAGAAGAAAAATCAAAGCTATAAGAAAAGAACATCCATAGTTTTCCCCGCGTCAGAATTATTTTATGGCCCTGGACATGTTTTCCAACATTTGAAAAATATTTAAGGTAGTTTTTAAAAACAAGTTTTCTAAGTGATGGATCATACATTTTTAGAAATTTTTTTTAAAATTATTATTATTTATTTTTTTGCGAACAAGTCTTTTGGAAAACTTAGTCAGCTGCTCTCGCGAATTCGTTGTTTTTGCGTTGTGTACATCTCGTAGTTTATGTTAACACGCTTCAAATACTCTGGTAATAAAACTAAGAATCCTGTATTGCAGCAGAAGTACAACATTTGTTATCGATAATTATTATGTAAGTATTATTAGAAAAAGTGTTGTACTGTAAATTATAGTATGATATTAGATTTGAATCTAGTTGAAGGATTAGATTTTACATTAAAAAACATTGGGACGAAATATGATATTAACATGCGTTTAGCATTTAAAGAAAGTCAGTGCAGTTTTATGCTATGGTTATCGAAATAATATGTAATAAGTATAGCCATTATCCATATTTATAAGGATTTGTAGTGCGTTGCATTTATATTTAAATTGTTTCCATGTCAAATCAGAAAGGTATGATAAATAAGGGAAAAAATAACGGAAGATTTTCCGTTATTAGATGACGCAAATATATAGCTTAAATTTTATACAAATTACAGTTTTATTTTAGAAATTAGGCAGTAACCTAGGGTATTTTAGAATGAGGACCATATACTACATATGCGATTATCTTTATACATTTAAAGAGAATTAAAAAAAATGTTGGCAAATAAATTTAAAAAAAAGGAAAGTCAAGATCTACTGAGAGAAAGGTGGCATCTTTTTTCATGAATTATCACCTGCTGGTTAAGAAAATACGGGAAATTTAAAAGTGGTATCTATCCTTTCCATCTGATATTTTATTAATAGATTTCATGTATTGACGAAATTAAGTGCAAATAAATTCGACAATTATTGACATACGGGTATGTAACAAGATATGTTGAGAGAGCAATAAATTCATTATCTGTGTACCAAGAAAATACACAGAATCCATTAAAAATAAAAACAAAATGAAAAATAGAGTTGTTAAAATTTAACATTTAGGTTAGCTTAAACATATAAATGATGTAGTGTCCTACGTAATATTTGAAAAGCAACAGAGAAAGGAAAGTAGAGTGAAAAACGATTACATTGACCAGAAATTACATGCAATTCTAGCTATAGACTCATGCAAATGATAAAAGATTAAAATAGTGCCACAGCCATAGAAGTGCTTTTATTAAACACATATAAAGTTATTCGCAAGAAATATGAACAATTATATATGCAAGCACGAAAGGTATATTTTAAGCAAATGAATTTGAACTAACACAGAAAACTTAATTTTCAGGTAATAAGAATAGTGTGATACATAACACATAGATGGCGCAACTTGACAGTGACCCAAACTGAATGAAAGAACAAAATTTTTTATTTCTTTGTGAAAATTTCAGGAGTCTTCTTTTAGAGGAGAAATAGACCAGAATCTATTAAATGTTATTATATACACTAAATTGTTTTCACGGTGTAATGATATTTTAAACAGTATTATTTTTTCTAAATTTGGGAAGATAAATTAAGATTAATTTGTGGGTAAAGTCATTGTGTGTTATTCAAGGACCAGTATCTTTAAATTCTTTTGCTGTAAGATATAGCAAAACCTTAAACTTTGAATGATTAATAAAATCTTTTAAATATTCATAGGTGTACGCAGAAATCTCATAAGGGGGTTATAGACTCAATGCGATGGGGGTTGGGTTGCAGAGCTACAACTCCACATATTTATATGTAAATATACAAAATTTTCATCCCAATGGGCTTACGACCCCCATCAACACCCCATTACGTACGCCAGTGTAAACATTGCCATCGAGATAATATTTTAGTAATAGATGGACTCCTGTAGCATTTCACGCAAATACGCTTTTTGGAGTCTGCACTATTGTGCGTTCGCGCAGACCTGACGCCTGATACCGTTAGCAGACGGGTTAGTCCATTGCAGTTTAGGGAAGGGCGTCTTGCCGAAACTGGTTTTTCATGTGGGAAAAACCAGTTCCTCCAAGACGGCCTTCCCTAAACTGCAATGGACTAACCCGTCTGCTAACGGTATCACGCGCCAACTGAGCGCGAATGCACAGTACCTACAGTTTGATTATATCTTTATGGTATTTGTGTATAATAAGTGCAAATTTATATTATTATCGGGGGTGCCTATCGCGCATCCCTGGATCCGAACTTTGCTAAAGACACGGTAAAATAAGGGGGTAAGATGTATAATGGCTGGCAATTTGATGGTCATTGACGATGAAAATGACCATTGAACACCATATAAGGTCCTTAGTTCGATATCGGACTTGCGTACGTCGTCTGCTTTCTTTCATAAATATTAGTTTTGCCGTGGAAAATGAAACCACTCACCATAAGAATAAAGAAGAATGCATATTAACTGAGAAATGCTAAAATAAGGGAATAAGACGTTTAATAATTGGAAGGTTGATGCTAATTAACGACAAAAGTGACTCTTAACTCTTCATTGGGTACTGTGTTCGATACCAGTCTTGCGAACGTATTTTTTTTAAATACTAGTTTTACCATTTCAAATGAAACCATTCGCAATAAGCAGTAACCAGAATATGTGCAACACCGGAGGAAAGTTAAAATAAGGGAATAAAACGCTTGATAGCCGGAAGCTTGATGCTAACGATAAAAGTCGTCTTTCTATACTGCATATGTTCCTGAGCAAGGGCGGACTCAGAAAATATTTTCGTCGGGGAAGCAAAATTTTAACACCAATGTAGAGTTTTTCCGTGAAATTTGTTGCTGAGTTTGGGCAAGTAAAACAAGTGTAAATTTGTTATCTTTGGGGGTGGGGGTGGGGTGCCCTTGGTTCCGCCTTCGCCTTTCATTGCATTAAATTTACAAGGAGAAACAAAATTTTCAATATACACTCTTTTGCTAAAAAAAAAAAAGGAAGCATCATAGCACCATTAGGAAATTATCTGTTTTTATTAAAATTAAATATATATCCAGCACATACGCAGGTAAGGAAATGATAAAAATATTCAAGGCCGTAGGACCCATCAATGGCTAGGAATTGCACATTGAATGTTCAAATCAATAGTTGGTGAACCTCCCCACTCCGCTGGCTGCGATGCGTGCTTCTATATGTCTAGGTAAGTAGTGATACAAGTTCTCAATGTCATCCTGCGACATATTCTTCCGGGCAGTCCTTACTTGTTGCACCAGCTCTGCGACATTTTGCGGTGCCCAAATCCAGCAGCCTACCATGTCCCATACATGTTCGATTGGCGAAAGGTCTGGTGATCTTGCTGGTCAAGGAAGGGTATCAACAGCACTGGGGTAGCTCACAGATATGCGAACCATATGGGGCCTGAAATTATCTTGTTGGAAAATGACTCCAAACTGTCGTGTCATGAAGGGTAACGTAAACGGCCACAGGATGTCATCAATATATTGGTGAATGTTAAAGTTGTACGCAGGATGACTAGAAACGTCCTGCTATCGTATGAGGTAGACACTACATCATCACACTAGGGGTAATGGCTGTGTTCCTTTGTAAAACAAAGGGTGGTTGGGACCGCTGACCCTGTCACCTCCACACATTTATCCGATGGTCATCTGCTCCAAGACTGAAGCGGGATTCATCGTTGAACACTATGCGATACTAATCTGCTGGCAGCCATGATGATCGGCTACGACACCACTCCAGACGACTCTGTCGATGGTGTGGGGTTAAAGGCAAACGTCTTAAAAGCCGCTGTGAGCGTAACCCCCACCTCAGCCAAGCGTCGTAAGATGGTAGAAGGTGCCACGGGTGGTATGGAAGAGACCGTAGCACGCTGGATGGCGGACAATGATGCTGTTGTGTCAGCTCGGGCCTGTTGCACAACCAACCGATTTTGCCTCGAATTCGTGCACCTTGGCCTTCCAGAGCCTTTGTTCAGCCGATAAGTTCCTCGCAGAAACCATTGCTGCCAACACCTTTGCACAGCAGTGTCCGTACGGTGCAGGTGGCGGCATATTACTCGGTAGGACCAGCCAGCTTCAAGCATCCCGACTATGCGACCACGTTTGAAATCGTAAAATTGGCTATAAGGTCTTTGACAACGTCCCAACGTCATTACTGGTTGCGTCTCCAGGGAACTGCAACGCCGATAACGAAAAAAAATAAACCGTTCGCAATTTTTACCTCTTTTATACGATGCCAGTTGCGCAGTAGAAATGCGCGCTATGATCGAAGTTAACACTCATTGGCTTTGAAAATTTAATCATTTGCATACTTGGTCAAGGAATTTACAAGCGAAATTTCGTGATGATGGATTATTTTTTAGGGATGCTTCGGGTTTTTTTTTTTTGTAAAGGAGTGCATCCAAAGTTTCTAATTTGAAGCTCTAGGTGCTCAGACAGTTCACTTGCTACCTTATTTTAATTGCAAATGAATACTGGAAAGGACTTTTTATGATAAAGTACTTACTGTTCAGGAGTTTACACTAAAAAATTTTGACATTTTTTGCTCACTGCACAATATGTTCAGCCATGAAGAATCGATATATAATAAAAGTTTAGGATATTAGCATTGTGTGAAAGGAAACCTTTTTGCCTCGGTACTTTTTAGATATAACGAGTGCATACTTCTACACCAACAAAGTGCAGTGTTTTACAATTATAACAGCTCTCGAATTATCAGCAAAATTGGATTTTCAATTCTTATCATTTCTATCCCCATTAATTAATAGCCATCTAGTCAAGATATGGCTTAAAATGGTTAATGTCTACCAACTCTAAAGCTTATTAATTTATATCTCATTATATTCTTGTTTTACTTGCTATAAATTGAATTTATACAACGCACATTTCGCTCTTCATTTACATTTAGAGACTTTGTTACAATCTTTACATATAAAAATATCGTAGTCACTTTTAAATGATGGCGTAGCCAAGTACAATTAAAATACTGTTTTCGATTGTGGAGAGAGGTAAAGAAAGAAATATAAGTGTGACTATAATATAAAGAAAATGAGATGAAAGAAATATAAGTACGAACCTATGATTCCATATGTTTAACTTACGTTAAATTGGTACAGAGAGAATAAATGGCAAGAAAGTTTTGGATACCGAAAAAGATTAAAAAAAAAAAAACTTTTCAAAAGTAGTGCTCCTAAATATCAATACAAGTTTGTGGAAGAAGGAGGCATGAGTTGCATTTATTCCTCAGGTTATGTTGAAAAGAATCACTCATGTCATTTCATACTCAACATTAACGTTTCTTAGAATAGGTTTTGCTGTTGTAGTCACAATAAAAAATAATGGATAATAATTTTGAACTTAACTGAATATTTGCAAAACTAATAAGGCTCTAAACAAGAGTGACAGAAAGAAGCCTTTTAGCCACTTCACATAAAAAAAGCCGCAAAATAGAAAAGCTTGAAAAACTATCTGAATTCTCCCTTTGTGTGGCACTTCATGCCCTTGAGCTGTAATTAAGCAGTTGCTAATTATATTTTGCCCCTCGATGTTTATAAATTAATAAGCAAAACATGTAAGAACATATATTAATATATATATTTGCACTTTAGTAAAGCATATATCTAACACGTGGTGCAAAAATGAAAATAATACTCTTTTAATTGCACAATGATGTTAATAAGCGGTTTCTCTAGCTTACTCGAAGCTCACGTTTTTAGAAACAAAAGTTTTGTTTGGAATTTAATATTGACTTTGGAACTGAAATACAATGACTGAATAAATATATGTTAATAATGGTAAAAAATAAATGGTTAAAGTTCAGTTTATTTTGTCGCAAGGTGGAAGCTTTATCACCAGTATATGCTCTTCTTCAATGTGTACTTAATCATAAAATGTTAACGAAGAAAAGAACAATTTGAGAAGAAAAACTATTATAACAAGGGAACCCCTTTCGCTGTTCACTGCACTTTGAGATCAGACCTATGGGAATTGATAGTGTCTGACTTCATTATCAGAAATATGGAATCATTTTCTGCTAAAGTTATATGACAATTTCTTATTGACATTCAAATTTCAAAAATGACACATTTTATGCAAGGTTTGATATTTTTTAATCGCACTGTATGTGAGCAAAAACGCTTTTGAAGTCGATAAGATTATGAAGGATTATCGTATATAATGCATAAAATAAAAGAAATATGTGTCATGTAATTCAAAACATGTAAAAAAATTCATATGAAAAATTAACTATTCATGATGATGATATTTGGCGCATTTGGCCCCAATTTAGACGAGTTGGCCAGATTGGTTTTTAAGCACTTGCTTCATTTTACCGTTTTCCAGTACTTATTCCATTATCGCAACCCTTCATGTTTCTTATGTATTTTTTTTTCAAAATATCATTGCATAAGGAAAAGAAACACATGAATATATATAAGCATGCATACATGAGTATGAATAAATGAAATGTATGAACCAGTGGCGTAGTGTGACTTTAGACGGCGTGTAATCTTAAAAAAACAACAACAAAAAAACCTCGTTAAATCCGGGATTCAAATATAATTGCTCGCTAAAAGCGGTTAAATCGTATGATGTTTTATCATTATACCAAACAAAATCCATATTTTCCTCGCTATATCTGGAAATTCGTTAAACGAGGGCTCGTTGTAAGTGGGTCCTACTGTATCTTAGATTGCCCCCGCTAAATTTCCTCCCTGGATCCGTAGTACTTGATAGGTTCTGAATTGTTTTTTTGAATTTTAATTAATTTATTTAATTTTATTTAATTTTTCTTAATCCCATGACACTTATAAAGTCATTGATAAGTTGATTATACTATAAACAGTGTCCGACTAGAGTGATTAATTATTCACAACCCCCAATAAATGATCACAATATTTTTATATATATATCATCATCATCGACAACCATTTTCAATCCACTTCAGAATGGAGGACTCCCTGTTATCACACATACATGTAGTAAGAGGAAAAAAATACAGAAGAAGCTGTCTTAAGCACACCACGTTGGCCAGACGGATTGGAAAGCTACAGATTAATAAAGAATCCGAACTTCGGTCACCACAGCCAAAGTTCTGCGCTAAGACACTGCCTCCTAAATTTAGGAGGCAGTGGCTAAGACTGGACTCGTTGTGTCAAGCCACTACGGAGTGAACTCATACGCAGTGATATATCTACATTTATATATACGTAATTTATTATTATTATTATTAGGATGGGGGACGAATGGTGAACTGCTGAAGAATAAATACATATAAAGTTGAAGAGAAATGAAAATACGGTGGACCCGTGCTTTTGCGAACATCCAATTTACGAACTTAGATGTATTTAGCAATCATTAGGTTGATTCTGAATAATATCCTATTGAACTAACGTTAATTTCCGCTACCTGATTTACGATTTAAAATCACATTTTCATTATGTTTTACGAATTTAGTTCCTTCACTTTCTTTTCACTGATTTCCTGTGGACGCCGAAATTTTGGAAGTGAGAGGTATGCAATTTCCTCAGACTGAGTTGGACTTCGGATCTCCTGAGTTGTAGGGGAGGAGGAGAAGAAGTTGCATTAAATTTCTTATTATTTTATACATTTCTGACAAAATGAAAAGCAGCACATTAATTTCACGTTGAGAGAGTGAGGAAATTGTTTATGTTGGTTTATGGCCTCATTTAAGAAACTGCAATATAGGGTAAGATAAAGCTAGATTTGAAGCATATATTTTAAATTTAGAAGGCAAAGGCATGTGAGAGTTTTGGTACCGGAATTTATCGATGAGTTACAGTGTTAAACTTTAATTGTTATGTATGAGTTAAATCTCTACGGGAATAACTTCAGGCGTCGTTAGTAAAACAAAGAGAATGGGAGAGGAAGCTTATTCATATACAGTGAATATCGTATCTTTGCCTGGGGAAAGAACATATATATACAAAATTTTTTAAAGTCGTCTTTGTAATTGTAATTGCATTTTTTTTGTATATTTCATGTCATACCCATTTACAAACTCTCTAATTTACAAAGTTTTTGCAGTCTAGGGGTGGGGGTCCATAAAAACGCAAGCTTACTGTATATTTGTTAGCTAATAAAAAATATTGTAAAAAGTTCCTTTTGGTTTTGATGAATTCACGATCTTTAAAAGCTTTCAGACTCAACAGATATAATAATATTTGCGTAACTGACTCTTATTGAAATATAAAATCGACTCGTCTTGTCTGAAAAAATTTCTGTGTATTATAATCTCCAAATATTTTTATTACATCTGAGTTTAAATTACTAAGTATCCTAAATTCGGTAGGACAATTCTACAATAGCGTATCCTCGGTCCTACACCGATAATACTTGTATATACATATCCTACATGATAATGTCCTACATAAATAATAATCCCATCGAAGACGATAACCGATGTTCAGGTGATTTAAATAAATGAGAATTAACGATTGCTTTAATTTCCTAACAAGATTGATCATAATTTTTCTAATATATAAAAAGTAAGCTACCCTTGTTAAAATATAATAATAAAAGCAACAATAAGTTTCTATATTGATCATATTATTTGACCAAAATTTATCAAAATTAAAAATCCTTTTATATAATAATATTACTATATTTTATTATCATCAGAATCAGATTTATTACACAATAAAAATTGTTAAACTGTCATAAATAGGGATGGCGCCAGCATGGCGACAAAGCGACAATTGTCGCCAACTCATAACCAATCGCTAAAATCGTAAACATGGACGACAAATTTGTCGTCTGTTCTACGTAGAATGAAAAGGGCACAAGTTTATTTAAAGACAAATAAAAATAAAATCGATGTAACTAAGGAAAAAGTGTCTTGAATAATTTAACTAATAACTTTAAACTTTATGCAAAAGCAAGTCAACACGCATAAAGCTTAAAGGAGTTTAATTTTGGTGATTACTATAATTCTTTTTCTTATTAAAATTGGGTATATACCGTTTTGGACATCTGACAATTTAAAATGTCAATAATTTTGTATGTGTTGTATTATTTTTGCATAAAGGCATACATATATATGGAATAATAATCAGTAATACATGCATTAGAAGTATAAATATGGCAATTTTAATTGTGTCTATTAGGTTTGTTTTTCGACCATCAGCTGCTGACTAAGGTGGTCCTTTTGGACCACCAAATTTCCTTCCGTGGCGACATCATTAGTTATAAAATATCCATTTTTAAATTATCGCGCAATGTGAAATTTCCTAAACTGATGTTAAAAACTTCGTTGGCGAGTGAAAATTTCAGAATCCTATTTCTCATTACGATTTTGAGAAATCTATTAACCCTACATAAACTAGCCTTTACAATACAATTCTCCCGAAACAGAGATGATCATGGCTCTGAATTCGATTGTGTTGCCAGATACGAGAACCATATTCAAAATCTAAACACAACATTCTAGGTTCCAATATGTCTAAGAGAGCTGATACGTGGTATATACTTTCACATAGCTGGAAGTTAGCGAAAACCTTCGCGGTTTTCCATACATTGTCTATTGCTCTCACAGATGGCTTGAAAGAGAATGCCAGTTTCTCTGTTTAAGTTGGAAACTGTATTCGAATAGGTTTTTTAGTATACCAAACCCTTAGTATTTTTCTAATTGTTCGTTGTGCGTCCGGAAAGGTGTTAATTCCACTACCTTTGGGGTATTGGCGATGGGTAAGGTATCTGCTGCCACCAGGTGCCTATAGGCACCACTTCGTATCTACGGCGTGTGAGGAGACGTAGGTTATCCTTTGGTATCCATAGTGTGAGGTGGTTTATGCACCGCGCAGAGTAAAGCACAAACGCGTACACCACCGTGATTAATCAGCTGCTTCATTCGTACTACGCATATGCAATGATGATATCAATATAACAATACTGCAGCCCAAGAATCGGGGATGAAATCACACACATTCTGAAAAAGCTTCCGCTTATACAAGAACGGACATGGCCGCCCGAAGATGGGACCGGCGCGACATGCGTGTGTCCTCCCGGCCTGCTCTCTCGCATCTCCCCTTTCTCCCGCCGAAGATACCCCGCTTCCTCTGCATCCCCCTTTTTAGAAATTCCTAAGAGGGGTCTGTTTAGTATTTTGCTGGGACGGGGCGTGCTGTGTGGTCACATTGTTTTCATTTTTTTAAAACTTCTTCAAAAACTCTGAATTTTTCTAAGAAAAACAGTTTCTGCGAAAAATTATTAAAAAAAGCAAAGTACAAGTTTGTCCACCTGAGATTATCTAGAGCCCTTGGAATATATGCTACTGGTATGAACATATGAGTATACATTTATGAGTACGAATAAAAGAAATGACTGAGTAACCATATATGAGATGTCATGTAAAAACTTAATGATAGGCTATTTGAAAATGTATTTATTTTAATTAGAAAAATGTTTGTTTTTTGGTTTTACGGCTCAAAGACTACAGTGGTCATGCTGCGCCGGGACCTACTGTTTTCCGAGGAATCCGAACCTCTTAAGGCCTAGGGAACCAAACCCCGGACTACAGTGAGCAGTGCGATCTTTATGAGATCTCTGAGTAAGCGTTCTTTTTGCACTGCTGGGAGTCGAACCCGGATTAGCCGCGCAATAGGAGAACGCGTTACCACACTGCGCCACCGCAGGGCCATTAGAAAAATGTATAAAAAAAATTGTATGGAAATTACTACATTTCATGTGGTTATGTAACCATATGTTTTGGGATTAATGGTTGAATTATGCTTTTGATTTAAAACTAAAAAAAAACTAAATTGTGTACTTTCTAGAGAAGTCGTAAAAGTAATGTAGTAAAAAAAAAAAAGAAAAAAGTGTGGAGCAAAGCAATTCATCGAAGTGCGCACATTTTTTAAGATAAGAACGATAGATTTTTGCATTTATCCAGGACACAAGTTTTGCATTCAATTTCAAAAGAAATTTCCTCAACATTTTTGCATTTTCCGGGATCATAATCGCTGTATGGAAAAATGGACAAAATTAAAATGAGAGGGTGGACAGAAAAGTGTATGAAAGCCATCATATCTCCTCCTCCTCCTTTTGGTTACTAGACCCATGGATAGGTAGCATAGAACTAGACAGTTACGAAGATTTTCCAAGAAATTGTATGAAATTGCAAATACTCTCTAAAACGATATACCACATACAGTCGCCGGATATTTATTTCTTTCGGCAATATAAAAAATTTATAAAAAAAACCAAAAACCAAAAATAATAGAATGGCATTCGATGAAATGGACATTGGCATATGACAGCGGAATAAGATAATGAAGATGCTTTGGTTCACAATTAATTACCGTCTGAAAAATATCGCCCTATTATATTGCAGTATACTTGGTTTATGCGGTGTTATGACGATAATGATCCAGTAAAATTAAATGTCGAGGAAATTTCTTTTGAAATTGAATGCAAAAATTTCAGCTGAGATAATTGCAAAAATCTATTATTCTTAAAATGTGCTCACTGTTATCAATTGCTTTGCTTCACTCTTTTCTTTTTTTGTACTGTATCACTTTCAGGACTTTCCTGAGATGTACACAGTTTAATTTTTCTCATTTTTAAATGAAGAGCATAATTCACCAATTCATTTATAAATCATGATGGTTCAATAATTTCATGAAATTAAGTAAATTTCATTCAATTTTTTCACGTTATTATATTTTTTCTAATTACAATAAATGCATTTTCAAATAGCCTACTATTAAGTTTTTAACATGACATCTCATAAATGAATACTCATATATTCATACTCATATATGAACACTCATGTATTGATACATTTCATTTATTCATACTCATAAATGGA
>QLNU02015360.1:199163148-199206792 GCA_006491805.2 Dysdera silvatica
GTAATCTATTTTCTCCTATAAAAGAAAACCTTTCTTGATGAATTGAATGGCCTTAATGGTTTATATGATAGTAAAATACATTTATCACACTGCTTGTAATATTTAACAGCCTGGAATTATATTAAAAGTTCCAGGTTTATAAGTGTTTAATATGTGTTTATATTCCCGGATTATCAAAAAATACTTATATTAAGATTTCATTATGTAGAAAGTTCAAATCAAGAACTGTATAGACCTTAAGATCTGTATGGATCTGAGATGTATAGATCTTAATCTAGCAAATAAAAATTTATACCTAGGGTAAAATTATAACAAAGAGACAACACATAACATTGACGAATATAGAGCAAATATAACATTAAGCTGATGAAGAGAGAGAAATGTTTAGAATAGTTACGATAATTTATTCTTCCATTATTGAGATCTCAGATAAGAAATGATCGGATGGGTTGATCCACATCACAAAACCAATACTTCTAATTCTTATAGCCTTGTCCCTCTGCTTTTTTTAAAGCAATTTTATTAACCAATATTCACCGATGACTCTGTAGCAAGCTGACCATAATCATCAAACGATTTATATGATGAAGTACAAGAACTTGATGAAATTGGTGACCCGATGCTATATAAAAATTTCAGTCTTTTCCACGAAGATAACTGGGAAAGGCTATTAAACACAATGGAAAAGGGAAAGGTAGGGTTAAGCATAAGCACACCATCTACGAACAACGAATCGTGCAACACTGATTATTGAACCTTGTAGATTTGGAGGCAAGGCGAGCGAAGGGTCGTCTGTGAAGCACTTGCCGCTCCAGCGTCGGGTGGCTAACCGGAGAGCTTATTTTGGTTTCTGAAATCTTCGTCCTATGTGAGAATAACACACAAACTGTCGTCTCTATGTGAAGCAGGTAATTAATCATTAACACCATAAACAATAGTCCCGCTATAAAACATTAACACACAAATAGCATACATTCTAACTATAATGATTACATCCATTAAAAACAACAATTCTCACATCATAGCCGATGATGTGGTAACATCGATGATAAATTAATCGCATGATTTCTCTGCGATTGCTGAGAGATGAACCCACACCTTCTTGATAACTGATGAAGTGTTCTTATCCATTGAGTTACAGGCTTTTATCAAACTTTCCTCTGCGAACGAATATAAAGCTTCACTATCGGCAAGTTCGCAATTACTAGGGCAGTGCTTGGACTGCTTTTTAAACTGAAGCGACAACTGAAAGAAGCCAAACGTCCGACAGACGAGATTAATCGAGCCCCATTAATTGCGAATTTGTCCGTAGTGAAGCTCTATATTCGCTCGCAGAGGGAAGTTTGATAAAAGCCTGTAGTAGCTCAGTGGGAAAGAGCACTTGACTTGCTATCAAGAGTTGTGGGTTTGGCTCCCACAAGGCTCCGAGAAATCACTCTTTTTTTGGGGGGGGAGTAATTTATCATATAATATAATGTTCATAATTGGTAATTGTTTTGTTATTATCTCATCCTTGAGAAGAGGGAAGATATCTAAAAAAAGTTTATTTCTTAGTGCAGATTTCCTATGCTGATACAAATTAAAGCATATAAATTTTAAATTTTCAAATACATGCAATTTCGATAAAAAAATACTTCGTAGTTGAAGTATATATCTATAAAACCAAAAAATATATCTTCGAAATTAGAACTGATTTCCTCATTCGCGGATAGAACGTAGAGCGTTTTAATCGGATAATGCGAGTTTTTTTAAAAGAAAATTCAGCAATTTATAAAGTGTGGAGTATAATAGAAAAGTAAATTTGCAACTGAAGAATTACATAAATACTTATTATTAAAATATACCCAATAATAATTATTTTAATCAGTAAAGGATTCTTTTGGTTCATTTTCTACATCATGTTTTTGTTAATTGTTATGCCCGTAGGTGTCCAAATCATAAGGGTTTTCGGGAAGAGACATACAAGTTACGTCCCGCATCAAATAGAACACCATCTCTCCCAAATCTAAAGGACGGTTTACTTAGAGGCGCATCTTTTGCGTCGCGCGCAACGTAAAGCGTCGAGCGTAATACACTGAAGACAAAACCGCAGGAAAGCCGGCCATAACAAAATTACTCTTACATTTTATAATTAGAAAACGCCTCCATTTATAATTTTTTTAAGTTATTGACCCGTACATACCTTTCAACCCGAGCGAATTCATGTATATTTACAGGTTGATTTGCTATAAGTGACATGTTTAAAAGTTCATCACCAATGTTGATTCTTAGGAAGTTCATATTCCAAATCATTCAAGTATATTCAAGTCTCTGCATATAAAATGCTTATTCATTTTATTTACAAATGAATGAAAATGTTGTACATCCTTAAAAAAGTGGAATACGGAGCAAAAATTTTTACGAGTGAAAATGTCATTTAAGTGTTATATTAATAATAATATTAAAACGCTCTCAAATTTATATTTCACTAGATATCATAACCACACTATAATAATTTAAACAAATTTTATAAAAATGTCTGTCTTTAACTCCAATGCGAAGCTGGGAAGAAATGCACGTAGAAAAGATTTACGTCGTTCACAAGAAACTTCATTGACAAGATTGATGTATAGAAAAAAAAATTATGATAACCAAATTATAAAAAATGAGAATTTGAAAACTTATCCTTGATGAAAAATGTCTTGAAGAAAATTAAAAAAAGTAAATAATGGAAAAGAAAAATGCCAAGCAGCTCTACCATACACGTCATTAATTAGTGCATCATTATTTTTATCCATGCCCCAATTTATTGTGATACAAAGTGTGGATAAAAACGTAACAAATATGGGATCACGCTGGCCTTCAATTATAAATATAATATGAAATCAGTTAAATTGTCTGAAGATAAAATTTGAATACATTGCTTTAATGTCGAATGCTGCAAGCGCATCCCTGTAACATACAAATTAAACATTAAATTATTAATATCTAATTTATTATTAATTAATCATTTATTGATAATTTAATGTCGTAAAAATGCGCTACATTTCAATATTTGAAATGGAGGGGGGATATGCAGGTTTATAATAAAAAGGGTAAATTATTAATATTATTGTCTAAATACAAAATAATATGAGTAAGGGTACGACACATGCACTCGCGTACACTTGTTATATCAATACCTGTGTGTGTGTAAGTTTTCAAATCATTTTGTATGCATTATATGACATGAGTTATTAGAGAATATGCTATGATACAGAGGAATTTCATATAAACATATGTTAAGAGATTAATGGTATATATCTTTAATCGCGATTATAAACAATAAGCTAAAATATTTATTAAACCCTTCAGTATCGGCAGTGTCGAAAAACTGATATACACATGGCCATAATTCAGTGAGGTATCAAGAGCTTGAGAGTGAAAAATTTATTAGGACAAACTCAACCAAAGTTTGTGCAGGAACTATTCAATAGCAAGCAATTTTAAGAAATTTTGATTATTAAAAAAAACAAAACAAAAAAAACCCTCGAAGAATTCCTGAAATGTGGCATTAGTATTATCACCTTTTTGATAATAGAATGCTACCAGCAAAGCATGACCATGTTTAGTTAGCCTTTCACATTAGTCTTACCAAACAAACGTGAAACGTATTTTCAGTCTTTCTTATATCTACCAGTTGACTTCAATTTACCAATAAAATTTTCATGATCTATCTGTTTTTAAGTGAGAATGTGCGCATTTACGCAATTTTAACACCATTTATACTATCGTGGCGAAATGTTGAATTATTTTTTATTTTATTATTTTTTTTTAGAAATCAAAATCCTATGATTCTAGCAGTATGTACATTAAATTTGGATGCATTTGGCCAAACAGAGTTTTGGCTATCGGGCTCTAAATGCTTAACTTTTAATCATGGCCAGCTTATATGTATATAAAATACGCTGAGTAAAATTGAAATTGTAACACCAAGAGAACACGTGATTTGCCTAAAATTCGTGGACAAGCCTGGTGAGGTAGCAAATACAACATAATATTTCTAGAGCAAAACAATGCATCTATTGTGGACTTCATTTTTTTCCATAACCTAGTCCTATTTTCCATGACCCAGTACGGAATGGCTCTTTGTTTGTTCGTGATCCCTGGCGGCATCGAGTCATACAAATGTCGTAAAGTCTTGGGGGTACTGTTTGATATACTTGCTCAACTTGTTACGTTTTCTACGGGGTTTTTGCATGAGTGTGTAGATGATGTACTCCATGATGTCCCGGACATTTTCTATTGGGGAGAAATTTGAGAATCTGGCAAATCACGGTAGCATGCTGGTATTCGTAGACATTCCCGTGAGATATTTGCCCTATGTGGACGGGCGTCATCAAGCTGAAATAAGAAGTTGCTCGCACGAGTTATGAAAGTGAGTGCTACGGATCCCTGATGTCATGAACAGGCAGGTTAGTTATTAAATTGCCAGAAATTCATATCAGATTGGACCGGTAATCATAGCTGATCAATTCCCCAAATCATAACACCCTATGTTCAAGCTGCGTGCGCTCTGACACTAGATTTCCCTGTTCTGCATGTTGCTTCTATATACATAGCCGGCCATCGTCAGAGCATAAGTAAAAGCGGGATTCGTTACTGAAGACAACGACATTTTGCACCTCAGCTCACTTGGGAACGATATCAATTCATGCGCGGTCGGCGATGAGTCGAGGTTAGTGGTAAGCTGCATAATGGCAGGCATCACCGCTCGTCTGACGGCTGATAGAGGCGTTGTAAGTGCAGCTAGGACATGTCGGTAACTAAAACGCTAATCCTGTTGACTACTCATCTACCGTGCCTTATTCTCGAATTTACAGGTGTGTGTGTACTGCCTCTCAGCTATTTCTGAATACAGCGTTGGACCGTAGTGCTATGCCATGTGCACCATGCCGTAGTACTATGACATGGGTTCTACAAATTATGAACGAATTAACAGTTCTTCATGAACACTTTATTATTATTATTTTAAAAGTAGTCGTTTAATAGAACCGCATGAATGTCTACATGATAAATCGTTAAGTTTTATCTTATATCAGCTACAGCGTCTTCGCAATGGCTTCAAAAAATTAATCATTCGAATTCATCACGGCGTGGCTTTCTTGAGTGCAGATTTTCAGGTGAACCAAACGGACTATTCTATGTGTCGTGATTTTATCTATTACCCAGTGTATTTATCACATATGTTTTATGGTGGCAAAATAGCTAAGTACAGGCTGAGCTAGGATTTACAGTTTTCAGAGCACTCAAATCGCGGATTGCAGATTTGTAAAAAAAAACAGTAAGCGTCAGCTACCGATTGAAATCAAACATGGATTTTCCAGTGCCGATTCTGGATGAAAAAAGTCTGGGGGGCACAAAATCCTACTCATATACATGGGCGGCGCTGGCGACACCCGTGCACATAGGCAGAATAATGAAGTCCGGTTGCATTGGGGAGGGGCAACCCCCGACCCTAGCTAGAACTCTCCACTGGATTTTTCAGACGTGCATTACCACAGGGCTCCATTATATTCTTCTTGTTATATGTATTTCACTAGAGTATTTGCAGCGCACAGGTGATATAAAATTAGGCAAATGGAATAGAGAGTATTATCGTTTTCTACTAAGGACACGCGAATGGAAAAGTTGAGGAGTGGTAAAAAGGAAAGATTTTTGGTTTAGAAGGGAAACACAAATAGCTATTATCCCAGAAAAAAATTCCGTGGTCCGGATTTGACATCGACAGCCCGAGACGAAGAAAATTTAACGGATTCAAAATGTCCGTAGCACATGATGAAACCTTCGATAATGCCGTTATAGTCGGTATTCAAGCCTAAATACTAATATTCGCGCCTCATATTAGACTTTCAAACATTTAGACAGTAAATACAAGCTCCATCGGATATTTGCTTACATAGCTTGATATGGAGAGAGAGAGAGATTTAATGTAAGATATCTCTCATAATGTATATAAGGCATGTACTTTGACGGTAAAGCAAATTAATGCTTAAACAAATTTATGATTTATATTTCAGTAATTCCAACGTGAGGTTATTTTTGTACCATCAGCTAACCAGATAAAGCTTCAATGTCATCCTAACTAATGCAAACAAAACTGGGTTGTACAAATTTTATGCTATCTAAAAGCTCTGTGTTCCAAAGCGATTCGAAAATTAATATGTCCAATCCACCTAATTTCACTGACACATTATAATGAAGCAACAAATACTGGACGAATCTAGATTTGAGAAAACTAACTATCAAAGACAATTCGGCATACGTTGACCTGAAATTTGATGATCACGGTGGGTAAAAGTTAAACTAATTTTCTGACTTAAATCAATACCAAACTTTAGTGTGGGTATATATACCGGGTGATCCAAATTAAACAGGAGGTGTTTAGACCTCTCTGTAGAGAAAACTACTCTGTCAATTTCACCCAAATTTCATACACATGCTCCCCTGAGTATGCGGTTTCGATTTCTGAAAGAAAAAATTGAGTTCATATTTCGGCCGCTAGAGGAGGAAATGGCGCTGCAGAGCAGGCAATTTACATATTACTTAACATGCGCAACATCCTCTGCCTATATAAGGAGTCGTGAAGCATTTTTCCACCATACGAGGACTCCGTCATGAAACTTACTTTACCAGATCGCGCGTTACTTGTTAAGCTCTTTTATCAACGAAATAACAATGCTTCTGCTGCACTTAAAGCATTTCGGCAGGTAAAAGGTTTACGCAGACGCACTCTCACAATTACAAATCTTCGAAAAATGGTCTTGCATTCCGAAAAGAGCGGAACATTCACCGTTAAACCAGGACGATGCCGCAAACCAACTCGAGTGCAGCAAATTGAAGAAGTTGCAACTGCAGTAGTGGAGCAGGAAGCAGCAAGTGCACATGGTAGCAGTAGTGCACGTGCGATATCACGGGAATTGGACATGCCATATACGACAGTGTGGAGAGTTATGAGAAATGTCCTGAAGTTTTATCCATATAAGATAGCCCACACTCAGCAATTGCTTTCTGGTGATAATGACGTGCGGAAAACATTTGCTTTGATGTTCATTGCTCGGATGACAGTGGATGATGAATGGCCTTGGCAGATACTGTGGAGTGATGAGGCCCATTTCCACTTGAATGGCGCTGTAAACACACGTAACTGCCGTATTTGGTCTGACACAAATCCCCACGTTCATCAACAAATTCCGTTGCATGCTCCAAAAGTGACAGTGTGGTGTGGCTTCACCTCATCTTTCGTCATTGGTCCTTACTTCTTTGAAGAAAATACGGCCTCGGGGCCAATGACATGTTCTGTTACTGGCTCTAGGTATGCATTTATGCTCTGGAACTTTGTCATTCCTTCGCTTCAACAGAGAAATTGTCTTGACACTACAATTTTCATGCAAGATGGTGCACCCCCGCACATCGCGTTGCCTGTTCAAACATTATTACGGCAAAACTTTTCGGATGACAGAGTGATTAGCAGGTCATTTTCAACATCTTGGCCGCCTCGGTCACCCGATCTTAACCCTTGTGACTTTTGGCTGTGGGGATATTTAAAGAGCTGCGTTTATAAAGGCAATGTTCCGAACTTAGCAGTCTTAAAAGACAGAATTTCGCAACATGTATCCCACCTCCAAGCGAATGAGTTACGTTCTGCCGTGGAATGTGTTGTGCATCGAATGCAATTTCTAGAGCAAAGAGACGGAGGACATATCGAGCCGTATCTGTGATGATAGTGTGGTTCCACATGTGATAGCAATAAAGTTATTGCACAAATCTTTTTTTAGTCATACCTACTGTCCTACGGTATACTGTAATTTGTAGTTAATTTCATGTGATTGCAATAAAGGTTATTGCATGTTAAAACACTTTTTCGTTGTTAATATTAATAAATTGCCTGCTCCGCAGCACCATTTCCTTCCCTAGCGGCCGAAATATGAACTCAATTTTTTCTTTCAGAAATCAATATCGCATACCCAGGAGAGCATGTGTACGATATTTAGGTGAAATTGGCCAAGTAGTTTTCCCAACAGAGAGGTATGAACACCTGTTTAATTTGGATCACCCTGTATAATGCGTAAATATTTTTTAATGTACTATCAATCGAGCATCATGCTAAGAATGCTTGGTTACGCGTAATATCTTGATAATTCTCATACTCTCCAACTCAAAATTCATAATTTAAAAAATGGTGCTTGTATATGACGTTCGACCATAGTATAAGAACACGTAAAAGTACGTTGTTATCATACATTGAAAGATCACACTATTTAAATCACGGTGATATATAATTGGAAAGGAAAACTTTTGAGAGAGCCATATTCTTGAAAGCGACTTAAGATCTACAGATCTATAAGCTTGGAAAGTTTGACGATTATCAGTCATCACAAATTCAACTTCAACCCCTCATTTAACTTAAAATGGCAGAATAAGATATTATAGAGAGTTGTGCCATTAAGATATTGGAGTACTGACAATTCAAAATTGAGCTCAGCTTATGGAACTTGATATCATAAAAGGGGCAAAGGTTATCCCAGTCTTGTTAAATGGCGTAGATCATTCGTATGAATGTAACACCTTGATATCCCATTACGAATAAAGTATAGTGATTCTATTTAGATAAATCGTCTAACATCGGAATAATCTTATTATACCTGTTGCTCATTGTATGTCGAATGCTTTAATAGTCAGTAGACCGCATTAGAGTTTGTCTAGATCAGTGGTTCCCAACTTGGGGTCGTGAACAGATTTCTGGGGGGACGTGCCATTATTTTAGCTTCAATTATTTTTATAAAGAATTTCATACCAAATGTTTCCAACGCTTTTATATTTCAACATGGCTACACGGCTATAATATCCTACTAATGGTTGTTAACTTTATATCATTGATATATATATATATATAATTAATATAATATACATAAATAATGTAATATGTATAATAAATACAATGTATACATAAATAATGTAATATATATAATTCATATAAATATATATAATTCATATAATTAATATATATAATCTATATAATTAATATATATAATTAATATAATATAATTTTCTATTTAATGTGTTTTCTTTACTCTCTTAAAAATGCTTTTATTATGCAAATGTGGCGGTGGCAGACAGAGGGGGTCACGGATCTTTTGGTTACTATAAAAGGGGGTCGCGGATTACTTGGTTACTATAAAAATGGGTCGCGGATTAGTTAACTACTATAAAAGTGGGTCGCAGCTTAAAAAAGGTTGGGGACAAATTGCTCTAGATTGTCAAGTTTACGTTTAGATTCTCGATTATTTTTTGCATGCGTGTTGTGGGCACACATATGTGCCCTTTCTTTATGCTACAAGTTAACTGGAGGGTTGCCCTAGTTTAGAAAGAATGTGAAAATCATGCAAGTATCATTATAAAGTATATGTCAGAGGTACGAATTGAATAAGGAAGTTATAAATTTAAAGAGTGTTAGAAATTTTTTGTAGATTGATATATATTCCGGAGAAAAACAACTTGGAGTTGTATGACATTTTTTTCCTAATAAAATTCTGCGTTCAGCTTTAACAGTCGAAACTAAGGTTTAATATGATATCACAGCACAGCAGTCTTTTTAATATCGTATGATTAAAAGAATAATGAGGGCTGCATAATTCAGCATCGCCATCCTTTTAATCACGATGTTAATGTGCATCCCTTTATATTCAAATTTTCACAACTTTTCAAATTCCTGATTATAAATAAAGAATCTTTTAATTTTGATATCATCAAAAAATATCGCAGCAAGCAAATGTAGCAAACCGAGTCCTCTTGAACGAGCGTATCTGAATAGATTTAGAAAGTGCTTATTCAAATAGATTTTCAAGAAATGCTTATCTGAGTAGATTAGGGAGCGTTTTACAAAGTGTCCTTTAACTCTTCAGGATTGCCTACAGAAAAGTTGTTAAATTATTCTAAACGATTGAATTGCTTTGCACCCGTTTTTTTTTGTGTGCGCTTTTTTCCTCAACAAAGGCCATTTCGTTTATAGCTAACAAGTTCTTGTTTTAAAATTTCTTCCATTTAAAATTTTATTTAAAATTCTTCCATTTAACATTCCGTTGCTTTAAAAAATTCTGAAATTAAAAGACCATCTTTTGGTCGTGTTTTATGGCGCAAGGACAGATAAGGGCAGCGTGAGCCAAGACCAACAAATTTCAGAAGGATTCGAACCTCTGTCTTTCAAGGAAACAAACACCTGACTACGGGTGTATTGCCAGAAATTGAAATCGGAATTTTGGCGTAGCAAGAAACCACATTACCAATACGCTACCGTAGGGCAAACCACAAATGTCAAAGCCTCTTAATAATACGTCACATAAATATATTGACCAATAAGAGGCTTTGAAAAACTATATCATTAAAATAATCCCCATAATTCCCTGTCTTTCATTTTAAGTGCTGGAACACAATTGATTGCAAAGTGATTTTCCTTTTTTTAGATAACGCGATCTTCAAAAGAAATAGTTCATATTATACGACACCTTGAACTTCATGCGCGTAGGTTTCTAAATCCGATTGGTTATTCTCTTGTAGAATCTTTAAGGTCCTCCGAAAAGTTTACAATAATTTAAAGTATCATAAATGTCTCTCTCTCTCTCTCTCTCTCTCTTTCTCTCTCTCTCTACATATAAAATTGTAGCCGAGAGCTGATATTTTATTTTTTCATTTTTGAAATTACACACATTGCCTCAAAATTTATTCTACGATATGTCCCCCCAAGCTGTGGAGCAGATGTCCTCTGACATATTTTTCAACCAATCTCTGATCGGCCAGAAGTTTTAGAACTGGACAGCGAGTGAAATATGTTCAAATATGTTTCTTGTGGAAAGGCATCATCGATAACTAGCGAAATATGCCTTTTTTCGCATCGAGAAGTTTTTCTGCATCCCATTTCGTATTTTGTAACGATATCGTGGTTTACTTTAGAAATACATACATTTGGGGACGTGGTTTTAGGTGGTGAATGCATATTTTTAAAGTAAGTCGTATTACATCTATACATAAAGTTGTTTTACTTACGTTGCTGTTAACTTAGGGGATTTTTTAAGGTCCCAACACATATATCACTTTGCTTGGTAAAGAGAGTAGTAGATCTCGAAACGTTGGCAACTTTTTATTCTATTGCTGAGTTTCTTTTACTTTTTCTCCTCCTCACTTTCCTTAAATTATTTCTACATATGCTATTTTGCATAGTCTCTCTAATTTCATGTATCTATAATTTTCTTTTTTTCCTAAATTTACCTTAAAATCCCTCCCTCTTTTCTCCACTTTTTACTTCCTTCCCTCTATTTTTTTCATTTCCCTCATTTTCTTTTATTACTCCTTTTTGTATCTTCGCATTTCGACAAGTGATAAAATTTCGCCTGGTTGGTTCGTTTGCGTTTGACGGCGGAAAAACAATTTAGGTCATGTTGCTCTGGGACATACAGCTTTCCACGGAATCTGAGCATCTATCTGTTCGCTAAAGAACCAAACACCGGACTATACGGTGGGCTGAGAGAACGTCACACATTACGGTACCATCGGAATCGAACCCGGGAATACAGCACGATAGAAGAACGCGTTATCATTACGCCACCGTATAGTACTGTTAGTCGCTGAGGAGAAGATCCCTAGAAGTAGTTTAACTTGGAATAGTTGACTAACCAAAATAGGGCAAGGGTAGGATCCGGGGACCTTTGTAAAGTATAGCAACCGTGTTTTCGTTCCATCGCGGGATCTTTCTAACTCCCCCGCGAAATAATCGACCTGCTTTGATTGACAGTTTCGCTAGGGATCTTCTCCTCAGCGGTCAATAGTACAGCGATTTGGTTTGATACGGTAATCTCTGCTCAATTTTTGTATCGTTTTATTCAAAAGTCTGGCCTTATGATGGTATACGAATATTTTCACAGTGAACATTTTCGTCTCAGTTCTAAGCCCTATACAAAGATTTGGCTATTTAACCTATTCATATTTTTAAGATATTTCTGAAATCCTTTCGATTAGCGATTACGAGAATTTGTAGATTATTTGATTTTTTCTCTATTTTGATAAACAAAACAGTTTTAAAGCATCAAATTGCGTATCTCAGTATTGAAGGAGGATACAGATGTTGCTATACAGTATCTTTTGTTCGCGTCTGTTTTTTTTACGGAACATTTTTTTTATGAAATAAAAATATATATTCACTATTTTAAAAAAAATGCAGTTTAGCCATTTTAAGGAAAATTGATACACTATCCGTCCAATTATAAATGAAACGCAACTGCTGCTACAGGGTGATTCGTAATTCTTAGAACAAATTTTTGATGGTATATAGGGAACGCTAAAACACACACTTTTTTCGTTCAAAAATATATGTTTAGGGATGTAGCGATGAGATTATATCATATAACTGTTTAGAGAAACTAGAGTGCGAATTGTACGGGCGGAGGACAATCCCCAATGCGTAATCACTGGACCCTCTAAAGCCGACGTCAATGATGCACCATGATCACAAATTCGTGCAATGTATATGACGACGGTGAAAAAAAAGAAAAGAAAAAAAGCCGATTGCAGAATCGCCCAACAGTACTGGCATCTACAACTGAAGAATGACGTTTGCGCGGACCTAGTTTTACTTTTTTTTAAGTGGATTTTACTTTTTTTAGTGGATTTTACTTTTTTTGTTAAAAGTTTTTTAAGTTTTCCCGAGGTCTAGGCAACTAAAACTATGGCCTACAATGAGTAGTTAGGACGTAAGCCCCCTTTTTTTGTGGGAGGGGGGGAACAGTTGGTTGTGGAATCCACATTAATTATATGCTAGGTGATCTCGTTGCCACTGTACCACCACAGAGCCACTCATGCGTCATGCCCTCATGATCGTATCCTCATACTCAATTATTAACTGATTTTTTTACCTCACTTGATTGGAAGGACTAGGTTGTTAATAGGTGACATGATGATGTGAGCATAATGTGATGATGATTCTGAAAGAGGTAACCATGAGAGATAGCTCTATATAATGGTAAGCGGTGATTCTCAAGATGATGATAAAGGCTTGGTATCAACTCTTAAAGAGTTAACAATCCACAAGTCTTTGCAAATTAGAAATTTAAAAATTCAACCAGTGAAAAAAATGGTAAATTCTTTTAAATTTAGTCTGATAAATAAAAAAAAATGCCCGGAAAATTCTTGATATGTGGTATTGACAGAAAACAAAACCTATTGACATAGACACAGATTGACTGATTGAACTTTATGGCACAAGGACAGTAACGGTCATGCTACGCTATCATATAAACACAAGTATTATTTGACTTCTCATAAACAATGACAGTGAAATACCTCCATTTCAGTGCTAAAAGATGTAAAATAACAGCATAAGCATACAGAAAATAAAAACATAAAATTATACAAATTAATTTTGTTTAAAAAAATAGACATTTCGAAAACACCTTGAACGTTTTTCAGTCATTTTGTTCGAAATGCAAATGCAAAAATTGTTAACCAAAATGTTATTGATAAACTGGTTGCAGTATGGTTAAGGTGTCGGCAATAATTTTGATTTAAATAAATAAATAAATAAATGCTGGCACGGATATTCGGCTAACACATTATTCATATATCTATCACACCAAGGTAAGAAATTGGTGTTATATATAAAAGGGTAAGGCAAGCGAAGAATGTGCAATAAAACAATATAACACGTCACATGTTCTCAATGGAAGTGACTTAACCTGAAAAAATGTGAATTTTATGGAAGAGACAAAAGAAAGTTTTGCTACAGCATGGTGGCCTTCAGAAAACACAAGCTACCTATGACAATACCTAACGAGGAAATTTTGAATTCCATTTATGAAACTTTTCCCGTGAAAAATATAACATATATCCTGTAAAATGGATGCATAATCTAAAAATCGAAAATTTTAGAGTTTCGTCAATCGGTTGATGCGATGCGACATGAAGCATGTTGTGATTTGGAATGAATGGCACATTTTCAGGAATATGCGCAAGCGAGAAGTTGGTTGGAGAGAGTGTCATTGGGTTTTCTTGCTTGGTTTCGACTTATTATGGATGTTGTTTGTGTTTTATGGTACAAGGGCAGTTCATATCACACTGCGTTAACACCTACTGTTTTTCCGAGGAATGCAAACCTCTGTCGTCTAGGACAGTGGTGAGCAAACCGTGAGTCGCGACCCCTCTGGGGATCGTGCGAAAATTTTTTTGTGGGTCGTCAAATTCAAAGAAATTTATTTGACAATAAAAAATATAAGGCTTTTTTTTCAACGTCTACTGTCTATCCAGGGTCCGTGACAAAATTTCACACAAACTTGGGGGTCGCAAAAAAAAAAATAGTTTGCGCATCACTGGTCTAGGAGATCAAGCTCTTGAACACGGATCGTTATGAAAAACGGTACGCTCTCTTACCAACATGAGGCGAATGCCGATTTTCCGTCTGGTTAGACGCATTACATGTATGCCACCCTTCGGCTCGATTGCGGATGAGTGTAATACTTACTTGTTAGTTATACACGAAAATTAACTAAATCTTTGGTAATCCCGAAGTTAGATTAAATCGTCCAGCTTGAGATGAGATTTACATCTTGGGACGTAATACTTAAAACAGACCAAGAGGACTCTAGTGATAAAATACAATCAATCAATCAAATCAAATTTATTTTTGCATAACATTCACAAAAAAGTGTATACAAAGAATACAGGTTAAAATCGAACATTTAAAAGCACCCGCAACCGTGGCGATTAATTTACTTGATGCTCCAAGAAAAAAAATTGTTATGGTAGTTTTGAATTTATTTTTCAGTTTTATTTCTTTAATTTCAGTGGGTATTGTGTTCCAGAATTCGATTCCATAATGATTTATATTATTTTTTTCCTATGTTTGTTCTTATTTGCATACTTTATAGTTCACTTTTATCTCTTGTATTATAATCATGTTTCGTTTTATTTATTGTAATTATATTTATATGTTTATTTTCATTTATTCGTTCGTAAATATATAACGCTAGTTTTAAATTCTGTGTATTAGTGATGTTTAGAATTTTGTTTTCACAAATTATTTCTTCTTTTAGTTTACCTATTTTGTAACATAGATTTCGTATTGTTTTATCAAGTAATTTATTTACTTTTTAAAATTCGTTTGCGATAAATTTCCCCATATAATATCAACATAGTTAATATAGCTATATACCAGCGCTTAAAATAAACTAATTTTTATATTTAATGGCAATGAGTTATTTAGTTTTGCAAGAATGTCATTTGAGATGATGGATGAGTTTAAATTTCATTATTCGTCGGTATTTGTGAATTAATTATCGAATTCTTCTGTTATTGATTTTAGGTTATCCGTTTTTATTGTTTATTATTAATTTTATTTTTCCATCATTTTTGGTTTTATTTTACCCAGTAATTGGTTTTATAGTTTCCATTTATACGTTGTATTTGTTGTCGAAAATTGATCTAGATAATAATTATTTTTTATATTTTTTTTCTCTATTTAATTCGTTTCTATATTTTGTGTCTTACAACGTCTTTTATTTCTGCCCTTCATAAATTTTTCATATAAATTATTTTTTGTCTTTATTTTTTTTAGGCTTTCATTAAACCATTCAGAATTTAATTTCCTATTTATATTTTCACTTTCTCTGGAAAACGTACGTTATAAATTTCTTTTAATGTTTTTACGAATTTTTCGTATTTAGTTAATTGTGAGAATTCCAATGTTTCAAAAAAAGATTCCTAATTGATAGTTGATAGGATTTCCTGGAATCTTTGGATATTTTTTTGTTTAAAATTTCTCATCAATTCTTTGATCAAATCAGACTTCGCTTTCCCTTGTTATGCTCTCTTTCCATTCTCGAACTAAATTTTTTTTTACTCCTGATGAAGGACTGCTGCTGATGCGTCCGAAAGCTTGAGTGATCTTTTTCATTGCTATTTTACCAGTGTTTAACCTTTTGTATGTAAATTTCCTCCCTGGTACTTTGTATCTTATTTCTATAAAAATTTTGATTGTATTCTTATGCACATACGCTCAATAATATACAAAATGTATTTAAGTTATAAGTTAAATTAGTTAAGTTATTATTTTTAAGTAATTTGGAGGCCAAGCTGTATTTGGCTGTTTTTGTTTCAGCCTCTTAGATATCAAATCTTGGCCAAGGGCCTCAGAAAACTAAGGGTATCTACGTATGTGATGCGAGCTGTTTCCAGAAGTGCGAACTTCTAGGATTGGTGACAGTATTTATTGTTTATTTTCAATATGTTTAGAGAGTGTTTTAGATTGTTAGGAATGGCACCCAATGTACCCACTACAACCGGAACGATTACAGTCTTCTTTCTTCACCCTCTCTTCACTTCAATTTGCAAATCCTTGTACTTTTCAATCATCGATTATTATTATTAAAGAAACAAGGTAAGTTTAAAGCTTGTCGATACACCGTTTTTTAGAGTTAAATTTTTGTCGGTTTCCTTTAGATAACGTACTGTCTTGGAACAGAAATCAGATACAATAAAAGGAATTTCTAGATAGTTTTAAATCCGATTTGTTTTAAAATATGGCTACATCATAAATCGCGAACTCGTGTCATGTTTATTCAATAGAGGTTCTCAGAGAGGATGGAACCAAGGGATTTGTTTACACCCAAGGGTTGTTTTTATTTCAGTTGGTTTCGATGTACATTTTCTAGGAACTAGCGTTGGTTGTATCTTTTCAGATGTTATTTCGAGTCAAACGGAAGAGTGACGTTTAGAAAGTCGATGAGTTACCAGAAAAAATAAGGGATTTTTTTAGAAAATAGTTGGTCTCAGACCCTTCTTAAAAGGCGAGCTAGATGGCGGAAGACAAAATATTATATTTTTCAAGCTTCATTTCTCCTTAACGCTTTTGTCTGTGTTGAAATCTCATGGGAATGTCGAAGTCAAATAAAGATATTATAATATGCTAATTCGCAATGAAAAACGCTAAAAAACGATAAGAATAAAAATTTATTAATAATTTCTTTACTAGTTATCCAAGAATCTACCATCACATATGCAAATTTAACAATTATATATTCATGGTCATAATACATATCAGCAGTGATTAAAATTATAAATATAAAAGAGTGTGTCAATTTTCGTCTGTGGGTTATCAATTTTTTACCTTAATTTTATTGCTTAATATCACAACACGATAATATAATAATGTTTTAATAATAATATAATAATGTTTTAATAATAATATAATAATGTTTTAATAATAATGTAATAGTATTATATAATAATGTAATAGTATTATATAATAATGTAATAGTATTATATAATAATGGTATAATATATTATTCATATACGATAAAACAGAAATTAGTGTGCTCCCTTTCCGTACTATTTTTGGGAAAATTTGCGCAGGATTTCAAAAGAGCTAGTAGCCTTACAAATGCAGGAGAAATTGCAACGGGTAATCTATTTTCAAAAGTTTGCTGGGTTTTTTATAATTTTTCTTAATATTTTACGTACAACAACAGGAAAATGGATAGGCTGTGACGGGACTGAAGTTTTCACGCGATTTCTGAATCGGAATATACACGCACGTGATTAAGCTTATTGAGATAATGAAGTTAGAAATATACGTACTTATTTTACTGGTTTAGTTAGTTTTGCGCTATAAATTAAAATTTAGGTATGGGGGTCAAAAGGATGAAAAAGTTAACAAACAGTTATTTCGACACTGGCGTAAGGTTTAAAAACACGACGTTTCGGGAGTTTCGTCGTTGGCGAGCAGTTGGCTCCCGAAACGTCGTGTTTTTAAACCTTACGCCAGTGTCGAAATAACTGTTTGTTATGGAATCTCCTGGTGAAACTCTGTATTGTTTCGATGGAAAAGTTGCATATGAAAATTGTAAAATGAAATTAAATCGACCCCCAACTCTAGTTATAAGATAGAAATATTTTGACACGTGAAAAAAAACGTAATATATGAAAAATAAAAGAGTACGCCTTATTAAAAAAAAGTGTAAAAATCAGTACATAATTATGACAAAAAAAAAGAGTGTTCCTAAGTAAAAACCTTATAATAAGTTTATTTTGTATTTGTTCGTGAGTAATATATTTCTCAAATCTATATATTATACACGTATATGTTTGTACGAGGCAAAGTTTTACGCATGAATACTAATATTAATTCTTTTGCGTATTTAAATATTTTTAGTGGGTTTAAAAAAACTTTGTATCAACTATTGCTTTGTCTGTAGGTCCGTTCGTCACCAATAAAAAAAATAATGCCTATTGCCACACTCATTAGTTTGGAACGCTCAAACTCTGCTTTGTCTGAATTTACCATAATACAAAAACATAGTGTCGCCTAGGTATGAAACCTAGAAGGGATAAAATAGTAATACCTAGAAAGTAACCCTATTTACCTAGAAGGTATGCAAGATACAATTTGACGTAGTACTATGCAGGTCAGATTTAAAAGTAGAAACCAGAAAAAAAAGGAAACATATATATAATCCTTTCTAAAATGTATTATAAGTATTATAATATATATAAATTGTAATAGATTATATTAATTATATCATAACTTTTTAAATTAATTATAATTTTAGTAATATGCAAGGGGTGTCAAAAAGTCTTTCCCTCACTAAGAATATTAATGACATAGAAACTAAACAAATTAGAAACACAATTAGATAAACCAAAACAATTCCAGTAACCCAAACTCCAACGTTTGCTCTATTTAACG
The DNA here is from genome assembly GCA_006491805.2 of Dysdera silvatica. Classification (NCBI taxonomy): domain Eukaryota; kingdom Metazoa; phylum Arthropoda; class Arachnida; order Araneae; family Dysderidae; genus Dysdera; species Dysdera silvatica. Next base: position 199,181,894 of record QLNU02015360.1, read on the forward strand.
CAAAAAATCTTGATTCTAATTTGTTTAATTTCTACGCCATTCATTTTCTTATTCAGGAAAAGACTTTATGGACACCCTGTATAATTTTTTAAAATTTTATTGCATGAACTCAGGGTTTAAATAAATTGGTACGTTTAAATGGATTTCTTAAATATGGGCGTTCTTTTAATAGTATAGTTAAAAAAAATTGAAACCCGCTAACTTTAAATATCGACTGTAGTGCAATTTTAAAATGTGCTTATCTAAATTATACTGATAAATTATTTTAACGTTAAAATTTTCACAAGACCAGAAGCGAAAGAATATAGAAAGTTTGTGCTTAAAAATTGCCCAGAAGCTTACATTAAAATTTTGCGATCCATACAATGACAATGCAAGAGTGTTTGGTAGTGCCTCTATATCTAAAGAAGCATTCATGAGTTTGAGAAAATCTACGCAGTTAATTTATTTGAAATGACGCATTTCTCTTGTATGGTTAAGGATATATGGGACTGCATAATTACCTTGTTTCATCCAAACACACGGTATCCAGAACACAAGCTGCGTACTGCAGAGCTTTTTGTAATACGGATATGGGTACATTACCATGCTGCAGGTGGCTAGCGAGTTCTCGCAGTCTAAAGTACAAGGCAAAACAACACAAATATTAGTATGAACGGTATTAACAAAGGTTTTAACTAAAGAAAGAAAGATTTATACGATATCCAAAATATTATACAAATATTCTATCAAGCTTAAAAATAAATTATTATATTTATAATAAAAGATACTTCCAGGAAAATGGATTAGAGGATCTTTAAGCTATTTCAGGTGGTTAAACTGGTCCTATTAGTGGTAGTCCGTTTATGTGAGGATTTGCATCAACGGGATTTTCGTAGCGAAGTAGAAAAAAATTTCTCAGTCAAGTACTTCTGTAGCTACCTTTGGAGAAACTCACTTTTTAGAGGATAGAGAAGAAAACTCTCAAAGATAGTTCCTCAAAGAACTTTTTCTTCTAGAACCAGCTAGATTTAGCTAAGTAAAATCTCGATTTTTTCCTTATTTCGAAAGACGTACTTTTACCAAATAACTTTACCTTCTTTTCTGATTTTCGAAGTTGGAAAACTTGCAGAAATTGGAAAACATAAATAATTGTACTCGAACGAAGAACACGCTTTTCCAAACCTGACCCTTTTCCTATTTTTTGAGGAAAAGCTGGAGTTTGTTGGGATCGATTCCAACAGACATTTTATCTATAATCTAGGATATTCCTTTTCACGGATGAGAAGGATTTTACTCTAACCACAGCGAAAGTTGCGACATAACTTTTATCCTTCTATAAGAGGAAAAAAATGCAGGAAAAACAGTTTCGAATTTTATCTCTAGTAACATATTGACATAGTCATTCTGGGATACCTTTTCCTTGACTGCGTTCGAAGATATTATATATTGCATGAAATACGATGTAATACTGAACTCGTGGATCAGCTAAGATCTAAACGCCTTATATGGGGCAATAAATCGGTAGTTTATTGACTTTATATCAAAATCGGACATTTTTGAAACAAGAAAATAGATGAAAACGGGAGGGATTTGGACATATGGAAAGTAAGCTAAATTGTTAGGATTTAAATTTGCAGTTTTCGTTCCTTGCACTAGGTACAAATTATACAGTATCTCACTCACTGAAGACTTTCAAAGAATGAAGAAGCCTCGTTAAGCACAAATAGACGCTAATGGAAATCTTTGTAATTCCATACAGCATTTATTGGGACTGCAGAATATTGAGGTTAGACGGAAAGAGTCGCCAATTAGAACGACTATATTGAGAGAGATGATTGTATTTTCGGAAATTAATTTATGACACTTCCCAAATTTTTGGATTCAAGCTGGAATATTTTCTTTTTACTCATGAGAATCTGAAGAGAAAAGAATTACCTAAGTTTTCTCTGGATTCAAGCCTGAGATCATTGGATTTATCCTCCAACTGTGTTCTGCCTAACTCCTTAAGTGAGCATTTATTATGTAGCAATGTTCTATTCTGTAATGGGTATTTTTCTCAAACGCGAATATCGCTAGTGTGTGGAAATATTGCTTTACAAAGTTTAAGCTACAAATCAAAAATGAATGCCGTACTTTGAATTTAATTAATAAAAATTAAATTTGTTTAATTAAGTCATTTTTATTTACTGAGATACTTTTAAAGTGTTACTGTCTCGTAATAAAAGTCATAGATGAAAACTAGAGAATATCGTGGACAGGTATATCTATCAGACCCACTTACGGGATTGAGGGACAGTCAGAGTCACAATAAGTTCGATATCATTTCTCCATTATTTATTAGGGTTTTCACACTGGGCTTACGATGTAACTTTAGCATATCATGGACGTTTGAAGATCCCCCAATTGGAGGGGTTTGTGAGTCTGCATACAAGACACTGTGGGAACATTCAGAGACACAATAAGTTCGATATCATTTCTCCATTATTTATTAGGGTTTTCACACTGGGCTTACGATATAACTTTAGCATATCATGGACGTTTGAAGATTTCTCAATTGAAGGGGTTTGTGAGTCTGCATACAAGACACTATGGGAACATTCAAAGACAAAATAAGTTCGATATCATTTGTCCATTATTTATCAGGGTTTTCACACTGGGCTTACGATATAACTTTAGCATATCATGGACGCTTGAAGATTCCCCAATTGAAGGGGTTTGTGAGTCTGCATACAAGACACTGTGGGAATTGAAAATTAAAGTAAAATAATTAATGTCAAACGAACCTCTCTGCAGCTTTATTACAGGCTTCCATAGTGTCCACAGGAGGCAGTTTGTTTTCAGCCTGGTCTAAACTATCACTCTCCTGTGCTCGGGCACGGAGCAACTGCCCTCCTCTAGGATTCATGCGTCTGATGACGACTGTTCCACTACCACTGCTTGCTGAAGGGCTTTCACTGCCGCCACTGCTTTCTATAGCACCTAAATAAATAATAAGACATGAAATATATATGAACTAATATATAAGAATTAATGTATATGAAATGTATAAGAACTAATATATAAGAAATGTATATGAACTACATTTTATAACTCAGCAATGAGAAATATAAACTTAGCTGTAAGTTAAAAGATACATTCAATCGGTTTATCCGATAATTCAAAACTTCGTCTGGCAAATAAAGAAGATGGGATTTAATTTCTTGGATCTGCTTTCGATTCCTGTTTTTGTTATTTTCCAATATTAAACATTGGACAGGTTATATGTTTTCATTCTTCAGTTACGTAATTAGAGAGATGTGATAGTTGTGAGGGCAAAGCCAAAAGTTTATTTTTAATAGTCGACACCTTACGGTATATACAGGGTGTCTGTTAACGACCGAAAGAAAAGTATATAGCGTGATTCCTTGCAAAATTCTAAGTAAAAAATGTTAATACGAAATGGCTGAGAAATTAATATTTATGAAGTTATAATGAATTTAAATCTAGCCAATGAGAGAAAAATTTGACCACTTTTTTCCTGATGAAAACCACTAATGAAACAAGTTACAAAGCCCCGCCTCCTGCAATAGAAGAAATAGAAGTAATAGGTGAGAAAAATAAATTCCCCTTTTCAAGAACAACCTACTTTTAAAGAAAAAAAAAACTGGAATTAGTGACGTAAGACAATACGTATTTATACCAAAAGTTAGTAAGGGTTGCAGGAATTGGCAATTTTTCTCTTATTTTAAAAACTAGCAACTTTCGGAATGAGTTTCATTTATTTATTTACGACTATTTATTTATCTACTAACATCAGACTTGGGAGCGCTTACAACCTGTTTATATGATTACGAAACGATTACTATAGCAAGGATTATTTTTAAGATTGTGTATGTGTACACACAATCAAAATTCAGGTTATTATTTTGATTACGATTACAGTCAAGTTTCATTTTCGATTATTACTACGATTGTGATAATGGCGGTTACAATTATAATCATAGCGATTATGATTACGACTACCTAAGAATTTCAAAAAACGATTATGATTAAATGAAATTTAAAAGTGTGATTATGATTATATTGCAGATTACAGCTACTTCAAAACATTCAATTACAATTACAGATGTGAGTACGCGAAAATGTAATCTATTATAATCACTTGATCACGATTACTTGGAGCTTTCTTCACACACTTTTTTGCTATATGCAGCATTATTTAAAATATAATTTTTTCTATAGTTAGTCACAAAATCATTGGATACTACATATACATCAATATTTGTGTGTCATGATTTAAAATATATTTTACTTTTTCTATAATTAACGATTACATACAGTATGGGAACTAAGGACGATAATTATTGATTACAGCAATATTATGATTTAACCAATAATAACGTGGCGATTAACTACTACATTATTTCAATAGATGTGTCTGAACATTAGCACACGATTAGATGGGAATATATTACTTTATTATAAATAACAGAATTAGACGATTTTCTAAATGTGCAACTTTCATATGACCTGTGCTTGTTTTAATATTGAAGTTATTTTTAACATAGCCGGGCATAAATGTTCAGGATGGGCAAAAACGCACTTACTGATCGTTAATAAGTTTACTTATGGTATGTATGTGACTACATATTTAGATACTTTAAATAAGAAATTAAAATTATAAATAGCACAAAAATGATGCTTTTGGGAAAAGTAATTTCGCTTGACCACAATTTATATATTTTGGAAAAGGCATGGGAAAAAAGTATATTATATTGCATTTTGCAATATTAAAAAAATGAAAGTACCAAAAATTAATTCTTGTCCTATCAGTTTACCATTTTTGCTGCAAAATATCGTCAATACAATTGCTGAATTTAGCCCTAAATTTGATGATCTTAAAGTATTTGGATAAGTTCGCATATTTTGCGTCTAAAAACAGCACAAAAGATTAGCTGCGGCGGAACCGATGGTTTAACGTGACCTTGATACTGCGATATATTTCAATTCAATCGCGCTTATTAGATGTTGAACATAGCTCAGCGGAACCGAAGACTAGGGTCTCGTCTCCACTGGATTACTGACGTGCATACATTAAATCCAAAAAATGTTCTTTACTCTCAAAAATGAACTTAATTTAATTAATATTATTTATTAATTTATTTAACATTAATAGAAAGGGATCATTAAAGTGTTATGTATGCATCTTTGGGCTAGGGGTGGGTTTGAAATATGCGTATTTTTTCTGACAAAGGGGAGGGGAGGGGAGTCTGAACCATGCTTACGTAAGATACAGAAAATAATAGAAAAAACACATAGTCACAAAGTGACAACCGCCCTGACTGAACTGCAATACTCATACGACACAATAATACTTGTATGACACGCAGCGAGTAGAAGGCATAAAATGCAGGTAATCATAGTTCGATATTTAATTACTTAATCCGGTTTGGCTGTCAAACTTATTTAGTTTATGGGCTCCACCTCACGACATTTTTAAATTATATAATGAATGTATTGTTTTTAATAAATTTATTTTATCAAAACCACTTCTTATTTATTGCACATTATTTGCTTACAATATAAAACATATTAATAATAAAAATATAGCAAAATATTTTTTAATGTCACCAAAATCAAATTAACCAATCAAATCAAAATAGCTGTTAAGAAAATATTAAAACTTTTTTAAATGAGATAATTGACTGCGATTACACTCTATACATAAATAAGCGTTTAATATTATAATAAACTTTATAACATAACAGCGAACTCACACACAGATACACTTTATTTTTACACAAAACAAAACACAGCGAAGAAAGTAAACATTAACTAGTAATCTTTTTAGCATGAAATATACACACGGTAGCTCAATCACTATTTACGATGTTTACATTACTAATCCGTTTTCAAATTCAATACGGCCATCTGATTTAACCAACACTGGCCGTGCGTCCGTTACACTCGAGAGCCTAGCTGTCTCTGCCAAAGTAGGTTAAGTCACATGACCCTAGAATTAAAAATAGTTCCTATTGATTAGGTGCTGCCATCTATTGATAATAAAGATAATTAAAAGTTTAACCAGATCCGCTACACTCCCCACCCTCTAGTTACGGCTGACGTCCCGGCAAGTAAGCAGGATAAAAGCGCTAAAACTTCTTTGGAGGTCGTCCACGTTTTCTCAATGGTTTCTTTGGCACTACAGCCTCTCCTTGGGTATAAGCTTTTAAGGCGGAAGAATGCGGCGGTTACACTCCGACTAGTATTTAGGGTCTTTCCACATAAGTAACTTTATAAGTTGTTAGTGATTGCTGGGTCAATATCACATATGGTCCATCACGCCTTGGCATAAATTTGGCACTATCACCTTTGGTAGCATTACTGAGAGTGTGCTGGGTCACACACACTCGGTCTCCCGGTTGGAAGATAGGGGCAGGCTTGCGACGTTGGTCAACATATCGCTTTCGTTGATCTTGTTGTTGTATCATAACTTCCTTAACTTGGACAGTAAGATCAGCAAATTTCTTTAGGTAAGGCGTAATTTCTGGAATGAAATTATCATTGTTTATGATTTCACGTAAGTCATTTTCGATGTCGTTGAAAGCAGCCGTTTGTCCTGTAGATTGAGATTTTGTAGTATTTAATGCAAAGCGAATGGCAGGGAGTATTTCAACCCAAGAATCATATTTATCTTGTACTAAGATAGACAAACGTGGTTTAAGATCTCCATTCTACCTTTCAACTGGATTGGCTTCAGAGGTTATCCACAATCCAAGATACCTAACTCGTGAGCAAGAGAAATTGCACTTCTCTCGGTTAGCATGAAGTTTAAAATCAGCCAGTCTCTTGAACACAGCTTTTAAGTCCTTAACATGTAGCCAAAGGAGGACGATAACACGATAATGTCATCCAAATAAGTAAGAATTGGCAAAGTTCTTTTGAAGATATCCATTAGCTGTTGAAGTATGGCAAACGAATTACGAAGGCCTAGTGACATTCTAATAAATGGAAAAGTCCCAAATGAACAGGTATATGCAGACTTGTCTCGGTCCAGAGGATGTTCTATCCACTGAGGATATACAGATTTCAAGTAAATGGTTGACATACAAGCCCTGTGTTTCGCACTCTGAATTAAATTGTCGATGCGATGAAGTGGATAGATGTCGGGCACAGTTACTTCGTTTAGTTTCCTACAGTTCCCACGTAAACGAAACTTGACGTTTGGTTTTGGTACCAAAACAACAGGAGCACTGTAAGAGGATTCACACGCCTCAATTACTTTCTTCTGAAGAAGGTCTTCAATTTCCTCTTTCATGATCTCCTTCCGACCAGGCAACATATGGTATGGTGGAACAGCAACAGGCGGATGCTCTCCTGTGTCGATGTAAGGTTTTATTACAGGGGCAGCCTCTCCCCCTGGCTGGAAGATATTCTGGTACTTTTCTTTTCCAACGAAGTGTTTAGCTCATTTCGTTGAATTGAGGTTAAGTTGTTTCCTTCACTTTGTCTTAAATGACAAGGATAGTCACAAGGTTGATTATTGGTTTGCGTGATAGCTTTTGGTTTAACAGCAGGATCCTTTCCGAATAGGTATTTGTGAATAGGAGTGTCTTTAAAAAACCCACATTGGTTTTTTAGGTCTGGCACCATTACTACACTTTCTAGAAAATCAGTCCTTAGCAGAGTCCTATTTCCGTTTGCTTCAGAGCTTACCTGCTGGGCAGTAGGGACGAACGTTAATTTTCGAAGTTCCAATTGGAGTCGCAATTTTTCCAACTGAAACTTTTGTTTCCGCTCTTCTGCCCTCTGTGCTTCTGCTCTCTCTCTTCAATCATGTTCTCTAGGAGAGTTTTCATAAACTCTTCGTCATCCTTATAAGGCTGACTCTTCAGAATCAGTTTCTTTAAGTCAATTATTTTCAAACTTTCGTGTACTTCTACCTCTAATTTTTCTGCCAAGGTTCGCAGTTCCACTTTTCTTGCTTTGGACAAAAATGCCATATTTTCTCAACTCCACTTAATCTTGTTGATTGCGGAACACAATCTTGTCGATTAATAAAATAATACAATTCCACTTAATCTTGTTGATTAAGGAACACAATCTTGTCGATTAATAAAACAGAACAATTAAACTTAATCTTGTTGATTAAGGAGCACAATTAATCTTGTTGATTAATAAAACGCCACAATTCCACTTAATCTTGTTGACTAAAGAGCACAATTAATCGTGTCGATTAACGAAACATCACAACTCCACTTAATCTTGTTGATTAAGGAGCATAATTAATTTTTTCGATTAATAAACCACCACACCTCCACTAAATCTTGTTGATTCAGAAACACAATCTTGTCGATTAATAAAACATCACAACTCAACTTAATATGGTTGATTAAGGAGCACAATTCATCTTTTCGATTAATAAAACACATATTAATCTTGTTGGTTAATAAAACACATATTAATCTTGTTGATTAATAAAACACATATTAATCTTGTTGATTAATAAAACACATATTAATCTTGTTGATTAATAAAAACATCATTTAATCTTGACGATAACTGAAAAATGCCTTTACGGAAATTACGAATTTCACATCTTTCCGAAAGATAAGAACATTTACCTTGTTTATCTTCACGTACGCTTTGGACCGGATGTTCTCTAGACAGTCTGTCTAGTTCGTGAAGCTCAACTTGAGCTGGGCGTCATTTTATAACATAACAGCGAACTCACACACACAGATACACTTTATTTCTACGCAAAACAAAATACAACGAAGAAAGTAAACATCAACTGGTAATCCTTTTAGCATGAAACATACACACGGTAGCTCAACCACTATATACAATATTTACATTACTATTCCGTTTTCAAATTCAATACAGCCATTTGATTTAACTAACACGGACCTTAAGTCCGTTACACGCGAGAGCCTAGCTGTCTTTGCCAAAGTAGGCCAGGTCACATGTCCCTAGAATTCAATTATTCCTGTTGAGTATGTGCTGCCACCTATTGACAACAAAGATAATTAAAAGTTTAAACACATCCGCTACAACTTACAAATAAGTGATCAATGTTACGATAAAAACGTAAATAAATATTTTAATTTTCATCGCATATTGTATTCCTATTTTAAAAGCATATCAAAAAATTAGAGAACTGAAATATTACGTTTAATCATGAAGGGAGGCAGGCATTTGCTTATTTTTTCTTATAAGGGGGAGGGGGACGTAAAATGGCCAGAAATGTGTTTGCGTAATACTTGAGCGGCTCCAAATTTTAAATCAACGCATTTTTTAATTCATTACTTTCTAATTTCTTTAAAATATTGATGTTGCATGATTGTATGTGTTTGCTATGAGAAGTAAAAATATACTTTATTTTTCGCTGATTTTTATGCATCCACTTTTGGTGTCACTTAGCGAAGAATGAAATCTCAATGGCTGCTTTAATAAAATCACTGACTATGTGACGTAATTTCTACCGCATTGGCCGCGGAAAAACGAATTCGCATGCGCGTTGGCTTTCAAAGCAAATCTACCGAATAAGCAATCAAAAACATTTATTCCACGCCTTTTCAAAAACAAGATTTCTTCAATTCGTTTCAACTGGACTATAAAAGGCATTAACAAATGAAAAGGGTATGAGATTGGATAATCTTTAAACGTTAATAACTCCGAAAATATGGATTTCTTAGCATTTTTACATTAACATTTATTGCTTAGAATTTTGTAAGGAATCTTTCTATATCTTTTTCTTCCGGACGTTAACAAACACCCTGTATTTGTACACTGAACTAATATTATATTAGAGATATACACTATACGCTAATTCTTTGGGGAATTACAAATATTGTGCCGAAAATTTTAAAATACTTTATTTACAAAACACATTTCTGACGAAACTAACAGGTGAAATGGGGCCTAGGGTCCAAGGCCGTAGCCAAGATTTAATTTCAAGGGGGGGTTCAAAAATTTTTACAGCATGTATCGATACAATCACAGCATGCAAGGCTGTAGCCAAGTCCCATTAAAAATTTAATTTCGGGGGGAACCGGTCCCTAAGATCCCCCATCTGGATACGGGCATGGTAGGGTCTAGTATTTATTCGGGCCCCACCACACGAATTCGTAACATGAAATTATTCAAGAAGCAAGTAATAAATGAAAACGGAAACTTTGTTATACACACACACACACACACACACACACACACACACACACACAGGGTCTTTATAATTTAAAGTTCCACTTTGAAATAGCCATACAATGAAAACTATTGGACCAGAAATCATTGTTATCAAACTTGGTAATGGCTTACAAGAAGTCATGGGATTTTATTTTCCGCAAAAAAAAAAAAAAAGTTCAAAACTCACCACCAGCGGGAATGGAGCTGGCAATACTGTGTGTTAAACGAAATAAAAAAAATGAAGACATCGGTTTAAAACGTGTTTAGTCGTTTCTAAAACGAAACTCTTTGTGGGGTTATGCAAATTGTTTATGGTGATAACATAAACAATTTGGCGGAATTGAAAGATGCGATACACCGACATGTCCGCAACATTCCTCCTGATATGCTAAGAGCTGCTGTTGAGAACGCAGTAATGCGATTTAACTTGCTTTCAGAAAATGGTGGACGCCACATTCAACATGCTTTGTAACACGTTTTAGAAACGATTAAAAACGTTTTAAAACGATGTCTTCATGTCTTATTTCGTTTAACAATATTGCATACAGTGCCATTTCCGCTGGTGGTGATTTTTTAACTTTTATTTTTATTTTTATTTTATTTTTTATTTATTTATTTTTTTTTTGCGGAAAATAAAATCCCATGACCACTTGTAAGCTATTACCAAGTTTGATAACATTTGGTCCAGTAGTTTTCATTTTATGGCCATTTCAAAGTGGAACTTTAATTATAAAGACCCTGTATATTATCAGCATAATCAATAGTTTACAGCCATTTTCAATGATGCCTAAGTTATAATTAAGAAAAAATGCAGTATAAATAAGAAAGGACTACCTTTTGTTTAAAAAAATAGAAATTGTTTTTGCCAAAAAATTACATACAAAAATTAAGGGCCCCAATAATATGGGGGCCCAGAGTCTCGACCCCGAAAGTCCGTGTGTTAATCAGACCCTGGAAATCAGTCGAATAGAACAGAAAAACAAGTAACTTTAAATATAAAAATTCTTTGAACTACTAACAAATCTTGTGTGATGCGAATTTAAAGACAAAATTTTGCATTCACAGACCACAAGCTTGTTTTAACGAATTTTTATACAAAAAAAGAGCAGCAAATAAACAATAAAAGATTTCGTTTTTATCGCAAAAACGAGAACGCGTTTCATGAAATGTCCATTTAGTTTGTATTACAGTTTAAAATTTAGACATTCATTTATGATAAAATAGAAATTATTGATATGTGTGCGTGTGTATGTGTGTGAGAGAGAGTGTGTTTCTCAAAATGAGGCCGCTGAGGGCTTATAAAATAGTCTTCAAAATCTTCAAAAAATTTTAGAAGAAACAATAATAAAATAATGTATTTCATATTATGGCTCCAAAAAGAGCCCAATAAAATTTCTAAGCATTACAACCTCGTGGATGTCTAAATAATTTCTGACACACCTAATGCTTTTGATAGTTATGCACAGGATATATAACAACAGTAGAAATCGTTTATAACGACGCCGATTATAACGACCAACCGCATATAACAATGGAATTTTTACAAGAAGTTTGGTTTGCTATTCTACTCCATACTAAATATATTGGTTATAAGGACATCATATCTGTGCCATGGTTAGGTGGTGGGAGCATGTTAGGTAATTTTGTCCTTTTCTCCCATCTCCACATCGGCACATTCCATAGAATTGTGAAATATTTTTTATATTGTATGGTTTGCTTGCCGAGTGAATAAATGAATTACTATTATATATAACGACGGCGATTTTGTGGTCTACGTGAATGCTAAGAGGGGAAATCCGTATCGGATATAACGACACGACTTGACAGTCATACATCGAACCACATGAGTTCGAGATAAGACTGGAATCGCTCGGTTCTGTTCAAATAAACGGAGAAGTTGGACGTATAGTTCGGTCAAGTGAACTGAATTTCGTGTTTTGTCAAATCTCTAACGCTAAATGCATAGCAAAGTGTGAATGTATTGGAAGTCTTTACTTACTATATTCTACATAAAGACTTCAAATATAAATGGTGTTTCGCCGATAGTAGACGTGGTTGTCTATATGTAGATGAATAGAAGTGCACAGTATATGATGGAATGACGCATCATTCTAAATTAACCAATAAGGAACACTACCCAATATGTACACGCCGATGGTCAAGAAACTTTTATCACAGAAAGTACTTTCAAAATGATGAATAATGATACCAATTTTATCGGCAACCGTCAACGTTAAGGTGCTTAAACGAAATTAGTTTACTTATTTCAACTATTATTCACGTCCATCATTGACACCAAAGCCAATCTCCAAACTTTTATATTGTAATGAAATGTAACTTGAATTTCGAAGATAATTTAACATAACCATGCACAGGCAACAAAGACGGATCCACAAAATTGTTTCAGCGAGGTGTGGAGTTTGTATTAATCGTTGTAAGGGAAGTTCGGGTAAGATGACGAAGCGGGTAAGATAACTAAATCGAGTTTTCTCTGAAACGCTGCACATGGCAACACTCATCAGCAAACGAGAGTTTCAGAATATCCCCTCAAAGCGTCCACCGTGAACGCGAAAAGAATGGGCCGCAATGTTTTGATGACACGGAATAAAGAAGCTATAGGTACGTTATAATTTTTCACATATTTGAAATAGGTTTTAAACCGGCATTAAAATTAATGTTCTGGAAGTTGAATTGCTTTATCAGTAAATTCAAATTCTTTGTAAATCATGGTAAAATAGTTTATTTTTGATAAATTTATTGATGCTTTTATTTGAAGTCATGTGACGGAGATGACTCTTTCGGGTACGATGACAAACGCGTAGTGCGGGAAAGATGGCGAATTCGTCATCTTACCCGAAATTTAGAAAACTTGTTTTCTTTCAAAATAAGTAGGCGAATAGAAAAATTATGAATACTTTTTGTTCATTTCAGAGATGGTAAAACAGTACAACAGAAAGACTAACCGATAAAATTGGTGTGAAGATGCTATGAAATAGGCAAGTTCGAAGTGGAATTTCCTCAAATGCTACAGCCAAACAATTCGGTATTCCTGAGGCGACTCTAAGACGATACGTCGAGAAATATCAAGAAAATGTTCAAAAATATCAAGAAAATGATTTGCTTCATTATTGGTTGAAAAGGGATACCCTAAATTTTGTAGTTCTCATTGTTTCTCATCTGAATGATTTTAAAGCAACATGCCAATTTTTTCCAACATACTTTTGTCTATAATAAACATATTTTCAATTTTTTATAAACCTATTTTACATCAAGACTAAATCTTAAATTAATACAATAATTTCAGACATATTCACTATTTTAGAGTTCAACGGAACCCTAATATTATTTATGTTTAATTAAACATAAATAATATTAGGGTTCCGTTGAATTCCGAAATCTTGGGTGTGCCGAAAACTATTGAATATTAATTTCATCCCCCCACACATACTCTGCATATTGCAGAGTGTTCCGTTCCTTAAATCTTAAATATTTTCTAGCTACTACATTAACTTATTTTCATTTTTGTTTAACTAAAAACTCATTCTCCGTTTCTCTCTCTTTTTTATTAATCTCTCTTAGGAGCTACCAAAGAATGCAGGACGATTTAAAAATACATTTTCAGACGAACAAGAACTTAAACTAGAAAAATATGAGCCGCTCAACTCCCAGATCTTTGATGTCATAGACTTCACACCATCGAAAATCACAGTGTCGATCTTGAAGTAATTTCTACCACACCAATGCCGCCATCGCCCATAGCTGAAACATCATCCACTCCTACTGCTGCTGAAGAAACAGAGAATATCGTTTGTCTCCTCTGCCTCATGCAAATTTACACGTAATTTCCACCACATTAAGGCCACCATCGCCCATAGATGGAACATCATCCACTCCTACTGCTGCTGAAGAAACACAGAGAATATCGTTTGTCTCCTCTGCCTCACGAACTCCACAAGAGCGGAAACAAAGAAAAAAATATTGCCTTCTTTTCATATAACAAGTTCTCCTGTTAGAAAGGTTCTACAAGATAGAAAAACAGAAAAGAAAAGAAAAAAAGAAAAACAAAGGAAATATGTAAAAAGTAATGAAGATATTAATACGCAAAGAAAATCAGGCATTAAACGTAAATTCCTAATGAGCAAGAAATCTAAAACAGATTTCAAAAAGATCTAGATGAAACACCACCCAACTCATCAATTCACATTGATTATCAAGAAAGTGACGATAGTTTCTCTAAAGAAGAGAGAGAGAGAATGCATTTTTAGTTCTGAGTATGGTAAAGATGAACTATGGTTTCACTGCTTTCCCTGCAGAGAATGGGCACATGCCCAATGCTCTAATATCGATCCAAAAGAAGCTAAGATTAAGCGTTATATATGTGATTTTTGTAAGCCCTGAAATACATGATAAAAAACCCTCAATTAACTTCCATTTTTGTACAACTTAATTATTCGTCATCTTACCCCACCTTAAAAGTCATCTTGCCCGCCATTGAGGGTAAGATGACGAAACTGTACCTGACTCAACAAAGTGTATTTGCTCATTTTTCTTGTTGTTTAAAATTAATCTAATAATTCGTGGTTAAAGCTAACTAATAGTGTACTAAATATAGATAAAATTCCAGTTCTAATTGCAAGCTGTAATAAATTAAACGTAAATATTGTTTAAGTTCATCAACTTACTTGAACTTCCCCTACATTTTGTTGAATCTTTTGTATTTTGTCCTGACACTGATTTTATTTATATTAGTTTAATTCTATTTTTGGAAGGAGATGCAGGGGTGCTCCCCAGTATCCTTCCTTGACATGCAACCCCATTTACACGTATAGTTAGAATCTCTCGCCCCACCCCCCGACGAGCAGTGTAAGCTATAGTTTTTTTTTTTAGTTTCAAAATATATGTGGGTCTAACACACTAACCTACCTATCTCGGCAATGTATGCCTCCTATACATACATACGTGTGCAAGAAATGTTTGTTTTTCACTCATTTTTACATTAATTATCATTATTGCCAAAATTATGATTGCCAAAATTAAAATTTTTCTCATATTTCGTCCAGCTTTTATGAATTTTGTATAGAAGTCACAGTTTTTCTCATTATAAGCACTGCTGATTACCGATAAAATTGGTGGTCTTCGTTTACCATTTCAAAAGTACTTTCAGCGCTATACTTATACTATTAATCAGCGTGTACATACTGGGTAGTGTTCCTTGTATGTAATAATGATAATAGTATATTATCACTAACAAGAAACTACATTCCATACGTGTCGATGATGATGGGCATGAACAATAGTTGAAACAAGTAAACTAATTTTTAAGCACCTTAACGTTGATGGTTGCCGATAAAATTAGTATCATTATTCATCATTTTGAAAGTACTTTCAATGATGAAAGTTTCTTCACCATCGGCGTGTGCATATTGGGTAGTATCCCTTGTAAGTACAACATTGACCAAGAGTGCGGCAACCGCAAAAAACAAAAAGCTAATGGAGATTGTGAAATGACAGTAGTTATGCACAGAATTTCGAAATATAGGAAGAGTGGGTGCATATATGGGATAGTGTCATTTCTAACAAATAAAGAAAGGCATCGAATAAGTAGGAGGAAGGGAAAAGATCCGTATAGAAGGTGTTTCAGCACTAGGGTTGTAAACATTTAAGAGGAATAGGGTATACCTAGACGAACAATATTTGTCATAGAATCTAGGGTCGCAAACCACTCACAGCGTCAGTTCTAAAACCGTCCAGCATGCACAAATAGTGACAACCAGTGCATGAGAAGCGCAAAATGCGATGTCCTAATCATCTATGCACGTGAGCAGCTAAGCTGAGTTTTATCTGGCGCTTTTCACGCACTGGTTGTAAATATTTGTGCATGCTGGACGGTTTTAGAACTAGCGCTGTGAGTGGTTTGCGACCCTAGGTTCTATGACAAATATTGTTCGTCTAAGTGTACCCTACCCCTCCTAGATGTTTATAACCCTGGTGCTGAGACACCCTGTATATTCATGTGTAACTGAAACTAACTACTAACTATTAAGTGAGAAGAATTTTTTAGAAAGTCATTGGCATAATATAATAAATACTATTTATTACATGTGTTTCCTACATTATATACTTTAGTATTTTCAATAATTTTTAATTTAAAAACTGAAGAAAGTACTACATATTTAGTGTGGCTATAAATATAATTTAACATAAACGGAAATTAACTATATTATAATGCAGCGTATTTTTATTTAATTTTGAAACCAGAAAGTTGAATACTTTTTACTATCAAAAAAATTTATAAAACTCTAAAGTGCATTACTACACTATGATTTTAAAAAGTTACTCTTTATAACGACTATCGGTTATAATAACCGAATTTGCACGGTCCCTTGAAAGTCATTATAACCGATTTTCACTGTATTTAGCTTAAAAGTGACAGCTGCACGTAGGGCCAAATATTATTTATCAAAGAACTAAAGCAACATTATTTTTAGGTAACATATTTTAATTCAGTTTTCTCCCGAGAGAGGGCAGTTCCCACAATGTCCGTCTTCGGTGGTCTGCGTTGGAAATGAGACGGGCTCAGGCCTACTGTCTGTTCACGAAAAGAAGTCCGATGGTACAGTTAGAAATAATAGAAAGTAATGTCCTAAACCGGTTAGCCGCTTACAGCAGAGTAGGACTCCAATCTTGGAACTCGTTTTTGGCAGTCTCCAAAAACGAGGGTAGAACTTGGAGTCTTACATTTTTGTAAGCGTTTAGCCGGTTTGTGACGTCACCTCCCGATATTTCTAACTGTACCATCGGACTTCTTTTCGTGAACAGACAGTACATTTCATATAGTTTTCGGGCTCATTAGACGGATGCAACTGAATCTGAAAACTGACTTTTCTATATAGAAATTCTCCAAAGAATGCAACTATATGATTCGTTTCCGAGGGTTGTAGAAATACGTGTACAGATATCTCCAGACTTACGCGCTTAATTAGATCCGAGAAATAATCTCGTAACCCGAATGCGCGTAAAATGAATTCATCTTAACATGGGTGAGATAGGGATTAGTTCCAAGAAAAAATTACTAAAACTGATAAAAATACAATTCGTATTGATTTTTCATACATAATTTTGCTATTAATTTTTATGAATTAATAATTTCAAGTACAATACTGTACAGCACATTTAAAAATTACATACTGTACTATTTATCTTATTTCCCTAAAGGCCCCGGATCGGTGTCTTCCTTTAAGAAATTGACAAGAGTAAGATGACGGGCAGCAGTTTTCTTCTCTCTGTAAATTTCTTCGTTGCAAGTTACAGAACTATGAATCTCTTTGGAAACTTTGGCACTTCTATCTACGTCAGAATTATTCTCTTCACTGATACTAATTGTGCTGTCAATGTAAACAAATTGAATCATAACAATTCCAGCAATTGTCTTGTTGAAAGTTTCTTGACGGGCTCATTAACACCGGGCTCTTTGTCTTCATCTCCGCCGAAATGCAAATTTTAGCATTTTTTAATTTTTTTGAACAATGTTAGCAAATTGTAATTGGAAAACATGGTACAAATTTTAGCATTTTTTAAATTTTTTAAATCGTGTTATTGCGAAAACGCGTAAGTGGTCGCCGAAATGAAAATTTTAACAGTTTTTGAATTTTTAAATCGCGTTATTGCGAAAACGCGTAAAGTGAGAGCGCGTAAAACGAGGGACGCCTGTATATAAAAATTGAAAGGAAATAAAATAGTACAGTTCAGCAAATTTTTAAAAAATTTAAATCGTACATTAAGGGGTTAAAGTTATATTTGAAGCTTCAGGTTTGGGCGTCGAAAATGAGTCCGAACCCATCTCTCTGCGTACGTCTGCTTTAAATGGTCCGTGAAGTTATATTTGAAACTTCGGGTTTGGGCGTCGAAAAATGAGCTCGAACCCATCTCTCTGCGTATGTCTGCTTCAAATGGTCCGTGAGTACCGAAGTTTGAGAAACACTGACCTAGTAGGTCCCGAGGAATTCGAAAATCTGTTGCCTAAGAAACTAAACCTCGGAATTCTGTGGGCGTCACTACACCTACACACTAAAATATAATAAACGTGCAGTGTACAGCCGGTGAAATAGAAATATGAACACCCGTTTGCCATTTGAGCAATAATGCGCCACAGAAAATTCAAAGATGCCAGTCGACAGTGAACAATGAAATCTACCAATCCATGTGCACAAAATTTGCATAAGGGACCGTCTTCATATTAAAACTTGCAGCAACTTTGAAAATTCCAATAAAAACCACTAGTTTTGATTAAACATTTCGAATCTGCAACCAAAAGCAACCTTTAATACTAAATTTCAATTCATTCGTTTCAAAGGTTTGAGTTTTGAATATTAGAAATCTTGGGCTCATAATATTAAAACATTTCATGGTATTTTTATCAATATCTTCAGAAATATCTCTCCAATATTGTTTATTGTATTAAAGTTCAAGAGGCCAAACAAAATTTATGCTGCGTTTCATTTTTAAAATAATATCTAATGTGAATTATAAATTATAAAAATCATATTCGATAAAAATATGAATAGAAACATATTAATTCTGAAGGGAATTGGAACTTTTGAAATGACTCCTTGTAGTAATTTGTGGGAACCTTAAACACGGTGGATGCAAACACTATATTCACTGTAGTGCACGAACGCTAATTTTTTGTAAAAAAATTCACTAAACAAAAATTTTCCATTTTGATGTTTTTCACCTGTTTTTCACCTCTTTATATACACCGTAACCTTCGCCCCCTATAAATTTTCTGCGTAGGCTGTTGTCATGTCCAGGGTGATGAAAGCAACAGCAACTAGAACACTGTGAGCGGTTTTAATTAATTAGCTTTAGGGGGCGTTCAAATATTACGTAAGCATCTTTGGGGGAGGGGGAGAGATTTGCTTATTTTTGGTGACAACGGGGAAGGGGAGGAATCTGAACCATGCTTACGTAAGACTCAGAAATAATAAAACCAGTACATTGAAAGTGACAACCGCCCTGATGTAACAACAGTACCGGCATGGACGACACATTACAAGTAAAACATATAAAATACACGTAATCACAGTTAAATATTTAATTATTTAAACAGGGTGGTTACAGAACCTAGAAATCAGGGAATTGTCAGGGAATTTTATCAACCTGGAAAAATCAGGAAATTCTGCAAGAATTGCTCCAAAATTTAGTTCTTCTGTTTCCCCTAAATCCTTCATGACATATCACAGTCACATTTATTTTCCAAGTTAAAAATATCGCTTCCACGTGTGCGTTAGAGAAGAACTCCCCCCCACTTATAGACATTCTATACTCCCCGTGGCCCCTCTAATATTTTTAAATTATAATGAATGTGGTATTTTTAATAAATGCATTTTATCAAATCCACTTCTTATTTATCCCCCATTTGCTTACAACGTAAGAAATACTAATACGTAATAAAAATATAACAAAATACTTTATAATACAACATTATATTATTATTGTCCTTTATAGTTTAATAATGTATAATATATATAGTTTGAAAATATATAATATGTATATTTAATAATATATATATAGTTTAATAATATATGTATAATATATATAACTTTATAATAATAGTAACCAGATAATCAGAAAAAAATCTTACGTACGCCTGAAGGGGGTTGGTCAGGCATTTGCTTATTTTTTCTTACAAGAAGAGGGAGAAATAAATATAAAATGGCCAGAAATGTGCTTACCTAATACTAGAACGGTCCCTTACTTGCATTATGGTCTTCGTCCATAGGTTTCATTTAAACGTTTACGAAAGCAACATGTTAAAAGGGTTGAAAAACGTATGGAAAAGAGATGTAAACTAATATTTACTGCTATTATTAACGAATTTTGTTCATTTACAATTGAAATAAAATAAAAACTACGCTATTTGATTTTTATACTTTCATACTCATTTATTTTAAATTCATTTAAATCATTTAAATTTGAATGACGAAAAAACTAAACACAAAATAAAAATGGCTATATCACTATCTTAACCGATATTTATAAATATTTATTTACTTATATTTTGTAAGCACCTGAGAAGTGTGCATAAGCTTGAGAACAAGTGCGCACATAACTGAGAAAAAGAGAGGCGTTCGCCAAAGTTTCAGAACAGGCGTAGCTCGCGTTGGAAGGCCACAAGGTTGCACCATGAAAAGTTGTAACGCGTGTTCTGTGTTGCGTTACAGAAGCGGCGCGGCACGGCAGTGTATACGCGTCTTAATAGTAACGCAGTCACTTATGGCATCCTTAAGTGGGGTTCGTCTCCCAAAGGTACCGTACAACAAGTGTCGTCGCACACGGATTAGATTCGCTTCCATTGGCACCAGAAGTACGGAAGTCTCAGAGCAGCATGACCATTTGCAGTTCTTGAGCCGTGAAAAACACAGACGGGGAAGATCTGTTTCAAATTTCAGTGAAAGACAAACATGCATTGTTACGAGAAACATGTAAATTAAAGACATAATTTAACCACAACGTTTAATTACAATTTTTCAGCGCCTAATAGGTATTCGTTGCCCTCAGAATTTATCGCAGTTTAAAGTTAAAGCCTCGCCATTTCCCCCCGCAGAGTGATCCGTGCACGAATGTTGCTTGACATCAAAGAGAGTGCTTGTTCTCGAATAAACAGAAAACTTAGCCTTAAATGATGTTTATCTTGGAGAAACATTCAGGAGAATAATTCTGCATAAATTTTAAAAATTTAAATATTTGTGTCATATGTAAGCGGACTTAGTTCCTACTTTGGCTTTAATAGAAATTCAGTAACTGTGGCTACCATCATATCCGCTGAATTTTTGAGGAAAAAATAGGTGTGGTCAAAATATTTTGAAAGGCTTGGTGAACCAAAAATCAAAGGTGAATCTTAAATTAGTAGAATCGGTTTAATGGCGACACACTGCACTAATCGATAGAAGCAAAAATTATACAAATTTTTATGGTGCAGTTAATTAATAAAACGTTAGAATTACAACGTTGCTGATAGCTATTTCGATAGCGTTAACCAGCTATCGTCGTCAGAGCGAATGGCGGCTTCTGTTTATGTCCGTGCTGTTGGTCGGTGTTGCCATCACGTCGGTTGGAAACTTGATTGGGCGGAGGAGTAAAGCGTATTTGTGGAGACTTCTTCAGCCGTGAGACACAAAAGGTTTTTCCAAGTGGGTGAGATAGAGTTACTAAGGAGTTGATCATTAACTGCAACGTTGATGTTTGATAGAATGTGAAATGCTTCAAAAAAAACCTAAGATCAATGATTATAGATCATCATCATCAACCATCATAAAATGTTTGAAACGGCAGAGATAGCAACGTTATGAATAACGCCGCAAATAGTGTTCCAGTTTCGACGAAGCACATTTCGATTTATGCTTGGTTGACAGTGTACTTTATCTGTAACATTCGGCTTCATGCCTTTTTTGTATCATTATAACATTTGAAACTTTCCATTGGTCTTTTCACGTGTAAAAAATGACAATCAGCTTTTTCAAATGCCAACATAACGTTTTAACAAGAATTCTCATGTATATGTAGAGGGCGTACTATACCTGTCTGTCTATTTGTTTTGACATTTATTATATATTTATAATGATTTCCTAAAGTTTTTCAAATTTCTCTTTATTGCCAGATGGAGGAACTGACAATATTAAATTTTTGACTAGACTCTCTTTTATTAGGAACGTGTATCTTATAAAGTCGAAAGGAAATTAAAATAAAAAAAATCCTTTGTCATCAGGCCCTGAAACGGAAGCCAGAAAAATTGTGAGCCCATGTCAACAGAAAGGAAATCATTCAAGACTCAAAAGCAAAAGAAATACTTCACAGCCGTCGCGTATTCGATAATATTGCATTTTTTGACTAGCAATAGCCTCCGAAGGAAACAATAACACGATTTTCAGATTTTGGATTTATTCGTGCAAAGATGGGTATGAAATTTCTATACAAGAATGGTTCTTTGTCGTAACAAGAATTTTTTGAAATGTGATTTCACGCAAAATTTTGTTTACAAAAGTTTGTTATTTATTATATAACACAAGTGAGTGGATTTTCCAATGAAATAAAATAATAAGTAACAATATATATATATATATATTTGTATACATACATATATTTTGCAGCTAATTTGGTCCAAAATACAGTCAAACCTCGTTAAAACGAACACCAAGGGGAACAGAAAATCTGTTCGTATTAACAGTAATTCGTATTATCCATAAAGGATGGGCGGGATCGTATTACTGCGTTATTTATCCCATCTCTGGTTACCATATCCCAATTTTTCCATTATATATATATGTTATTATTTATTATTGTATTTTATTATATTTTATCAGTATTAGTATTTTATTATAGAATACACATTTTGTAACAAAAACCATAGTATGTAAGTACCTTTAACGTGAATATTATGTGTAGTTGATAGATTCGAAAAATCCTTGTTTTACTATATATATATACTATGGTTTAGTAAATATTTATTTGTTCCGGATTACATACTGTGCCAAGATAAAATTTTAAATTAAAAAAATAGACACCTAAAAATTCAGCAATTGTACATTGTTTCGTTTTTTGTCGGCAAAATATTGTCAAACATCATCAAGCTTGTCCACAGTTTTTAGAGAAGCACCAGAATCTGCCTCTTGCATCACAAGGCGACACACAGTTTACAACGTAATGAAAGCCTCCAGTTCACTAAAAGAATTTTAGTTTGAAAGGGAAGAGTTCACATGGGCGCCTATATGGGGGCAGGGGGCTTGAAACCCTCATCCGTGTTTTAAAGGATTTATTTTCGAAATCCTGCTATGCGTTTGCTTTTTAAAATTTTACAGTCACATTTTAAAATAAGGTACTTTTTAGCTCATTACTAATCGTTATCAATTATTTTACAAGTATTTTACTATCTTGTACATTTACTAAAACGTTTGACAGCCTTGAAGCAATAAGTAATATTTTTTTAACCCCCTCTACTAAAAGTACTCAGAAAAAGTAGGCGCCACTGACAGAGTTGTCAATGTCTTCCTCTTCCAAAAAACATCCGAAGTTTCAAAGGATGTAGTCATGTTCACTAGGGTTTATCTTTACACTTACTATTGCTCCTAAATATAAAAGTCAATAAACTTATTTTCATTGGACGATAAATTGCTCGTAAAGAAAAGAATGATTTCACGGTGCTTGGTGGGAACCGAACCCATGACCTCTTGGTATTCGGCCACATGCTCTTCTAACTGAGCTATAGACGATAGATCATTCTCCCTTCTGCGACCGTATATAAAGCTTCACAAACTTCACAGCTTGAGCAATTTATCGTCTATTATTACCACATCATCGGCTACAATGAGGAAAATTTCCCGACTTTACTTTTATTGGTTTGATTGAATAGGCGGCTCAATTTAGACCTATATTCATAGGATTAACTAATTAATGACATGTATATATATACGTACATATCTAATAATACACACAATACTATTTATTATAGTACAATAATTTTTGCCTCCCACGTGTATGTAGCTCTAAACTACAGCTTTTCTGGAGAAAAAGAGACGCCGTCCCCATCCTGGATTCGAACCAGGATCCTTCTGTTTAGGTTAAAACGGAACGTTCTAAACGGAGGGACTCTGGTTCGAATCCAGGATCGGGACGCCATCTCTTTTTCTCCAAAAACAAAAAAGCTCCAGTTTAGAGCTACATACACGTGGGAGATAAAAATTATTGTATAATAAATTCAACCACGAAAAACTCACAGAAATCTGGCCCCGGAGACTTTTCTGTGTTGCCCATATTTGACAATTGTGAAGGCCCTGTGAATTGTTTGGCCCTGTGAAGGGTAATAATATCATACAGTACTATTTATATTCTATAATATTGCTTAATTCATTTTAAGAAACATATTAATCACATTAATAAACTAATCTAACTTTGGATCCGCATGCTTAAAGGAGCCAAAATAGAAATGTTTCCTAAATATTGAAAATTCAGCAAACCGACACGAAAAATCAGGGGATTGAACGAAATTTAGCGTATCCATCAAAATCAAAGTTCAGGAACTTGCTGTCCGTGTAAAACCGAAGATATTAAGGTGCGATAGGATTAAAATATTTAGGATTCTTAAAGATAAAATTGAAATGTGGGCATTTTTTCTCAAAAACCAATACAATACTGATAGTCATAATTTTAAATTTTAGAGATAGCCAGATTTTGCGATGACACTAATTTTTTAAAACGGGGATTTTGTTATATCTGGAGAGAACTTCTCATATTTTTTATTATTAATTCTAAGAATTCCCATAGTTTCAAAATATCGTGAATTCGTACGAGGAATTTTGCCCGGTGACGATCACTAAGATAAAATTGTATGTGATGCTGTTATTTTTGATATTTCCGTCTAAGTTTCTTAGTTATTTTTGTTAGCTATTTCATTTATTCCGGCGCACAATACATTTGCTGTTCTCACGCCATTAAATCACAAATAAATTTCATTTTTTTGCACATAGCTAAATCACGGTGTGTACAATTTCTCTAAGAAATTTTTTTCTTTCAAAGGCGGATTTTGCATTTCATATCTTTAAATACAGTGAATACTGTCTATAACGATAACTTGTTTTGAAGAAACCCGCATATAACAATAATTTTGCATTTTTCAGTCTTTATCTATATGTTGTGTCCAAAACTTTTTAAAGCAATACGGCTTTGACAATCCATTAATGCTGAAGAATATTATT
>QLNU02015360.1:199216389-199229183 GCA_006491805.2 Dysdera silvatica
AAAAATGCGTTTGTTCTTATCCTCATTCGTCTAGTTGGTCAAGATACCGCGGGCTAAACGCGGGGACCCTGGTTCGAATCCAGGATGAGGACGGCGCCTCTTTTTCTCCAAATATAAAAAAAAGCTCTAGTTTGAGCTACTTAAACGTGGGTGGCAAAAATTATTGTATAATAGCTTTAAGTTTAGTAACGGGACTTTTGCAAATGGTAACATTTTAGAAAACGCAGCTGTGACGAATATGCTTATCAAGCCCATGCTTTTCGAAAAAATGTGTTAATAATTGAAAAATTTGGTGAAACAGATTTTACATAAACATAACTTTTAGATAATAAATAAAAAAAAAGAAAGAAAAAAGAAGAAAAGAAAGAAAGAAAAAAGAAGAAAAGAAAGAAAAAAGAAGAAGAAAGTGTCTCGCAACAAGTTGCTTTCCACTGTCTATTTCATTTTCAATCGAACTATTTTATTTCCTTTCATTTTAAGCCTTTCATTTTGAACGAAATATTTCTGCGGTCTTCAATATATTTCATCTTAAAACTGCTCACAATATGATACCTTGCAGCAGATATTAAAAGATAAATAAATATTATTATTATTAACCGGTCAAAAAAATCCGTTTTTATAATCGAATTAATTGTAACTTATAGTATCATTAATTATATTATTATTACTTATATTATCATTAATTATATTTTCGTTAATTATATTATCGAATTAATATTTTATGTCAGTGATACTGCTTAATAAACTTAAAAATCTTCTAAGATACAATATTTGAAAAAAATAAATAAATAGGATAATTATTGATTGAAATAGTAACGAATAAGCGAAAAAATTAACTAATAAAAGTCAAATAAACGAAGATTTTACTATTTTTCTGTTTAATTTACACATTTAGTGTTTTATGAATCTAGAGATAGGAAATAATATCCGTAAAGTTAGTCACTGCGCATTATTTCGAGAAAAAAATGACGTTATCACAATATATGAATACGATATCTTAAAATCATTTTTTTTTTCGAAAAATTTAAATTTTCGAAACTAATTTATTTAATTTCAGATACATGAGTAGTGGTACATACAGAAAACAATAAATATATTCCATACGAAGATAGTGATGTTTTGTCTCAAGATTTTCCGATCTGACAATTAGGTTAGAAATGGAAGGGAATAGAATGCTACATCTTGTTATAAGATCCTCTTCCAGAGTAATAAACAGAATAATTAGGATGAAAGGTCTTATTTTAATCAAAGAACTGAGTTTCTTTTATCTTGTCAATTCTCATCGCATTTCTTTAAGAGCTCAACAAAATCTATAATTTGTCAGAATTGTTGTACCTTTATTGGAATTTTGATGATTTTTAGTCACTTTTCTCAAACGGGAACTAAAACTCATAGATCTAAAAATATGCATGAAAAGCGAAATTATAGATTTGTGATTTAAATTATATAAGGCAATCTATCTATTTAGTTGAGAGAGAGAGAGAGAGAGAGAGAGAGAGAAGGAGGGATTAGATTCTAAAGAGTTCAATATTGAAGGTGTTTTTTTTCTTTTAAATAATAAGTACAATGGGGAGGAAGAGACTATTATCCTACGAATGTCGCAATTTTTTAAGGACTTCTCCCCGCAATTCAATAAATTTTTACATTCACAACAAATTTGCATAACAGTTCTGTATGAACTAAATTCAGTTGCGATTAAAAAGAACCTTAAGAACTTATAACCCAATGTTGAGTTTTTATTAGATTTATTTCGTTATCAGGCAACATTTGAACGAAGGGAGTGAAATGCAGTTTTTAATAGATAGCATTTTTTTGTTAATTACTGCCATTAGCTAAAGAGATCTCGTAATATACAAATTATTTGTTTATTACAAAATGAAGTAATTGGCAGATAGTTGGGAAGTGAACGCAAATAAAGCATTTTACGATTGTAATAGGAGAAAAAGTGTTCTTCTTGAGAAACAAAACTAACTTCTAGATGTAGAGTGACAACCTATTATAATAAAAGACGTGATGTAATAAATTATATGATGATGTGATTATAATAAACGGCGTACTTTTATGCATTCGCTTTATGAATGTATAAATAGAAAAATACCATAAATATATACAATAAGACCCGTATACAGGGTGTTCCGAAAATATCGGATCAAAAGTATATAGCCGTGATCCTTGTGCAAAATGGACCATAATGGCCCTTTACATGGGGGGTCGGAAATGAATATCCTTAGAGCTTTTTTGTTTTGGAGAAAAAAACAAACGTACGAGAAAAAAACACTCCGGGCTAAACGGAGGGACCCTGGTTCGAATCCAGGATGGGGAAAGCGTCTCTTTTTCTCCAAAATTACATAAGCTCTAGTTTGAGCTGTAATTAATACGTGGGTGGCAAAAATTATAGTATAATAAATTCCCCCACGAAAACTCACAAAATTCTCGCCCCGGAGGCTTTCTTGTGTTGACCATATTTGGCAATTGTGTTATCCCTGCGGAGGGTAATAATACCTTAACATCTTTAAAGGCCAAACTTTCAAATACAATTTTCATTGGCTCGAAATTGTTAACACCCACATGCCACAAATATACAGCGAATAAGCTATCCTTTTTTTTTATAATACAGCCCAGATGCTGTCTATTGGATAAATACGTCCAGTTTGGGAATGCTTTTTTTTTCATCCAATCATGCTTTGTTATTTGTTTATAGCCATAACTCCGTGGTTATTCATTTCCGACCCCCCATGTAAAGGGTCGTTATGGTCCATTTTGTACAAGGATCATGGCTATATACTTTTGACTCGATGTTTTTGGAACACCCTGTATAACGAGAAGCTTGGAATCAACGAAAATGCATGCTATGATTGGTCCTTCCCTAAATCCGTTTTGGAATTTAAAATCTCAAATTTTGAAAATAAAACCTGTCTAAGTGATATATATGTGTATGCAACATGCGTACAATAATATCTAGCTTTGAATTTGTTTAAAATTTAACGAGTAACATATTATTCTACCACTCGAATTTCAGTACAATAAACTTTAAAAAAGGTATAAAGAAACTTAACATTAGTAATTATTCCCAAAAAAAAATTTTATTTGGAAATGCTCAAAAAACGTTATTTTCTTCGTTATCACTATCTCTGGTCATCAAAAATTCTCGTCGTAAGATATTGTGCGCATTAAATAACTAATTATCAGCGTAGTCAATTACCTAAGAAAAGCGCTTATTGTAAATTCCTTATTATCTGTTATGAAAGGGATGAGAGCTTTCAGAAATTCTCCAGTTTCAAGTGTTGCAAGGTCGGTTTCATCATGTTTGCCTCACTAAAAAAGGTATCCTCTATCATTGACTTTATTTTCTAAGTTTTAATTTTTTTTTGGAATTTTCTACATTTTGTTTAAAAAATCTGGCGTCTTTGCTCGTCATACAAAGGATCAGAAAAAGCTTTTCTCGCTAAAAAGGCTTAAATTGCGCACATTGCCTTTAATTATTATACCAAACAAATCCCATATTTTTTCTTCCTAAATCCAGAAACTTGCTAAATACAGGCTTGTTATAAGTGGGTCCGACTGTATGCATGTGCAATTGAAATGTGCGATCGAGATCACACAGAAAACAACAGGAAGCAATTTAAAATTTTCTTAGAGAATAGCTAATCTCTCTTTTTTTCAACTATAAGCATCCAACGTTTAAGTAATCAAAAGTAATGTGAAAGATGCAAATTTAAAGTAATTAAAGAGGGAGAAATTATATTTTAATGAAGGAAAGCGATCGGTATTTAATTGAAAACAAAGGATTCAAAATTCGAGGAATAGGTTCAGATAATTAATTATTCTAAAATTAATCAAACAGCACGCGAAATTCAATTAGTTCTAAATTAATTAATGCACCGAATTGTAATGAAGTTTATCTTTAGTAGTAGGTAGGCATGAGCTGTATAAGCAGCTATATTAGTAATTCGTTACTACTAAAGATTACTATATTAGTGAGATTCCTATCTCAATAAAACAATAGTTTCTGCATTAAGCGAATATTTACTATAATCGATTATAATGAAACGTATACTGATAATAATAATTAAGCAGCGAAATAAAACATGACCCTTCTACTTAGAACGAAATATTTTTCTAAGACGTTAGTTACAGAACGCGCAAAGTGAAACATGCTGTAATATATGCATTTTAATAAGTTCAAAATTAACCATATATTATGGATAGGAAATGATGTAGGGGAACGATAGGCCAACGGCCATTTCGGTTAGATACCCTGTATTGCAACCCATCCTCAGGAACGAGTTAAAAAACTAATTACATGGTATAATTTGACAACGGCACTGCGCATTATTAAATAATTCAATAGAAACAACAAATTAACTGGTCAAAGAAATCAAAAAGTAACAAATTAAAAAATGCGTTGATTTAAAATTTGGTGCCGTTCAAGTATTATACAAGCACATTTCTGGGGCCATTTCATATTCCCCTTATAAGAAAAAATAAGCAAATGCCTGCTTCCCCCCTTCATGCTTACGTAATATTTCAGTTCTCTAATTTTTGGTATGATTTTAAAATAGGAATGCAATATGTGATAAAAATTAAAATACTTATTTATGTTTTTATTGTGACATTGATTACTTATTTGTAAGTTTATTATAATATTAAGCGCATATTAATGTATAGACTATAATCACAACAAATTATGTCATTTAAAAAAGTTTTAAAAATTTGTTAATAGATATTTTGGTGACATTCATTATAAAGTATTTTGTTATATTTTTATTGTTAATGTTTCCTATGTTGTAAGCAAATAATTAATCTTTTTAAAAATGTGTTAATTTGTTGTTCCTTTTCAATTATTTAATTACATGGTGTTGATATTTATTGATGTTTTTAGTGTGGTGATTACTGAGTCATCTATTGATTAAAAAGTTGAGTAAAATAAATAAAACGAAATATTTCAAGATGGTATTTAAATAGAAATACACAAAAACGCGGTTTAAAATGACCTGGAATATTTTTTCGCAAGTGTTTCGTTGGGGGAAACGTCCCACCTTCGTCAGAAAATTATCCACTTTATCAATCTTTTAAATTATAAATTAACGTTGCTAATATTTAATTGCTTAAAAACTAATACAGCTACTTATACAATAGATTTACGATTGTCTCTACATCATTACACAACATCTATCAATAAACTTAAAATTCAATTTTCTAGAGCAGAAATTGGAAGAAGAAGGATTTTAAGTGCGGGACGCAGGATATGGAATATATTTCCACCATTTTTGCGATTTATTAACTCTTAAGGTGTCGCTTAATTTTCAAGGAAAACATGCAAAAATTAACTATGTTTTTATTTAAGAAATAAAAATGTTAACAAATTTGTAAATGAGATATAAGACGACAAAAAGTAAATAAATCAATGCTTTCGCACTATTTATTATATAGCTTCTAAAATGTTTCAGCCAGACAATATCACGGAAGCGACAAATACGGATCGATACCGCAGCCCGTTATATTGGCGGAGCGAGACTTAAAGGGTTAACTCATTCTCTACTTTTAAAAAACTTATCCGCTGTCATATAGAATGTCTAAATTGAACTTCTTCTTTTTCACCACTCTAATGTAGTCTGTTTATGAATTTAGTGGCTATGTGCAAAAGGTAAAATATTTAATATATTATGATATTGTGTATTAGTAAATTTGTATCCATCTGGACATCCAATAATAATTAAAATAACAATTGGAATGTTAAAATCTATGTAACGCATAATTTCAGGCAGCATGGGCGTATTACCCATTGCTGCGTAGGCAAATATGTAACTTCAATTTGTACATTCTTCTAATCATACATTTTATGCTCAAATTTATATTATGGAAAAATGATTGTAAATGTATATGAATTATATATTTGCTTAAAATAAAGTTTTAAGGAAATTTTTCCAGTTTGGAAAAATTTCTGAAGAAGGTAAGACATTTCCCCCAAAGAAACAATTCCAAAAAGTCGTTCCAATACATATTAAACTGCCTTTGTATGTATTTTGTTTTAAATATTTTATTGTGCAACATATTACTCAGCTTTTCATGTTTCAAGATGGTTTGGGGAAAGTTTAAAAAGTGAATGATTTTAAGAATTTAGAAAAAAAGGGGCAACTGCTTGGAAAAAGACACGGGAAAAGATTTACTATCATTGATGGTAATTTGTGAACGAACATTTACATAGAAGGATTCTCAAGACAATTTCATTATTCAAATTAGGATTTGGGTTCTCGATTCACTGATCTACTATTTGAAATTAAAACGGTGGCTATCCCCCCAACAATGTTCAGAAATGGTGGTTTTTCTTATGAAATCATCATGTTCCCCTGATTTTATTTACATATATTAATGTTGCTAAAATTCTCAAACTCTGTCATCATGTACTTTGCGTAACGGTTCGTTAATATTTTCGCTCCTATTTGTAACATTCGCTAAAAGAATAGAATATCTAGCCTTAAAATATTATGAATGTAGAGCAATAAAAAAATAGCTATTTAAGTAGCAACATCTAGAAAAATTACCTTGGAATTTCAAATATGATACTACTTGAGCGATTTTAATTTAAAACTGCTACAAAATAAGATTCTTTCGGCAGATAAGAATATACACAGAAGTCAAAATTTGCTTTATGAGAACATTGGTAGCTTTTCATTTACACAGAAAAGGAAATGCAAACAATTCATCTGCAAAACATATTCTACACTTTTTTCAAACGCTAAAGCTACTTTATTCTCTCAGCATTTTCCAAAGAATTTTTAGCGAATGCAATGCGAATTCTTAGATTTGCAACTTTTGTAAAAAAGCGGAAAACATGTTGTTCATTCAACTAAATATTACGAATTTTTAAAGCTTTTCAACTAATGTGGAAAATTTTCGAACCTGAAATCTTTTTGTATTGTGACGAGCCCACATTAGCTTCAAAGGATTTTCGTGAAAACTAGTTTCCCCTTGGAAACCTTGTTTTTAAATGGATAGACAAAGAACCTTTCGATTACATTTTAGTAACACTGCTAAAAATGGGTTCTCAAAAATGAGTAGAAAGTACTCAATTTTGAGTACATTCCAGGTTCATAATAGCTCCGAGTAGAAGTGTCTCAATTTTGAAAACTGCAGTACTCATTTCTGAGTAACAACAGGGGATCAATTTTGAGTACGTTTAGTTTCAAAGTTGAGACTATTTTAAACCCACACGTACTCATTTTTGAGTATAGGGATTCAATTTTGATCATGTTTAGTTTCACATTTGAGACTATTTTAAACCCATACGTACTCGTTTTAGAGTACATGAGGGATTCAATTTAAGTACGTTTAGTTTCAAATTTGAGACTATTTTAAATCTACACGTACTCGTTTTAAGTAAATAAAATTACTTACATTTGAGAATTCACTGATTTGTTCATGACAATTATATATAAAAAAAAGTAAAAGTTCTCATTTTTGAGTAGATTTTTTTACAGTGAACCTTTCGAAAGAATTTGGCTTTCTGATGAAAGCTTTAGAAGATATTTTATATATGATACGTGACAATTTCTATAACCACTACTAAAAGTTCAACCCTAAAATAATTACATATAATATTGCATGAATCGTCACGGTTAATAGAAAAGACAAAACAATGGAGACTAGTTTCATCTTGGATATACAATTTTTTTTCTCTGATAATCAAGTTTTCTTACCTAACGACGAAGGAAACGTACTTCACAGATATTGTATTGTACATTTCAAGCACTGAGTGGTAGAATTGCTTGTTGCATGTATAGCTTTATTAATTATCCAGGGTGATTCAAGATGAACGTTATCACAAGATATTCCTTATTTGAAAAAAAGACTAAGGATTTTTATATTAGATAATTTTTTTATTAAGATTTATTTTGCGATCGCACACACAGCGGAGCTTTACTTGATCCCAAATAGGGACTTGGCAAAGCCGAGGAAATCTTTTAACCCATTTGTTTGTTTGTTTGGCTTTTTTATGGCGCAAGAGCATCTGGGCTATACTGCGCCAATCTTTTAACCCGTGCCTTCGTTCTAAGTAACTCCCGAGTTACTTGGGAGAGTTCGTTTAACATCTAGGGATCCATGTGTTTGATCCTATACTTACGTAAAACATTGACGAATTTTAATCTGTAATAACCACATCTATTGTTGGGGTAGCGTAAATGCTAGGAACGATGCTTTCTCATAAAAGTGGTTACCCTATTTCTAGAGAAAGCAAGTGGTTTGACCGGGAATGTAGGGAATTCAAGACGAATTTAACAAAGAAGCGGTGAGCTACGAGGGCGGGAAGTAAGAGTCATTTTGCTGCATTTTTCACTCTTAGAAAAAAAATAGAGAATTTTGCTGAGAAAAAAAATAGAGAATTTTGCTGATAAAAAGAAAAAAGATAAACTTTCTTCACACCTTTGAAATAAGCTTGCACAATCGAGCGGGATTGGGAAATTTTGGAATAGTATTAGTGAATACAGAGCATTCAGAACTATTACTTCTACAATCTTTATATTTGATCGGAGTAAATACAGGCTTTAAATCTCTTTTTCTTCTCATGAAGAATTTAATATGATCCATTAGTGAATATACTAGAAGAACAGTTGTTTAAATTACCGTCTTTAATCACGGCAGAGACTGCACTTCCAATTAAAAAATATAGACATTAACTACCAGGATTTCTTAACATGAGCTTTGTTGTTTTATTAAAAAGTTAAAAGTGGGAAACGGTCATGATCTGATTTGTAATGGATTTACCACGTGGTTCCGATGAATGACTGTCCAGTCGCGTCGTTATATCCGATAAGGATTTCCCCTCTTAGCATTTACATAGCCCACAAAATCTCCGTTGTTATAACGGGTTTCGTCTTTATATACGATGTCGTTATAACCGATATATTTAGTATGGAGTAGAATAGGAAACAAAACTTCTTATAAAAATTCGGTCGTTATATGTGGTTGGTCGTTATATGTGGTTGGTCGTTATAACGATTTCCACTTTATTTAGAAAGTGTGGAAGATATTCCAATATAGACCATATATTGTTTCTTGCTGAATGGCTTTCCAATTGAATTTGTTCAGAGAACCGTGTTCTCCTGTATGATTTTTTTTTTCAGTAGAGTAAATGCAAATTCTCTAGAGCAGTGGTACTCCAACTGTGGTTCGCGGACCCCTGAGGGTCCGTGAGACCCTCCCAGCGTTCCGTAAAGGTTTGGAAAAATACTAAGACGAGCATTTACTCTTTAATGCTAAGAATAAATTATGAGGGGACGAAAAATTCTTTCCTTAAATGGTGAAAATTAGTGATGAAACACTAGAAATAAATATGTATGATGCAAATTCCGGGCTTTAAACTTTGAGTTAATGCTTGATGAAGGGTGTCAGCAGTCTATAAAAGTTAAAGAACCGCTGCTTTGGAGTAACTACGACGTTAAATAGGGTTTGGAGTATTTAAGGATGCCGAGAATATCTAATATACAGCCGGTTAGAGAATTGCCCGAACACTGTTCGTTGTTTACTCATCTGTGGTTGAATCGTTACACGAAAAGCATCATTAGCTTCGGAATTATGTGCCTACCATAAATTAATGTTCATCTTATTTGCATAAGAGGGACGGTTTTCATAATTATTTTAATACTATTTCCAAAATCTCAAATAATAGCATCAATTTTTTTTTTATGTGATCGATCTTCAGTCCTCATATCTCCAGTTTTTTCACTTTTAGGCCTTATTTTCATTACAAACGATGAAGCATTAAAGGATAGTTCAAAAAATGTGAGGACTAATATAGTGTTTTAAATTATTTATAATTGACATAATACTTAAACGGAGATTTTAAGACGGCCCCAGATAGGAGTAAAAATAATGCAGTTTTGAATGTAAGTCTGTATTTCAATAACTACTGAAAGAAATGAATTATAATTTTGTATACTTACGTCTGAGTTATTGCTAAATCAATTGCAACCTAAAAGTATACACGCGTTTCTATTCATTATTTTTCAAATATGAATATAATAGTTATAAAATAACACTTCGATAATAAAAAATGATAAACCTTATGTTTCGACTATTTAATAGTTTAATATAACATGAGAATTATTTTGATCGATTGATTATTTTGGAAGATATAAGGAAAAGACTGAAACACCCATTTAGCATTAGGAGCTCCAAATTTCAACCACTCGTCCCTCGTAACCGGTTTAAGCCAAATATTATATATAATTATAATAATAATATAAACTATTTTATATGAATTCCAGAAACTTTGATCCAGAGAATCAGAATCCGCAATCAAAAGTGGCTGCTTCCCTTCAATAAAATTGAGGTGACATACGGTTTTTATGAAAACGGTCCCTTATGCAAATGAGGTACACATTAATTTATAGTTAATATAATTTCGAATCTAACGTTACTTTTGGTCTGACAATTCGACCATAGAGGTGTGAATAACGAACGGAGTTCGGATACTTTTATAATCGTCTGCACATTCTGCTTTTAAAGCCTTGTGAGATCATTCTTTATCTATGCATCCCCAGTTCGAGTTCTTAGGTATCTGATGGACCTTAAAAAAATCCAACTTCAATATATAAAAAAACTATTATCTCTCGAGAGATCAATACCAAATTCCTTGCTTTGGCTGCAGAATGGGATGAGTTCGCTGGCATTAAATGCGCACGTGTGCATTGATTAAATTCTGGATTAAAACCTTCTTGATTTGCACGGCTATAGAAACCTTAGACGTGCATATGGTGAACTCCTCCGGGTGGTTTCCTCTAATGTACTCCACTAAAATATAATTGGTGCAAGCAATTAGACAGTCCCTGCGGTGGCGCAGTGTGGTAACGCGTTCTCCTATTGCGCGGCTAATCCGGGTTCGACTCCCAGCAGTGCAAAAAGAACGCTTACTCAGAGATCTCATAAAGATCGCACTGCTCACTGTAGTCCGGGGTTTGGTTCCCTAGGCCTTAAGAGGTTCGGATTCCTCGGAAAACAGTAGGTCCCGGCGCAGCATGACCACTGTAG
Organism: Dysdera silvatica; assembly: GCA_006491805.2. NCBI lineage: Eukaryota > Metazoa > Arthropoda > Arachnida > Araneae > Dysderidae > Dysdera > Dysdera silvatica. The sequence goes on from QLNU02015360.1 coordinate 199,227,421, forward strand.
TCTTTGAGCCGTAAAACCAAAAAAGCAAGCAAGCAAGCAATTAGACAGCATTGTTTCACAGGCTGGCTTCCTAGGTATTTGTTCTTCTCAAGTTTTTGGTAGGGAAAACTTAAATGTCATACTAAACAATTTTACGGATATAAATATTTAAAGTGATATTTCTGATATCCCTAATTCAAGAATTTATTATATGCTTCATTATATAGCTTCCATTCTGTTCACCCACAGTTAAATTCAGATACTCCAGTTGAACTTTAAATGAGTAATTGTCCAATTTAGACTCTGTAGACACTCATTTAGAATTAAGAAATCACTGCTGATTTACTCGGATGAAGTATGTAAAGCTTGCAATACTGCCAGGCCACTTGAATTTTTCTACCCAATGCTTAAATACCCAACTTTTTTTACACTTAGACATCAATAGCTTTCCCAATATTTTCCATCAAATAATTACGAAATTTTTGTATAGCTTTGTCAACAGTGTCTTATAATATATATTACCATTTCTTTCATGTCTTTAAACATTTGAATTTTTTGAAGGTGCGGTCTACGAATTAGAGCAACGATTGGGCGTAAACTTGTCGCATGTTTATGCATTTTTAGGGTCCTTCTTTCGCAATGTATCTGCATTAACAACGAAAGAGTGCATAAATATAACTTTTTGCGTAGAGTGTATAATATAATGATATTGAGTGATAAGCTATGCATAACGTAACAGTTATTTGGACATATCTTTAGTTTAAAATTATTTATGTAGCAATATTTATACAACTAATTAATCCCTAAAAAGGAAATGTAATTTCAGATTAGAAAATTGCCAAATTTTGCAACGGGTCAGGGCCAGGCAAATGAATATATTGTATTGTATTCAAATTAAAAGAAAAAACGGATTCGTTTGAAACACCCTCTGCACGGTCTTGTTATTAAGTGTAAACTGATTTTTCGCCACAGGATAGGATCCGGAGTTTAATACCGGAATTGGGAACATCGTCTTCCTTTCTTTCTTTTTCTTTTTTTTTCTTTACAAAAAATAGTATTCCCGTGGAAATTGACACCATTTACAATAAAAAGAAAAGCAAAGTGCGAATTAACGGAGAAACACTTGAACATTAAACATGGGAATAAAACGTTTCATAGGTAACAGTTTGATAGTCCCTAACTGTGAAACTCATTTTTTTGTCCCTCTATAGGGTCTGGAGTTCGATATTGGACTTTAGAATATTTTTTTTTACAAAATGTAGTTTTTTCGCGGAGAATGAAACCATTTGCCATGAAAATAAAATAAAATGCGTATTTAACTGAGAAATACATGTGGAGCACTATAATAACCTTCTGACGCCCAGTGTAGAGAGGGCTCTACATCCGTTCAAACTGCTACTAAAAGAAAAAGTCGTGGCTCAATGTGGAGAATATTCTACATGGAATTATGGGTTAAATAATAACAAAAAAAGAAACAATAATAACATAAAAACATTTTTTTAGCACCCCCATTACGTCTAAAGCTGTAAACAAAAGTCTTGAAAAAAGTTGAATTTCTCTTGGGCATCAGGAGGTTATGGGAACGAAAAACATAAATATATAATATTTTAGTAAGTAAGACACAATCAATAACAGTTATATATTCGAGAAACGTTTACAATTGTTTTGAAGGATATATCCTCTTTCTTCAGAACGAATACGTGTTTACAGTCCGCGCGAAAAGCTAGAACTGAAAAAATAATAAGAAAAAAGAAATACAGTGATGGAAAAGTGTTGCCCTCTAT